>OX422208.1:448092760-449342760 GCA_949130495.1 Sambucus nigra | reverse complement strand
GAGAATATTTTTTTTCTAACTATCTTATGTAATACATAACAAGGCATGTGGCACCATGAATTTTTAGACTCAACAAAATTTGTGCACTTATCAAGTCACTACAATTTAGAGTTGAAGAGTACTATAATTCTCAAGAAAACCTTAAGGATCACTAGTAGAGACTTTAGCTTGTGAGATTTATGCCTTTCACCCTTTCAGAGTGTTTTACGCAATCTCCAAGTCACAAGTTGATTCAACTTCCTTTGGGTCCGCACTTAACTCGTTGTAAAATCTCATTATTTTTCATTAAAAAATTTGGCTTGATCACTGAGAACGACATCACTTTCGAGTTATAAGAAATGCGTGTCTTGATATTTGTCCCGATCACTACGTTTTCACCCATTACACTCCCTTATTCTTCCATATTCACATGCTTCCCCACACTATCCATATGCATAACTCATCTCCATCCACATTTCATCCTTCATTTTCGAGAAAAAGAGCGTGATTTTCAAATGTAAATGTCTTCAATGTTGAGAGTATAAAAAAAAGAGAAAAGAAGAAAAATAAACAAAAATATATAGAAAAAAAAAAGAAGAAGAAAAAGAAAAATCGAGAAAAAAAGGGAAAAGAGAGAAAAGAAAAGAAAAGAAAAAGAAAATTTGTAGTCAGTTTTTATGAAATAAAGACATTTGTGCCTAAAAGTATACACTCTTTTCACTCATCCATTTTTCATCCATCATATATTCATAATATATCCATCATATCACCATCCCATCCAATCCTACCTCACCTCATCCCACATATCCCATTTCATTTTCCCCCTCACCCTTAAACATCCATGTCCCCCCTAGGTGATCGGGCAAATGATAGTCAACGTGGTGAATAACTCGACGTTCTCACTATAGTGATTAACATTTCTTTCATGAGATCAATTTCTTTCTTAATGTACGTTCTTTCTTATGTGTGTGTGAGACATTTGAACTTGCTTACATTTACTCACCTCCTCACACATAAGAGAGATCCACTAACCCTAATTTCTAGAGTTCGTTTAAGAGAGATATATCCGTGAGATTTGAAGTTGAAGTGTTGATTCCAAAGAGGTTATCTAGGAATTACTCTTATGATACTCGACCCATTTTGACTGCTTCACACTACACACGTTGAGTTCTAGGAAGGATGTGCCTTGTGTATTTACTTAGCTAAACTTTTTACACATTCTAACTTGTATTTCTCAAATTATTTCTCTCATGATGGATTGTGTGATCATTCTACGTCTAATAAGAGATAGACTGCCGTTTGCAAATAAATAATTTTGTGGGTATATTCCCTTCAAACCCTCACAAGACACAACTCGTCCTATCGGGCAACCTATAGGTTTAAAGGCTTGTTGCACATGATAAGTGCAATCCCAACTGCCCGCGAAAGTGGTACACTTTTGGTTTCTTATCTTTCTATTTCTTTCTATCTTATTGCTCGAGGACTAGCAATGCTCTGTTTTGGGGTGGTGTGATAAGCACACAAAAGTATACATTTTATACCCCGAATAGACGTATTTTAGTTGCTAATTCTCGACAATAATGGTCTTAGCCGCGTAAATGTTCAATGTGCAGGCTTGATTGCAGTTGCGGTGTCAAAACAATTATTTCGAGGCAATTTGCAGTCAAATAGAGCTAATTCCCCACTCCCGTAACCTTACCCGAGCCTAAACCTACCCCGCACCCCATATGTGTTTAGTTTGTGAATTTTAATATTTTTTCAGATTTTTAGTTAGAGTCGTTTTATTTTTAGGTTTTATTTTAAATTTATTTAGAATTTTCTAGGATTTATTTCCTATTTTTATATTTCTTCATTTTGATTTTTGTTAGTTTTTAGTTTCTATTCTTTATTTTCTTTTATTTTATTTAGATTTGTTCTTAGGAGTTTATTTTTTTAGTTTTTTTTTAGATTTTACATTTTTTTAGGATTAGAGTTTTTTTTAGTTTAATAGATTTTTATTTTTATTTTTATTTCTTTTTAGTTTTATTTTTAGTTTTAATTGAGTCTTTATTTTATGTTTAGAGTATGATTTAATTTTTTTATATTTTTAATGTAATTAATTTCATTTTATTTTTAGTTAGTAATTTTATTTTAGGTACAAACTAATACACACGCACACAAATCCCATACACTATCCTATACCTAAACACTACCTCACTCACACTCACCTTACAACCATACTCCCTCACACACCATAACCCACTCCCTCCATCATTTTCTCCAACACACCCATTCTTATTCTCTCACCTCCATTACAACACATCAAACTTACACCCACAAAATTAACCACCTACTACTATCTCCATAGCCAAACATCACCATCTCCCTCACTCCACTTTTACCATGCCAAACCCAACAACACCCAAAAACTCCTGCCATGTCCGAGCTTACACCCATGACTATATACCCATCCTAAAAAAACCCCATGACCCGTACCCATTCGCAGCCCAAAATCAGCGACCAAACCCGGCCTGAGCCTTCCCCTATCGAGATCTCCCTACCTCGCTACTGACCCGTGTCCAAACCCCTCGTCGGTGCCCAGTTTCGGCCGGCCATAGCTTCCATAACCCGTCAAACTAAATCCGAACCCGAACATCCAACCACCTGAAAACCCAAACTCGTGGCAACCCATATCCACCACTTCCCTTCTACCCAAGACCAACCCGAAGCAAACCCATTTCTCACAAGGCCAAACACGATTCCACCTGCCACAAACCAAAAAACAAACCCAACAAATAAAATAAAATGCCACATGCCATATATCCCATTTAACCCTTTTTAAACCATTTTACCCAAATACCCCCAACTCATCCTAACTACCACATCTTACACTTACACCCTTTTTAAACCCCAAAGTACCCTCGTACACCATAACCACATGCTTACCCCTACCATTTTCCCAAGTTACCCCTAGATCCATGTGCCCAATATAAAAAGGAATAAGAAGACCAATTTTAGAGGAGGCTAGAAGTAGAGAATTCCAGAGAGCTTTTAGGGAGAAAAATTTAGAGTTTTAGAGAGAGAAATTTTTGTAAAGACTATAATTTCAATTTTAGGAATTCATTTTAGTTTCTTTTTAGAGTGATTGTAAACAATTTAGAAGAACTGTTGAATTAAATTGAAGATTTATTACCATTCTCCTCAAATTTGGTTTCAATTCCCTTTCTCTAATTTTTAATTCTCATATTTTTAGTTTTTATCATCTAGTTATTAGTTGAATGATGATCATGCTTGGCTAATCACTCCATTCAAGGAGTGAAATGAAGCCCCGTGAATTCAATTAAATGAATTATTTATTCTTGTTTACTTTGTTTCATTTAGTTAATAATTTATCATTCCTACATGTGCTTATGCATCGAGACATGGTAAACCATCCTTGAGAAAGGATTGAAATCTAATATACTTTTAATTTTTGGATTCAAACTAGAGATAGGATGATCCACTAATTAGAGTATATTATGTTTTGTTACGCTCATACATTAATTTTTGGAATTTAAAGTTAATTATATGAATTTCCTCTAGCGAGTGATTTATATAATTTCTCTAAATCATTTCTTCACTTGAGTAGTAGGGATGGAAAAGGAATTAACTAACTATATATTAGTTTATTTTATCAAATAATTAGAATCAATTGATGAAATAAATTAATATTTGGGAACTTTGTAAACTTGAATAATCTAATACATTTAATTCATGAATTGGAGGTGAATTTTCATTCCTTGAATTTTTCTTACTAAATCTTATCTCAAATTAGTTACATCTTATTTCAATTACTTAGTCTTGTTTTAGAACACTTTTTGGTATTGCTTTTATATCTCTCACTTAGTGTAGCTATTTAATTTTCACCATCATAAATATCGTTTTAATATTTGAAAAACATAAAAAAATTGAAAAACAAAAAAGTCTAAAAAAATTTAATCAAGTAAATTATATTCATTATCTTCTCATTTTAGTATGTTCACGCCTTAGATTAGTATTGAGATCCTTACTTACCTCTATTCTAGTTTGTTATATTTTTGTGTAGGTGATAAAGGAATTGATTGAAGAGTTCGCAACAACGACAACACGAAAAGCTTTTCATCAGATCTCGACCCTCATAATTGGTCACCCCAAATTTAGGTCTTCAGAATTGACCCCCAAAATTGTCATCCCAACTTTAGGACCTCATAATTCACCTGAGCCCACTAAATTAATCATCATAACTTGAGGTCCTCAGAATTAACTTTATCCAGCAGAATTGTCGATTACAACTTTAGGTCCTCATAATTGACCTCGACACTTAGAATTGGTCTTCCCAACTTTAGCTCCTCAAAATTAACCTCGGCCCTCAGAATTGGTTGTAAAACTTTAGGTCCTCGAAATTAACATTGGCCCTCAGATTGGTGGTCCCAACTTTAGGGTCTCAGAATTGACCTCGACCCTCAAAATCGGTCATAATATCTTGAAGTCCTCAGAATTGACCTCGACCCGCAGAATGGATCATCTCAATTTTAGGTCCTCAGAATTCACCTCGATCTTCAAAATTGGTAGTCATAACTTTAGGTCCTCAAAATTGACCTCAACCCTTATAATTGGTGGGGATAACTTTAGGCCCTCACTATTGACCTTCATCAGCGGAATTGGTCATTACAAACTCACCTCACAGAATTGGTCATCCCCAGCATAACTTTAAGTCCTTAGAATGGATCTCGACCCGCTTAATAAGTCATCATTGTCTCCGTAAGTCCTCAGCATTGACCTCGACCCGTTGAATCGGTCATCTTCATCTCCTTATGTCCTCATAATTGACCTCAACCAGCTAAATTCGTCACCCTAGCCCTTTAGAATTAATCATAACACCTCTGTGACTAGTTGAATATGTCATCCTTGTTCCCTCATAACTAACCTCAACCTTTGAATCATTCATCCACGTCCTCTAGGTCCGTAAAACTAACCTAAAATCCTCTTCCCTAATGTCTATTAGGTGTCTATCATTTGAAGGCCTTGACTTGTTCCAATCTCCCCCGCCGAGGGGATATTTATAGACACCAAATCCTAAGACCCATCTAAACACCTACTTAGGACCCTATCACTCACACTTTCACTGTATACCCTAGGTCGTACAATGAGTATCAATCTAGATGCCCCCAAGAGCCTTATGGCCCGCTTAACTCAGATTAATTATCTCTATTGAGTGTAAGCTCAATGAATCTTCAAATGACAATGAAAAACGTTTCTAATGGACCACCCATTGCATGAATCGGCCTTACAGTTCAGACGAATGATCTATTTTACTCCTAAAAATTAATATGGAAGTTATCGGGTGCTCGTGAGCCCTGTTTGACCTCGGTTAATATACACTCCTTAAAAAAATCTCATTTAATTAAGGGCTCTAAATCTCCTTTCCAGTGGTCCACCAATTGAGAGAATTGACCTTACGGTTCAGATAAAAGGTCCATTTGACTATGAAAACTGATCTGGAGGCAAACTGGTGCTCCAAGACCCCATTTGGCTAAGCTCAACTTCCCATCCTGAGCACAACTCAATGAATCTTCGAATATCTTTAAATCCCCTTCCCAACGGTTCACCCCTGCATGAATCAACCTTACGGTGCAGATGAACGTCCCATTTTACGCCAAAGGGTTACTTGGCACTTTCGGGCCCCATTTGACCTTGGTCAACTATTGAACCGAATGAAGCTAAATAAAATATTAAAGGACACAAAATACCCTTTCAATGATCCATCACGTGAATGAATCATCCTTATGGTTTGAAAGAATAATTTATTTGTCTAATGACTAATGGTTGCTTTTGGGACCCTTCTGACTTTGGTCAACTCCCAGATCAAGGAGTGCCTCAATGGATTATTAAAAATCGCTCAATACCCTTTCTAACAGTTTGCCCGTGTGCAATTTTGACTTAAAATCTGCGTTTTATAACCATTTTTCTAAAAAAACTATTCTGGACTGCCAAATGGCACCCTAGGGACCTTGCCTATCAGTAGACTAAGGTGCTATGATGATTGACAGGACTAGGAACATGTTAATCGACAGTACCCTTAGTCCTCTAAATAAAGGAAATGACCTCACTTTGAAAAGAAAGCCCTTAACACCCCTCTCAGTAATTTAGAGAATATTCTCTCGAATTTAGAGTTGTTTGTTTCCTAAGAAACCCATTTTTTCACATTCCTTTTGTGACACCCCGCCTAATTAAATATCGGGTGATTAGTCCTTTATTAAATAAAAATCAAGGTGACGGTTGGTTCATTCTTAGCATCACTATCGTCAAAATAATTCTTCCAATTTAAACACCCTAAATAATTATGCTAAGGGTCAAAACCATTTTTAGACATTACTTTCCAAATTTTATTTTTGTAATCCAACATTTAAATCTTTAATTAAATCATAAGTTAAGAATCGTCCAACCAATATACTGGAACAAACAATCCAATTAATTAAATATCCAACTAAGTAATTCCAACATTTAAAACTTAAAGGGAAAACATCCTGACGGTAATAAATCCCAAAATGTAAATACTAGAAATAAACGAATCACAATATCCAATAAACAACTGAATAATGGAAAGGGCGACACATGCCCAACTGAGTAAATAGTGCTAGTAGTGGAATCAACAAATGAGGTCATCTAAGCAAAGAGGCCTGCAACTCCCACCTAAGCTGTAGCGCTTTCCTTCTAAAGGATCCTACGCAAGATGCCCCTGTGGCTGGGCACCTGTAATATATACATATATATACAAGAGAGAAAAGAAAGTGGAAACGGGTTAGAGCCCAATTGTAAAAACGATTTAAAATTTGTTTAGCAAGTATTTAAATTGTTTACTGGCCAATGCAACAACATATTAGTACGACACTCCCTTGAGAATTTCTCACCTCTCTTCTAATGTGCACGCCTATCGTACAAACCTTCCCAATGGTTTAACTTATCTTATCTTAGGTTGCTCGTAAGATTTAAATTGAAAAATTCAATTTTTTAAGAGGTTAATTTCGTATTACCACAAAGTTCTCATTTAAACCTTATTTGCTAATAAAGTTCCTAAGTAACATATTATACTTTTCAAACACTTATTCCCCAATTGAAATAATTATTCCATTTCTTACTTACCATAAGCACAGTAGGTAGTTCCCAAATTCAGATTTAAATATATATATTTATCCTCATATAACATATATATTCAACAGCACCCCACATAATAATTATGGTGCTGGCATACTCTGCTATCCGGTCCCCGTATCACTCGCACTTAGGGAAATACAAGTTGGTAATCACTCTCGAACCGTACTAAAAACAAAACACAAACAATATTGAGGCGAAGCATAGTTTCCAATTCCAAGAGGTCAGCACATACCCTCACGTCTCTTAGGACCGTCTGACTATCGATCTGATAGCCTGTACCTAGGATTCCTATCTTCTAGGGTACGAGTCAATATCCTCCATAAAGGTCCCATCGAGATAAGACTATCCCAGCGCGGTAACCTCAGGGATAGCATGTAGCGCGGGCATGATTTTTACACGTATATAGCATATGCATAAACACAGTCATATAAATAGACTACTATTACCATATCAAATTTAGGTACATCTCATAGCCCATAATAATGATATTTATCCTTATTTGTCATTATTTAGTTATCACGTATAACGGTTCATTTCTTACTTTAATTTGAGGGATTATTCCAACTTACTACGTAACACTCATGGATTCTTATCTTCCCAAATTTTAATTTCAGTAGGCATTCATTTATTTTCCAACGTAACTACCTTACGCGTCTCCCCACTTTAATACATAGTTCCATCGACCCTTATATGTAAACATCCCCGAAAAATGTAAATCTCGTCTTACATTAAAGGTTTCATATTTTTAATAAGTCCTACTGGTCTTCTTTATCTCCCAAAATATTTAAATAAGGATGTCCAACGATTATTATTCATCTAAATTTAATTCTAATATTTAGAAGGGGAAAATATGAGTCTTCCAGGCGGGGTCGATCGATCGATAGAAAGGGGTTGATTGACCGAACCTTCGATCGATCGAAGCTCTTGGCTCGATCGATCGATCAAGCAGGTATGGTGAAATCTGCAGAATACCAGTTACGGGTTCTATCATCCAACATCATCCAAATCCATATTTTTAACTCCCAAACTCCAAGAAATTTATACCACAAACGTTCTAAACTCAAATGGACAATATTCAACGTAAGGCATGTGAGTTTTCATCAAGAATCATGGATTAAAGTGCCAAAATCTATACAATTCTTATGAACCCTAAACTTTTCTTTAACATAATTCAAATCATTATTTTTCCAGAATTTCTACTTCTAATCCATTATAAATACATGGTTCAACCTCTACATGTGAAGGGGAATTCCAGATTATCATTTATATCACCACAACAGGAAATTATTAATCTCCAACATGGGTTTTCTTTTATGGAAACTCACCCTAATCAACCCTAAACTAATATGAATGAAGAATTAACGAAATTAAGCAAGACAATTACTTTCCTGGAGATTTTTGTTTCTAATTTATGAATGAAATCGGTGTGGTGGTGATCCTTGTTACGCGATCTATCATTTGGCGGCGACGGCGGCGCAAACGAGAGGAGTTTTTGGCCTATAACTCTTGGGCAAGCTCTCTCCTTCCTTCTCCAATGGCTGTTTCTTATTTTTGGTTGAGTTAAACCTAGAAGGCAACCCTAAGCATCTAATATAACTCTAAAATTTTCGTGGGTTTTCAAGCCTAAAAAGGTAAAATGTCCAAAATGCCCTCCCGGGGTGTCAATTAGGCCTACAAACGCCCCGAGACCCAAACTAAACCCCCGGGTACATTATTTTGACTATCTCGACTCTTCCGGACGCTTTGGCGCACTCGAAATGACCATACGGGTGACTTATAATTTATTCACTTTTATTAATCAACATTGAGTCCCGACACGACACGGGCGCGTCCCGACTTAAATTTCCAAAATTGTCATTTTATTCACTCGTGACATTTAGTAGAACCAATATCTTATATTAATTTACTCATTAGTAATATTCAACAAGTTTCCAATGATTACTAACTCTCGTCACGTTAGTAATTATAGAAAAATAATTAATTTTCGGATTTATATTAAATTAATAACACAATAAATTTAATAAATACCCAAATTTAAAAAGCATAAAAATACGAGGTATTACATACTTCCCCCCTAATAACGGAATTTCGTCCCGAAATTTGGAAAATAAGGCATACCTGGTAAGAATAAATCTGGGTATCTCTCGCGCATATCTGCCTCGCGCTCCCAGGTGGATTCCTCCACATTATGATGCTCCCACTGGACCCGTACAAGTGGAACTACCTTCGGCCTCAATCTCCTTTCTCTAAGGTCTAGGATAGCCACTGGTCTCTCCTCGTAAGAGCTGTCAGGCTGTAAGTCTATCTCTTCTATCGGGATGTGGGTGTGGGCCATATCATCCCAAAGGTATCGTCTCAACGACGATATGTGGAATACATCGTGGATGCGATGTAAATGCTCTGGCAGTCCCAATCTGTATGCTACTGGCCCAATCCTCTCGATAATGGGAAATGGTCCCACGTACCTCAGGGCCAATTTCCCTTTCTTCCCGAACCTCATCACTCCTTTCATAGGAGATACACGTAGTAATACTTAGACCCCCACATTAAACTCTCGAAAGAACCATTTTGCATCGGCGTAGCTTTTCTTCCTGTCCTGGGCTACCCGAATACAACTCCTGATAATCTCAATTCTTGCGGAGGTTTCCTGAATCACCTCTGGTCTGAGAAACTTGTTATCCCCCACCTCTAACCAACAAGTTGGGGAACGACAAGGCCTGCCATACAAAGCCTCAAATGGAGCCATGCCAATCATGAAGTGATAAGAGTTATTATAAGTGAACTCCACAAATGGAAGATGTGGCTCCCAACCTCCTCCAAAATTAATGACACACATGCGTAACATATCCTCCAACATCTGATTAGTACGCTCTGTTTGTCCATCGATCTGTTGGTGGTAAGCTGAACTCAACCTCAACTCTGCACCCATAGCCTCCTGAAAGCTCTCCCAGAAATGTGACACGAAAATCTTGTCTCTATCTGACACAATATTCAGGGGCACCCAATGAAATCTGACTATCTCAGTAATGAACAACTGAGCATACTGACCTATGGTATAGTCTATCTGCATCGACAGAAAATGAGCCACCTTGGTCAAATGGTCCACAATCACCCAGATGGAGTCGTGGCCCCGCTGTGATGTAGGCAACCCAGTAATAAAATCCATAGAAATACTCTCCCACTTCCACGCGGGTATTTCCAATGGCTGAAGCAACCCCGACAGTTTCTGGTGGTCCACCTTTACCAGCTGGCAGGTAGAACACTTGGACACAAACTGAGCAATGCCCTTTTTCATCCCACTCCACCAGTATTGTCGCCTCATATCCTGGTACATCTTATCTCCCCCAGGATGCACTGCAAATCGGGACACATGAGACTAGGTCATCACTGCATGATGCAAGTCTTCTCCTTCTGGGACCACCAATCTCCCATTAAACCTCAAACCCCCATCAGAACTAACAAAATAGGACTCAGCACCCTCGGCTAAAAGTCATACAATTTGCTCCTGGCAAAATGGGTCTGCAATCTGCGCCTGTATCACCCTCGTAACAATTTCGGGTGTCATTGTCATGATAGATATGAAGGAAGAGGCTACTGCGTCCTGGTGACCCAACTCTTTTCACTTTGCTTTCCAGACATCCGCTATATCATCTACCGGTCTACGGCTCAACGCATCAGTAACTACGTTGGCCTTCCCCAGATGGTACTGTATGTCGAACTGGTAGTCCTTCACAAACTCTAACCACCTGCACTGACGCATATTCAGCTCTCGCTGAGTGAATAGGTACTGCAGTGACTTGTGGTCTAAGAACAAGCGAAATTTTTGCCCCAATAAATAGTGCCTCCATATCCTCAATGCAGAAATGACCGCTGCTAACTCTAGGTCATGGGTGGGATAATTCTTCTCATGCGGCTTAAGCTTGCGGGAGGAAAAAGCTATAGCCTTTTCCTCCTGCTGAAGTACTCCCCCAAGTCCCCTTAAAGAGGCATCGGTGTAAACCAAATACTCCACGCTCGGCTTAGGTAAAGAAAGGAACGGTGACGAAGTAAGCTTGTCTTTCAGCTCTTCGAAATCCAATTGACAAGCATCGTTCCAAACATACGGTACCCCTTTCCGAGTCAGGTTCATCAATGGACCCGCTATTTTGGAAAAACCCCGAATGAATCTCCTATAGTATCCAGCTAATCCCAAGAAACTATGTACTTCCGTCGGTGTCGTGGGCTATCCCCACCCCTCACCGCTGACACTTTACTCGGGTCAACTGCTATCCCTTGTTCAGAAACAACATGCCCCAAGAACTGCACTTCACGTAACCAGAACCCGCACTTCTCGTACTTAGCATACAGTTGATGCTCTCATAGAGTCTGAAGAACTTTCCTCAAGTGCTCGACATGCTCCTCCTCGGAGTGTGAATATATCAGAATGTCATCTATGAAGACGATGACAAACTGATCCAAGAACACTCTGAACACTCAGTTCATCAAGTCCATGAATACGGCTGGAGCATTTATGAGTCTAAATGGGATCACTCTGAACTCATAGGACCCATATCTTGTCAAGAAAGCAGTCTTTGAAACATCCTACTCCCTAATACGTAGTTGATGGTACCCTGACCTCAAATCTATCTTTGAAAATAAAGTTGCTCCCCTCAGTTGGTCGAACAGATCATCGATTCGAGGTAACGGATATGTGTTTCGTATCGTGACCTTGTTCAGTTCCCGGTAGCCCACACATAGCCTCAGTGAACCATCTCTCTTTTTCACAAACAACACTGAAGCGCCCCAAGGTGAGGTACTCCTGCGGATGAAGCCCTGACCTAACAGCTGCTCTATCTGATCTTGTAACTCTCGCATCTCCGCCGAAGCCATACAGTATGGAGCGCGTGCTATAGGTCGAGTATCTGGTAATAATTTTATGAAAAAATCTATCTCTCGACTTGGGGGTAGGCCTGGTATCTCCTGAAATACATCGAAATACTCACGAACAACTGGGATCGAGTGTAAGGGAATCACAACCTCCTTAGAGGTATCCTCCTCTATGTAATATAAATGAGCGGTCGAGCCTCCCTCTGGGCGAGGCATCGCCACTACAAACATCTCTTGCCCCAGAATGGCAAAGACAATACTGCCACCGAAATAATTTATCATGGCTCTGTAAGCCGCGAGCCAATCCATACCAATAATAACGTCATGCTCATGCATATCTAAGACTAACATGTCTGCTGGTAGTACCAAGCTACCAATCTCTACCGCCACACCCCGGCATAGAAAGAAAATTAGCGATCCATTTCCCAGTAGTGAGTCTACACACGTTACGGTTCTCTCTGCTGTGGATAATAACCCTAAAGCCTTCGTAAAATTTGTAGCTATAAAACAGTGCGTCGCCCCAGTATCAAATAAAACCCGACCCATAGTACCATGGATAGGAAATGTACCCTCAATCGCGGGTGGTGCCTGTGGAGCTTCTTCCTGGTGGACATTATAGACACGTCCGTACTATAACTGCCCCTGCCGCACCGGAGCGGCTGGAATGGCTGGTAGGGCTAGTACCTGAGATGGTGCTGGGAGGGCGACTGAAAGAAGTGGCCTTTGTGGGTCATTACGGGCACCCTGCTGCTGTGGGGCCCTATCACCCTCTGGACAATCTTGACGCTTATGGCCATTCTTTCCGCACACTAAACATCGGCCCCTGAAATTACCTCCCCTCTGTACCTGCTGATTACGGCCCTGCTGGTTGTTACCACCCCGCTATTGGCCCTGTTGGCCCTGATGAAATCGTTGTTGGCCCTGATTGCCCTGCTACTGACCCTGCTGCTGGCGGTGTTGGCCTTGTTGGCCCTGCTGATTAGGCTGGCCCTGCTGACCCTGCCTAAATCCCCCAAATCCCTACCTTCAATCACCTAATCGGAATCGCTTAGCAGGGTCCCCCTGATGGGAACTCTGCTCATGCGGGCGAATCTTCCCCTGAGATGTCGGTGCCCCACTAGCACTACTACCCCCTGTCCTTCCCTGCTAGCTGGACTCTCCTGCACGCTTGCTTCCCTGTAGAGGGAAGCGGTGATCCTAGCAGTGTAGCAAAGCAGCATTGAGTACATCTGTGTAGGTACTAAGAGACAGATTCCCCATAAGGTGCTGATGGATCCTCCAAGCTAACCCGTCCACAAACAATAATATCTTCTTGCCCTCAGTGGGTGCCTCATCTGGCCCTATAGTGAGGAGTGTTGTGAACTCCTCTTCATACTCAGCAATAGTAGAATTTTCCTGCTTCAAGTTCAGTAACTTTCGCCTCATCTCAATTTGCACGGCGGTCAAAAAATACTTGCGGTCAAACCGCTCCCAGAATGACTGAATCGGGATAGTATCCCTCTCCTCCAAGGTGGTGGTGGACTCCCACCACTGCAAAGCGACCCCCACTAGCTTAAATGAAGACAACAACTGTTTCTGCACGTCTGTACACTCATACATACGCAGATGCCTCTGGATATCTTTCTTCCATTGGCTGACGATGATGATATCTGAACTACCCGAGAACTCAGGGGGATGTGCCTTCTGAAAGGCATCCCTAACCCGCTCCCATGCAGATGGAAGCTGTGCAGGTACCGACTCCACTACCTAAACTTGGGGTGGAGCTTGCTGTACTACCGCTAGCGCAGCATTCACCACCTGAGCAACAATAGCGGCTACCTCATTAGCATTAATCGTTCCCTGAGCCGGAGCTGCTGGCTGCTCGGCTTGGGCATGCCTATCCTTTGGTGCACGTCTCAGAGGCATCTGAAACGTGAAGAAATATATTAGTCTACAATTATTATCAAATCTCAAAATAGCTGAAGATGTAATCGTAAAAGCAGGAATACAATAATCCTAAAAATAGGGCTCTATAACAAGAACGTTAAGCTGAAAGCGAAATAAGCCGTACAGATCCTAAGGACACTAGAACCTGATGCTCTGATACCACCTGTGACACCCCGCCTAATTAAATACTGGGTAATCAGTCCTTTATTAAATAAAAATCAAGGTGACGGTTGGTTCATTCTTAGCATCACTGTCATGAAAATAACTTTTCCAATTTAAACACCCTAAGTAATTAAGCTAAGTGTCAAAACCATTTTCAGACATTACTTTCCAAATTTTATTTTTGTAATCCAACATTTAACTCTTTAATTAAATCATAAGTTCAGAATCGTCCGACCAATATACTGGAACAAACAATCCAAATAATTAAATATCCAACTAAGTAATTCCAACATTTAAAACTTAAAGGGAAAACATCCTGAAGGTAATAAATCCCAAAATGTAAATACTGGAAATAAACGAATCACAATATCCAATAAATAACTGAATAATGGAAAGGGCTACACATGCCCAACTGAGTAAATAGTGCTAGTAGTGGAATCAACAAATGAGGTCATGTAAACAAGAGGCCTGCAACTCTCACCTAAGCTGCAGCGCGTTCCTTCGAAAGGATCCTATGAAAGACGCCCCTGTGGCTGGGCACCTGTAATATATACATATATATACAAGAGAGAAAAGAAAGTGGAAACGGGTCAGAGCCCGATTGTAAAAATGATTTAAAATTTGTTTAGCAAGTATTTAAATTGTTTACTGGCCAATGCAACAACATATTAGTACGGCACTCCCTTGAGAAATTCTCACCTCTCTTCTAATGTGCACGCCTATCGTACTAACCTTCCCAACGGTTTAACTTATCTTATCTTAGGTTGCTCATAAGATTTGAATCGACAAATTCAATTGTTTAAGAGGTTAATTTCGTATTACCACAAAGTTCTCATTTAAACCTTATTTGCTAATAAAGTTCCTCAGTAACATATTATACTTTTCAAACACTTATTCCCCAATTGAAATCATTATTCCATTTCTTACTTACCCTAAGCACAGTAGGTAGTTCCCAAATTCAGATTTAAATATATATATTTATCCTCATATATATATATATATATATATATATATATATATATATATATATATATATATATATATATATATATATATATATATATATATTCTAACAGCACCCCACATAATAATTATGGTGCGGGCACTATCCAATCCCCGTATCACTCATACTAAGGGAAATACAAGTTTGGAATCACTCTCGAACCGTACTAAAAACAAAACACAAACAATATTGAGGCGAAGCATAGTTTCCAATTCCAAGAGGTCAGCACATACCCTCACGTCTTTTAGGACCATCTGACTATCGATCTGATAGCCTGTATGTAGGATTCCTATCTTCTAGGGTACAAGTTAATATCCCCTATAAAGGTCCCATCAAGATAATACTGTCCCAGCGTGGTAACCTCAGGGATAGCAACTAGCGTGGGCATGATTTTTACACGTATATAGTATATGCATAAACATAGTCATATAAATAGACTACTATTACCATATCAAATTTAGGTACATCTCATAACCCATAATAATGATATTTATCCTTATTTGTCATTATTTAGTTATCATGTATAACAGTTCGTTTCTTACTTTAATTTGAGGGATTATTCCAACTTACTACGTAACACTCATGGATTCTTATCTTCCCAAATTGTAATTTCAGTAGGTACTCATTTATTTTCCAACGTAACTACCTTACGCGTCTCCCCACTTTAATACATAGTTCCATCGTCCCTTATATGTAAACATCCACGAAAAATGTAAATCACGTCTTACATTAAAGGTTTCATATTTTTAATAAGTCCTACTGGTCTTCTTTATCTCCTAAAATATTTTAATAAGGATGTCCAACGATTATTATTCATCTAAATTTAATTCAACTATTTTGAAGGGGAAAATATGAGTCTGCCAGGAGGGGTCGATCGATCGATAGAAAGGGGTCGATTGATCGAACCTTCGATTGATCGAATCTCTTGGCTCGATCGATCGATCAAGCAGGTGTGGCGAAATCTGCAGAATACCAGTTACGGGTTCTATCATCCAACATCATCCAAATCCATATTTTTAACTCTCAAACTCCCAAAAATTTATACCACAAACGTTCTAAACTCAAATGGACAATATTCAACGTAAGGCATGTGAGTTTTCATCAAGAATCATGGATTAAAGTGCCAAAATCTATACAATTCTTATGAACCCTAAAATTTTCTTTAACATAATTCAAATCATTCTTTTTCCAGAATTTCTACTTCTAATCCATCATAAATCCGTGGTTCAACCTCTACATGTGAAGGGGAATTCTAGATTATCATTTATATCACTACAACATGCAATTATTAATCTCCAACATGGGTTTTCTTTCATGGAAGCTCACCCTAATCAACCCTAACCTAATATGAATGAAGCATTAATGAAATTAAGCAAGATAAGTACTTTCCTGGAGATTTTTGTTTCTGATTTACAATTGAAATTGGTGTGGTGGTGATCCTTGTTACGCGATCAATCGTTTGGCAGCGACGGCGGTGCAAACGGAGGAGTTTTTGTCCTAGAACTCTTGGGCAAGCTCTCTCCTTCCTTCTCTAATGGTGGTTTCTTATTTTTGGTTGAGTTAACCCTAGAAGGAAACCCTAAGAATCTGATATAACTCTAAAATTTTCGTGGGTTTTCAAGCCTAAAAAGGTAAAATGTCCAAAATGTCCTCCCGGGATGTCAATTAGGCCTAAAAACGCCCCGAGACCCAAACTAAACCCCCGGGTACATTATTTTGACTATCTCGACCCTTTTGGACGCTTTGGAGCACTCTAAATTACCATACGAGTGACTTATAATTTATTGACTTTTATTAATCAACATTTAGTCTCGACACGACACGGGCGCGTCCCGACTTAAATTTCCAAAATTGACATTTTATTCACTCGTGACATTTAATAGAACTAATATCATATATTACTTTACTCATTAGTAATATTCAACAAGTTGCCAATGATTACTAACTCTCGTCACGTTAGTAATTATAAAAAAATAATTAATTTTGGGATTTATATTAAATTAATAACACAATAAATTTAATAAATCCCCAAATTTAGAAAGCATAAAAATACGATGTATTACACCTTTCCATTACTTTCATACTTCACTTGGTAAATTCCCCCACCTCTCCATACCACTTTTATATCATTGCAAAATCAGCATATCTACATCCAATATCAACATCATGTGTTCATAAGGAGGTTTAATTCTCCATCATTATATCTAATTCTGTCTGTTTCTTGTATTTTTGTTTTTTTTATGAATATAGAGAATGTGCTAATCATACTAATTCTGTCATTTGTAGTATTATCTACTTTAGCATTGTGTATCATTACATCACATATATTAATATCAAAAATTTATTAGTATGATTAGCACATTCTCTATATTCATAAAAAAAACAAAAATACAAGAAAAAGAGGGTTTATCTATAAATTCGAAAAGAGGGATTCTCATCTGAGACTCTCATTCTTAAAGCACATTTTATCTACACACATATGTAAGACAAATCCCTCGTTTGGGGTTATGGATTAAACCCCACCCTATGTTATCTTCGAACTATGTAGACTTTGATGGCCCTTGGGCTATGTAGGCATCTTTGGTTAATCCTGATATTCGAGTTCTCCATTATGCATGTTTATAATATTTCTTTCATATATATATATATATATATATATATATATATATAGTATCAAAATACCTGTGCTTGAAGATACGGTGAAAATTTTCAAAGTATATAATCGCGAAACGGCATAAATTTCTAATGTAAGTAATCGCAAAACGATAAAAACTTACAATATAGGCACGCATATAATTTTGAAAAGTATAAGGTCGTGTATAATATAAATAATAAATATTTTATATCTTATAAGTGTAGGTTTTCAAAGTATTGAATCGTCTAATTTAAGTCATAAAGTTTCTTTTACAATACAAATGTGTAAAGAATTTTTAAAAAAATAGGCAGAGTTCCCTTTGTTTATAGGACTATCTACCATGTTTACGAAATAAAAAATTAATCCAACAAATCAAATAGTTCGTTTTGGACCTCGTATAAGCAACATAATCCAAATATACTAAATTACATAGAAATAGGACACAATATTAATTTTTTTTAAAAATTGGACTTAGTCTCCTTTGTTTATTGGACTATCCACCCTGCTTGAGGGATACTAATCAATTAAAGAATATTTAAAAAGCCTGAATTCATCTAACAAATAATTCATATTGGCCTTCATAATACCCCTTTCCAACATATTTAACCCTTCTTCTAGACTAATGATTTTCCTCATCCTTCTACTCATTCCCCTTTAATTACCAAGCAATTTAGGCCTGCATTTGAACCAAAAGTCAAAAGTAAGCACGTAAAAAAAATTAAATGCTTGTGAGAAAAGAATCAAATTGAAAGTATTCCATTGACTCATAGAACTAAAAGAGTTAAAATAAAAACTTAAGTCCTAAATAAGTGAATAGGAATCAAACTAAATTCTTTCAAAGTAAATATTCGAAGTAATTTTTTTTTTGTAAATTGATAGTCATCAAGCTATACACTTACTTCATATCTAAGGTGTTTATGAAGTCGAGTTGCTAGAACAACCAAACACTTTTTCCACTAGAGGAAATGGAGCTTAGGATTGTCTAGGCAACGTAGAAAGTTTTGAATTACCTAACTATAAATTAAGACTCTTTGATAAGAAAATTCAAGTTAATATCAAGGATAATAACTCATTCTCAAAAATGTTTTTTTCTTATGTTTACTTGGCTAAAAGAACACCAAACTTATTGGAAAATATATTTGTAACAAAATCTTGGGTTATCCTAAATTAAAGATCAATTCTCTAAATATAGTATACATAAAATTCCAACATCGTCTGGGGATGCAGAGCACCTACATCGAAATTTATTAATAGTTGGATTTGATTTAATCTATGTATAAAGAATTAAAGGGGATATTAATAATTGTAATTTAGGTTAGGATAGTTAGTAATTGGAATTAGTCTATATATAAAATTAGGATATCAAGTTAGATATTACTCTATATAATGTTAGTCTGTATAAAGTTAGGAATTAGTCTGTATATAAAATTAGGAATTTTTAGGTTTATAAAGAAGGTTGTAATCTCACTTATTTTTCAGATTTGAATTATTAATTGATTAAGTATGTGTGTGTTAAATAATGTATGCAATTGTCTATGATAACCTTCATCCTCATTCTTCATCTCTAGTAGTCCTAATTGAGATGGAGTCTAACAGTCCTAAACCACCAAAGTCTTAGATCTGAAATCAAAATGAATACTATAACCAAAACCAAAACCAAAACGATTTAAAGTGTCACGTTTATATCATAAAAACATAAAATGAGCAAACTAATGGTGGTAAATTTTAAATAAGGGTCCTGATAAATACACCCAAAAAATATCTCTGAAACACCAGATAAAAATTAAACCCACACTTTACTAACCACAACAAAAAGTGTTGTACCTCTTATTTTCTTTAAAATGTCTAATATACCCCAAAACTAAAAAAAATACACACAAACTAACACCACATAATCTAAAACACCACAATAATCCAAACTCAAATGGATTGATTTTCCCATCGAAATCCTAAAACCTATGGTTAAACTTAGCCAAAATCACCTTGTCCATTTCTTCCTAAATATCCATTTTTGTGTGTTTGTTGTGTTTTGGTGGTCCTTGTTGTGTTTTATATATATATAAATAAAGGATAAAAGGGCTCCATGGTTGAGGAAAGTAAAGTTGTTGATCAAGCTTCCCAAACTCAGACTATCCAATGCTCGTTTGATGATTTTGAGGTATTAAACACTTATACACACTATATAATTTGTAAAATAATATTTAAAATGATGAAAAGATTAAAAAAACCGACCTGACTGCAGTTACGGATGCCCATCGTCGTAATTGACAATCACTTTCAATCACAAGTGGCCGCAATATGTCCCATGGTTATAGTTGGTTGTGGGATGATAAATGGCAATTTGATGTCACCATGATAAGGATCCCACGTTTTGACTTGGTAATGAATTTATATCCACTGTTATAGTTGGATGTGGTTTTGTTATTTAATATAAAATTTCACTATAGATATAAAATTTCAATATAGATATACAATTTCAATATTAATATAACATTTCAATATACATATAATATTTCAATATAGATATACAATTTCAATATTGATATAACATTTCAATATAAATATAATATTTCAATATAGATATACAATTTCAATATAGATATAACATTTTAATATAGATATAAAATTTGAATATATATATATACAATTTCAATATAGATATAACACTTCAATATAGATATGACATTTCAATATAGATATAAAATTTCAATATAAATATAATTCATGTAGCGGTTATCTGTTTTTATTGATTTTTGTTATTATATTGTCAAATTTTTTGTACTAATTATTGTATTATCATTTAAGTTAGATGAATTAGTAATAGATTATACATTTTGGCAAGATATAGACAATCTCATTGTACTGAGTGTATCTACTCAATGTGGTTCCACCGACAAAGCGAATATTTGTGAACCGAATATGAGGGAATAAGTGACGGCATCAACCTCGCCTAAATGTTTGCACGATTTGTTTCCATATTTCACATCTTCAATGATTAAAAACCATATCACCTAGTTAAATTTCAACACTTTGATATTTTTTATGTATGAAATTATTGTATGACATAATTTAACTGTATGCATTGTTAGGATACAAAAATAGAATAAGGACTGGAAATTAATGCGATTAGTTAAGACCATATAGACTAATTCACAACTGAGGAGGCATGTTTAGTTTATTTATATTGTACTCAACATGATTTTACATTTATACCTGAAATATCCATTTAAATTGTCCTTATATTTAACAATGTTCGTCTTGTGCATATTTTTGATGATCGGGATAAGATGATTGATTGGTGTCAACAAGTTGGTCGCAAGCTTCATGTGGTCGTGATAATTCTGAAATTAGTCAAGGTCAGTATAGTTCGCAAGGGGAGGGTTGTACTTGGTTATGAGTGAAGCGAGCTTTATAGACCCCAAAAAGACATGGGGTTGGACAAAAAGAGGAAGCGTTCTTCCAAAACGTGAAAATGTCATTTCCAATTTCGATTGAAACGCATTCCCTACAATAATGGCCGTTGGGGGTTGGAAGTTTTCTATGGGATACACGACTACAAGGTGTTAAATTCACTTGTTAAACACCCATATATTGGTCGACTCTCCCAAGCTGAGCCCCAAGGAAGTACTCCAAACATTGAAAAAAAGGTCGGAGTACAATTGTTCATTGATACGAACAATATATAACGCTAAAAGCAAAATAAAGAACGTTGAGAGGCAAGGTCATGCCACCATGCAATAGTTGATGCATTTTCTTGGGGAGAAGAATTATGTCCACTAGCATCGAATGAATTAGCAAAGTGATGTGGTGGAGGATTTATTTTTCATACATCCTACCTCTTGTTTGGGGGTCAATTGCTTCTAGAGTGTGCTTCTGATCTATTTCACTTACAAGCCCGCAAGAGGGTAGATTAAATATGAGGAAATACCGAATTTGTGTACGTGTTTGACATAAGTAACTGCGGTTGCGCCTACGTATCCATTACAGTCGAAATCAAAGTCAGCATAGTTCGTGGGTTCGTACTTTTCGCCGAAAAACTTATTATGATGTAACTCAAGAGTTGAAGGGTTATGCAACTCTTCTCAAAGAACTCATCTCAAAACTCTTTCCTAAATCTCTCTATAAAAACACATAAGACAAGAAATCACTCTTCTTCTCCCAAGAAGATCTCTCTTCAGATATAAGGAAATGAAGTCTATTTATAATAAAAACCAACCCAAGTGGGTTGCGACATGTCAAACAACCTGTGGTGATATATGTCCTCTTTTGGTTGGATTGTGTCCCATAACATAGGTTGCACCCTCGATACTAGAATATTTTCTAGTTAATGTATAAATAATACACAAATATGCGTGATATATTGGACACGCATAATAATACCTTAGTCACATAAACACATGGACTTTTATCAATATTAATCATCTCTAATCTCATTTAATGATTAAATGAGAGGCTTATCATTAATCCACTCCTACATTTGTCACATCGTACATATAGTTGATATATTGATGCGTGTCTGAAATATACTGACTGTATGTACAAAACACCCATAGTCAGTTTTTATATGTTCGATTAACCTATGAATCGTGGGTAATAATCTCGTATCTCATTTCATCTTGATGATATACTTCTATCTCATATCTCACATTTTATGATAAACTGCAATCTCATATTTCATATCATAAATCTCATATTTTAGGCTTTGATCTCATGGGTTATTCCGAAGGACCTCGTGATCATTCTTTTCATACAAATGATATACTATGAGTGTTGCCCCCATTCCTATTTAAATGAACATGCATCCACAATTTTATTGTGGTTGTTCGTAACTCTGCTTTGGTAAAAAGTATTATCGTGGGCACATAATAACTACTTCATCATTCACTTTCAGTATTGTCAAAAAAGATATTTGGTTTGTTCAGTTTCACCATTCTCAACTAAGCTTGCTGGAAGTATTAATATGGTTTACATAATAACTACTTTCTCGTTTCTCTTTCATCATTCTCATCCAAGCTTGGTGGAAGTATTGTTATGGTTTACATAATAACTACTTTATCGTTTCTCTATTACTCTTTTAGTGCATGCACATTGTTTACATAATAACTACTTCACTCGTCTATGTCACGATGAGGTTTTTTAATGCATGAGCCTGTTTATTTGATTCGTCCAAATCACGAAGAGATTTTTTGTGCATGTATGTGTTATTGACTCGCCAATAGATTTATTTAAGTTATTACTTTTTCTCCTCCTATTGAGGTAAATCCTACCTTCTCATTATTTTTCTTAAGTCTTATCCTCATTCTTGTTAGAACTAAGATTTTAAAGAGTAAAATATGAGTCCTTAACAATGAAAACCACCTGTTAAGGTTTTTTTCGAAATCACACCTATGAGGTGACTTAATAATGAAAAGACACTTGTTAAGATTTTTCTTCCACCGTTAGAGGTGACTTAACAACGAAAACACACTTCTTAAAACTTTTTTGCAAACTCCACCGTTAGAAATGACTTAACAATGAAAACACACTTATTAAGATTTTTCGCAAACTCCACCATTAGATGTGGCTTAACAATGAAAACACACTTGTTAAAAAATTTCTTCCATCGTTAGAGGTGACTTATCAATGAAAACACGCTTGTTAATATTTTTTGCGAACTCCACTTTTAGAGGTGACTTAACAATGAAAAAACATTTGTTATGATTTTTCTTACACCGTTAAAGGTGACTTAACAATGAAAACACGTTTGTCAAGATTTTTTTCAAACTCCACCGTTAAAGGTGACTTAACAATGAAAACACATTTGTTCTTATTTTTTGCAAATTCCACCGTTAGAGGTGACTTAACAATGAAAACACACTTGTTAAGATTTTTTGTAAACTCCACCTATAATGGTGACTTAACAATGAAAAACACTTGTTAAGATCTTTTATAAACGCCACCTATAACGATGACTTAACAATGAAAACAACTTACTAAGATTTTTTCATAAACTCCACCTGTAACGGTAACTTAACAATGAAAACCACTTGTTAAGATTTTTTGTAAACTCTACCTATAACGTTGACTTAACAATGATAACACACTTAGTTAGATTTTTCGTAAAATCCACCTATAACGGTGACTTAACAATGAAAATCACTTGTTAATATTTTTTGCAAACTCATTCTTTTGTATCACTTTTCAAATTGAGAGGGAGCCCACACCTGCCGAAGGACAAACTGAGCATGATCCTTCGCATGTTTGTATTAATCCCCAATTTTTCTGGACGAGTCAAGTCACAATGACACAATACTCGTAAGTTCTCCCAATATGATGTCATATCTTAAGGATGACTATGAATTTGTCAAATTCTTAGGGACAATTAATTAATCTGTTTGAACTCTTAACGAAAGTAATTGAAGAATCTTTTGTAATGGCCTTCTTGGACGTTACTATACTCTGATGGCTCATCAATCTAACCTTGTCGCGGAGGATGTCGAAGAAGGTTTAAACTAAAAAGCTACATTACATCATAATATACATTTTCCCCCTTTATTTTATTTTATCTGAAGATAAAATAAAATAAATTACATATATTATTTACGATTCCCACCAGAAAAAAGTAACCTTATCATTACATTTCTTGGGGTATATCGCAAACTATCATATCTTTGAGAAGTGGCTTGATGTTAGCGTCGCTCAATATCTGTTCATTCAGAAGTCTTTACAAAATAATATATTTCTGACACAATAATATAATATTGCAAATGGTTAGTAAAACTTAGGAACTATCCAAGTAGAATTCTCAACACGCCCCCTCTATTTTATCTTATTTGATTTAATAAAATAAAAATAAACAAATAAATAAAGTAAAGGGATATTTGTGTAATGAATCATAACCACCCATACTCGTAGGTGTATCGCGCAGAATATAATGTTGTTTAACCACACGCTTTATCAGATTCGAGAGTATGTAGAATATCAAGGTGAATTCTTAATTTTGAGATGTACTCAAGTTATTTTGTAAATGATTCATTTTGTATGAATACGATGTACAAACAAATATTAATATTTGTGAATGTCATTAAATACTCAGTCAAAGCTTTATTATATTTCCTTGATCTCACTTAAAATAAAGTAAATATATATAATAGATTTAATGCTTTTATAAAGATTCTCAAATCATCGATGCAGGTAATAGAATTTTCACATCAATTTGGGTAGTACCATATGGAAATGGTACATATATCAACACAAATACTATCTCATGGTCAAAGAAAATCAAGTATGCATGCATTCTCGCGTCTTTAAGTAAAAAAAAATATCGTCACAAGGGAATATTCATTTGATTCATCTCAAAAGCGTATTCAGTTTGTTGTGGATAACTTACTTCTAGCTTGCATAATTTAGATGTATCAAATACTTTTCAGTTGTCAATACATTCTCCCTATAAATAACATGATATAAACAATGCACAAATCAATAATCAGCATACTTTCATAATGTTCTTCATAATTAAGAGAGTACATATACCTTTAAATACTCAATTCATCTTTTGTATATTGTCATAAGTAAACTATCGAAACCCTGTCAATACTTCTGAGATGGAAACCCATTAGAAATAAATCCGTAGAGAGAGATGGGTCAGACTGTCGGAGGGTGTTTAAAACTGCCATCCCTTCAGCCGTCATCACCACCATCTCTAGCACGAGTTTTGTGGGCACCGTGTTTTCAAAATCAGTAGTGGGTTTCTCAAAAGGTCAAGCTGTTGAGACCCATTTATGGTGGGTTTATTTGTATATGGGTCAAAAATCTATGGTAGGTCGTCTAATGGAAAATCGGATTCGAATGCCCGTATTGATTCGAATTTTTGGTAACCTATATTTAGACGTACGTAATATTCATTTATAATACTATCATCTATTGTGGGGCATTTTTTGGGGTTTTTAAGAGCATGCTTTCTCTTTTTTGGGTGTAAATGTCTCGCTGCGAAAATATAGTAAAGAAATTATATCAAGGCTATTTGGATTTACATCCAACTGAAAAATTCATATTTTGGGTACTGGGTTATTTGATCAAAGTACTAAGCTGTCTTGCACATATCCGGCTAGACCTTAAATAAGTACAACTTAAAAAAATGAGGTACAATGTGACAATAGTAAAGGTCTATCAACACATTGGTTTTGTCTCATTTATAAGGCACTGCTATTTAGGTGTACTAACACACGCTAAAGTTATCTTCTATATATCAAGAACAATTAAAGATTTGTACTTTGCATTTATTAAGTTAAGCGTATTCCTTGAAAGATTTGAATTAATCATGAAATCAAATGTTTATATAGCTGGATACCCATTCCAGATATAACTTAATATCACGAAGAAGAAAAAAACTCTCTAATTATGTATGCACATTCCCATTATCACCACATTCCCACTAAGCAGGGTAATGATTCATAATATATATTCAATACATAAATTATGTAGTCCTTCTTGAATTTTAGTGCATTCCATGACAGTTTATCAAATATTTAAGAAACGGATTACACTTCAAAGAGAGAGTTTGAGGTTCTTATCAGAAAAAGCTTGAAATAGCTTTGCATGAATATTTTCTTCCTTTATGAGAAAAAATATATTATATCAACACCCTTCTCCATTTTCATCGAGTTTTTTATGCATGAATAAGGCGTTACGTAATGAAAAATCATGAATACCTCCCTAGCAGAGTCGCCAAATGTAAGAGGGTAGTTTAAATATGGGGAAATATCGGATTTGTGTACGTGTTTGACTTGAACAACTTTGGTTGTGCCTACGTATCCGTCACAGTCGGAATCAAAGTCAACATAGTTTGTGGGTTTATACTATTCGCTGGAAAACTTAATATGGTGGAAATCAAGAGGTGAAAGGTTATGCAACTCTTCTCAAAGAACTCATCTCAAAACTCTTTCGTAAAACTCTCTCTAAAAACTCATAAGACTAGAAATCACTCTTATTCTCCCAAGAAGATATCTCTTCAAATATAAGTAAATGAGGCCTATTTGTAACAAAAACCAACCCAAGTGGGTTTCCAAATGTCAAAAAACCTATGGCGATATATGTCCTCTTTTGGATGGCTTGTGTCCCATAACATATGTTGAACCCTTAATACTAGAATATTATCTAGTTAATATATAAATAATACACAAATACACGTGATATACTGGACGCGCATAATAATACCTCAGTTGCATAAACACATGGACTTTTATCAATATTAACCATATCTAATCTGATTTAATGATTAAATGAGAGGCTTATCATTAAGCCCCCCTACATTTCAATCGATAAAAAATTCCATTATTTGAGATGATTGCGGGAACTTCTACCGGAAAATCTTTTTGCATTGCATTTGCATTTCTGATGAGTAAGAAGGAGGAGAATTTTAGATGGGATTTGGAACATTTGCAGTCATTATAAAAGCCAGAAGCTTTGCCATAAGTTTTAGTCTCAAACAAATAATAATCTTATCTAAATGCTTTACTAAGCGTGTTTCCATTTGACACCATTCTACTACGATTATTCCATGTTCAAAAAAACATTGAAGTTGCATGTGTGAAGAAAAACATAAAAGACTGGGACAAGAAGGTATTCATGCAAGGTTGGATTGACGTGTTGGAGTCCGAGAATGAAAATGACTTTGAGAATGCATGGTTGTCTTTCTGCCCAAATAGGAAAGAATACCCGAACATAGTTGAGTACATACGGAAGAACTGGAGGACTTTACATTTTTAGTTCGTGCATGCATGGACTAATCGTGTAACCCATCATGGTAACCGAAAAACTAACATGGAGGAGGGTGCCGACGCGCAACTCAAAAAACACTTAATAAATAGCCCCGGTTCGTTTGCGATGGTGTGGAAGGCTATGGATGCATTGCTTGGCCACGAAGTAACTTAAATTGAAACGGAGTTTCCGAAATCACTCCAATCCACCAAGAATGGACACAATGATGAGTTTTTTTGCGAGATCCGTGATAGGTCATAAGACTATGCATTGGATCTAATTATTTTTTAGATAGATTGCATGACATCGGTGTTAAGCGCATCAGGCGCTAGTCCCCAATATATGGAGATACGATGCTCCCACGTACTTTGCACCATATATGGATTACCAAGTGTCCATGAGTTGTCCCAATGGGAAAATCTAGGCCCATAAATTACATTTTGGGCACTAGACGATCATTGGAGGAAACTTGCCATTGTTCTAGACATCCCTCTGTACCGTGACCTTAACTATACACCCGAAATGATATTTTTTAAGAAAAGGTAGAATGGGGAAGGTGAATCCATTAGAAAAATGATGCTAAGAAAATTAGTGGAGATTGTTGAACCCTCTGGCACACCCTTGATGGATCCCATACAAATTCGTCAAAAGGGTTGGCCACCTAACAAGAAAAATTCTACTGATATATCTACGAAAAGAACCCCTTGTGCTTAGGACCAGGATGTACCTTCCACAGTAGAACTTAAAAAAGTCTTTGCAAATAATACCCCGTTGACGGGCGTGAAACCAGAGATGTGGTATCGAGAGAAGAAGATGTATATGAAGGACATTACCGAGTTCTTTCAATCATTTGTGGATTATATACATGATGTAAAATCTAATAGGAACTGTGGATATAGGGAAATTTCCAAAGGTGAGTGTGTTGGGGATGGACTGGAACATTCTCATGTTATTCGAAGTTCTTTGTTGTCTGGACTACGTAGGGACAAGCCGTTTTAGGTTATGGTGATGACCACCTATGATATTGATGAGTGTGAGAGGAGATTAGAATATTTTAGACAATCAGGCACAATAGAGCGATGATTTATAATGCCAGAGTTTGGCTACCTTGCGGAGAATGCACTTAAGATAATGGTTGTATGGATATCCAAATTTCAATGCTTAACTTTTGTTCCATTTGACGTTGGGCCAAAACCTAGGATGGAAGACAATCACATCATCTATATCATAAACTCATCCAATATTCATTCGGTGAGTTTGAAATGCACAAGATTTTTCCCCTTACACCAATTGCCTTTAACTGGAGATCAAGGGTTGGTTAAGATGCCCTTGAGTGGCCTACTTATTTAAGTCCCTCTTCCAAACCTTTAAGAATATATGTCCTAAAGAAATTGTGACGAGAAATGAACCATGCTTGATATCGTTAGATGAGGATGAGTACTTGACGATGGCTTAAATTCTGTGGTGAAAGTCTTAGTGTTGATTGTAAATTTTGTAATTTTCGGGATTGGAAACTTTTTATAATTATTAGTGATGATTCTGGAAGTAACACCACCCTTCAAGGTGTTGACAAGCTCAAGCAAGTGATAACAATGGCAGCACATGATAATATGTGTATATGTATATGTAGAAGGAGGTGAGGAGAAAAGGATGAACACTTGAATGTAAGTGGTTCAGCCAATCCGGCCTACGTCCACTGTGAGTGTGTGTGAGTAATATCACTGAATGAAGGCACTAAATGCCATGGATACAATCTCTCAATATTTCTCTCTCTACTGTATATTTGGACAGAGTTTTTGCTAGGGTTGCTAATTTCGGATCCTTATCCAAGTAGGAGAAGGCAAGTATATATAATGTGTGGGGGGTGTAATGCACCCCCATGCATGTAATGATCATGTGTGTGTTGATCTAGGCAATCTGATGAAGACATCTATCACTGTCACATGTAGAGAATGATGATGAAATATTCCCCCATGTGAGGGGATTGATTTGTTATAACTGATTGTGTACATGTGTTCCCAGCCACACATATGCGAATAAAGGCTCGGCTATGTGTGATTGGTATCAACCTCGACCTGGAAGAGTACGAGGTTGGTGAAGTCAATCTATTGCCCAATCCGAGATAATTCATAATGGCCTCGGCTCATGTGAAACCAAGGTAAGGCAAGTGGATCCATGATGTCGTCCTGGGCTGAGGTTGTGCAGTAGCAGGTTTGGAACACCGGATTATTCTCAGTCGAGGTTGGTTATGATGATTTATTCCTTGCAACCTCAGCTTTCACACAGCCGAGGTTACTAGCCTTGGACGACTGGATGAATAACTGCCCCCATGGATCATGAATACCTCAACTGCTGTCTGACTGTGAGGTAACTAGTAACATCGGCTATGGCCGATCTTGCTTAGGACGAGACCGATGGTCGCCAATCTAAGGCCCTTTAAACCTTGACCATATCCCTGGACGAGGTTGATGTCTCTGAGCTGTTGGATACATATAGGGCATATCAATTAGGATTGGTTATATGTAAATTGGTTCTTGGAGAAAGTCTAGGTCTAATGATTGTAACTTTTTGTAACTTTTTTAATCATTGATTCTATGTAAATGGACTATAACTTTTCGTATTAACAATTATTTATTGTAACTTTTTGTATCTTTCTGCAATCATTATTATAATATAAATTAGTTATTTGTGATAAATTTGTTATAAGTGATAAGTTGGAAATCATGGGGGTATTGTAAGAAACTTACGGTCTCTTGACACCGCATCGATGTATACATGGTGACACCACACCGTCCATACCTAACCTAAGGTGACACCACACCGTCAATAAAACACATACAGTCTACTCAAGCCATCCTATATATTCATATAATTGGCCTATTTTTCACCCCAACTTACACGGTCCAATAAAATCGTGCACAGTATAGGTATGGTGAGAGGTAGCCATATGTATATTAACCACGATGTTTTATCACCGTGTGTTTTATTCAGAGACTTGGCCCATTTTTCACCCCAACTTACATTGTCTAATGAAAGCGTGCATTGTGTAATACGGTGAGAATTAGCCGTAAGTATAAATCCCATGGTTTTTTATCACCGTGTGGTTTATTCAGAGACTTTGCCCATTTTTCACCCCAACTTACACAGTCCAATGAAACCGTGAAAGGTACAGTTACAGTGGGAGGCAGCCGTAAGTATATATCCCATGGTTTGATCCCACCGTGTGGTTTATTTAGAAAGTTGGCACATTTTTCACCCCAACTTACATGGTCTAATGAAACCGTTAAAGGTAGAGGTACAGTGGGAGGTAGCCGTAAGTATACATCCCACGGCTTGATCTCACCGTGTGGTTTATTTAGAAAGTTGGTCCATTTTCACCCCAACTTACACGGTCCAATGAAACTGTGAAAAATTATAGGTATGGTGAGAGGTAGAAGTAAATATATATCCCACCTTTGATCTCACCATGTGGTTTATTCAGAAAGTTGGCCACTTACACGGTTCAATGAAACCGTGAAAGGTATAGTTATGTTGAGAGGTAGCCATAAGTATATATCCCGTGGTTTGATCTCACTGTTTGCTTTATTAAAAAAGTTGGCCCTTTTTTCACCCCAACTTACATGGTCCAATGAAATCGTGAAAGGTATAGATACAATGGAAGGTAGTCGTAAATATATATCCCATGGTTTGATCTCACCGTGGGGTTTATTCAGAAAGTTAGCCAATTTTTCACCCAACTTACACTGTTTAATGTCACCATGAATGGTACAGGTATGGTGGGAGGTAGTCCTAAGTATATATCCAACGGTTTGATCTCACCATGTGGTTTATTAAAAAAGTTAGCCCATTTTTCACCCCAACATACACATTTCGATGAAATCGTGAAAGTTACAGTTACGGTCAGTGGAGACCCTAGTTATTTACATGGTAGTGACACCATACCGTGGATATTCTAAGCACGATGACACGACACCATAAGTTGGACACCTACATCCATTTCCCACCGTGTACAAATACTCCACAATTGGATCCCGCCATAATCTTTTATGCATAACCAATAAATAATTTATAATGTGATAATTCAAAATTGTTAAATTCAAGCACATAACATGTGATAATTCAAGCACATAACATTCAAACACATAACATAATTTTGTTAACATTCAAGCACATAACATGTGGCAATTCAAGCACATAACACAATTTTGTTAACATTCAAGAACATAACATTCACACACATAAAACAATTGTTTCAAAGTTGTTACAACATGTGATAATTTAAAATTGTGATACTTTACAAACAATTTTTTTTAGAATAGAGTTACATTGAAATAATTCTAACAAATTCTATCTATTTTCTCTTTAAATACTTCTTCAGTTTTTTTTTCTTGGGGGCCTTTTGCTTGGGGGATGGATCGTACCGTGCCATGGTACAAGTTTCTTGATGCACCTGTTCCTTTCCTTTTTATGTATGCGCGTGCGTTCCCTTGGCCTCAAGTAGGGCGTCAAGTGGTGCACGTTATAGTTCAAGGACATCCGTAACCTCCTGGTCCAACCTCCGTCAATAGCTTCCTGGAGTAGGCTAATTTCTACATCTATCCGCTTAACTTATATATAAATCATCATTAAATGTTTCGAACAATTCTTTAACAAAGGAAACCAATTTATGAATAAAATTCAAAATATTTACCATTTTATCTGAGTGCTTTAGCTCTAGCTTGCGTATTCTATGATATGGATTTTGAATGTATGAATGGGATATTTCTAGGTACCAAGACATGTACCCATCCACACATTCCTAAGGAACGAACCTCACCAATATCGAACGTATGACATTGGACAGAACATGGTCGACACAGTTAAGTTGATGCCATTTCTCAATATCAAACTTTAATTTATATCGGTCCTGGGTCTTCCTCCTCTCCTCTGATAAAGGGTGCATTGAAGTTCTATGAATTATTTGAGTATGGTAGACCCTCTCCGGATAGTAGGGTTATCCGACATCACAGCAACCAAGGAGGCCATTGTACAATGATACCTACTGATATGGGTAGGCATCACTATTTTCAAAGTAGGGATCCCATACAACCTAAACATATTTCCAAATGTTAGTACATATATAAATAAAGAAAATAAACACTGACTTTAAAAAAATAATGCTTACATCTGAATACATAGTAGCTTTTTTTTCAAATACATAAACCCTAGGTTTTTCAAACCATGTAAAACCCTAAATGTTAACACGCAAATGTAATATATGTCCAGTTATATTAATTAGGGTTACATTTTAATGAGTTTATAATGGAATTTTTATATGTAGTTTTCATGCTGGGTTTAATACACAAAATTATAGCATGAGAGTAATGGGAGTAAGGTTTAATGGTGTAACATACCAGAAATGAATCTTGAGGGTAATTACTAGGGATTGAAAGAAAAAGAGAAGTAAGTTGGAAGTTTGAAAAGGTCTGGGAGAGAAGTTAGACACAGATAGGGAAAGGGAAAAAATGAGGTTTAAAATATTTTGGGTTTTTATATGGGTGAAGGTTAATGTGGTGTTGTTTGTTTGTGGTTCTTTGGAAAAATATTGGGTACTTATGTAGTGTTTTGGACAAAAGAGTGTTTTGAAGATATTTTTATGTTGTATTTATCAAGACCCTTTAAATAAACGCAATGGATGCCAAAATAAATGCATTATATTTGTTACTATACACGTGCTTTTTTTATTGACAACTACATCAAGGCAGGGCAACAATTTTCTAAATGCAATGAATCAAGGCGAGCAATTATTTCCTAAACATGGAATTCAACTAATATAACAAAACAAATAAAAATTTAAATGAAACAGAACAACAATGGGGATAGAGAGAATTAATAATAGTCCCAAGAATCGTACATGAAAAATGAAAAAATTAGGAAAAATTCATTAAACATACCTCATTCCTGCACCGATAATTTTTCCAAGTACAACTATTAGTGTTTAGGGACCACAATCTAGATTGGATGCATTTTAAACTCCAGCTTCAATGCTAGGTGAACTAAAATTGAACCTTCTCCTTCCTTGTATTAGTAGTGACTGAAAAAAGTTACAAATTCATAATGAGCCATAACCAACATAATTATAATATTTTTATATAAGGCCCCGTCGAAGTGCTATAAAATACTCTAGTAATATTATTTTATTTAATTAACGCACACACTTAGATTTTCTTGTTAAATGCAGGTCCGAAATTACATAACTACCAATCCAATTTAACACCAAATAATATTACAAAGTATCGAAAGCATAATTATTGGCAACATCAGGTTAGCCAATGCTCTACCCAATGCATCCCATATCAATATCCTGCTACATGGTTTTAACAATTTCTTTAGTAGACTCATATGTGTAAAAACATATAGGTCCATTTTTAATATCCGGATGATGCAATTTTTATGTATTTAATGATTCGGTAATATACGGGTTTTTTACTTTGGTTAATATTAGTGAGACTTTGGATTTGTTTTAGGTTTTAAAGACAAATAGGTTTGTGGAACAGTGAAAGAAAAACTGAAACTCCAATATGTTTTCTTACATTTAAATTTAAAAAACAACAAATGAAAATCTTATCAAAGTTAAAAACATGAAGAGAACAGGAAACAAAAGCTACTATATTACGCACATTTGGGAGGCGGATCAATGCAATCCATGAATGGCAATTTTTCAATATTTCATTAATGATTTATAAATAAGCATGTAGGATGTTTTAAAAACACACCTTAGCCTTAAGTAAGGTAAAGTAAACACTAATATCAGAGAATTCTCAGTCCCTTCAATTTCCACGGATTCAAACTCTTTAAAATTAAGAAGTTTTATTTTCTCATGAATAGAAACTAATTCATATGTCCCTTCTACCTTTTCTTCAAACCCAAATTGGTTTCATGGTCATCATTATATTCCTTATCCTCCTCATCCTTGTTTATAATTCGATTTTCCTCAGTTTCTGAATCATTCAATTCAATTGGCACCAATATGTTACGACTGCAATCAATAAAGAACTCCATATGATGTGACAGAACTTCAAGAGATGAATCATCTCTACTAAATAATTGAATCATGGAACCATCAAAATTATCATATTTAACCTCTTCCTTATCTATTTTCAAAATAACCACAACTTTATAATCTTCACAACCTTCAAATTCCTTCAATCTTACCGTAGACGTACATGTTGTGCAACGTACGGGGGCGCTGATGGTTCACAATTAGACGGCAGAATCAAGTGTTAACCAACAAAATATCAAGAAATCATAAGTTTAGGACAAAAATAAAAATAGAAAGACACCCCATAACAAATTTGGTGTCAATTAATTAAAGACCAGTGTAACTTACACATAAGTATTTGTACGTACCAACAGTAACTTCAAAACAACGTAACCAATAGATATTTCTAGACAGCTTAACCAACACATTATTACTCGTCATAAAAAATATGGAGACTACAAAAACTCAACTTAAAGGTTCTGTCTTGGAAGCAATAAATTAGTTCCAAAAAAATCCAAGCCTAATATCAATATCAATTACATGAAAGAGCAAGAACAATCAACCCCCACCGCCACCAAAAAAAATTAATATTACATGTGATTCGAATCAACTAAATAGAAGAGTAATTTGGAATGGACATGAAAGTGACAATTATAATATTAAATATACAACATTGAGTACTTTACAATTCAAAGACCATAAAAAATTAGCTATAATGACCAAATCTATTATCGTAAACCACAGATATTTAGATATAATGTGAAGGATACATCATCCTTCACCTAAAATTGAATCCCAAAAATCAAACCCTGAAATTTAAAAAACCCTAAAAATCTGCACTTCCAATTTAGGACTGTTAATATGGTAAATGTTTAACATATTTAGAGTCCAATATTGTAGGGTGTTGAAAAAAAAGGGGCATGTGTGTGTGTGTATGAGAGAGGGAGAGAGATAGATATTACCATGGGGAGGCGCCAACATGGTGGTGAGGCGACAGCATGAGGGTCGACAGAAAATCAGCTCACAAAATAGAATAAGGGATTGGATGAGACACTAACGGGGAGAGAGAGAGAGAGAGAGAGAGAGAGAGAGAGAGAGAGTAATATAGAGAGAGATTACCTTGAGATGAGGTCGCAGCATTGGGGTGACGTGACAAAGTGGAGATAGTGTGGGAGAGGTAACAGGGTGCGGTGAAAAAGGGAAGTTTTTTTTTTTGGGTTCTAAAAAGAGAGAACGAGAGATGAAACACAAGTTATGACATGTCAGAATTATCAAGTTATGACATGGCAGAACATTAGACCATTAGATTTGAGTAGGTGAATCAGTCTTGGCCCGTAATTTTTTGGAAAAGTAAAACACCCTCCTCTCATATTATATAGATATGTATATATCTATTTGTATATGTATATTCTCTATGAGTTCATATTCTTACATGCTTGTGTTTCGTCCGATATACACATTCTCTCTATAGCAACTTGTGATTTGACAAACACTCATGTTATATTTTAAATTATTATTTTCGAGAACACTCCTAAGAAAGAATTCACTCCATCTTTTTCCATGATGTGATTTAAATGATTCCATTCTTCACCTATATTATAGAAATGAGCACACACTTAACGGAGTCTAATAGGATAAGATTATCGCATGCCGATGAGCGACCAAAAGGGCGGGGTGGGTGCCTAACACCTTCGCATTTTTTAACTTAGTCCCTGGACCTTTTGAACTACTCGATTTCATAAGCATCACTATTGTCCTTAATGTTGTTCTCTCAAGATGAAAACATTTATTTTTCGTGTTTTGTGTAAAATAGGTTGGCAACTCAATCTCTACACATTATCCCCCACATTGACAACGTTCGATAATTTGGAGAAATAGCACAAACCATGCGCACGTGTCGGACAGAATCTGGAAAGGGAGGCCCCAGGATGGCCATAACCATAAAAATGTTCCTCTAGAAGATGTTATCCACATTCTCTAATGATATCCAATATTGCGGCCTTCACCAAAATTAGAAGAATCCTAATTTTGAGTCGTTCGATGGGCATTAATGCCACTCCGGGACATATAAAAGAGGTCTTATGCCGAGATTTTCTTACTACCCTAAGGGGACAGCTAGGCTTTTTTTTTCTAATATCAAACCATAAACCATTGTAACCTTTGTAGATTTGGAAAGATCCCTTGTCATCCATTTCATCGGACCTTAGAAAATAAGAATGCATGTCACTTCCCTCCTCCACTTCAGATAAAATTCTAGGGAATCCCTCAAAGATTATGAAAAGAGGTTCAAATAGGAATCTTTCCACGTTGATGACTTGAATGGCACCATATATATTGTTCCTTCATCTCAGGACTCAACTCAAAGGATTTGTCGAGGTCCTTCAGCAAGAAGCCCCTCAAGACCCTGACTGACATGCCAAGAAGATCTCAAAAGTACATGGACGTTGAATATGCTATCTCATTAAGGAAAGCTATAGATGTTCCTCAACACGAAAAGAGGAAATATGTCTTCCCAAGCCTTAGGGAGACCCTTAGGGAAGTTAAGGGAAGATAGAAGAAGGACGAGCCTAATAAAAATGGTCCTCCATAGTCCAAACTCTCAATGCCCATCAAAGCTATAATGGAAGAGGTCTTTACAACTATAGAAAGGAAATATATTCTACCTCATCCAAAGCCTATGAGAATTGAGTATGAAAAATAAGACAATTCCATATATTTTCAGTTCTATATAGATCATGGCCACAAGATGAACGACTTCTTCAGTGTGAAGGAATCCATCAAAAGGGTAATCAAGGGGGGATACCTTAAAGAAATTTTAGTCAAAAACTCCGGCAAAGGTTAATACAATAACAATAAAATAATAAAAACGGGAATAAAGATGATATCCCTTTACTTAATGTCTATTGCATCTCTAGAGTCTTTACTAGAGGTGAGCTCTTCGACCCAACCAAAAAATTCCACTTCAAGAGTTTCCATCATGATGAGGTACATGTCGACCATGTTTTTTCTCCCACATTAAGCCCCCAAGGAGGTTCCGATGATGGTCTTCCTGAGAAAGGATATCAGGTGGGTTCGACAACATAACGATGATCCTTTCGTGTTCACAAAATTATGGGGCACGTCAATTTGATAAGGATATTAATTGATATGGGAAGATGTGAAAATATACCTTTATTAGCTTCCTTTGAGGCTATGGGCCTTGGCACTAAACACATGCATTCATCTACTACCTATCTCATTAGATTTAATGGGAAGTGGGCCAACTCCTTAGGGTATGTCATTCTCCTCCTCACCTTTGATTTGAATGATTTCTATATAACCCTTTAGAATAAATTCATAGTGGTAGATATCCCCTCAGCCTACAATGCAATCTTGGGAAAACCCACTCTCATTAACTTGCACGTTGTAATCTCAACCCGCCGACTAGTATTGATATTCCAAACCTCCAAGGTAGTGGAAGAGGTCTTTGGAGACCAAAAAAAGTCTCAAGGGTTATATATCACTTACCTGAAGGACATAAATATGTTTCTCAACGTACCACAAATCTTAGCAAATGTTCCGTCAAAGATCTAGAAGATCGCAAAAGTCTCACCAGAGGTCTTAGCTCCACCACCACCACTACTTGTGCTCCCCCTAGAGATCATGTTAGTAGGAGACTCAACCCCATAAAATGAGGATGATTATCACCACAGCTGACAACCTAAATAATAGTTGAGCACCGAGAGCTGTAGAGGCCTTAGAACTTGTACATGCTACCCTAAGAACCATTATAAATCATGTACTATGTTATTCAATTAGAAAGATAACTTTTTGTTACTTTTTATATATCGCTCCAAAAACCTAAGGTCTCACGACCCACCATTAAAGTTACAATGATTTTATCCTTGGTTGAAGATTAACAATCAAAGGTCCTAGGATCGATGAAGACTACAGTCCTCGGTTTTAAACAACCTAAAATGCATAGTCAAAAGGTCTCCTAACCCATAAACAACTAAAATAATTATTGAGATTTTAGTACATAATTCCAAAAGACTAAGGTCTAAGGACCCCATGAACATCTTATTCCCCTACAACATAACCTTTACTTTAACTTGTGTTATAAAAAAACACGTAAGAACCTCAACTTTTTTGAAGTGTGGAGGCCCCAAACCCTTATAAAGACTCCAGATTACAAAAAAAAAAATCAGTTTGGAGGTCGCATATCCTTACAAGGATTTCAAATTTTTAATTTTTTTTTTGAGTCTCAAGGTCTAAAACCTTTATAAGAACTTTAGAGTACAAATTTTTTATTCGAGACGTCTCAGACCCCTAAAAAATTTAATAATTTGTTTTTTTTTCAAATCAGGAGGTCGAAGGCCCTTTTAAGGACTTCAGATTACAAAACATTTTAGCTTGGAGGTCTCAGACCCCTACTAGGATTTAAAATTTTCAATTTTTTCTCTAATTTTGAAGGTCCCAGACCCTTATAAGGACTTTATATTACAAAAAACTTTAGTTTGAAGTTCTGAGACTGATACGACGTAAATATTGCGTATTTCACCCGTTAACCTACGCCTTATTAGCCCCCTTGGGTATCTTAATACCTATACTTATGCTCGTTAACCAGACAACCTCGGATTTCTATGTTAACATGTTTTTCAGGGGTTAATTGAGCTTTTGTAGGTATTTGGATGCTTAGTATGAAGTTCGGACGCTTTCCGAAAATGTTTCGTCGACTTTTGCAGCTTCGGGGGCATTTTAGTAATTTCATCATTCGGGTTTGAATCCCGATATCTTCACGGAAGTTGAAGCCCTCTGATTTCTCTTCGCGTGGCCGCCGACGGTGCATGATTCTGAGTTGTATCGAAAGAGTTATGGCATTTTTAGGATGGTTTTTACTTCAAATTCACACTCAAGGTCACATTCAAGTGCATTTTAGTCATTTCATATTTTGGTTTTTTAGCCTAATGTCTTCTTTTATGTTGTATTCCTTTGAGTTATCTTCGCGTAGCCTCTGACCGTGCCTCATTCTGAGCTATAACGAAGAAATGGCGGCATTTTCCGTAAAACGGGACAAAGCTGCAGAATTGCAGACCTGTAGGGGCGAATCGATTCGCCCCAAATCCGAATCGATTCGGAATTGCTGCAGAATTGAAGTTCGAACTTCCCCTGCTTCCGAATCGATTCGGACCATTTCCGAATCGATTCGGCCCTCCAGATTTTTGGTTTTCTTCCCTTTTATTACAAGTTTGCCATGGGATATTTTGTATAAAACCAATTCTCTCTCATTTGAGAGCAGATATATACATTTTGGGAGACTCACATATTCAGATTAGATAGTTTTAGTTAGGGTTTGGTTTTGGAGAGTTCCTTTCTTCTTCTTCTTGGATTGACAACCTATGTGGTTTGTAAGATTGAACTATTCACTTCCTCTCCATTAATATAGTTTGTTCTTCTTCTTCTCTTGCCTTGTAATTTAGTTTCAATGCTTTCTAACTAGTTTACTTGCTTTAATTCTTGCTTTCTTAGTTTAATTAGCATAATTTAGTTTAACTCACCATGCACCCTTAGATAAATAGGGTCGGGATTTCATTTCCGCCATTTTCGGGCCCCGAGCTCCGAAAACTACTTTTAGTGCAAAATCGCGTTTAATTGAAACCGCGCGTATCAAAGTTGGATTGCTAAGCGTTTATCTTTCTTTGTCACGCAACGTTAGAGTTTATAGCGTCAATCCGAATTTAATCCGCGTGTGACCATTTTCAGTTAAATATTTTATCTCGCAACTTTGGGTTAAATTCCTTCTTGTGTGATGTTTATGCTTAATTGTAAATGCTCGATTAAATGCTTTGGAGCCTTAATTCTAATTAGTAGTTGTTTCGATCCGTTTGGTAGAATGCGATCCCAATCCTCGCTTTACTTTTGTGTAGCGTAACTTATTCTTTTGTTTTGTCACCATAACCACCCTATCACATTTTTTTTTTATTTTACACGTTTATTCCTGAAGTAATTAAAACAATTAAAGTCTAAAATTTAATCACTCCCCGTGGATTTCTTACGACACCCGACTTACCGCTGTGCTTGCTTGTCACGTGTAGTTGTAGTTTAGGTTTTCTTTGTATCGCGGCGGCGAAACACACGACGATTGTGTCCTCACACGAACACACTTTTTCCGCCTGGTCAGAGACCCTTACAAGGATTTCAAAATTTTAATTTTTTTCCAAGTCCAGAGGTCCCAAACCCTTATAAGGACTGCAAATAAGAATTTTTTTTCAGTCCGGAGGTCCCAAACCCTTATAAAGAATTCAAAGTTTCAATATTTTCTAAGTTTCGAGGTCCCATGCCCTTATAAGGACTTCATATTACAAAAAATTTAGTTTGGAGTCCTCATACCCTTACAAAGATTTCAAATTTTCATTTTTTTCTAAGTCGAGATGTTGCAAACCCTTATATGGACTTGAGATTATAATATTTTTCAGTCTCGAGGTCCTAGGCCCTTACAAGTATTTCAAAATTTCAATTTTATTTGCTATGTTCGGAGGTCCCAGACACATATCAGGATTTCAGGTTATAAATTTTTCGTCTAGAGGTCTTATACCCCTATAAAGATTATAAATTTTTTAGTTATTTCTATGTCCGAAGATCCCAGACCCTTTTAGGGACTCCATGTTACAAAAAAAATCCGTTTAGAGGTTGTAGACCTTACAAGGATTCCAAAATTTAATTTTTTTTTTCTAGTCCGGAGGTCCTAAGCCCTTATAATGACTTTAGATTACAAAAAAATAGCTCGAAGGTCTCAGACCCTTATAAAGATTTAAAATTTTCTATTTCATTTCTATGTTCGGAGGTCCCAAATACATATAAGAACTTCAGATTAAACCCTTATATGGAGTTTAGATTACTCAAAATTTCAGTCTAGAGGTTGTAAACCCATAAAAGGATTTCACTCGAAATTTCAATTTTTCTTAGTTCAAAGGTCCTAAACCCTTATAAAAACATCATATTACATAATCTTCTAGTTAAAAGGTCTCAGATCCTTATAAAAACTTCCAAATTTAAAAATCTCCTTAGTTCAAAGCTTTTATGATCCTATATGGGACTTCAAGCTACACTCTTTCTAAATCTAGAAGTCTTAGGGCATTTATAAAGATTTAAGAAGATAAAATCTTCGAAGTCTTATGACCCATTGTGAGACTTCAGGTGATAGTTTTACTCGATCCAGAGATCTTAGGACCCTTATAAGGACCATGCATTTTCAAGTGTTCAAGTCCCAATTTAAAGCCTTAGGTCCCATTACAAGTTTGACTTCTGCACATTTACGCCCAAACTTTTTAAAGGGATAAATAAAAATTGCGGGCTTACAATATCACAAAAGCACAAGAATCAAATGTTTTAAGGTTCTAAGGCTCAACACCCCATTATAGAACCACAGTCTTAACTTTGAAAAATTACGCAAGTGTGAATCAGAGGTCTCATAGCTCTCATATCTACTTCAACAAAATAGCCTCCCCAAATATCATTCTTTACTGTGTAATATTAAGGGATAGGGGTGTACTATATACTAGTAAGATCTTTGACATCTCAAGCATTGCATAAAATTTCTTAGCACAAAAGAATTAAGCGAATCACTAAGTAAAGATTGAAAAACAAAAAATTTCCTCTCAAAAATACCTTTTCACCAGACTTAAAAATGAGATTATAAGAAACCGGCCCACGAACAATAAAAAGTTTACAAAAAAAGATATTACATAAAAGTTCTTTCAAGGATTTAGTATTTAGGGTTTCACATTGGATTCACTTCTTAGAGGTAGAGAATCATAGTATTCCTTTAAGCTCTCTCCCTCGTGGGCCTTGGGAGCAGAGGCATATATAGTATCATCACCACTATGTCCTTCAACAACATAAGTCTCCTTCTTCGATTGAGGGGCTTAAGGAAAGATACTAGAAATGTCAACCTCAGGAAATAGCATTTGGACCTTGGCCTTGCGAGTTTCAAAGCCAACACTGATGTTCTGAAAGAGGTATATTTTAACAAACTCGAACTCACAATAGGCATCCAATTGGATCTAAACTGTGGTGCAAATCGACCCTTGAAGTACTTTGTATTTATCTCGTAACTCAGTATAGTTCCTTTGAAGATCTTAACCTTGAGAGGTCAGTTTTTTCATCTCAATTAACAAGTCTTTGCTCATTTTCTTTTAGGTATCCACCTCATCTTTCAACCAAAGGAGTATATTTGTAAATTATTGGATCTCAGTCTTCCGTTGTTAAAGTTCTGATGATGTCACATAAGCTCATTATGGTTAAGGGAGTGCAAGTCCTCAACCTTGTCTAAAGACTCTTGAGTTGTACCCAGTAAAAAGTCACTTTCTTTAAGGGTTTCTCATTAGAGATACTCTCATGCTCCAAAAATCAAGCCTGCATCTTCAAAGTGTCCCTTTATCTCTTAAGAGCCCATATCCATAGCTTTTGACCATCGACCATTCGGCCTTAGCATAGCTGTGTGAGGTCCCAAATGTTGGCTATGTCATTTTCACTTTTCCATGCCCTATCACCATCGAGATCATCGACCAAAAGATCTTACATCAAGTGATTGCCATACAAGAGAAAAAAATATGAGTATAAACATAATGAAAGTTAAGTAGCGTAAGAGTAAAATATGCAAGTACCTTGCCCATCAAGAGCACTAGTTATTCAGCATTGGTAAGGGTACCCCCATACCTCAAGATGACCACCATGTCAGAGTCTTTGTATTCTCTATCACATATAAGGTCTCCATCATAAAGAAATTAGTGTCTACCCCTTCCGACGCACTCAACACCTCAGTTGCCCCTTGAAAATTCCTTTCCACGTAAGGGGGCACCATGTTCCCTATAGCTTCATCTTTTAAGACCAAGGTTTCTAAGTCCCTTTGAATAAACAGATATTCCCAAGTAACCCCATAACTCCCACCCACACCTAATTATGCTTACAATAGAAGTATTATATTACCGTGCACCAGGACTGAGTCTCCAATGAGGACACACCATAAGATGGCTGCCACTACCAATTTGACCCCATGTATCGGAATGTCCAACAAAGTACTAAAGCTCAAGAACATGGTATTCATGGTACTCCTTTATTTATTGATAGCGACATCAGGATGAGTTCTCCCTTACTCCCGTTCGCCAAGTGAATCGAATAGAGGTCAGACTCAGCCATCAAATACGTAAATAAGGTGGTAAAAAGGAAAAACGGTCTATACTACTTAAAAGGAGAACGATCAAATAGAAGAATGGGATCATAGGCTGAATCAGAAGCCCCTAAATTTTTTAAAAGTTCAGCCCCAGCTTTGACCTGGTAATCCTCACCTTCAAAGGCCTCGGGAACCTTATCTAGAATTACAGATATAACATTCTGCTTTTAAGAGATTAAAAGCAAATGGACCCACCTCCAAACTGGTCCCATAATGATTTTAGAAGCCTCATAAGCTCTCACATATGTTAGAAGCTTGGGCTAAGGTCCTAACCCATAGTTTAAAAGGAATCTAATAGTACCTAAGGGAGTGGAGGCCAACATCAAGTCCTTAACAATTCTATTGTACTCTGAAATAGTAGGCTAAAAAATAATTGCGAAGGTCAAGTGAAAAGTTCACATATTAAAGAAGAGCCATGTTCAAGCAATGAAATGAAAATAAAGAATCAACTTACCCACTAACAGAGGAGTGTACAAGTTAGTCGAACAACACATGGGATTTATAGGATCTGAGGAAGACCAAGATCCCCCGACAAAGAATAATTTATCCCTCTATTTTTTAGAGACATTGTGCTTACTACCAAAGCTCGTGAGGTTGGGCCTAGGGGTTGGATACTTTATACCTCTATTAATAGAACTACTCTAACCATCAACATTATATAGTTTGAATAATTAGGCTAAAGAGACATCCCATTTCCCTCCATTGTAATACCCTGCGAATTTTGGCAAGCAAGGTGGCCAACCGTCGGCGTCTCTAAATAAGTTATCATTCTCAACATGTGACAAAAATATGAGACATTAAAAAACTTTCCACGAGATATAATCAAATTTATCTAACAAATATAACCATTCATGCAAATTAAAATCCATTAGCATGCTATCTTCAAAATAAATCCAACTCTGAATCTATATAAGAACCCAAATAAAATAATCGAAAAAATAACTATCCAACTGAAATCATAAGCAATTGTGGAACCAATTTGCCCATGAAATCCACAAATAAAAGTCTCATAATAAAAGCAATGGAATGGAAAGTAAATCTAAACTACAAAAAGGAAGTAAAACAAATCTCTAGTTGCACTCCGAAAAATATCTCAAATCACTCATGTGCATCTACTCTAGAACTGTACCTGAAATGTGAGTCAAAACAATGGGTCAGAGCCCACCACATGAATACTAGCTACTCCTCCAAATTAGGTTACGTAATTGAGACAATAGAATTATACATGATAAACATCATAATAGACTATTTTACCATCAATGTATAGAATTTCCATTTACATGCATATTTTTTGGAGCATACAATAATAAATCTATACTCTATAAGATTCATATAATCAACAGGGTTTTACATGTCGAAATCAATTTATAACATCACTACGATTTATTCTACATGCGAACGTCATAAATTCTAAGCGAATCCCAACCTTTAATTAAGCATGTAGGGATTTTGAGTCTTAATTCAGATTAAATATTTATATAAAATTAGTATAAACATTAGTTTCGATTCCCTAATTAGACTTCGAATTGATTTTTAAAAAACAATAACTATTAGTGTTTAGGAAAAATTAAAACACATAATACCAGAGGAGAACAACAAAAGTATTCATTCCTGTAAAAATCGTTTGAAGAATATAATTTGATAGTTGCGTTCATCTCTCGATAGAAAAATGAAAACAAGTTCTTGGACGATCTTGAGAAATCTTGATTAAGTTCTTGAAATATTGAGTTTAAAGTTTAGTTCAAAGGGTTTAGGTTTTTAATAAAAGAGAGAATGGAAATTATGGGAAGTGCTTACTTTAGGAGTAGGCTAAAATGTGTTTGAAAACCCTAAAACCATCCCTTTATATTTTTATATAAAAAAGAATTTGAGTCCTACACAACTATAAAATGGAAGACTTTCAATTTTGAAAAATAATGAAAGTGAATCGGTTTGCCCGTACATCCGAACCGGTTCAGATTACCTAAGATCCGAAATTCATCCTTTTATTTTATAAAATACAAAACTCTCCGAATTTGAATCTGATTTCAATTCTGATAAAAATTCGGTATTATATAAATCTAGATCATCAATTTTAAATATGAATATAATTCATTTGTACTCGAAATTTTAAATTCTCAACAATTTTTATGTTTTAAAAACACGTGGTTTTACACACTGCCCCGCTAGCACAAGAATTTTATCCTCGAAATTCGACGAAGCATAAATGCACAAAATAAAATAAGGCTCACATATGCCTACCCATAGAATGCCACGATTGGGTGCCAATACAGTTATTCCTATACGCACAATATATATACATATCTTAATTGTGCTTATATAGGAAAATAATTAAATACCATGTTACCCCACTAGCCACGACTTGTCTCTGGTTGATCCTGTTTTGCCTGAGGTTCACGATTCTGAAGTAAGTAACACTTATCCACTACGGGTGCTACTGGCACTCCTTGTGCACCTAGTGCTACAGGTGCATAAGGGCCTTGACCCTGTTGGCCCTATACTCGATGACCCTTCTAGCCTGGTGCGCCTTGGCCCTACTAGTCCCGCGCTTTCGAACACCTAAAAAATCGGTGCCCTACTTCCTTGCAACTAAATTAATCACCTCAAAAATCCCCATATTGTTTAATTATCCCGTGCTCATCCTGTTGTCCCTGCCCCTAAGGGCCCTATATGGCACCATTTCCTTATTAAAAGGCCTAATGCTCATGTCCTACTTGTTTTTTATTCCATGACTGATCATTGCGACCCTTGTTCTCTCCTCATTGACCATTCAACTCGTGTCTCTTTCCCAACTTCTTTTCTTAATTTACATTCTCTTGCCACAACAGTAGTGCGACGCCCACCCCCTGGGTGTAAGTAGTGTACACCAGATTCCCCAACACTATTTGCTTAATAGACCATGATAGAAATATTCCATTTTCTTTGCGTCAGTTTTCACCTTCTCCGGTATACAGATCGATAGATTGGTGAACTCCTGCTCATACTCAGAAAATCATTTCGAACCTTACTCTAAATCTACAAACTCCCTCTTCTTGGTGCATCTAATCAAATACAAAAACTACTTTTCGTTAAACTTCACTAAAAAGTGTCCATAATCCAAGCAATCCCGATCCTCAGATGTGGTGATACTCTCCCACCACTGCAATGCATCCCTAGCCAACTTGAACGTAGACAGCATTTGCTTTTGCACATCATTACAATCTACCATTATCAACTCACCATACCTCTCCCCCATTATTGAGCATCTATTGGATCATATCGCCTTGTGAAGGTGGGAGGATTGCCCTTATGAAAACTAGTTATCACCCTGTCCCAAACTGAAGTTGGTGTACCCTGTTGTTGTGCCTCTATAGTCACCAACCTTCATCTCCCTATCTCAATACCAGCCATTGTGGTCTCATGAACGATAGTCGCTAACTCCTCGGCACCCAAAACAAACTGGCCCTATCTTACCTAAATTGCGGGACCAGAAAGAGAACCATCGTTCCAATCTTGAGATCTCATACTATGCGCTATCTAAAAAGATACAAATAAATAATAATCAGACTCGGAATAACTAAGAGAAAAAATCATCAAAATGAATCAATGATAGGTAATGAAAAAGATAAAATGGACTCATAAACTATGATACTAAGGACCAATCTTGGATACCATGTGCAACACCTCGTGCATTCTGGCAAGTTATGTGGCCAGCCGTCGCCCCTAAACTACACCGATCGTCACTAAATAAATTATCATTCTCATCTTGGGACAGAAATATGAAACATTAAAATTTTTTCCACAAGATATAATCGAATTTATCCAAAAAAAAATATAACCATTTATGAAAATTAAAATCCATCACCATGTTATCTTCAAATAAATTCAACTTTGAATTTATATAAGAACCCGAATGAAATAATCCAATTATAACTATCTAACTAAAACCATAAATAATTGTGGATCGATTGGCTCACCAAATCCATAAATAAAAGTCTCATAATAAAAATGGCGGAATGGAAAGTAAATCTAAACAACTAAAATAAGTAAAATAAATCATCAGCTACATTCCCAAAAATATCTTCAATCATTCATGTGTAGCTACTCTAGCAGTGTGCTTGAAATGTTAGTTAACATAATGGGTATGAGTCCACTTCATGAATACTAGCTACTCTTCCCAATTAGGGTCCGTAAACCAAGACAATGGAATTATATATGATAAACATCACAATAGAGTATTTTAAAGTCAAAGAAGATATACATTAACATGCGAGTAAAAATAAACTACTACCATCTACCCGCACAACTAACACACCCAAGTTGTTTATGTACAATTATTCCATTTCAACTATAGTTTAAACAGTAGCTCTTATTATTACTTAGTTTAATTATCCATTTATTCTTATTCGTTCGACACCACTATGGCAAGTCAAACCCTTGTTGGTTATGCACACACTCTTAGAGCACTTAAGGTTCTACACATCACACACATTCCCCTCACTATTAACCGCCAACCCTATTTATGTCAGCTCTGCATATACTCGTGAGGTTCCACGCATGACACATCACTATAACCAGTCAACCCGATAGCTGTCAACCCTTCAAATACTCGTGATGCCAACACACCCCTTTGTCGCTATAGCTAGTTAACCCAATTATCATTAGTTCTGCACATACTCGCGATCAAATTCATTTTAATACCCATTTACTATCTTAGGCATTAATTATCAATTTTTTTCAGTTTCTCATTATTTTCTATTAGCCCTGTTCTTTTATCGAGCATAAATCCTTAAACAACCCCTATTCTCATAACTACAGGTCTCTAAAATGAAAATCTAGCCTAGCCTATCATTTAGAAGAATACCTACCAATAGCTATTACCTAGCCTCGCACCTAGGCTCACGATCCAAGGGGTATGATGTACAATTTAGCCTCACTTCGAAATCATCCATCTGTAAGGACCCACACTAACTAGTCCCATACCTAGAATGCGTTACCAACAACTAAGGCCTACCTACTACTCCCATACCAAGCAATCAACCTAAAAATAAGGTGAGAGCAATAACTGCCCCAATAATCCCGCCATGCCCACAATGTCAATTATTAATACAATTAACAAATCACATATGGCATATTTTTAACTTAACACAATGAATTTTTAAATTGATCGCAAGATCACTATTAATCCAAATTATATTCGTTTCATTACAATATTAATTAAATAATTTGTTTTCTCATCAATTTATAGAATTTCTATTTACATGCATATTTTTTGGAGCATATAACAATAAATCTATACTCTACCAGATGCACATAATTAAGTGGTTTTACTTGTCAAAATTAATTTATAACATCCCTATGATTTATTCTACATGCGAAAGTCATAAATTCTAATGAAATCCGAACCTCTAATCTAAGAATGCAAGGGGTTTTATTCTTAATTTGTATTAACGATTTGAATAAAACTAGTACCAAACTTTACTTTGTATTTCCCTAATTAGTATTTCTAATTTATTTTAAGAAAATAATAATTATTGGTATTTGAGCAACATTTAAAACACATATTATCAAAGGGGAACAATAGCAATATTCATGCCTATAAAACTGTTTGAAGAATCTGATTTGATGGTTGTATTCCTCTCGAGAAAATAATGAAAACATGTTCTTGGATGATCTTGAGAAATCTTGATTAAGTTCATCAAATCTTGAGTTGATAGTTGAGTTTAAAGGGATTAGGTTTCGAATAAAAGAAAGAATGAAAATTATGGGAGGTTATTGCCTTTGGAGAAGGCTAAAATTTGTTTTACAACCCTAAACCCGTCACTCTATATTTTTATATCAAAAAGAATTTGAATCCTACACAACTATAGAATGGAAGAGTTTAAATTTTGCAAAACATTAAAAGCGAACTACTTCGCCCCTCCATCTGAACTAGTTCGGATTACCTGAAATTCAAAATTCTCCCGTTATTTCATAAAATGCAAAACTCTCCTAATTTCAATCCGATCTCAACTTCGATAAAAATTCCTTTTTATATAAATAAAAATCATCATTTTTAAATATGAAACTAATTAATTTCCAAAAAAAAACATTTTTACTTCAAATTTTGAATTCCCAATATATTTTTATGTTTTATACATCCACGTGGCTCCCTAAAAACCAAGACCATAGCCATCAATGTTCTCCACAAATTGGCCACTAGTTAAGAATGGGCTATGCCGATAGTCTTCAGAATTCTGCTCATAGGTAGGGGCATGGGGAATTTGGTCCCATAATAAAGGAATGACTCATGGAATCACACATAGTTGTCCACTATGGAGCAGGCCCTCTTATTGGTCATAGCAGGCTTCAGAAGAACATTCTTTAGAATTTAATAAGTTCTCTAAAACTTGACCATATCTTTTTCATTTATCCTTAAGGCATGGTGAGCCCCATCATCAAAGTCGGGGTTGTAAACCCCCTCATAGTTCATCTCTAACACTCGTGCTCGAGATTGTACCTCATTCATTATGATTTGTGTGCGTTTGGTCCATGAACTATTTTTAATGCATAGATGTTGAATTTTAGTTATCCTTGTGTCCTTTGTGTAGCTGAAATTGGGATTTGATGGCTTAAGTTGGTTTGAAAATTTTTTATAGTCACTAGAAAGAGTGGCCTCGTCATTCGAACGAGAAGTGCGTATCATTTGAACGAGGTTTCAATGACCTTCTAATGACTAAGACATGTTTTATTTCCATCATTCTTTTAAATCTTGTTGGAACGCCCCCATTCGAATTAGGTGCATTGTCGTTCGAATGAGGCGTGGTTTCCTATTCGAAGGATTTAGTGTCTTTTGTCCTTTTAATCCACGTTTTACCGTCGTTAAAACCTCCTTGTAACTCTCATTTAAACTAAAAGGGATCTCATTCAAACGAGATACAAGTCGTTCTAACGACTGGATAAGAATTTGGACTTCTCCACATTTTAACGTGTTGTCATGACGTGGAGCATTGGATTTGATGAGGTTTCGATCTCCCAATGGCTTATATCAAAATGTGGGTTTAACACTTGGTTAATGGGTTAGTTGTTTGTGGGACTAAATAGAGGCTAGGGGGTGAATAGGCTACTTTTCATAAGATTTTTGGAGCTCTCTATCTCTTTCGCTCTCACACACACACACTCTCTAAGTTATACTATTCCATTCCCAACCAATTTCCACCATCTTTCGAGGTTTCTCCTTCAATCCTAAGCATTTTTAAGGCTAAATACCCAAATTTGAAGACTAGTTAAGGAAGAATTTAGGAATAAGAAGCCTTTTTTGGAGCTCCCTTGAAGAAGTCGGAGCTTTCTTGGAGCTTTGAAGTTTTTAGGATCTTTCAAGTCATTCCATTTAGTTCAACCTCTTCAAATCCAAGGTAGGATTTTCCTCCAAGTGTTTTCAGGATTAAAAGCTATTAGGATGCATGCTATAAGGATTTATTTTTGGAATAATATTTTCTAGTATGTTTATTTAAAGTTTTCTTGAAAAAATGGGATTTTAAGAAAAATAAATATAAATTGATTTTTGAAGAACAAGTAGTATTTTTAATCTTGAAATATGAGGAAATACGCATAAAATGTATTTTCATGCTAAAATCATATTTGTTTTCATATTTAAGAATTTGTAGGCTTGAAATCCGGTCAAAAATGTGTAAGTGTTATAGTATGTTGAAAAGAGACATATAAACATGATATATGGAATTAAAAATGGATTTATTGATGAATGAAAGAAGTTGGAAATATCACCCTAAATATGTTTTCAAATCATGGTAAATGAAGAAGAAATGGCTTTTAATACAACATATGTGTATGAGCACTAAGTATATATTTTTGTAAAGTGGTCTTCATGATGTTAAATATATTCTTAAAAAGAAATATCAAGAAATGTGATTTTCTTGGAGAAACGGGTTGGATTTTGGACATAAATTTGTTGAATATGGTTTTGAATATAAAATGATGATTTTTAATGTCGTAATGGAAAAAATATGCTTTTCACAAGATTTGGGAAATAGAAGGGTAAAAAGTTAATCTTACGAAAATTAGAAGGTCCTTAGGGTTGGACTTCGTCATTTGATCTTGTCCCTTAGTTTTATGACAAAAAGGATAAACGAATGAAATGGAATGAAAATGGTGAAAGTAAAGGAATAATGTAGACATTGGTAAAAATGTTAAAACAAATTGAGATGGACTTGGATGAGATAAAAAAATAATTAAGAAGGGCCTAGAGTCCTAGGATAAAAGATCAAAAATCACTTACCAGAGCATATAGTAACATAGTTGACGGCGTAGAGAACGTTAAAGTATGAGGATAATTGAATGATTTCAAGAAAAGATAATGGAAATGAAAATGTTCTTGGTTGTCCTTAAGGAATCTGAGTAAGACGAACTAATAAAAAGGGATAATGTGGAGAATGTGGAATATAATTAGATTAAATAATCTCTAGTTGTGATAAAAGGGTGGTATAAAATGGTTAAGTGTGAGTGTGAGTACATCGCTCGGGAGCATTATATAGTAGTTGCATTAATACTGGCTAAGTTGATAAATGTTTTCGAAATTGTTTAAAATACATGTTATATGTATAGTATTTTCATAGAATATGTATAGCTTAGTATTTTCCACCCTACTTAGTGTTCATTCACCTTTTCTTTTATGTTAAAACCCCCACCCAATAGGTACATCGAGTAGGGACGTTGACAAGGATGTTAGTAATTCTCCTGAGGGTAATAATCGTTATTAGATGCTCAACCATCACATTTTAAACATGTGTTTTTAATAACATTTGATTTGGAATTTCTAAATCATTTTAGTCGAGCTTTGACCAAGTGATATAATAATACAGGGAAAATCTCCATTTATTTCTTATTTATTAAGCATTTTTGGATTCAACGTGTTTTCAATAACAAACCTTGCTAACCAACCTAACTACATAAATTGGTCACTATTTATAAAATTAATATTGATAATTTAATCCTTATAAAATGGTGTAATTAAAAGGTTTTTCTTACATAATAGGATTGGACTTTCCCCCTGCCCCTTTAAATCCTTGACTCGGTGTGGCTTAGTATGGCATAGATGTTTGGTGAACTGTAGAAGTTCGACTTGCAAGTCCAATGGGGTTATGATTAGGCGTACCTTTGGGGGTGGCTAGGCCACTCATTCAGCAGAAAGTCCTAGACGCCTAGTCGTGTGATCTTGAGTTTTCACATTACCAGGACCATATTCAAAGAGGTGAAGTGTTCGACACTCTTACCATGGGCAAGGATGGTGGTGTTTGACACGAGGGTAGGTTGATTGTATCAATAATTGATGAGCTTTAAGACGAGGTGATGGCGAAGTCCCATCACTCATACTTTAGCATACAACCCGATGCTACGAAGATGTACAGAGATTTGCGTAATGACTTTTGGTGGTCTAGTATGAAGGGGGATGTTGTGACATATGTAGCCAAGTGCTACACATTCAGCAGGTGAAGGCAGAACACGGGAGGTCGATAGGGTTGTTGCAACACTACCCATAATAAAGTGGAAATGGGAGCATATCTCGATGGACTTTTTCATTGCCTTAGAATGGTTCGAGTGTGCTCACGATGCAAAATGAGCTATAGTGGATCGGCTAATGAAATTCTCACACTTCTTTTTTATTAAGGTCACGGAGAATGTTGCTATGCTGACGAAGTTGTACATCCGAAAGATAGTCTGACTTCATGGTGTTCTGGTCTCGATTGGACTTCATGGTGTACATGTTCTAAAAGAAGTTACAGCAAGAGTTGGGCTGGAGTTGATCACGAGTACAGTGTATCACCCTAAGACCAACATGCAAGAACAATGAACCATCCAAATCTTGGGGGTTATGTTTAGAGATTGCGCGCTTGATTTTTGGGGTAGTTGGGCGGAGAATTTGCATCTGGAATTTTTATTCCTATAACAACAATTATCAGAAAATCTTATAAATGGCTCCTTATGAAGCTCTATATAAGAGGTCGTGAAGCTCTCCAGTTTGTTGGTCAAAGGTGGGTGAGAAGCATCGCACAAATTCATATTTGATTAGAGAAACGACCGATAAAGGTTGTGTAATTTGACAGAGGCTCTTGACTTATCATAAATGACAAAATAATTACACTGATAATCAACGAATAACTCTAGAGTTTAAGGTAGGTGACCATGTGCAACTGGAGATTAGATGTAAAAATGGAAATCATCTGTTCGGTCAGAAGGGGGAAGCCTTTGAGATCCTATAACAAATTGGGATTGTATCTTATCTCTTGGCACTACCTCCATAGTTATTTTATGTTCATAGTGTTTTCCACGTTTATAGGTTGAAGAAATATCTTCATGACCCCCGACGCGTCACTGACTAGAACCACATTGAGTTGGAGGAAGATTTCACATTTCCAACACGACCTGTGTCCATATTGGACTGCGAGGATAGAGTCTTACATAGTAAGGTCACTCTTTTGGTGAAGGTTATTTGGGAGTTCCAAGGTGTTGAGGGTGTGACTTGGGAGCGCGAGTCAAAAATGCATGAGAAGCATCCGAAACTCTTTTTTTAGCTTAGTTATTCAAATTTTAAGGACAAAATCTCCTAAGAATGGGAGAACGTAACATCCGTGCCCAAGAATTGTACCTCACTCTTCGTGATTTTTACACCATTAGGCCATGAACTGTATTTAATGGATAGATGATGAAGTTAAGCAATCATTGTGGCCTTTGTGCAATTTAAATTGGAATTTGACGGATAAATTTGGTTTGTAGAATTTTGGATGTCGTTCGAACAAGTGGCCATGTTGTTCAAATGAGAAAGGGATATTTGGTTGAACGGGGTTCGAACGACCTTATAACGACTAACACCTGTTCGATTTCCATCATAATCTGGAATCTCATTGGCACGCCCTCATTCGAACGAGGTGCGGGGTAGTTTCATGTTCGAACAAGATAGTGTCTTTTACCCTTTTAAGCAACGTTTACCCTCGTTAGAAACCTTATTGGAACTCTCATTCAAATGGGAAGGTATATCATTAGAACGAGGTTCAAGTCGTTCGAATAATCGAATGGAAATCTTGATTTTATGCACATTTTAATATGTTGTCCGGATGCGGCGCATTGGATTTGATGAGGTGTCGAGCTCCCAATGCCTCAAATTAAAACATGGGTTTAATCCTTGGTTAGTGGTTTAAGTGTTTGTGGATTTAACAAGAGGATATGGGTTTGGAGAAGCCATTTCTCATTAAATTTTTGGAGCGCTCTCTCTCCCTAAGCTACACTACTTCATTCCCAGCCCATTTCCACCATCTTTTAAGGTTTCCCCTTCAATCCCAAGCATATTCCAACGCTAAATACACGAATTTGAAGCCTAGTTGAGGATGAAGTTGGGAAGAAAAAACCATTGTTGGAGCTCTTTTTAAGAGGTTGGAGCTTTGGAGTTTTTAGGATCTTATAAGTCACTCCCTTTAGTTTCTCCTCTTCAAATCCAAGGTAGAGTTTTCTTCTAAGTGTTTTCAAGGTTAAAAGTTATTAGGATGCATGCAAGAAGGGCTTACTTTTAAATAATATTTTTTAGTGTGTTTATTTAAAGCTTTCTTGTAAAAAATGGGATTTTAAGGAAACTAAGTATGAATGCATTTTTGAAGAACAAATGTTATTTTAGTCTTAAAATATGAGAAAATAAGCACAAAATGTATTTCATGCTAAAATCATGTCTTGTTGCATATTTAAAGATTTCTAGGTTTGAAATCCTCTAAATGTGTAAAATGTTATAGTATGTTGAAAATGGGCATATAAACATGATATATGGAATTAAACATCGATTTCTTGTTGAAAGAAAGAAGATGAAAATATCACCCTAAATATGTCATAAAATCATGATAAATGAATAAGAAATTATATTAAATATAACATATGTGTATGACGGCAAAGTAGACAATTTGGTAGAAATGGATTTCATGATGTAAAATATGTTTTTGTAAAAAAATATCAAGAAATGGGATTTTCTTGATAAAAAAAAGATAATGTATGGATTTTGGACATTAATTCGTGAAATATGATTTTGAACATAAAATGGCTATTTGTAATGCCGTAATAGGAAAAATATGCTTTCCATGAGATTTCGGTAAAGGAATGGTAAAAAGGTATTCTTGATAAAATTAGAGATCCTAAGGGGACTTCCTCATTTGACCTTGTTGGTCAATTTTGTAAAAAATCGGATAAACAAATGAAATGTCATGAAAATGGCAAAAGTAAAGGAATAATGTGGACATAGGTACAAATATTAAGACACATTAATATGGACTCGAATGAGAGTAAGAAATAATTAAGAAGGTTGTAGCCCTAGGGTGAAAGACCAAAAATCACGGTACAAAGCATAGAGTAGCGTAGATGACGGTGTAGAGCCCAATAAAGTATGCAAATAATTAGATGATTTTGAGAAAATATAATGGAAATGAAAACGAGTGTGATTGTGTTTAAGGAATGTAAGTTAGACAACCTAAGAAAAAAGGGAATAAAGTGGAGACTAAGGAATAAAATAAGATTAAATAGTCTCTATACCCGGTAAAAGGGTGGATCAAAATGGTTAAGTGCGAATGGGAGAACATTGCTCGGGTGCATTCATTGTAGTTGCATTATACTAGCTAAGTTGATCAACATTTTTGTAATTGTTTAAAACACATGTTATATGTATATTATTTTCATAGAAAATGCATATATTAGTATTTCCCACCTTGTTAAGCGTTCGCTCGGCCATTCTTTTTATGTTTAAACCCCCACCCCCTAGGTACATCCAGTAGGGACGTTGAAAGGACACCAATAATGCCCGTGAGAGTAATAGTCGTCGTTAAATGATCGACCATCATATTTTAATCCTGTGTTTTTAATATCATTTGATTTGGAATATTTTAAATCATTTTATTCGGGCCTTTGGCCAAGTGATATAATAATATGGGGAAAATCACGATTTATTTCTTATTTATTAAGCATTGTTTGATTCAACGAGTTTTCATAAATAAACCTTGTTAACCAACCTAAATACATGAAGTGGTAACTATTTCTCAAATTGAAACTGGTAATTTAATCGTTATAAATGGTGAGATTAAAGGGTTTTTATTATTTTTTTTCCTCCCCGTTTAACTCCTTGACTCGGTGCGAGTAGACCTTGATAAGCACCTAGAGTTTTTAAATAAAGCCCCAAATAGATAGTTTTTAATTCCTAATTCTTGGTAAAATTTGTACTTATGACAGTATTTGTTTGTTTTGTAGATCAATAAGCGTTTGCAGAGTTTAAAGTGCTAATTCAGGGCAAATGCACGACAAAAGTGGCTTAATTCCGTAACCCGAACCTTGTCCCATACCAAAACCGAGCCAAAACTTTCCACACTGAACCCGGTGTGTGTCTTGAGTTTATACTTTTATTTTTTTTTTAGATTTTTATTTTGTGCCATTTTTTTTAGGATTTATTTTAGATTTATTTAGAATTTTTTAAGATTTATTTTCTATTTTTCTATTTATTTTTTTTAGTCTAGTTTTATTTTGATTTTTATTAGTTTTTAGTTTTTATTAGGATTAGTTTTTTTTTTCATTTATTTTTAGTTTTATTAGATTTTACCTTTTTAGGATTTTAGTTTTGAAAGATTTGATTTTTATTTCTTTTTAGTTTCATTTTTTTTTATAGAATGGGATTTTTATTTTTTTAGTAGACTTTAGTTTTTAGTCTATTATTTTAATTTTTTAGTTGGGTACATACTAACACACACACATCCCATACACTTACATACACCTAAACCAAAACCTACTCACCCTCACCCTATTATCATGAACCCCCACACACGAAACCCTATCATCTTCTTCAACCTCCATCTCTCTCTCTCTCCTAAAACACCACTAACCCAACAACTAAACCACCAAAAACACTCCACCCACATCTCAACCAACACTTCCAAACCCGAATCCTCAACCCCATTTTCTCCATCCCGGTTTGCCCCCAAACCAACAACCAACAACCCGAAACCCTCCACTCCCAATCCCATACCCGAGATACTCATTCCTAAAACTGGACCACCCCCTGCCTTCCAGCTAAATCAGGCAACAACTCGGATGACCGAACCACCCGCACGAACCTCCGACCCGAGCCACGCTACCCGAACCCTTTCCAACCCGTCTCCACCAATCCGACTCCTCCGACCATAAACCCGAACTAAACCCGTTCCATTCAGCTCCTACCCCCTTGTCGACCCAACTAGCTAAGCTGAAATCCCCTATTCAAACCCAATTACTCATCTCCCATTTACCTCTACCAATTTTTCCTCTTTCAAGATTCACGCGATTTCCTCTCCTCCCCAAACAAAACCAAGATAAGACCAAAAGCCAAGTCAACATAAATTAAAAGAACCACATGTGTTTTATCCCAATTATCCTTTTTTTCCTAAAATACCTCCAAACAAACCACTCCACTTGCACCGTTCAAAACCCATGGCCAAATCAAATTTTATTACCTCACTCACCCCATGTTCACCTTTGTTCTACCCAATTTACCCCTAGCTTTATGGCCACTATATTTAAAGAGATGAAGGCCATTTGAAGAAATATCTTGAATTTAGTTTTTAAACTCTTGTGTGATAAATTTCTCTACACTCCTCTAGGGAGAGTATTTATATTTTTAGCAAAGATCTCAATATAGAGGTGTGTAGTGAAATTTATCTCTAAGATGAATTCCACCCCACCCATCTATAATGAATTTTAGCATTTTTAGCAATTATTTCAAAATAGATCGATGTAGCTGAATTCATCCCTTATGGGAGGTAAATTCTAATCCATTACTTTATGTTGAGATTTTGGATTGATACTCCCTTACTTACTCGATGCATATTTTCAGTTTATTAGTAGGCTGTGACACCCCGCCTAATTAAATACCGGGCGATCACTCCTTTATTAAATTAAATCAAGGTAAACAGTTGGTTCATTCTCAGCATCACTGTCGATAAAAATAATTTTTTTAATTTAACACCCAAAATAATTAAGCTAAGTGTCAAAACATTTTCATACATAACTTTCCAAAAAAAAATTTATTTAAAGAAAAAGATTTATTTATTTTATTAACAACATCCCAACAATTAATAATCACATCACAAAAACCTGGAACACAAAATCCAATGAATATAATACATTCGTCAATCGAATGTCCACATACGAAAACTAAAGTCACAAATCCAAACTGAATAAAACCCATAGTAACAATACTAGAAATAACTGAAATACAAATATCCCAACAATAATGAAATAATGGAAAGGGCGACACATGCCCAATAAATGAGAATACTAGAAGTGGAGTCAATAAAAGAAGCCGTCTATGAAAGTGACCTGCAACTCCCACCTAAGCTGCAGCACGTTCCTCTCAAGGGATCCTAAGCAAGACGCCCCTGTGGCTGGGCACCTGAAATATATACATATATATACAAGAGAGAGAGAGAAAAAGAAACGGGTCAGAGCCCGAAAGTGTGTTTGATTTTAAAATACGTTTAGCAAGTATTTAAATTGATACAAGCCAATGCAACAACATATTAGTGCGTCACTCTCTTGAGAAATACTCACCTCTCTTCTAATGTGCACACCTATCGCACTAACCTTCCCAATGGTTTATCTCATCCTAGAATACTCTATCCTTTCCCCAAATGATTTAACTTATCTTAGGTATATCGCAGGATTCAAAATTTAACGATACAATTGTTTGAAAAGAATATTTCAATCAATAACCAAAGTTCTCATTTTTAACTTTATTAGTCCATAAAGTTTCCCAGTGTCATATAATACTTTCTCAAAACAAGTATTTACAATTTGAGTCATCAACCATATCCTACATATCAATTCACAGTAGGTAGTTCCAAATTTCATAATTCCATATATATATTAACTACTCGTATAATATATATATATATATAATAACAGCACCCCAAATAAACTATGGTGCGGGCATACTCTACTATCCAAAACCCCATATCACTCATTTTAAAGGCAATACAATCGGAATCACTCTCGAATTGTATTAACATAAATACACAAACAATATTGAGGCGAAGAATAGATTCCAAGTCTCTAAGAAGATGGCACATGCCTGCGTCTCTTAGGACCGTCTGAACTATCACATCGATAGCCTGTACCAAGGATATATATCTTCTAGGGTATAAGTCAATATCCCCCATAAAGGTCCCATCGAGATAAGACTTGTCCCAGCGCGGTAACCTCAGGGATAGCAAGTAGCGTGGGCATGATTTTCACAAGTATATAATATATGTACACACAATCATATAAATATACCACTTTATCATATTAATATAGGTTCCTCTCGTCACCCATAATTATACCATTTATCCTTAATTTCACGTTATTTAGAATTACGTATAAGGTTTCATCTCTAACCTTAACTCGAAAGGTTTTCTCACTTAATACGTGACATTCGTTGACTCTATCCTTCCATGTAGGAAAATTCAGTAGGTATACCTCTATTTACTATCGTAGCTATTCGCCGCATTCTCTCACTTGAAATACGTAGTTTCATTGTTCATTATATAATTATCTCAAAAACTAGATTCTCGTCTTATAATAAAGTTCCCAACACTTATTCAAATGTCCTACTGGACTTTCCTATCTCCCAAAACATTTCATTAAGGATACCCAAGAATTATTTCACGATAAATTCAATTTAACTAAGTAAACAAGGGAAATAAGAGTCTTCCAGGAAGGGTCGATCGATCGAGGTCTGGGGCTCGATCGATCGAACCTTCGATCAATCGAAGCTCTGGGATCGATCGATCGATTAAGCAGGTCTGTGAAAATTTTTGCAGAATGCAGTTACGGGTTTCATCACCAAAATTACACCAAATCCATATTTTCAAGTTCCAATCGTCCCAAAATTCTACTACTAACATTATAACAATATACCAGATGATTCTAACGTAAGGCATGTACATATTCATCATTTAAACATGGATTTTCAACCTAAAATTATATCCAATTATCAAGAACCCTAGAATTTTCTTAAACAGTTTTCTAACAATTCTTTCTCCAGAATTTATTTCGTATGATCATCAAAATTTCGTGGTTTATTACCTCTATATGGCAGGGTTTCCAGAATTAACATATAAATCAATACTACATGGGTTCTCCTATCATAAATTGGGTTTTCTTCCATAGTTTTCATCACAAATCATTCCTAAACTAATATGAAGATTGCACCAACGAAAATAGCAAGTTAAACACTTGCCTGGGATTTTTGGTATTCTGATTCATGGCTGATTTTGGTATGGCTGCGTTCCTCGTCTCGCGATCTACGCGGTGGTGGTGGCGGCGGTGTAAACCGGTGACTTTTTGGCCTTGAATTTCCTTGGAGTTCTCTCCTCTCTTCTCCAATGGCCGTCACTTGATTTCTGGATATTCTAACCCTAAAAGGCTAACCTAAATGGCTGATATAGTTTGCTGAATTTCGTGGGTTTAATTACCCAATTATGTAAAATGACTAAAATGCCCTCCCGGGGTACTAATTAGGGCTAAAAATGCCCCGAGACCCAAACTACACCCCCGGGTCAACTTTTCTGACTATCTCGACCCTTCCGGACGCGTTGGCGCACTCAAAACGACCATACGAACAACTTATAAAATATTCACTTTTTATTTAACAAAATTAATCCTGACGTGACACGGGCACGTCCCGACTTAAATTTCCGAAATAGTCATTTAATTCACTCATGACATTCAATATAACCAATATAATATATTACTTTGCTCATTAGTAATATTCAACAAGCTTCCCATAATTACTAACTCTCGTCACGTTAATAATTATAACATAATTAATTTCCGAATTTTTATTAAATAAATCATTCACATTAAATTTAATAAGTCCCCAAATTAATATAGCATAAAAATACGGGGTATTACATGCTTCCCCCCTAATAACGGAATTTCGTCCCGAAATTCAGAAAATAAGGCATACCTGGTAAAAACAACTCTGGATATCTCTCGCGCATATCTGCCTCACGCTCCCAAGTGGATTCTTCCACATTATGATGTTCCCCCTGGACTCGTACAAGTGGAACTATCTTCGACCTCAATCTCCTCTCACTATAGTCTAGAATAGACAATGGTCTCTCCTCGTAAGAGCTATCAGACTGTAAGTCTATCTCATCTATCACAATGTGAGTATGGGCCATATCATCCCGAAGATATCGTCTCAACGACAAGATATGGAATACATCGTGGATGCGATGTAAATGTTCTGGAAATCCCAATCTGTATGCAACCGGCCCAATCCTCTCGATGATGGGAAATGGTCCCACGTACCTCGGAGCCAATTTCCCTTTCTTCCCGAACCTCATCACCCCCTTCATAGGAGATACACGCAATAACACTTGGTCTCCCACATTAAACTCCCGGAAGAACCGTTTCGCATCGGCGTAGCTCTTCTGCTTGTCCTGGGCTACCCGAATACGACTCCTGATCATCACAATCCTCGCGGAGGTCTCCTGAATCACTTCTGGTCCTAACAACTTGTTGTCCCCCACCTCGAGCCAACAAGTTGGAGAACGACAAGGTCTGCCATACAAAGCCTCAAATGGAGCCATACCAACTGTAAACTGATAAGAGTTATTATAAGCGAACTATACCAGTGGAAGGTGTGTCTCCCAACCTCCTCTAAAATTGAGAACACACATGCGTAGCATATCCTATAACATCTGATTAGTACGCTCTGTCTGTCCGTCTGTCTGTGGGTGGTAAGCTGAACTCAATCTCAACTCAGTACCCATAGCCTCCTAAAAGCTTTCCCAGAAACGTGACACGAAAATCTTATCCCTATCTGACACAATATTCAGGGGCACCCCGTGTAATCTGACAATGTCAGCAATGAACAACTGAGCATACTGACCCGTAGTATAATTTGTCCGCACTGGCAAAAAATGAACCACTTTGGTCAAACGGTCTACAATCACCCAGATAGAATCGTGGCCCCGTTGTGATGTAGGCAACCCTATAATAAAATCCATGGAAATACTCTCCCACTTCCACGCGGGTACTTCCAATGGCTGAAGCAATCCTGACGGTTTCTGATGGTCCACCTTCACCCGCTGGCAGGTAGAACACTTGGACACGAACTCGGCGATGTCCTTCTTCATCCCATTCCACCAGTATTGTCACCTCATATCCTGGTACATCTTATCGCCTCCCGGATGTACTGCAAATCGGGACCCATGAGAATGAGTCATCACTGCATGACGTAATTCTGCTCCTTCAGGAACCACCAATCTCCCATTAAACCGCAAATCTCCATCAGAACTAACAGAATAGGACTCAGCACCCTCGGCTAGAAGTCGCACAATCTGCTCCTGGCAAAACGGGCCTGTGTTCTGTGCCTGTATCACCCTCGTAACAATTTCAGGTGAGACTGACATCACGGATATGAAAGAACGTTCCACTGCGTCCTGGTGACCCAACTCCTTTCACTTTGCTTTCCAGACGTCCGCTACATCGTCTACCGGTCTACGGCTCAACGCATCAGCAACTACGTTGGCCTTCCCTGGATGGTACTGTATTTGGAACTAGTAGTCCTTCACAAACTCTAGCCATCTGCGCTGACGCATATTCAGCTCTCGCTGAGTAAACAGGTATTGCAATGACTTGTGGTCTGTGAACAAACGGAATTTCTCTCCCAATAAATAGTGCCTCCATATCCTTAATGCAAGGACGACCGCTGCTAACTCCAGGTCGTGGGTGGGGTAATTCTTCTCATGCAGCTTAAGCTTGCGGGAAGCAAAAGCTATAGCCTTCTCCTCCTGCTGGAGTACTCCTCCAAGTCCCCGTAAAGAGGCATCGGTGTAAACCAGGCACTCCACACCCGGTTTCGGTAAAGCAAGGACTAGCGCTGAAGTAAGCTTGTCTTTCAACTCGTCGAAAGCCAATTGACAAGCGTCATCCCAAACATATGGTACCCCTTTGCGAGTCAGATTCGTCAATGGGCCCGCTATTTTGGAGAATCCCCGAATGAATCTCCTGTAGTATCCGGCTAATCCCAAGAAACTACGCACTTCCGTCGGTGTCGTGGGCTGTCCCCACTCCCTCACCGCTGACACTTTACTCGGGTCAACTGCTATCCCTTGCTCAGAAACAACATGGCCCAAAAACTGTACCTCTCGCAACCAGAATCCACACTTCTCGTACTTAGCATACAACTGATGCTCTCGTAGAGTCTGAAGAACCTGACTCAAGTGTTCGGCATGCTCCTCCTCGGAGTGTGAATATATCAAGATGTCATCTATGAAGACGATGACAAATTGATCCAAGAACTCTCTGAATACTCGGTTCATCAAGTCCATGAAAACGGCTGGGGCATTTGTGAGTCCGAACGGCATCACCCTGAACTCATAGGACCCATATTTCGATAAGAAGGCAGTCTTTGAAACATCCTGCTCTCTAATACGTAACCGATGGTACCCCGACCTCAGATCTATCTTCGAAAAGAAAGTTGCTCCCCTCAGCTGGTCGAACATATCATCGATTCGAGTTAACGGACATTTATTCCGTATTGTGACCTTGTTCAGCTCCCGGTAGTCCAAACACAATCTTAGTGAACCATCTCTCTTCTTCACAAACAAGACTGGAGCGCCCCAAGGTGAGATACTCCTACGAATAAAGCCCTGACCTAACAGTTGCTCTATTTGATCTCGTAGCTCTCGCATCTCTGCCGGAGCCATATGGTACGGTGCGCGTGCTATAGGTCTCGTATCTAGCAATAAATCTATAAAAAAGTATATCTCTCGACTGGGGGTAGGCCTGGTATCTCCTGAAACACATCGGAATACTCCCTGACAACTGGGATCGAATCTAAGGGAATCACAACCTCCTTAGAGGTATCCTCCTCTATGTAATACAAATGAGCGGTCGAACCTCCCTCTGGGCAAGGCATCGCCACTACAAACATCTCTTGCCCCGGAATGGTAAAAACAATGCTCCCACCGAAGCAATCAATCATGGCTCTATAAGCTGCGAGCCAATCCATACCAATAATCACATCATGCTCGTGCATGTCTAAGACTAACATGTCCGCAGGTAATACCAAGCTACCAATCTCTACCCCCACTCCCCGGCATATAAAGAAAATAAGTGACCCACTCCCCAGTGGTGAGTCGACACACGTCACGGTGCTCTCTACGGTGGTTAATAACCCTAAGGCCTTCGCGAAATGCGTAGATATAAAACAATGCGTTGTCCCAATAACAAACAAAATTCGACCTAAAGTTTCATGGATAGAAAACATACCCAAAATCGCGGGTGGTGCCTGTGGGGCGGCTGCCCGGTGGACATTATAGATATGTCTGTACTGTAACTGTCCCTGCTGCACTGGAGCTACTGGAAAGGTTGGTAGGCCTAGTACCTGAGTGGGTGCTGGGAGAGCGATTGGAAGAAGTGGCCCCTGTGGATCATTACGGGCACCCTGCTGCTGTGGGGCCCTAACACTCTATGGGCAATCCTGGCATTTATGGCCATGCGTGCCACACGCGAAACATCGGCCTCTGAAGTTTCTCCCCCTCTGACCCTGCTGCTGTCGGTCTCGGCCCTGCTGACTTGGGACTTTATTCCTCTTTCGAAGCTGCTTCATTTTACCACGTTGTTGACTAGAACTGACTTGGTCTTGGGTAGTTTGTTGACGCAATTTTGGTGTTTTTGCACATTTGTCAGCTTTAGTCACATGCATTTGGTTAACCTCTCTAGGTCTTTTGCCTCCTTTAAGTTGTAGGCTGCGTTCTTGGTATTGTAAAACCGCAGTGGTAACTGCTTGTGCCACGATACCTGCTAACTCGGCGGTTGATATTTCCTCTGGGGATACTAGAGGTATGAGTCGATCTTGATCGTTGACTCCCTTAACCGTTTTAGCTAGTTCTTCTTGGCGGTCCATCTGAAATTTTAAATAAATTTGGATGAGTTCACCATTCCAATAATTAAATCTCAGAAGCACGAATTCCCAATGTATAGAGATGAACACAACATTCCTAGTATTTAGGGCTCTATATCAAAGAAAGCAATGTTGAAACATAATAGGCCGTACAGATCCTAAAGGACACTAGAACCTGATGTTCTGATACCACCAGTGACATCCCGCCTAATTAAATACCGAGCGATCACTCCTTTATTAAATTAAATCAAGGTAAACAGTTGGTTCATTCTCAGCATCACTGTCGATAAAAATAATTTTTTTAATTTAACACCCAAAATAATTAAGCTAAGTGTCAAAACATTTTCATACATAACTTTCCAAAAATTTTTTTATTTAAAGAAAAATATTTATTTATTTTATAAACAACATTCCAACAATTAAGAATCACATCACAAAAACCTGGAGCACAAAATCCAATGAATATAATACATTCGTCAATCGAATGTCCACATACGAAAACTAAAGTCACAAATCCAAACTGAATAAAACCCATAGTAACAATACTGGAAATAACTGAAATACAAATATCCCAACAATAATGAAATAATGGAAAGGGCGACACATTCCCAATAAATGAGAATACTAGAAGTGGAGTCAATAAAAGAAGCCGTCTACGCAAGTGACCTGCAACTCCCACCTAAGCTGCAGCACGTTCCTCTCAAGGGATCCTAAGCAAGACGCCCCTGTGACTGGGCACCTGAAATATATACATATATATACAAGAGAGAGAGAGAGAAAAAGAAACGGGTCACAGCCCGAAAGTGTGTTTGATTTTAAAATACGTTTAGCAAGTATTTAAATTGATACAGGCCAATGCAACAACATATTAGTGCGTCACTCTCTTGAGAAATACTCGCCTCTCTTCTAATGTGCACACCTATTGCACTAACCTTCCCAACGGTTTATCTCATCCTAGAATACGCTATCCTTTCCCTAAATGATTTAACTTATCTTAGGTATATCGCAGGATTCAAAATTTAACGATACAATTGTTTGAAAAGAATATTTCAATTAATAACCAAAGTTCTCATTTTTAACTTTATTAGTCCATAAAGTTTCCCAATGTCATATAATACTTTCTCAAAACAAGTATTTACAATTTGAGTCATCAACCATATCCTACATATCAATTCACAGTAGGTAGTTCCAAATTTCAGAATTCCATATATATATTAACTACTCCTATAATATGTATATATAATAACAGCACTCCAAATAAACTATGGTGCGGGCATACTCTACTATCCAAAACCCCATATCACTCATTTTAAAGGGAATACAATCGGAATCACTCTCGAATTGTATTAACATAAATACACAAACAATATTGAGGCGAAGAATAGATTCCAAGTCTCTAATAGGATGGCACATGCCTGCGTCTCTTAGGACCGTCTGAACTATCACATCGATAGCCTGTACCAAGGATATCTATCTTCTAGGGTACAAGTCAATATCCCCCATAAAGGTCCCATCGAGATAAGACTTTTCCCAGCGCGGTAACCTCAGGAATAGCAAGTAGCGTGGGAATGATTTTCACAAGTATATAATATATGTACACACAATCATATAAATATACCACTTTATCATATTGATATAGGTTCCTCTCGTCACCCATAATTATACCATTTATCCTTAATTTCACATTGTTCAGAATTACGTATAAGGTTTCATCTCTAACCTTAACTCGAAGGGTTTTCTCAATTAATACGTGACATTCGTTGACTCTATCCTTCCAAGTAAGAAAATTCAGTAGGTATACCTCTATTTACTATCGTAGATATTCGCCGCATTCTCTCACTTGAAATACGTAGTATCATAGTTCATTATATAATTATCTAAAAACAAGATTCTCGTCTTATAATAAAGTTCCCAACACTTATTCAAATGTCCTACTGGTCTTTCCTATCTCCCAAAACATTTCATTAAGGATACCCAAGAATTATTTCACAATAAATTCAATTTAACTAAGTAAACAAGGGAAATAAGAGTCTGCCAGGAAGGGTCGATCGATCGAGGTCTGGGGCTCGATCGATCGAACCTTCGATCGATCGAAGCTCTGGGATCGATCAATCGATCAAGCAGGTCTGCGAAAATTTTTGCAGAATGCAGTTACGGGTTTCATCACCAAAATTACACCAAATCCATATTTTCAAGTTCCAATCGTCCCAAAATTCTACTACTAACATTATAACAATATACCAGATGATTCTAACGTAAGGCATGTACATATTCATCATTTAAACATGGATTTTCAACCTAAAATTATATCCAATTATCAAGAACCCTGGAATTTTCTTAAACAGTTTTCTAACAATTCTTTCTCTAGAATTTCTTTCTTATGATCATCAAAATTTCGTGGGTTATTACCTCTACATGGCAGGGTTTCTAGAATTAACATATAAATCAATACTACATGGGTTCTCCTATCATAAATTGGGTTTTCTTCCATAGTTTTCATCACAAATCATTCCTAAACTAATATGAAGATTGCACCCACGAAAATAGCAAGTTAAACACTTGCCTGGGATTTTTGGTATTCTGATTCATGGCTGATTTTGGTATGGCTGCGTTCCTCGTCTCGCGATCTACGCGGTGGTGGTGGCGGCGGTGCAAACCGGTGACTTTTTGGCTTTGAATTTCCTTGGAGCTCTCTCCTCTCTTCTCCAATGGCCGTCACTTGATTTCTGGATATTCTAACCCTAAAAGGCTAACCTAAATGGCTGATATAGGTTGCTGAATTTCGTGGGTTTAATTACCCAATTATGTAAAATGACTAAAATGCCCTCCCGGGGTACTAATTAGGGCTAAAAATGCCCCAAGACCCAAACTACACCCCAGGGTACACTTTTCTGACTATCTCGACCCTTTCGGACGCGTTGGCGCACTCAAAACGACCATACGAACAACTTATAAAATATTCACTTTTTATTTAACAAAATTAATCCTGACGTGACACGGGCACGTCCCGACTTAAATTTCCGAAATAGTCATTTAATTCACTCATGACATTCAATATAACCAATATAATATATTACTTTGCTCATTAGTAATATTCAACAAGTTTCTCATAATTACTAACTCTCGTCACGTTAATAATTATAGCATAATTAATTTTCATATTTTTATTAAATAAATCATTCACATTAAATTTAATAAGTCCCCAAATTAATATAGCATAAAAATACGGGGTATTACAGTTCAATGGAATTTTGATGGAAAGGAATTGCGACAATGAAAAATACATAAGAGACACAATTTGTTTACTCTATCAAATGGCGTCGTAATCGAAGACAGGAATAATAGGGAAATCGAACAATTTAAAGAGAGGGCGTCCTAGGCGATGAAAATTGGCCTCTCTATCTTGGGTCGGTAGGACTACCGGGGACGAATGAGATAAGCGTGATCTCCCCCCGATCGACTCAAATTTTTCAGCACCCCATGGTGTAAAAATCTTGGGAGGTACATTTCTAAACCCTCGCGCCTCTCCTGTCAGTGAGTCAATTTTTGTGTGCGATTACGTTCTCTTGTGTGATTTTATTCTCGCATTTATTTTTGAATGGTCTGATGAATTAAATTACTAAGACCTACACCTGGTGATTCACGAGAAGGGATTTCATCACCCGAATCACTCGTTTAGCATTTGTGTGCTACCCTAGCTATCTTTAAATTTAAAATCAATCAATTAGGTAGTTCAATAGGAGAACATTTTTTGAAAAGGCGATCACTCAGATAATTTTTGTGATTTTTATCACCCACGAACTTGATTAAAATCTCCCTACCCTTTCACTAAATTTAAAGATAAAAATTGGCTATGTGCTACTTAGGAATTCTCCTTGACTTGTGTGTGTCCAATTTAATTTTTCGGTAGTCGATTTTTGTGAGTTTGTCAAAATTCAAAGAGTCCATATTTTTCCCGCTCTTTTAAAAAAAATCCAAAAATATTTTCTTCCTTTATTTTTCAAAAATATCCAAAAATATTTTCCTCCTTTATTTTTTAGAAATTCCAAAAATATTTTTGATTTGTTGGAGTGTGTGTCTCCCACTCTTAAGTTGGATTATCTTTCCCCACCATTTATCCTACCCTTTACTCCACCATTTATCCCACCCAACCCACCCATTGTCCCTTCCACAAACTGGTTTGGATCTTAATTTTACACCTTTCATATTTCCATCTACATTTTTATATCCTCACCTGAAACCATCATCCACCTTCCACGAGATTTTTTCTGGTGCTACTCTCCACTGTGATACCGAGCTTGTTACTCTATGCCCGCCACTCTCTTGTGGTGTTGATTTTCACATCGACAACGTCCTGGCGTCTCACAACGCGACCATTATCATCTTCCATTCATAGAACGGTCATGTGATTTTTATAAGGCTCATTCCATTCTACTTTTCAAACCATTTTGCCTTCCTCACCAACTAGAGCGTCATTATTATAAGGCCCTCATTGCCCTCACCTTTCGGCTAAATAAGGCTCGTGATCGGTGCCTATTCACCCTCACCTTACCCTAATACCCACCCACCCTTTGTCCACCGATGCTTTGCATAGTGTGATGCACTCTGCCATACAAGTTCATTGACCATTCTTTGCCCTGATCCAACAAGGCTAATGCTTCAGTCTTGTTTGGGGGTGATTCTTATCACCCAATTTTTCTTCCACCCGGTGCTTTCTTAGATCTTATCTTTAGGGTGAGATCCCTTCGGTCTGGCTAAAGGTATTAAACTTAGCGCTATAGAGAGGTAGCTCATGATTTCATGTATGAGTCACATCCTATTTGGGGGTGGTGTTTCACATCACCCTATGCTTTATATGTTTATAGACTTGTACACATTTTTTCTCTTATCATTTATTTAGGTTTATTATTGGCTTCATCTTTCCACTTCATTAGCGATTGATTCTGGCAATCTCTTTCCTCCCTTCTGCTCTCAATTTTAAAAATAATTTTACTTAACATCGAGGACGATGTTCCTTTTTGGTTGGGGTGGGGAAAAATTTTGATTTTTAAACCTGATTTTTAAAATTTCATGCAGTTTCTTTCATCTCACTCATCGACGTGTATTTTGTATCATCCATCCTTTAAGTCTACGAATCGAGCTAGATGATTTATTTTTCCTAAATAGCTTATGTAATACATATCAAGGCATGTTGCACTATGAATTTCTAGACTCAACAAAATTTGCGCACCTATTACGTCACTTCGATTTAGAGTTGAAGAGTACTACAATTCTCAAGAAAATCTTAAGGATCAATAGTAGAGACTTTAGCTTGTGATATTTGTGCCTTTTACCCTTTCAGAGTGTTTTACGCAATCTCCGAGTCACAAGTTGATTCAACTTCTTTTAGGTTCGCATTTAATTCGTTGTATGATCTCATTATTGTTCATTAAAATTTTTGGCTTGATCACTGAGAACGATATCACTTTCGAGTTGCAAGAAACACGTGTCTTAAAATTTGTCCCAATCACCAAAATTTCACCCATACACTAACCATTCACTCAATGCATTACCTTACCATATTCTTTCATATTCCCACACATTCCCCACACCATCCATTTATTATCTCCATATCATGCAATATTTTGTGAAAAAGAGTGTTTTTCAAATGTAAAATGTCATCAATGTTGAGAGTATAAAAGAAAACAAAAAAAAATAAAGAAAAATAAAAAGAAGAGAAAAAAGAAAGAAAATTCGAGGAAAAAAAAGATAAAAGATGGAAGAAAAGAAAAAGAAAGTTTGCAATTAGTTCTTGTGTAATAAAGACATTTATTCTTCATATATAGAATACTCTTCTCACATATCCATCCATCTTCCATTCATCACCCATCCTATCATACCTACCTCATCACATTCCATCCTTCCCATTTCATTCCCCCTCACCCATAAACATCCATATTTATCCTAGGTGTTCGGGCAAATAAAAGTCAACGTGGTGAATAACTCGACGTTCTCACTATAGTGATTAACATTATTTCATGAGATCACTTTTCTTTCTAAATGTTCGTTCTTTCTTATATGTGTGTGAGACGTTCGAATTTGCTTACATTTACTCACCTCCTCACATATAAGAGTGATACACTAACCCAAATCTCGAGAGATCGTGTGAGAGAGTTATATTCGTGAGATTTGAAGTTGAAGCGTTGATTCCGAAAAGGAAATCTAGGAAATACTCTTGTGATACTTAACCCGTTTTGACTGATTCGCACACACTCTTTGAGTTCTAGGAAGGATGTGCCTTGAGTATTTACTTAGCTAATCTTTTCACACTTCTAGCTTATATTTCTCAAAATATTTCTTTTGTGATGGATTGTGCGATTATTCTACGTCTAATAAGAGATTGACTGTCTTTTAATAAAGAATTTTGTGGGTAAATTTGATGCAAACCCTCACCAGACACAACTCGTCCTGTTAGGAAACCTATAGGTTTAAAGGCTTGTTTCACATGCTAAATGCAATCGCAAGTTCCCGCGAAAGTGGTACACTTTTGGTTTCTGATCTTTTTCCTTCTCTCTATCTTATTACTCGAGGACTAGCAACGTTCTATTTGGGGGTGGTGTGATAAGGACCTGTCTGCGGTAATACTTATGAGGAATGCCTAGACAATCTCGTAAAAGTGCTAGCTAGGTGCATTAAGAAAAACCTCATTCTCAATTGGGAGAAGTGTCACTTTATGGTGACACAAGGGATAGTTTTAGGCCATATCATCTCTGATGATGGTATTCAGGTTGACAAGGTAAAGATCGAAGTCATACCAAATCTCCCTGATCCTAAAAACCTCAAGGATGTGAGGTCATTTCTTGGCCACACCGGTTTTTACCGATGTTTTATTCAAGACTTTAGCTTGATTGCGCGCCCTATGTGTGCCCTTCTTGCCAAAGATGCTCCATTTCTGTGGAGTGATGCATGCCCATAATCGTTCGATAAGTTGAAAACCATGTTGGTCAATGGAAGGATAAGAAACCTCGCGTGATATCCTATGCTAGTCACACGCTTGATAGTGCACAAATGAACTACTCCACTACGGAGAAAGAATTACTAGCCATAGTGTTCGCGTTAGGTAAATTTCGAGCTTACTTGGTAGGATCACCCATAGTCTGCTTTACCGATCATGTCGCTCTTAAGTACCTCCTTTCCAAGAAGGATTCTAAGAGTAGTCTCATTCGTTGGGTGCTCTTCCTTCAATAGTTTTACCTCTCAATCAAAGACAAAAAGGGGTGGAAAACATAGTTACGGATCACCTATCACGACTTACGTTCGATCATGATCATATAAACCCCATCCCTATCCGAGAGTGTTTCCCTAACGAGTAACTCATGGATGTTTTGACATTGCCATGGTATGCCGATATTGCGAATCTTCTTATTACCGAGGCCTATCCGCCACACTTTTTGACCAACAACAAGGAAAGACTTTCGATTGTGGCCCGGTCATTCTTCATCGATGACCCATACATGAACAAACTTTATCAGGACCAAATCATTCGCGAGTGTGTCCCAAACGACGAGATCTCAATTATCCTGTTATTTTACGACAACATAGCATGTGGGGAATATTTTTCTTCCCAAAAGATCGCCCTCAAAGTGTTAGATTGCAGTTTCTATTGTCCTATGATATTCAAGGATGAACATGATCTTTGTAAAACACTTGTGCCCATTGCCAATCAATTGGGAAGATTACTAAAAGGAACATGATGCACCTTGCCCCTATTCTTGTAATCGAAGTTTTCGATTATTGGGGAATAGACTTCATGGGTCATTTCCCTAAGTCGAATCAATTTGAATACATTTATTCGTAGTCGATTATGTATCCAAATGGGTGGATGTCGTACCTACTAGGAACAACACCGTGAAGGTGGTGTTGAAGTTCCTAAAAAAGAACATCTTGGCTCTCTTCGGCACACCCAAGGCATTCATAAGGTACCAAGGCATCCATTTTCCAATGATATATTTCGTCGCTTGATGTCGTAATATGGAGTCACCCATAAGGTTGCCTCCACATATCACCCGCAAACCAACGGCCAAGAAGAATTGGAAAATAGGGAGATAAAATAGATCCTTGAGAAAACCGTGGACCCTTTAACCAAGGATTGGTCGTATAGGCTAACCGATGCGCTTTGGGTGCATCGAACTTCTTATAAAACACACCTTGGGATGTCCCCTTACCGGTTGGTGTATGGGAAAGCATGTAATTTGGCGAAAGAGCTTGAGCATCGGGCATATTGGGCCGTCAAAAAGTTAAATTTTGGCATTACCAAAGGCGGAGACCTTCGTAAGTTCCAACTCAACGAACTCGAGGAGTTAAGGAACGACCAATACGAGAACTCTCATATTTTCAAAGCCAAAACCAAGGCCTTTTATGATAAAAGGATAGTTCATAAGGACTTTAAGGCGGGACACAAAGTCCTACTCTATGATTCCCGCCTCTACCTTTTTCCCGAGAAATTATAATCCGAGTGGAACGGACCGTTCGTTGTACATAAGGTATACAATCACGGTGCCGTCAATATTCTGAACACGAGGATCGAAAACCTTGTGTAAGGTAAACGGGCAGAGGCTCAAGCCTTTCCTTGAGGGATTCGACCCCAAGATTGCGGAAATTCCTTTTGAGGACCCCTCTATGGGCCCTTTATTGGGTGTCACAACTTAGGTCTCAGATTATATTTTTTGTATTTCCTCGCTTCTTATTAAATTTAAGGAAATCGTGATTTTGACCACTCGGCTATATACCTAGCTAATTATCCCTAGGCATCCCTTTTTGTGTTGAACCATTTTTTTTTGGATTTAGAAAGATGTTGGAAAAGAAGGGGAGATAAGCTTGAGGAAAAAAATAGAGTCCTGGTCGATCGGTCCCAGACCCATGTTCGAATGACTGATAGGTGAAAAGTCCACTGTCAATCAGCCAAGGTTTAAATGCAAATCGCGATCGACCGGTCATTTGACCACGGTCGACCAATCCTCTCTTAAATGTGTATTGACAATCATCCAAGGCTTAAATTCAATGCGCGGTCGACCGATCCCAGACCCGCGGTCGACTGCTCCTCTCAGTTATTTGGAATATTTCGATTCATTCTCCCTCACTTCTCTTTTATATCCCCAACCTCTCCCATTCTCTGTTCACCTAAAATTCTCCCAAGCTTAACCCTAGGTCCATTTTTCTCCTTTTTGCACTCCCAATATCCTCAACCAACTTCTAAGGTATGATTCCTAACTTTAATTTTTGATTCTACTGTCGGATTTGATGATTGTAGTGCGATTTTCATGATTCTAGGGTTGTTTTGTTTATGGATTTCTTTGAAAAAATTTCTATTGTCTTTTGTTATATGTGCCTCTCATATTCTCGCACACACACACACATTCCATTGTATATAATTATTTGTTGTGTATATTGGATTGATGAACATGGTTGTTGGGTTGTGATGATTGTGGGTGTGTATACATTTGCTGAAATTAGCCAGGATTTTGTAATGAAATTCTTACACATGTTTTTCACACTCTATTTGTGGATGGTGATTGATAAGGAGAGTGTCTTCTTGACATAATTTGGTATATGCTTAGTTTATTTTGATCTCTTTGTGTTGGTTTGAATCACAGGGCGCACCATACCTACTGCTTTGCTCATATTAGTTATTTTTATTAGTAGAACCCCATTCATATGCAATTATTATTGTTTATTCTGAGGATGGCCATAAAGGGTGGTGTAGACACCCCATTCTGTTACCCCTTAACTCTCCTTAGGTCCCTAGAACCTCCCTTCATCAGTATAAACCTAGGTCTGATCCCGAGTACTGACCTGGAGGCCATCGGGCACCCCCCGACTCAGTTTGACCCAAAAGTCAAACTCCTCATCTCGACCGAGACTCAATGAATCTTTGAAGGGAACTGAATACCCTTTCCAACGGTTCACCCCGTGTGCGATTCCGACTTACCATGCGGACGAACGCACCATTTGCGTCCGAAACCAGACCTAGAGGCCACCGGGCACTCCCGAGCTCTGTTTGACCTACGTCAACTCTTCAGCTCGACCGAGGCTGAATGAATCATTGAAGGGCACTGAATACCCTTTCCAACGGTTCATCCCGTGTGCAATTCCAACTTTCCATGCGGACGAACTATTCGTTTGACTCCGGGAAGCCACCGAGCGCTTCCCGGGCCCGGTTGACCAAAGTCAACTCTCCAAATCGAGTCAAACTATTTAGAATGTTGAATTACATCTCCTAACCTTTCCAACAGTATTCCCCATGCACAATTCGGACTAACCATGCGGACGAACAATCCGTTTGCGTCCGCACGATTTCCCGTCCAATGGACCGATAAATGCTTCCGAGCCACATTTGACCCAAAGTCAACTCCCGAACTCGGGAGCGGTCCAAAGTACTTTTGAAGGTATATGAAATACCTTTCCAACAGCATGCCCCGTGCGCGATTCTGACCAACAGTTTGCCCTCGGTGGCCAATTTTCCAAAAAATCCTGAGGCGCACCGCCAAATGGCAGGTCCCAGACCCTGCCTATCGGCACCTGCCGATAGGTAGTGCCATGGCAATGCTGATTGGCAGACCCCTGGGCCTATAAAAAGGAGGCGTTGGCCTCATTTGCAAGGGGAGCCCAGATCTGATAGAAATCTCTCTGAACGAATCCCAGAAACCTCTCTCGAAGGCAGCGTGATTTGAACTTCCAAACCCTTATTTTACCTCCACTTTTCATCATCCTTTTCATCAAACTTGGTAAATTAACCACTCTCCATCATCATCCAAGCTCAAGGGTTGCTCTCCAACATTCAAGCTCAAGCTCAAGATCTTCAAGAAGGTCCTACTTTCTCAAACTCTCTCTTAAATTCTCTTGAATTCCCAATAACTTGTTTTCTTACTTAGCCCTTTTTTTTTATCTCATCTCACACATCCTAATATACTTTTTTTATATAGTATTATTGCACACCCCATATTTTCATATAAATAAAAAAAACCCAAAAAACAAGAAAAAGAGGGTTTGCTCATAAATTCCAAATAAGGGATTCTCACACTTTTTCACGCTTTTTCCACAACTAAAACACTTTTTTCTACACACACACACACACACCTACAAATAAGAGATCTCACATTTGGATTTATGGGATAAACCCTACCCCTTTGCTTTGTATGTGAACTACGTGGACTTTGATGCATTTATAGGCTACGTAGGCGTCTCGGGGTAAAACCCGAGACTCGAGTCCTTTCTCTCACTTTTTCTCTCATTTTCTGTTTTCTAAATCCATTTTTCTTATATTATATATATACTTATTCTTAGTGACGCATTACTCCATATGCGTTATCGTTCCCTTATAACGATCAACGTAGGGGTAACCACGTAAATCGTAATTTTCTAATATTACTTTTATATCTTCCTACGGATAACTCACTTTATCCTTTCCATGATACAAGTCGAGGACTCATACCTCCATTCTATATATATACACATGCACACATCTCACGGGGGGAAACATAAAGGAAAATAGCAAATATCCATGAGAGACCGAAAGGTCGGAATGGGTGCCTAACACCTTCCCATTTCGTAACTAAGCCTCCGAACCCTTTCTGAATCATTTGGTTTCGCATGCACCAGTATGTCTTTGGAAGCCATCCTTCGGGATGGCTTCCCCTTTTTTTTCTTTTGTCTGTTTTGAGTAAAATAGACTGGCGACTCTGAATCTCTCTACATTTTTCACACCTCACAAAATCGACGCCGGTCGGAGTGCTCTCCCGAGAGGGGATGCGCGGGACCTGAAGGATACCTCCTCCCTCCGCGGCGGGGATCGGCGGGGATGGGTACAGTGGCGACTCCGCTGGGGACTTTTATTTATTTTAAGGGCTTGACTCTATTTACATGGATGCTATATTTTTTTATGCTTCCCCCCCCCCCCATATTTGCATGTTCCCCTTTCTCATATGTGTAACCCATGCTTATGCTTATGTTCACGCACTTGTAGAAAAATTCTCCATGTACACTTCACACCACGTGCACCTAGGATCACATGTATATCCCCATGTTTCATGCATCACCCATCCATACTTGGTGTACCTTTTGAGGTACTTGTGCTTTGTTCCCAGTTTAGCATAATCAAGAAAGGCATTCTCATCATAAGATACTAATAAGATAATCATGCATGATTCACACGACATCAGCAAAGAGCATTGATATTGACCAAATTTTACCCAGTAACTGGAGGGTCACTTCGTGATGGGCGCTGGTCCGGAAGGTCGCAGTTAGCCTAAGCAATATGACTCTCACCTCCCATTGGCCAAGTACCTTCGACGTAGATCGAACGGTTCCCCCGCATCGTACCGCTTGACCGAAGTCATGACGGGAGGTATATCACTGGGAATTCATTCACGTACGCCGAGTATATCGAATTCTCTCTCACACATACCGTCCCCATGAGGTATATGGTGAGGCAATTCACGTACACTCAGGTATATCAAATGGTTTGTCCACACGTACCGATTGCCCGCAAGAGCAAGACGTATATCATGGAAGTCACGCCAAAGGGGGGAACCCATACCGATTCACCTAACCAACTGCATACCCGCATATAGGTGTCAAACCTAGGACACGCACTTTAGATTGTCGGTTTTGACTCGAAACTCTGTCGAAATTCCAGGTCGATTTTCCGCCCATTTTTCGTGCAATTTTAAAATGGGACTCTATCCGCGAGCTAGGTTATAAGTCCAAACCATAGCTTTGCATATATTAAGAGCCCACTTCTCCAAGATCGGGTCCCGTCCGGCATTGCATTTAGGAGAATTAAATACAAGTGAGAACATAATAATCATAATAATCATGCTGAGTTCCGTCTCCAAAAACATTTCTCCCTTTTCATCAAAAATCCAAAAACATTTCTCCCTTCTTATCAAAAATCCAAAAATAGTTCCTTCCCTTTTCTCAAAAATAAATCTCACCCTACGCCTTCTCAGGTTGATTGCACACCCTTGGCCTGGCTCCCTATTGGCTTAGGTCTTTAGTCAAATCACCCCGGAGTTTCATCTGTTCCTCTACTACTTCTTTCGAATCCAGAATCCATCCATCTTCCATGGAGAATACAGATCAAGCACCAGTCAAACAACCAGATCTGCCTACGGTCCTAGCTCAACTCGTGGCCAAGATTGACAACCTCTAAGCTGAGGTCGAAGAAATGCAACGAAACCAAGTCCCTATTCCTTAAGAGCCCGAGGCCCTGTTCCCTCGCGCTATGGGTCCACCCGAGCCCATCTGGGTTCCGAAAGAATATCAGCATGCTCTGCGTGCCCCTACTGCTAATGGGACGCCTCCTGCCCAACTTCCAATGCCAAATATTGCCAAGCCTATGGCTAACTTGCCTGTGGTTGCTGATCTAAAGGAGGAGGAGTAGAACAAAGTCAAAGAAGATCTTAAGATGCTCACCAAGAAGTTTGACCAAGTCAGGATCTCTAGAAATTACATGGACTACACCCATATGTCTCCTTATCCTAAAGCAAGGTTACCCGAGAAGTTCAAGATGCCAAATATCGAGAAGTTTGGAGGGAGTGGTCCCCCGATTGTTCATCTTCGCAGTTATCATCGTTCCATGACTCTACTAGGGGCTTTAGAAGAGGTGATGGCCCAATTATTTCAACAAACTTTGAAAGGCAGTGCTCTCCGATGGTTTTTATCTCTTGAGGAATCCAGAATCCGTTGGTGGGAGGATGTAGCCCGAGAATTCATATCATAGTACAAATACAACGAAGAGCTTGAGGTCACCCGCCGTGATTTGGAGTTGCTCAAACAGAACTCTGGAGAATCCGTCAGTAACTTTATAGCCCGATGGAGGGAAAAAGCGGCTACCATGACTAATCGGCCATCTGAAGAAGATCAAGTCAGCATAGTGAAGAAGAATTTCTTGCCCCATCTCCGAGCAACCATGGGAGGACAGTACTACCCCCATTTTCAAGATCTCAGAGAAGCAGGAGTAAAAATTGAAGAGGGTCTTGCCAAAACAGAAGTTGAACCAAAGAAGGTGTCCGGACAGTTCACCCCAAGAAAATATGACAAACCTTCCAGTGTCGCAGTCTCAACCATCAATAATATCTCTCAACCAACCACATCATGGGCACCAGAAAGTCTCCCTGCCCCCGTCCGAAGGGAATACACTAAGCTCCATGCTCCATGCTCCCCTCTCCAAAGTTTACCAAGCCCTGTTAAGCCGAAACCTTATAAAGCCCCTGGATCCACGTCCATTACCCAATCCACTTCCCAGAAATTTCAGGACCAATGTTCATTGCGCCTTTCACCAAACAGCTGGCCATACCACCGACCAATGCTTCCACCTTCGAAACATAATCCAAGATCTCATTGACCGAGTAGCATCGCCCCACCAGCCAATCCTAAACCAAACACTACTCATAACCCACTCCCAAATCACACCAATGCCATCTTCTTAGAAAAAAACCCAGATTTCGATCCATCAACTCAAATCACACCCTTATACCCTCCTAAACCCCTTTAACTTTGCCCATATTTCCTCCTACACCCTGCTAGCCCCGCTGATCAGGCTTTGTCACTCCTTACCAGAGCGTGCATCACTGTCCGGACCCGTTCTGAAAGTGGAAGTATGGAATTGTCAGAGGTGTTAAACCAACTCCTAGAGTTCGGGCTAAAATTTACCACACATATGATTATCGACTGCCAGAGGTTTAGTACGTTATTTTTGGAAGCACGAAAATGGGCCCGAGAATTACATAGGTGGGTGGTACCAACCGACGAAATCTACTTAGATGATGTTGTCCGGATCATGACGGAAGCATTCAGGCAAACCAACAACATTTGCAGTATCACCGAGTTACTTGACACTTTGAAGTTGTAAGGGCACCTGGTCCCTTCACCCATACACATCCCCACAGAATGGGAAGACCTATATGAAGAAGCCGTTGAAGTTATGGAATGCATTGACTTCACAAGGGAAAATAGAATTGTTGCCACCGGATGGGGGGAAGAATTCGAAGTTTCAAATGAAGAACAAGCTTCAGGAGGAAATGGCCCGATAGCTAAATTATGTGGGATGATATCATTTGAGGAACTCCTCGGAGAAATAGATAAGGTGGCACAACTACCTGAGATTGATGAGGAAACTGGATTTAAGTTCTTCCCTTCTTCAGTAAATCACATGACCAGATCTGGGAGACATTACCAAGTTCCAAGCTCGCTACCAGTAAATGATAAAGGGAAGGGCATTGAAAACCTTCCTATGCCAGAAATGACCCTCGAGGAGAGCAAGATCCTCGATCAATTGAAGAAAACTCTAGCTAACATCACTCTATGGGGGCTTTTCATGTCTTCCCAGCTGTACAGAAATGCTTTGATCAAATTACTCGCTGGACCTATAGTTCCTCCTTCTACCACGCCAGAAGAAGCGGTGAACCTGGTCGGGTCCTTGACCTCCACCCGAATGCTGTCCTTTTCTGAAGAAGAAATCCCCAAAATTGGGCCAAATCACAATCATGCACTCAACATATCCATCGAAGTTATGAGGAAGGTGATACCACTTTCTCTCATTGACAATGGATCCTCTTTGAATGTCTGCCCACTGAGAACCTTCAAATGTTTAGGCCTGAAAGAAAGTGACCTCGCTCCAACATCCGGTGTCGTGCGTGCCTACGATAATACCCTTCGTGAGGTGATGGGATCCATAAAACTTGTAATAGGGGTTGGACCTATAAACCCTGTCGTCGAATTCCAAGTCATCGATATCCTGGCCTATTTTAACCTATTGCTCGGACGACCCTGGCTCCACAGTATAAAGGGTGTCTCTTCCTCATTCCATCAGAAACTGAAGTTCTTCATCGATGGGCGAGTCATCACCATCTTGGGTGACGACGGTAACACCGAGGGTGCAAGCAAAGGCAGTCCAATCCTTGAGATACAGCATGGGTCAAATGATATGCTCCTATCAGGTCTTCGAGTTGAACCACCCCTACTCCCGGCAGGGGACGGTTTCAAAGAAAGGGTTTGTCTAGAATACGACCCTTATGGCAATGTCAATGTGATTCAGATGTTCAGAAACATGCACTTCATGCCCGGACTGGGGCTAGGACAAAGACAGCAGGGGATACTTGATCCCGTCGAACTGAAGAAAGCTTTCCCTCCTTGCGTCTTGGGATATCGACCATAACAACCAGAGCTCAGAATGATCCGCCAGACTCGATCAAAAAGAGGGTTAGACTATGTTCGAGCTATCTCAGGTGATTCCTTAAATGGACGATTCATTAAAGAGGGTGAGGATTTCCCCTTTTGCGGTTTTCCATAACCATGGTATGACCATGCAGACAAGAAGATAAAGCCTGGAATGGAGATTTTTTTCCAAGACACCTACCCATGGGATGAAAATTACCAATACCAGGTACCACCGCTTATCAAAGATACTAAAGAGACTGAGGAAAGTGATTCCGAAGATTCCTTCAACTTGCAAATACTGGGGCTGACACTCTGCATGGTTCATTCAGGCACTACATCAAGGGACCCATCCCGTCTGATTAAAACTGCTGGTACACCTCTCCTCAACTGGCATGCTGCGCCAACTCTACCTGTTGAAATCTCCCCTAACCCCAATGTTTACCCTTCTTATCTACTGTTGTCCATCCTTGCTCAAATGTAATCGAGACCTCTTTTGATGAGGTTCTCAATGCTATTTTTCCTATCAATGAAATAAATGAAGATTTTGAGTATCTTGCTGTGCCTTACATTAATTGTGTAGATCCCAATCGAACTTTTGATGATGATGATTTTGCAAATGAACAATTCTTAACTGATCTAAATAAGGTTAATAATAAATAACATAATCGCGTTAAAGTTAATGAAGAAGAGACTGTCGTTATTAATCTCGGTTCTAGTAGCCAACTGCGCGAGATTAGGATAGGGGCCACCCTTGACAAGCATGAGCGCGCACAACTCAAAGAATTTCTAAAGGAGTTCATGGATGTCTTCGCATGGTCCTATGATGATATACCCGGCATTGACCCCGAAATAGCTCAGCACGAGATCCCCACTCTCCCGGATTACAAGCCAGTTAAACAAAAGTTAAGAAAACTCCGCATCGAATGGTCGCTTAAGGTCAAAGAAGAGGTAATCAAACAGTTGAACGTGGGTTTTATTTGAGTAATCGAATATCCCAAGTGGCTAGCCAACATTGTACTTGTACCAAAATCAGGAGGAAAGGTTCGAATGTGTGTAGATTATCGAGATTTAAACAAAGCCTCTCCGAAGGATGATTATCCGCTACCCAACATCGACATGATTGTGGAAAACACAGCCAATCATGCTCTCAAGTCATTTGTCGACGGATTTTCCAGATACAACCAAATCAAGATGCACCTCGACCATCAAGAGAAAACCGCATTCATCACCCCATGGGGAACCTTTTGCTACATCGTTATGGCATTCGGTCTCAAGAATGCTAGGGCTACCTATCAAAGGGCTACCATAACCATCCTGCACGATTTGATCCACAAGGAGGTCGAGGTTTATGTGGATGATATGATTATCAGTCCAAAACTAGAGAAGGTCATGTTCCCTCTCTCCGAAAGTTCTTCGAATGACTGCGGCAGTATTAGATGCGAGTTAATCCACAGAAATGTGTCTTCGGCATTACAAAAGGAAAACTCTTAGGATTCATGGTCAGCGAGAAGGGGATAGAAGCAGATCCGGCCAAGCTGAAGGCCATACTTGAGATTCCACCTCCCCGAACAGAGAAGGAAGTCTGTGGTTTCCTTGGGAAATTATAATATATCAACCGGTTCATCAGCCAGCTAACCTCCATCTGTGAACCAATCTTCAAGCTCCTCCGAAAGGATTCAACCAAGGTTTGGAATGAGGCCCGCCAAGAAGCTTTTAATCGAATCAAATAATACCTAACCCAACCTCCAGTTCTCATGCCACCACATCCTGGTCTCCCCTTGCTCTTATACCTTACCATAAACGACACTGCAACCGGGGCTTTGCTAGCCCAGTACCTTGAAGACTCCCACAAAGAAAGATCCATCTATTACGCCAGTCACAAGTTGGCCGGGTACAAGGTCAACTACACTGCTTTGAAAAAATCATGTGTCGTACTTGTCTGGGTCACCCAAAAGTTGTGACATTACATGCTCGCATTCCCCATTAAACTTGTATCCCGAATGGATCCCATCAAATACCTGCTTGAGAAACCCGCCTTATCCAGCCGAATGGCCCGATGGTTGATGCTCCTAACCGAGTTCGATATCGTGTATGTCACACAGAAAGCCGTTAAAGGAAGAGACATCTCTGATTACCTCTCTGACTACCCTGTAGAAGAAACAAATGGTTGGATCTCTGAATTTCTAGATGAAAATGTCCTCTGCACCACTTAAGACCGCCTCCGATGGAAAATGTTCTTCGATGGCACTGCTAACAAAAAGGGATATGGCATTGGGAGACTTTTGGTCGCCCCAGATGACTCCCACACTCCTATCGCCATTAAATTGGATTTCCCTTGCACCAACAACATGACCGAATACGAGGCATGCACAGTAGGCCTCCAGGTCGCTCTCGAGAAAGGTATTCAATACCTTAATGTATACGGGATTCTGCCCTTATCATCGGTCAAGTGCTCAGAAAGTGGAAAGTCAAGGACGAAAATTTCCAACCCTTCCACGCCCAATTAGAAGAGTTGGCGTCCCAATTTCGAGATATCACCTTCCATTACCTACCCCGATCAAAGAATAACCTAGCCGATGCTCTCGCTACTTTGGCTTCCATGGTCGACATGCCCGAGGGAATAACAATGACCCCCATCCTAGTCCAAAAGCAAGACAAACCTACCCATTGATACCATATTGATCTTGTCCCTACAGAAGACACGAGCTAGTCAATTACTGGTACTATGATATTTGGTGCCTCCTCCGGTACGGTAGGTATCCCGAGTGTTCCAACAAGAACGACCGAGCTACCCTCCGAAGGCTGGCCGCTCATTATATCATCTGTCATAAAGCACTACTCAAGAGGAATTTCGATGGAACTCATTTGCACTGTATCACAGGGGCTAATATTGAAAAGATAATGCATAAAATCCATAACGGGGAATGCGGACCCCACATGAACGGTCACATTCTTGCCAAGAAGATCATCTGACAAGGCTACTACTGGACCACAATGGCCCAGGATTGCACCGCCTATGTTCGGAGGTGCCCTAAATGCCAACAGTTCTCCAATCTCCAACATCTACCTCCATGGGAATTATACAACATGACTTCTCCCTGGTCTTCTCCACCTGGGGTATCGACATCATAAGGAAAGTCACACCAAAAGAGTCAAATGGGCATGAGTTCCTTCACCAAATGGGTCGAAGCTAAGTCATACATAGTATTAAATGCCAATAAGGTGGCCAAATTCATCAAGAAAAATATCATCTGCCGATACGGGGTCCCGCACGAGCTACTGTCGGATAATGGTTTGCACTTTGAGGCAGAAGTCATAGAAATAGTCAACGAATACGGGATTCAGAGACATAAATCTTCTCCCTACCGACCTTAGACCAATGGCGCAGTTGAGGCCGCCAACAAAAACCTCAAAGCCATCATCAGCAAGATGATCGAAAGTTATAGTGATTGGGCCGACCGGATCCCCTACGCCCTCTGGGGCTACCGAACCTCAATTCGAACCTCTACTGGCGCTACCCCTTACTCCTTGGTCTACGGCATGGAAGCAGTTCTACCTGTGGAGATGGAAATACCCTCGTTACGTGTTATGCTCGAAATCAAGGTTAGTGAAGAAGACTAGTGCCAACGCCGTCTTGATGAGCTAGCCCTCCTAGATGAACGGAGATTAAAATATCTTTACCACATACAAGGGTACCATCGCCGAATAGCGCGATCATTCAATAAGAGAGTCAAGGACTGCAGTGTTCGAGAGGGGGATTTATCCCTCAAAGAGATAATCGAACCCATCTGGGACCCCAGAGGAAAGTTCAAACCCGATTGGAGCAGTCCTTACATTTTGAGGATGATCTTGTCTGGCGGTGCCGCCATGATCACTGACCTGGATGGGGAAGAGATGGCTCGTCCAGTCAATCTGGACCGTCTCAAGAAGTTCTACCCCTAGTCCAAAATCTCGGCACGCAACGACTTTTCTCATCCCCTTTCTATTTAAAAAAAAAACTCTCTCCATTTCCCTCTACCCAGAACTACGTGGGCCTGATCCTCTGCAAAAACTATTTTCAAACAGATAAGAACTTTTTCAAAAACCCCAGAGGTACGTAGGAAGCTCATACTCCTCACATGAGCACTTCCCCTTCTTTTTCACAAAAATATATTCCTTTCTTATCTCCGAGAACAACAGTTCATTCTAAACATCTACTTGAACAAAAGGATTATGTATGCCTTAGCGATTGGTATAGATAATTCAAAATACAAAATTCATCAAAAGGCACAGATGGATGATCAAAAACTTGTTTATTTCGTTAATAAGAAACTACACTACATATTACATAAGAAAAAGGAACGGATAACTCTCTTCCCCCTACTACCATAAAAACCAGACAAAATCCCCCACATCTATTACATAAAATAAACTCCCTAGGAGTCCTACCCACAGCTACCCGAAGAGCCTGCACCCTCGTTATCTACATCCTGAGGACCCCAAGTCTCTCCTGCCTGAATGGAGTGCCGCGAACACTCCATGGACCGATGAGCCTTAACCATCTTCGAAAAGACCACAACACCCCCTTCCATGGAGTCATATAAAACAAACCACCTCCGACCGGTCTCTACTGCCAACATCTTGCTGACTAATTCCCTCCACAACCACTTCATATAATCTTTGGGGACATGGCAAACCTTCCCAACAGACTAAGAGGGATGGGTCGACGGACGCCGATTTTCCCACAGAGATCCAAGCAACAGACGCAAGCGCTCAGTCAAATCTTCTACTGGAAAGAAATTTCAGGTCCGAGGGGGCACGACCTGTGCCCAGCCAAATTGATGCAAAAGCTGCCAAGGGAAATAAAAAGAGGTCTATCTGAGACCAACTAGCCGCACATATGAATATTCTCCTACCTCCAGAACAGGTTGCAACTGTCCCCACCAAGGTACGGACCAATACATCCCACGAGCCCCGTACTCCACAAGCCAATTCTCCCAGTTCTCAACATACAGGCCCATACGGATGAAGTAGCGCGAAAAGAAGTTGGATACAGTCGACAAACGATATTCTAGATGAGTTGACAAGCGGAATCTTTCAGACAACCACATGAACAGCATCACAGGGCTACCCCTTAAAAAGTCGGAACGACCTTCCCTCCAGGCATCAAGGCCATTCAAAGTCTCCACCAATATAACCGCCACAGGATTACGACGGTATGACATCCATGAGGTAATGGCTGCAATTTGTGGGCCCACTCGCACTTCCCCAGTCACCAACAGCAGTTTTGAAACCAAGCCCAGAATAACGGCTCCATCATATCCAGCGTCACTTACTTCCCGCGAACTCACGGACTGCAACACCGCCGGGAGGGAGATCATTCCTTCGGTAACCAATGACCTGGTCGCCCGAAGGAGAAATATGGAGAAGCCCGACCAACAGATCCCTAGGAGAATGAGAAAATTTGGGTAAAGTCGCGGAAACATTGGAATTCATGCCCAGTATGGCAAAAAACTCCTCGTAGGTAGGACAAACTTCTTCCAACCCAAAGCGGAATACATGGTCTTCGGGGTACCAAAATTGTACTACCGCCATCAGCATATTCCACTCAAAAGGCCGATTGCGCCACAAGGAGACTCGACGCATATTGAAGGCATCATAGTCGACATTATAAGAGCACATAGCTTCCAAGTCTTCGAGGTAATTGGCAAACTCAATGCTACCAGGGAGAGTCATCTTGCAAGACTAAAAGATGATGGGTGGGTATGAAGAATGCAAAAGGTGTGAGGAAAACACTCCACCCTTCTCCTTTTTTATACTTAAAAATCCTCACAAAAGACATAATCCCTGTAGAAATCGAAAGGAACCCTACCCCACAAGGTACTAAAGGCTGAAGAGGGTACCAATCAAAGCTTTCAATTGATGAGCAAAGTAAAGAATACCTCAAGGGGATACGTGGCTCCAGTAAAAGTTTGCCGGCAGCACCGGCTGAACGCATCCAGAGAAGAGTAAAGGGTCGCCAAGGTCAGACTCCCCCAATCATAGAAAGGGATGTTCGAAAAACATCCTTAAGTATGGCAGAAACCACAAATGGACGACGTCACCGCTCGACGCCACCATGAAACCTCCCAGCACCAACAAAATGAACAACCGGGCCATCTGCCTCACTTGCAGCCCGTCCTCCACATCAACCACCCTGCTCAACAAAACATCCTTCAACAAGGACAGCCGGATAGAATCTCCAGAGACTATCCTCCTCACATCACCGAGTGCCGCATACACCGCCTTCGGCCTCACCCGTAAAGAGAGATCCACCTCTATCTGCTCCCCATAACAATCCAGCCCCAGCAGTTGCTGCACATCTATGGGAGTCACCCTCATCTCCCCGAAGCCAAAATGAAAAGTGTGGGTAGTGTCCCACCACCTCTCCCCCAAGGCACACAAAACTGCTGTCGAATGAGGCGTCTAATCAACTGCAGTCGTGAAACTCCCAAAACCCGTTGATGATACCATCCAGCACACCACGGGTGGAAGATGCTCCCAAACATCCCTAAGCCCCGTCGTCCCATGGGCATGCATGCACTTCAAGGAAATATCCGACTGGCAAAAGGAAAAATTTAATCAAAGGTCAAAGAAAAAGGAAAAATCACCCAAAAAGGAAAGAATGCCAAAGTTCAGGTTACTTACATAACCACCGGGAATCACTCTCGAAGAGCGATGACGCAACGACTCCCGCAGCAAGGTCCGCTCATCCACCACGGGCTCGAATGCATCAAAGGCATTCTCGTTTCCCAAAGCAAGAGGCACCCTGTTTCCTCACCTTCCCGAGGTAACCCAAAAGTCCGTGTCACTGCCGAATGGCACCTCTCAGTCTATGCTGACCGGCACCCCCTTAAAATTTCGTACAAAAATTCCCAGAAAATAACTGGAAGCCTCGAAAAATCCCCGAAAAATTCCTGAAAATCTTAAGAGGGATTTAGAACGTTTTCACCAAGAAAATTTCGCACTCCTTCAGGTGACACACCGTTTTCCCCAACGGAGCCCTCAAAATCCAAGCGATTGACCTCTCGGGCAAGGTGCCCGAACCACCTAATCACCTCCTCATCAGACTTTACAAAAGACCTCCCCGGCCATTGGCTACCCGGTGCGATACATTATCACATGGTACTTTTTCCCAGTAAAAATCATAAGAACCACTCGCCCTGAGCGATCTCTTCCAAGGGGCAATCCAAATGTTACCCAGCTCCTTCATCGTTCCCCAATGGAACCTGAAATCTAATTCTTATCCCCCAAACGGAACCCCTCTTCCCCAGTGGAATCCTCAAAAACTAAGTGAAAACTCCTCCCGACAAAGCTCCGAAAAATCCCCAAGGATCACCTGATCACTTCCCCAGCGGAATTCTCTTACAGCACCCAAAATAGGTTGTTTTCCCCTACGAGGTCTCCTAAAAGGCTTCCCCCAGCTATCAAATCCCCAGCTCAAATCGGAATCACAAAGCTCTTTCTCCAGCAGAATCAAAATACAATCTTTATCTACTCTTGGGTCAGAATTGGCCCCGGTCTTGAATCGTCACCTTAGTTAGGTCAGAATTGACCTCGGTCCTCAGTCGTCACCACTCTTGGGTCAGAATTGGCCCCGGTCTTGGATCGTCACCTTAGTTAGGTCAGAATTGACCTCGGTCCTCGGTCGTCACAACTCTTGGGTCAGAATTGGCCCCGGTCTTGGATCGTCACCTTAGTTAGGTCAGAATTGACCTCGATCCTCAGTCGTCACCACTCTTGGGTTGGAATTGGCCCCGATCTTGGATCGTCACCTTAGTTAGGTCAGAATTGACCTCGATCCTCGGTCATCACCAGTCTTGGGTCAGAATTGTCCCCGATCTTGGATCGTCACCTTAGTTAGGTCAGAATTGACCTCGGTCCTCGGTCATCACCAGTCTTGGGTCAGAATTGTCCCCGATCTTGGATCGTCACCTTAGTTAGGTCAGAATTGACCTCGGTCCTTGGTCGTCACCACTCTTGGTTCAGAATTGGCCTCGGTCTTGGATCGTCACCTTAGTTAGGTCAGAATTGACCTCGGTCCTCGGTCGTCACCACTCTTGGGTCAGAATTATCCCCGGTCTTGGATCGTCACCTTTGTTAGGTCAGAATTGACCTCGGTCCTCGGTCGTCACCACTCTTGGGTCAGAATTGTCCCCGGTCTTGGATCGTCACCTTAGTTAGTTCAGAATTGACCTCAGTCCTTGATCCTCGGTCGTCACCACTCTTGGGTCAGAATTGGCCCCAGTCTTGGATTGTCACCTTAGTTAGGTCAGAATTGACCTCGGTCCTCGGTCGTCACCACTCTTGGGTCAGAATTGACTTCGGTCTTGGATCGTCACCTTTGTTAGGTCAGAATTGACCTCGGTCCTCAGTCGTCACCACTATTGGGTCAGAATTGACCCCGGTCTTAGATCGTCACCTTAGTTAGGTCAGAATTAGCCTCGGTCTTCGGTCGTCACCACTCTTGGGTAAGAATTGGCCCTAGTCTTGGATCGTCACCTTAGTTAGGTCATAATTGACCTCGGTCCTCGGTCGTCACCACTCTTAGGTCAGAACTGACCTCGACTCTCTGAATTGGTCACCCTCATTTCCTTAGGTCCTCAGAACTGACCTCGATCCTCTGAATTGATCACCCTTACTTCCTTAAACCCGCAGATTTGCCTTTGATCCACAGAATTGATCATCCCCAGCATACTTCTTAGGTCCTCGGAATCGACCTCGACCCTCTGAATCGGTCATACTCCCTCAAAAGGCATCATGCGGTGTCTAATCGACGGCTATCATTTGTTCCAAACTCACCCGTCGAGGGGCTCTGTAGACACCCCATTCTGTTACCCCTTAACTCTCCTTAGGTCCCTAGAACCTGCCTTCATTAGTATAAACCCAAGTCACTTCCCGAGTACTGACCTGGAGGCCATCGGGCACCCCCCGGCTCAGTTTGACCCAAAAGTAAAACTCCTCGTATCGATCGAGACTCAATGAATCTTCGAAGGGCACTGAATACCCTTTCCAACAGTCCACCCCATGAGCGATTCCGACTTACCATGCGGACAAACACGCCATTTGCGTTCGAAACCAGACCTAGAGGCCACCGGGCACTCCCGGGCTCTATTTGACCTATGTCAACTCTTCAGCTCAATTGAGGCTGCATGAATCTTCAAAGGGCACTGAATACCCTTTCCAACGGTCCATCCCATGTGTAATTCTAACTTTCCATGCGGACGAACGATCCGTTTGACTCTGGGAATCCACAGAGCGCTTCTCGGGTCTGGTTGATCAAAGTCAGCTCTCCAAACCGAGTCAAGCTCTTTGGAATGCCGAAGTACATCTCCTAACCTTTCCAATGGTATGCCCCGTGCATAATTCGGACTTACCATGCGGACGAATGATCCGTTTGCGTCCGCACGATTCCCCGTCCAATGGACCGATAAATGCTTCCGAGCCACATTTGACCCAAAGTCAACTCCCGAACTCGGGAGCAGTCGAAAGGACTTTCGAAGGTCTATGAAATACCTTTCCAATGGTATGCCCCGTGCACAATTCTGACCAACGGTTTTCCCTCAGAGGATAATTTTCTAAAAAATCCTGAGGCGCACTGCCAAATGGCAGGTCCTAGACCCTGCCTATCGGCACCTGCCGATAGGTAGTGCCATGGAAATGCCGATCGGCAGACCCCTGGGCCTATAAAGAGGAGGCCTTGGCTTCATTTGCAAGGGGAGCCCAGATCTGATAAAAATCTCTCTGAACGAATCCCAGAAACCTCTCTCGAAGGCAGCGTGATTTCAACTTCCAAACCCCTCTTTTACATCCACTTTTCATCATCCTTTTCATCAAACTTAGTGAATTAACCACCTTCCATCATCATCCAAGCTCAAGAGATGCTCTCCAACATTCAAGATCAAGCTCAAGATCTTCAAGAAGGTCCAACTTTCTCAATCTCTCTCTTAAATTCTCTTGAATTCCCAATAACTTGTTTTCTTACTTAGCCCTTTCTTTTTATCTCATCTCACACATCCTAATATACTTTTTTTTATATAGTATTATTGCACATCCCATATTTTTATATAAATAAAAAAACCCAAAAAATAAGAAAAAGAGGGTTTGCTCATAAATTCCAAATAAGGGATTCTCACACTTTTTCACGCTTTTCCCACAACTAAAACACTTTTTTCTATACACACACACACCCTTACAAATAAGATATCCCACATTTGGATTTATGGGATAAACCCCACCCCTTTGCTTTGTATGCGAACTACGTGGACTTTGATGCCTTTATAGGCTACGTAGGCGTCTCTGGGTAAAACCCGAGACTCGAGTCCTTTCTCTCACTTTTTCTCTCATTTTCTATTTTCTAAATCCATTTTTCTTATATTATATATATACTTATTCTTAGTGATGCATTACTCCATATGCGTTATCGTTCCCTTATAACGATCAACGTAGGGGTAACCACATAAATCGTAATTTTCTAATATTACTTTTATATCTTCGTACGGATGACTTGCTTTATCCTTTCCATGATACAAGTCGAGGACTCCTACCTCCATTCCATATATATACACATGCACACATCTCACGGGGGGAAACATAAAGGAAAATAGCAAATATCCATGAGAGACGGAAAGGACGGAATGGGTGCCTAACACCTTCCCATTTCGTAACTAAGCCTCCGAACCCTTCCTGAATCATTTGGTTTCTCATACACTAGTATGTCTTTGGAAGACATTCTTCGGGGTGGCTTCCCCTTTTTTTCTTTTATCTGTTTTGAGTAAAATAGACTGGCGACTCTGAATCTCTCTACATTTTTCACACCTCACAAAATCGACGCCGGCCGGAGCACTCTCCCGAGAGGGGACGTGCGGGACCTGAAGGATTCCTCCTCCCTTCGCGGCGGGGATCAGTGGGGATGGCCAAAGGTGGGATCCTTTTTTGTTCAAATATTCCCCAAACCATTCTTTTTCTTCTTTGTTCAACAAGTGTATGCCAAAATTCCTCAATGATTTTAACTTCTATGTGGGACATACTCTTATTTTTTTTCACACGCTTCGACGCACAAAATGTCTTTTATTCTCTCTATTCCCACCTTGCCATTGTGATTGTAGTTTTCAACTGCATTGTTGTGCTAATTTCTATTTTGCAGGTGCCAATGTCTGAAATCAAGAAGTATGATCATTCTCACTGTGTGTCCTCCAAGGGTGTGAATGGATTTAGGAACGCTCAGGAACAGAAATGGTATGAGACCTATTTTGCCAATTGAAAGCGTCCATTGGCCTATAATCTTTCGTGGAAATGGAGGACCTCCCTTACAAAGGTTTGTCAATTCTCAAGCGATACAAATAGGACTCCTTCTTGGTAAAGCAAACTACTATTAACGGGGACTTGCTCCGAATTTTCTACAATTCATTAATAAAGTGCAAAGGGGAGAAGAATGTGTATGAGTTCTTTGTTCGGGGCATGAGAATTACATTTCAATGAAAGGATTTAGCCCGATGTATGGGCAATATAGATGACCCCAGCCCTTTTGTGATCTTGTCAGATGAGTCCACCTTCGACTTGGACACACTCTTCTAGTACCTAGCGTTTGGCAACTTATGGACGAAGAAGATGTTCCAATCAGTTGCAATGTAGGACTTACTAAGGTTGCTGCACTATATTAATGTCCATTGTCTAATGGTGACGAATAATCGTTCTAAGGTTCATCACAAGCATGTTGTTTTACTCTACGCCTTGATGAATCATAAGGGAGACATCAACCTCCCTAAATACTTCATGGACCAAATGATTGCAACATGAAAGTAAAAGGTTTGAAAATTCTCCCTTCCCTGGCCCAGTATTGTTACGCAGGTATGCCGTCAAGCCAGATGACCCGAGTATCCGTCTGACAGAATAGTGTAGACCAAGGGTCTCATAACCAAGGAAAACATTAAGAGGTGATTGGGACATTACAGGGGTGAGTCGGCAGTCCAAAAGAGGCAGGGGGTATTGGTCAGCGATGAGGAGACGGAGATACGGGGAGCTAAGCAAGGAGCAGGGCAGCAACCAGAGTCGACATTCGTATTTCCCAACGCCTGCTTTGAAAAAATCAAGGCTGAACAAGACCGGAGATGGAAGGATACCCAGCTATAGTGGGCTACTTTTGAGTCGCGCCTCGACCAATTTGGAGCTGAGCTGCATCAGGACCGGACGAAGCGGCGTCAAGAGTTCCATTCGATATAGGCCATAATTAGAGACTTGTATATGCAGTAGCATGGCCAAGATGCCCCATTCCCACCGCATTTTCAGAGTCTTTACGATCCAGATTTTTGGGGTTCGTCCAGTGATTCAGGTCTCTAGGCAGCTTTATGGGGGGGAGTTTGTTCTTTTTGGATGATGGTGCATATCATTTTGGGGTTGTTATTATTTTGTATTTTCCATTTTTCTTTCTTGTCATTGCTTAGGCTGTTTTGTACTGAACTCTATGATATTAGTAATGATAATTTATCCATTGGTGATCTATTGGATCTTGATGTGTGTGACCCCCTCATATTTATAAAATCAAAAGTTCACCATCAATTCATCTAGTATTTGCAATTAAACCCCGCTAGATGATTTTGACTAATAGCATGATTCGTATTAACTTAATCATTGTGGTACATAATTTTTTTTTCTTATCTTAATATAGGGCGTACCTTAATTACCTAGGGGTTCGCTCCAAATTGAGGTGATTTGTTTTTATCCCTCTCTTTCTCATACTGTCTTTAATTACATTGAGGACAATGTACGATTCTAGTTAGGGGGTGTAATTAGGCATCTCAATTTCTTTCATTCTTCATCGGTGACCATATATATATTTATTTATTTCCTAAAGAAAATAAAAAAAATCATAAAATCAAAAAAATTATTTTCCTTGTTTCTTTTCTCTTTCTGGGACATTTTGCCCTAATTTCCTATGATAAATTTAATAATTGCCCTATCCAATTGCTAACTCAATGATGTATTTTCCATTTTTTGCATGTTATTAAACTTTAGTCCTCTTATTATTCAATATTGATAATAAAAGCGTGAATTAATCCTTGAAATCCCATGAGCACTTGAGCATATTTTTCTAAAATCATTCGGTAGGACAATTATAGCTTGGTATCTTGTTGTTGCTTTGTGTACGCTAAAACCTAGAGAGCTTCATGATTTTCTTTGTTTCCAAATGCTTATACATTACTCTTTCTATTTCTTGAAAACATATCTTGTTGATGATCTCATTTTCTTTGCATCGATTGCATATTAATTGAATTAACACTTGAGCCTTATTTTCAATGGTGTTAAGCCCTGGGAATCACATAAAACTTTAGGAAAGGATTATAGGCCCTATTTATTGTTTAACCTATACAACCTTAACGTTACCCTTAAACATGTACCTAGCTAACCCCGTTGAGCCCTATTATGACCTTTCTTTTTGTCCCACATCCCCTAACCTACTCCACATTGAAGTTGTAAACCCTTATTTTTCCTTTTCGTGCTTCGGGTTTGGGATTATTCTTGGGATTGAATGATGTTTGTGTTATGTGGATTGCAATCAAGCAATGAGTGGACGAAAAGAAAAGAAAAAGGAGAGAAGAAAAGAAAAAGAAAGAAGAAAAGAAAGAAGAAAGAAGAAATAAGAAAAGAAAAGAAAATAAGAAAAATAGAATAAATGTCCCCAAATTATGTGGAAATAAAAGCCTTACTCTCATGAATTTCTTGCTTGTGGAATTTGTAGTCAATTCCTTTACTTCCCACTAATTCCATTATCCCGTGTGTTATTCTCGAGTCCTCTTTTCCCTTGTACATATTTTTCACTTCCAAACCCTAGCCTAGACCAAATTTTACACCTGAAAAGTCCTATTTGATCCTAGGGGTAATGTGATTCAAAGGCCGAACATTAGCGATAATCTGGTTAAGTTATTTTCACAATGGTTAATATGCGATATCCTTTCATGAGACTGTATTTTTCACTTTTATGTTGCATTTTTCATCAATGACGTGTGCGAGGACTTGCTTTCTCTTACAATTACTCTTTATGCCCGCATATCCCGTGTGTTACACCCTATTCCGAGTGCTTCTATTTGTTGAGTGTGTTATCCGGAGAGGATTGAGTGGAATAAGGCTTTAATGCTTATCTGGTCTATAGGCATTTTTACTTAATCAAAGTTTTTCGCATGTGCATACACCCCACTCACATTTGAGGTTTCATTTTCATGTAGTTATTCTTTCAATGTTGATGGTTTCGGATTATTGGGAAAAAATCTCTTTTTCTTTGTAAATAATATATTGAAATATCTAATTGTTATTGAGTTTGGCATATTGGTTGATTAGGTATATTTTGAGTAAACATATGATGTTTGTGGGTTTCATCCTTGAAAACCCTCACGAGATGACCCTCATCCACTAGGGTAACCTAGTGGTTTAACGGCTTGTTGCATTTGCTAAATGCAACCGTGCGCCCGCGAAAGGATTACTTCTTCTGTGTACATACTATTTTTATACTCACCACTCTGTGTGTCGAATTTTGTTTTGTTTCATCACTAGGGACTATAAATGTGTAAGTTAGGGAGTGTGATCAGTCGCAAATATTATATATTTTGTGCCCGTTACTTATGCATGCACGCACATTTGTGGTCGTTATTTCACATATTTAAGATCTTGTATTGTATAACGTTTGGTTTTGATATATATATATATATGTTTTACGAGGTTTATTTGACCTTTTTTATGGATTGGAAGGCTAAACGGTGCAAGTGATCACTTTGCGGGAAAGTTTCAACGCTTTTTGTAAATTCGGGGGTAATTATGTCATTTCTGCGTTCGAGCTCCGTGCATGAACTCTTCATGGAAGTTGTATATCTCCGAGTCAAATTCGCGTAGCTTCTGATGGTGTGTCAATCCGGTTTTTGATTACCAAGTTTTTGTCATTTTCCCTAGGGATCCTTGGTGTGTAACAAAAGAGGAAAGGATCCAAGGTTTTTGCACGCGCGGTCGATCGGATCCATTAATTCGGTCAATCGGTTTTTCTTCTTTTGTCTTCGAATTGAGATAGTGTGTTTTATTCCATTGACACAGTCGACCGTTCAATTTTTGTGGTCGACCGGTTTCCCTAGACCTGCGAACCAGCTACCTTTTTGGTTGTGTGTTCTTTTTCTTGTTTTAGTTTTCTTTACCACTCTTGTTTGTGTTTTTCTTCCCCTTAGTATATATTATGAGTGGTTATCTTTTTTAGAGAATATCCGATCATTAAATCGTGTAAGAAGAAAATAGAAGATTTGTTTTGTCTCTCTTATCTCACCTAGGGCTTGGGTTATTTTCTTCTCATCTTCATCTTCTACTTCACTTATTGTAAGTCAAATTCCATCTTAGTTGCATTTTGTTGACTATTGGCACTAGTGGCTAATTAATATAGTGATTTTGTTCTTGAATTCTCTTATTTACCATAGCTTTACTCCTTGTTATTAAATCAATGGTGTGTGTTTGTATATATAGTGTTATGAGTAGCTAATTTCCTTAGGTTGGGAGCAGCAACCCATACTGGATGGTTCCATTTCTTGATTTATTCAATGTTTGAGTACAATAAATGGGTGTATGGATTGATATTGGAGTTTCATAGGATTCAACCCTCTCTTATCACGTAAGGGTTGTTTTTAAGACTTAACTCCAACATTAACGTATTTGTTGATAATATATCGATACCTTAATCTTGTATTGTTGGGGTGACATCCTTCATGTGGGATTGTTGAGAACGATATCTTATTCCCATTTGATCGTGATTCAATCGCAAGAACTAGTTAGGTTGTGATCATCCGAGGTGGGGGAATGTTCCTCAACCTTTTGTTAAAGAATCTTTTAAAAATCCATTTTTATAAATCTCGCTTGCTTCAATTAGTTATTAGTTCAATCTCCAGTAATAACAAGGAGTAAAGCTATGGTAAATAAGATCATTCAAGAAAAGAATCACTATATTAATTAGCCACTAGTGTTAATAGTCAACAAAATGCAACTAAGATGGAATTTGACTTACAATAAGTGAAGTAGAAGATGAAAATGAGAAGAAAATATCCCAAGCCCTAGGTGAGATAAGAGAGACAAAACAAATCTTCTATTTTCTTCTTACACGATTTAATGATCGGATATGCTCAAAAAAAGTCAACCACTCACAATATATACTAAGTGGAAGAAAACCACAAACAAGAGTGGTAAAGAAAACTAAAACAAGAAAAAGAACACAAAACCAAAAAGGTAGCAGATTTGCAGGTATGGGGGAACCGGTCGACCGCGTCAATGGAACAAAATAGACTGTCTCAATTCGAAGGCAAAAGATGAAACACCGATCGACTGCATTAATGGGGTCGGTCGACCGCGCCTGCAAAAACCTTGTATCCTTTCCACTTTTGTTACACACCATGGAGCCGCGGGGAAAATGACCAAAACTTGGTCCTCAAGAACCGGATTGTCACACCATCAGAAGCTACGTGAAGTAACTCCGAGATTTACAACTTTTGTGAAGAGTTTGGGCACGGAGCTCGAACACATAAATGACATAATTACCCCCGAAGTTGCGAAAATCGTTCAAACTTTCCTGGAAAGCGCACACTTGCACCGTTTAGCCTTCCAATCCCTAAAAAATCTCAAATAAACCTCGCAAAACATATATATATCGAAACCAAAGGTAATACATTATATGAGCTTAAATACATGAAATAACGGAGACAAATGTGCATATATGCGTAAGTAACGGGTGCAAAATATACAATATTTACGACTAAACAGAACCCAAAAGTGTTTAAATAAAACTCAAATAGACAGTTTTAATTGTCGATTCTCGGTAAAATCAGACTTATGATAGTTTTTTTTTGTTTTATAGCTCAATAAGCGGTTGCGAAGTTTAAAGTGTTAATTCAGGGCAAATGCGCGATAAAAGTGACTTAATTCCGTAACCTGAACCTTGTCCCATACCAAAACCGAGCCTAAATAGTCCACACCTAACCTTGTGTTCGTGTTAAGTTTATACTTTTTTATTTAGATTTTTATTTTGTGTTGTTTTAGTTTTTAGGATTTATTTTAGATTTATTTAGAATTTTCAAGGATTTATTTTTCTATTTCTTTTTTATTTAGTGTAGTTTTATTTTGATTTTATTTATTTTTAATTTTTATTTGTATTATTTGTTTTTAGTTTTATTAGATTTTACCTTTTTAGGATTTTAGTTTTAGTAGATTATATTTTTATTTCTTTTTAGTTTCAATTTTTTTATAGATTAGGATTTTTATTTTTTTAGTAGATTTTAGTTTTTAGTTTTAATTTTTTAGTTAATTATTTTTATTTTCTAGTTGGGTACAAACCAACACACACACATCCCATACACTCACATACACCTAAAGTAAAGCCCATTCACCCTCACCCTATTATCATGCCCCCCCCCCCCCCCCCCCCCCCACACACACACACACAAAAAAACCATCATCTTCTTCAACCTCCATCTCTCTCTCTCCTAAAACACCATTAACCCAACAACTAAACCACCAAAAACACTCCACCCACATCTCAACCAACACTTCCAAACCCGGATCCTCAACCCCATTTTGTCAAACCCAGTTTTCCCCCAAACCAACAACCAAAACCCTCCACTTCCAATACCATACTCGAGATACCCATTCCTAAAACCGGACCACCCCCTGCCTTCTAGCTAAATCCGGTGACCACACAAACCTCCGACCCGAGCCACGCGACCCAAACCCTTTCCAACCCGTCCCCACCAATCCGACCCCTCCAACCATAAACTCGAACCAAACCCATTCCATTCAGCTGCTACCCCCTAGTCGATCCAACTATCTAACCCGAAATCCACTATTCAAACCCGATTGCCCATCTCCCATTTACCTATACCCATTTCTCCTCTTTGAAGCGTCACACGATTTCCTCTCCTGCACAAACAAAACCAAGCCAAGACAAAAATCAAAGGCAACATAAATTAAAAGGCCCACTTGTATTTTATCCTCATTTAGCCTTTAGTCCTAAAATACCCCCAAACAAACTACTCCACTTGCACCTTTCAAAACCCATGACCAAATCAAATTTTATCACCTCACTCATCCCATGTGCACCTTTGTTCTACCCAATTTAACCCTAGCTTCATGGCCGCACTATTTAAAGAGATGAAGACTGTAGAATCGCTACAGCAGAAATATTGCGACTTCTTAAATAAAATCTTATTTTAATTATTTCCAAATTTTAGTTAAACCCTAAAACATGCATCTAGATGATTTATCCAATAAAGTAAAGCATGCAGGATAAAACAAACAATTTCAGGAAAAATCCCCCAAAGGGGCAAAAACTTATATTTCACTATAATTTTGTAAGAAAATGGCTTAGATGGATTATAATGAAATAGGGTGACATACGAAATACCCCCAGGTGTTGGTTCCGATGTCTCGGCTGGAACTTTCCCTTTCCAGGAGGGCAATAGTGAAGAAGAAGACGACTCCTCCACAAGTTACGGTTGGAATTTTCCCTTTCCAGGAGGTCAAAAATAAAGAAGAAAACGGTTCCTCCATAAGTGAACTTTATAAGGACTCCATCCACAATAGCATGCAGTTGTCGGTTGTAGAGCTCTCCCCACAAAGTATAAAATAGAGCAAAGTATGTTCTTGAAAACCAAAACAATTCACTAAAGTATATGGGAGTTTTGTGAATTGAAAACAAAAAGGGATCAAACCCTAAAGGAAGAAGCCAAAAAGGATTATGCTTTCGTAGTTTTTCTATTCATCAAAACGCTGTGACTTCTTAATGAAAACAGAACCAGAGAATGAGACTTTATAGAAAATCGCGTCACTTCGAAAACAGAGTTCGTTCGAACGAGATCAGCAAGTCGCTAGAACGAAGGATAACTGTCATTGGAACGAGATCGCGCGACATGCTATCTCGCGCGAACGACATGCTATGTCACTCGAACGACTGTTGTGAATAAATTATTATTTTAATGTTTGCTTCAACATTTAGAAAAAATACTCATTCTCAAATTTTGACGAAAAAGTCCGGTCCAACACTTAGAAAATATTTTGTGAAAATATTTTGTGAAAATACCCCAAAAGCTCTAAGTGAAAAGTTAAGGTATTAAAAACATAACCTTACCAAAGTAAACTTTGCGGAGCCTTGAATGATGAAGAACTTGAGTAATTCGGATCCGTCTTAGATGTAGATGTCTCTTGAATGCTCTTCGATGGTGTAGCGGTATATGACATATTAAATTGATAACGGACCTATAAAAATATGTCCTTACAAATGTCCCCTATGTCTATGCCGGTACATACATAAAAAATTCGAATTATCAAAAACCAAAATGCCTATACAAATCTACCTTCCAATGAATAAATTTGCAAGACCTCACAACTATTCTTCAATCATCTTCGTCAAATCTCATAGCTTTTCTCATCAGGGTGTGCAACATCATGATCTTCAATCTTTGTACCTACACACATGAGATAAAGCAAAAACCTTCGTGACGCATCGAGTTTGAAATGATATAAGAATTAAGAATTAATAATCAAATCTCCCCCATAATGCAAAAACTCCCCAATAACATGATAATTCTTTCTCCCCCTTTCTATGATGCCCCCAAATAGAGAGATAAAAAGAAACAATCAAAACATGGAGTGTCACGATAAAAATTCATAGCAAATAAGGATCAAACTACACACATGCAAAGGAGTATCTCAAAAATTTCACAAGCTATTTTTGGATTTTTCAATTTTTTGCACAAAACAAAAAACATACAGTTTGTAAAATATGTAAAACATGATGCAAACTCACACCATGGATTTAACCTCAAACAACCAAGTCATGGAAATGGAATGAATAGGTGTGAACACATTAGATAGGTAAATAAACTCAATCAATCATATGAGCACGATGCATACATGTACCCCTAACGAATGAACATCAAAAGAATCCTTAGGTGTAAAAATTGTTGAATTTAAATGACATCGTCTTAATCAAATCAACAAATCAAAGTCTAAATGATTTCCATACCAATAACGTCCAAAACTATTTAGCGCCGTTTCGAGAACTTTTCAAAGGACGTGCAAACCCATTGATATATCCATCCAGAACTCCCTCATATATAATAATGCAATTTTTATATCTAAAGAGGTACTAAATTCTCAACTTAGAGAAAACCTATTGGCCCAAATTTTTGGCATATTTCATCTTTTTATTGCCTTAATTTTTTGTGTGGGATCTTTTCAAATGGTGGCTTTCACGACGTGATTATTATCACTCGCAGACCTTTCCCGTGTTCACTCATCATTTTTTCAAAATAAACAAATTCCTCACGGGCAATGGTTTTTACATGCACTACTTTTATTACTCTCGTATTATTGCAATTGGTTCGTTTTAAGGACAGGATTGAGATGAAAACACCCAACCAATAGGTGATAAGTCAAGAACAATAATCAAACAAATCCGTGCATGTGTGCAATAAAGGAAATTATGAGTCAAACATGTAGGAAGCAACACTTAATGACTCCAAATATTATAAAGCACATGGATGAATTGACCTATTATCTCAAAACACTATCAAATAGTCACATGGATAAATGGAATGAAATTGTGACTCGGTCATCCAAGTGTCTATCCATAAACGGTGTAAACAAAATACAAAAATCTCTTTGGATTATCAAAAAATTTATAAAAATAAAATCTTTTGTATTTTTTTCAAAATTTTTCAAACAGAAAAAAATATAACTACAAAATGATACAACCAGCAATAGGCATATAATATCGATATGCGCAACATCCTATGCTAGCAAACAGTAATCTCATAAGAGAATCTACAATGAAAGCAGATGTGATAAACGGACAATGGAGTGTTGTCAATTAAGCATGGATACCAAGAATAACAGCATATAAACTGACCAAAAGCAAACCCAACAGTACAAAAAATACTTCCAGCAGTACCAAAATATTAAAATAACCCACAGGACGGCAAACCAATCAGAAGCAAGATTCAGCCTGTCGTTCGAACGAGCCATGGACTTCGCTCAAACGAGTTGAGGAAGTCGCTCGAACGAAGGACATATGTTGTTCGCGCGACATGTAATGTCGTTTGAACGACGTCTCGCGACCTGGAAAAATTTTCTAAATTCCCCAAAAAATAATATAATATTGCCCACAGAAAAAATTTCATGAAAACAGTACCTGTAAGGGGCAAACAGATCCAAAAGAGTGCTAAATCAGTAGCGAAACACACAAATGCAACAAATATATCAATGTGCACTACATCAAAATGAGTCATAACACTAGAAAGAGTATAACATGATGTGTCGGTAGTGTATGACAAACATCCAACACAATCAACCAAAATATTTCACATGGGGTGAATCACGTGCAAGCAAACGGGAATCGTGGACAAGTAAACCATAAGCCTCTAAATCCGATTTCCTGACCCAAATCGATGTGTAACGAGGTGTGGGGGTGTGGGAAATCGAATTTATTATTCTATTAACCAGCCTAGGTCCTTTCAAAAGCTTGTAACAAAAGAGCCTAAGATGACCTTTCCTACTGTAATGTGTGCAAGTGTAAATCGGGCGGTGTGTGTTACCTAAAGGTTGCCCTCTCCTCAAATTTCTCGGTTGCTCTCTTCGAATTTGCCTAGGTGGGTCTCTCCTAATGTTCCTAGGGGGCTCTTTCCTAACAAACTTAGGTGCCACTTTCTTAACAATCCTAGGAGGCTCTCTCACACATGTGGGAATGGGTGCAATATATTTTTCAAGACCAATCCCACCCCTATCCTTTTTTATCTCGACGGTGCCTAAAATCTTATCAAGTTTTTCAGACCTAGACTCCTAATCAAATTTTACTTTACTTGAATCTTTCAATTTCACCTGAAGTTCACCTATACTAGATTCAAGTACACGTCTAGAATCCTCAAACTCTAAAAGCACTTTTTTCATAGTCTCCATCAACCCTCTAAGACTATCTCTCTGATCCTCGACGTATCTTAATTTCTCTTTAAGCATCTCCTCACGTGCCCTAAGATCCTTAATCAACGCATCAGTATTATCATTATCTAAAGCACGTTTCTTCAATTCAGCTTTAAGTTTCAAGTTTGCCTTTTTTGTCTTTAAAGATTCAAAATACAAATTATTGTAGGCAACTTGCAACTCACTCAATTCTTCTTCTTCCTCCCCACTCTTATCACTAATCAAACGGATGGGAAACTCTCACCTCGAAGCATAAAAAACTTCTTCCTAATCACAATCACTAAGGGTAGAAACATGAGAAATCGGTTTATTCAATTTTTTCTTTAAATTTGTGGTACACTAATATAACGTGTGACCAACACCCTCACAACAAGGACATCTCTCAGATTCGTTTTCAACAGAAGATTTAAAACAACAGGTCGTGTGAATTTTCCAATTAACTTTTTCAAAAATTTGACATCGAAGATCATCAAAAGCCATTTTTATGCAAAATCAGGATCAAAACACAATAACTTAGTGCAACAGGCTCTGATACCAATTTGAAAACGTGAGTAGACAAATTGTATCAGAAAGTAAATCCTCAAAAAATTAGGATCACGCGATAAATTAGCGTAACCCGCTCGGATACCAATTTGTAAAGTGGTGGTCACTTAAATAAGCTCTGATACCAATTTGTAGAATCGTTATAGCGGAAATATTGCGACTTCTCAAATAAAATTCAATTTTAATTATTCCCAAATTTTAGTTAAACCCTAAAACATGCATATAGATATTTATCCAATAAAATAAAGCATGAAAGATAAAACAAACAATTTCAGGAAAAATCCCCCAAAGGGGTAGAACCTTTTATTTCACTATAATTTTGTAAGAAAACGGCTTACACGGATTACAATGAAATAGGGTGACATACGAAATACCCACAGGTGTCGGTTCCGATGTTTCGACTGGAACTTTCCCTTTCCAGGAGGGCAGAAGTGAAGAAGAAGAAGGCTCCTCCATAAGTTACGGCTGGAATTTTCCATTTCCAGAAGGGCAGCAATGAAGAAGAAAACGACACCTCCACAAGTGAACTTTATAAGGACTCCCTCCACAATAGCATGCAGTTGTCGGTTGTAGAGCTCTCCGCACAAAGTATAAACAAGAGCAAAGTATGTTCTTGAAAACCAAAACAATTCACTAAAGTATATGGGAGTTTTGTGAATTGAAAACAAAAAGGGATCAACCCTAAAGGAAGAAGCCAAAAAGGATTCTTCTTTCGTAGTTTTTATGTTCGTCAAAACGCTGTGACTTCTTAATGAAAACGGAACCAGAGAATGAGATTTTACAGAAAATTGCGTCTCCTCGAAAACAGAGCTCGTTCGAACGAGATCAGCAAGTCGCTCGAACGAAGGACAACTGTCGTTCGAATGAGATCGCGCGACATGCTATCTCCCGTGAACGACATGCTATGTCGCTCGAACGACTGTTGCAAAAAAATTATTATTTTAATGTGGGATTTAACACTTAGAAAAAATGCTCATTCTCAAATTTTGACAAAAAAGTCCGCTCCAACACTTAGAAAATATTTTGTGAAAATATCCCAAAAGCTCTAAGTTAAAAGTTAAGGTATTAAAAACATAACCTTACCAAAGTAAACTTTGCGGAGCCTTGAATGATGAAGAACTTGAGTAAGTTGGATCCGTCTTAGATGTAGATGTCTCTTGAATGCTCTTCGACGGTGTAGCGGTATATGACATAATAAATTGATAACGGACCTATGAAAATATGTCCTTACAAAGTCTATTTGAAGAAATATCTCAAATTTAGTTTTTAAAACTCTTGTGTGATAAATTTCTCTACACTTCTCTATAGACAGTATTTGCAATTTTAGTAAATATGTTAATATTGAGGTGTGTAGTGAAATTTATCTCTAGGATGAATTACACCCCACCCATCTATAATGAATTTTTATATTTTTAACAATTATTTCAAAATTGATTGGTATAGTTAAATTCATCCCTTATGAGAGGTAAATTGTAATCCATTCCTTTATGTTGAGATTTTTCATTTCTAGCAATCATCTCAATATAAAGTAATTATCTAGAATTTATTTCTTTGGATGAGTTCTAATGTACAATTTTATAATGTTAGGATTTGCAGTTTTAGCAAATATCTTTTATTATTTAATTGTCCATTATGAATGTTGATACCAAAATTAGTATGCTGATATAGACGAATCACAAGAAGACACGTGTCGATCTACGTGGCACAATAGCAACGAGGAAGTCTATTCCTTTGACCAAGTCAGACTCACTCCGAGCAACAAGTATACTCCGAGGAACTCCAGCTCTCCGAGGAACTCCAACGCTCCGAGGAACTCCAGCGCTCTGAGGAACTCTTGAACGATGAGCAACTAAGGTGGTTCGAGCTGCATCTCGACCACAGCATTGATTGCCAGATAATCAACAGTTCAACTATTCATTGAATGCTTATCATCGTGACGCACACGCTTGAAGAGCATTAAATGAATTACCCTTTCATATGTATATCATTTAATGTATCACCCTTTCAGATTATAGCCTCAAGGATATAAATACATTGTATTACCCTCATTCAAAGGGACCGAAATTTCTTGATAGAACTACATATCGAGAACTCCAAAAACACTTGGCAATAACAGAAATAGTGGACGTAGGCCATTCTTATAAGGCTGAACCACTTTAAAATTCTTTGTCTCATTTATATTTATCTGTGATTAAATAATTAGAAGCAATATACTTTTTTACATCAACAGATTGGCGCCGTCTGTGGGAACGACTGTTGTTATTGTTTTTCACTAAAAATCATTCATCATCAATGGCAGATAATCTGAAATCCAGCAATCGAAATGTTGGAAATGTTGGGAATCCTCCAAATCCCTCTGCACCTCCAGATCTGGCTGGGATTATGACGAATCTGGCTCAAGGACAAATCTCCATGCAAGAAACAATGCGGCAACTCATACAGACCCTTCATGGCGGTGCACCTGCACGTTCGGGATAGCGAAGTGGTCAGAGGAAAACTTATTTACTTTCTTCACGATCCAGGCGTACAGATGCGTATCGTAATGAGGAGTCTGATGATTTCTCTTATCAACCTGGGCAAACTTCATCAATACGGGCTACTGATACTGAGCAATGTATCACTCTCTCTCCAGAGAGACCCAGTGCCTTGGAAAGACTGAGTAGGGTGTCTCCTTTCAGTCGATTAGGCCCTAGGAGGAATAGGAGTCCACCTAAGACCATTTCAAGGAGTTTTCGACAACCATCGGATCTAAGAGAAGGATCATCACAATCACGACCAGTTGCTCGTCAAGATAGATCTCAAGAGGCCACATCAGAGCAATCAATTGCTCGAACTAACAAGCCCGAGGAAGGAAATGATGCGTGGAAAGGTTCCATTCAGCGGTTGGAGGATAGATTGGGAGAAATGGCTAAGGCGAAGAATCCCCTACAATGAACTTTTGTTCAAGGGACACCTTTTGTCCAAGCCATTGTGGGTTTTCCTACCCCATCAAAGTTTAAAGCACCTGTGGTGACCCCCAAATATGATGGAAAGACAGATCCTGTTCTACACATAGAGCAATATCAAACTGCTACCGACATCTATGCCGTCCCTGACGAGATGAGATGCAGAGCATTCTCAGGAACTCTTACTGGATCTGCCCAGATATGGTACAAAAATCTTCCTCGGGGTAAGACTTCAACTTTCTTTCAGTTGGCCGAGTTATTCATCGATAATTTCTATTTTGGAGCAAAGCCAGTAAAAAGAGTAGCACACTTGTTAAGTGTTAGACAAAAATCTGGTGAGAGTACTAGAGATTACATAACTCGTTTCAATAATGAGAAGCTGGAAGTTATAGATTATGAAGAAAAGACAGCAATCACCGCCTTGATGAGTGGATTGTTGCCTAACAAGTTGTATTACACTTTGGCCAAAGATCCACCTACAACTATGTCAGAGTTGATGACAAAAGCGACCAAAATCATGAATGCCGAGGAGGCTATGGCTGCGAAGAAGAATATGGATAAAGAGACCAAGGTGGAAGACCACAAATCTAAGAAGAAAGAGCATAAGGGCAATGGCGGTGACAAGCATTCCAAGAATAATAAGTCATCGTGGAAGTCCTGAAAAAATTCGATAATTATACTCCTTTGAAAATGGGTATTAATCACGTCTTAGAAGAAATCAAGAATAACGAGGAAGTAAAGTGGCCAAAGAAACTGAGGTTAGACCCTGACACGAGGAACAGGGAGAAATATTGCGAGTTCCATAAGGATCACGGCCATATGACCAAAAATTGCATAGCTCTTCAGAACGAGATGGAAACACTCATCCGAAGAGGGAATCTAGCAAAGTATGTTGATAGGGGAGGTGAAAGAAGAAATAATGACCGAACTGGAGAAAGGTCTAGATCTTCTCGTCAAGCAGAGGAGAAAAAGAAGAGAAACCATGAAGACGCTCCAGATGATGACCCCGATCTTCCCAAGAAACCAAGGCAGCCAGAACGAGAGGTATTTTCAATACGTTTCGGAACATTTGATTGTAATGTTATTACAGGAGGAGATGCAGGAGGAGGAGACCTTACTGCAGAAAGAAAAGCTTACCTCGGTGAGGCTCAGGCTTGCTCATACATTCAACGGATAAATTTGGCTGAAGAGGATCACCCGAGGAAGGTAAACAAAGAGAAGCTGGTCATCGATTTTTCAAAAAACGACCTTGCAGGTGTTCTTTACCCTCACGACGACCCTTTGGTGATCAAAATGAGGATGAAAAAAGTAGTGATTTCGAGGGTTCTGGTAGATAATGGTAGTTCGGCAGACATCATTTTCTACTCATGCTTTGACAGTTTAAATTTAAAGTTATCTCAATTGGAGCCTTATCACAGACCTCTCCTGGGTTTTGCTGGCGAGAAGATTTTTCCACTTGGGACGATCAAGTTGGATATATTCATTGGAACTTGGCCTGCTTGTCGAACAGAAAGAATACGGTTCTTCGTGATGGATAAAAATGTGCAATCAGCTTACAATATCATCATGAGAAGAGTTGGTTTGAAGAAGTTCGAGCAGTTCCATCTACGGTACATCAGTGTTTAAAATTCCCTACAAATTTTGGAGTAGGAGTTGTGAAAGGTGATCATAAAGTAGCTCGGGAATGCTATTATTCGTCTGCCGAGCAAGAGGAGCTTGAAGAGTCAAGGAAAAAGACTACTACCTACCAGGTGGATGAAGGTACATAAATTGAAACACTGGATCCCAGAGATGAATCCCAACTTGTAAAAGAACAGGTGGTGGAATCTACAAAAAATGTTATTCTGGACGACGAGCACCCTGAACGAATAACCCAAATAGGTTCGACGTTGGATGCTTGGATAAAACAGGAGTTGATAACTTTCTTGAGAGACAGAAAGAAAACTTTTGCATGGAGTCATGAAGACATGCCAGGAATAGATCCAAACTTCTTATGTCATGAGCTCAATGCGAATAAGGAGATCAAGCCTGTAAAGCAGAGAAGAAGAGTGTTTAGTCCCGAGAAGAATCGAGCCATACAAGAGGAGGTAGAGCAGCTCTAGAAAGCCCAATTCATTGAAGATGTGAAATATCCAGACTGGTTAGCAAATATGGTGATGGTAAATAAGAAAAACAATAAATGGAGAATGTGTGTTGATTTCACCGATCTCAACAAGGCATGCCCAAAAGATCACTTTCCATTGACCAGAATTGATCAACTGGTGGATGCTACCTCGGGACACGAGTTGCTCAGCTTTATGGATGCCTACTCTGGCTACAATCAGATCAAAATGAAATCTGAAGACAGGGAAAGTACTTCTTTTATTACCCCCAGGGGAACTTATTGTTATAATGTTATGCCTTTTGGTTTAAAAAATGCTGGAGCGACATACCAGCGGCTGATGAATAAGGTCTTTACCGAATAAATCAGTTACAATATGGAGGTCTATGTCGACGATATGCTGACAAAGAGCAAGAAAGCTGTTGATCATCTAGTTGACTTAGGTCAGACCTTTGATCAACTGGATAAATATCAAATGAAGATCAACCCGACGAAGTGCACCTTTGGAGTACGAGAAGGAATGTTCCTCGGGTACATCGTCAACCAGCGAGGCATTGAGGCGAATCCAGAAAAGATCAAAGCTCTTTTAGGGTTGCGATCTCCAACGACGAAGAAAGAGGTGCAGAGTCTTACAGGACGAGTTGCAGCGCTCAACAGATTTGTATCCCGAGCCACTGATAGATGCCTCCCATTCATCAAAACACTTCAGAAAACTTTCGAGTGGAATGACGAATGTGAAAAAGCCTTTCAAGACTTGAAGAAATATCTGGGAGCACCTCCACTGTTGTCCAGGCCAGTAATGGGAGAAAAGTTATACTTGTACCTGGCAGTATCAGAGAATGCAGTCAGCTCGGCATTGATCAGAATGGAGAATGGAGTCCATAAGCCAATTTATTACACAAGTAAGGCTTTCCGAGGTGTAGAGATCCGGTACCCAAAGCTGGAAAAATTGGTATTGGCATTAATTGAGGCAAGTAGAAGAATGAGGCCATATTTCCAGGCCCATACCATTGTCGTGTATACCGACATGCCATTGAGACAAGCCCTTCATAAGCCAGAAAAATCAGGGAGACTGATGTATTGGGCAATAGAGCTCGGTGAATATGATATTGTGTATGAACCCAGATCATCACTAAAAGGGCAAGCTGTAGAAGACTTTATAGCAGAATTTACATATCCTGATACCCCCGGGGAACAAAAGTTGCTCGCTGATCAACCTGTGGATGTTACAGGATCAACAGACATAAGCTCAGACCAACTCCGGTTGGTAAAAGGGCTTGTGGATGTAGAAGGATCATCAAATTCGAGCTCAGACCAACTCCGGTTGGTAAAAGGGCGAGAAGAGATGATCGAAGAGGAGCAAGAAATATCAGGAGAGGATAAAAATAAACAATAAATATTTCACCGAGGAACTCTGTCAGATAAGAAATTTGAAGACGAGTTACCTACATGGAGATTATATGTAGATGGGTCATCTTGCACAACGGGTTGTGGAGCAGGGATTGTTTTGAACACCCCAGACGAGATTGACGTGGAATACGCCTTGCAATTCCAATTCAAAGATTCCAATAATGAGGCTGAGTATAAAGCTTTGATAGCAGGTCTTAATTTAGCAAAGATTATGGAAGCGCAACAAATGATGGTATTCAGTGATTCTCAATTAATTGTGAATCAGATGATGGGAACATATGCAGTTAAAGGAGAATTAATGGTCAAGTATCACGCAAAGGCAATGGAGTTGTTAGCAGAATTTGATGCCATTCAGTTGATTAGAATACCAAGAATGGAGAATGCACAAGCAGACACACTGGCCCGACTAGCATCAGCTACTCGTACCGAGCTGCGAAGAACGATACCAATTGAGGTGTTAGAAAGTCGAAGCATAGATGAAGACCTGACGATGAATATTATTACTCTTGATTTAGGACCATCTTGGATGGATCCCATCAGGGCATATGTTGAGGAAGGAGAATTACCGGAGGATAAGATCGCTGCCAAGAAATTGAAGTTTAAAGCTGCTCGGTATGTACTAACTAATGGTGCTTTTGTATAGACGAGGAATTATGGCAGGTTTACAAAGATGTGTACATCCCTCCGAGGTGAAAGAATTGATTGAAGAGATCCATTAAGGGTCTTGTGGAGCCCATGTAGCAGGTCGGACACTTTTGCAAAGGGTGATGACGCAGGGATACTACTGGCCAACGATGAGGGCTGATTGTATAGCCTATGCTAAGAGATGTGATAAATGCCAACATTTTTCCTCCATCCGAGGAACTCCACAAGCATTGTTGACACCCATAACTTCCCCTTGGCCTTTTGCCATGTGGGGAATGGATTTGGTTGGACCACTGCCAACGACCCGAGGAAGATTCAAGTACCTCGTCGTCGCAGTGGATTATTTTACTAAGTGGGTAGAAGCTGAGCCTCTGATTGATATGACATACGAGAAGGTGTACCAATTCATTTGGAAGAACATCATCTGCCGATATGGTATCCCTCATGCCTTCATCACAGACCATGGAACACAATTTGATAACGAAGAGTTTGCCGCCTATTGTCATCAGACAAACATTTTGAAGGTTCATTCAGCACCAGGACATCCTCAAAGCAATGGGCAGACTGAAGTGACGAATAGAACATTACTAAATGGTTTGAAGGAGAGGCTAAGTGAGGCTAAAGCTAATTGGATTAATGAGCTACAGTCAGTATTGTGGGCTTACCGAACAACTCCCCGAGCAGCAACTGGAGAATCACCATATATGCTGGCATTTGGAAGTGAGGTCGTAATACCTGCCGAGTTGGGTCTTCCAACACACAGAGTGATGAATTTCAATTCCCCAGTCAGTGACTTGATGAGGAGATTAGATTTGGACATGCTCAAGGAAGTTAGAGAAGAGGCAGCCATTAGGAATGCTGCTTACCAACAATGAACATCTCTGTTCTAAAATAAGAGGGTGAAGAAATGAGACTTAAAAGAAGGAGATTACGTGCTAAAGAAGGTCGTTCATAAGCACAATAAGTTGGAAGCAAACTGGCATGGACCTTACCGAGTTACAGAAGTTGTTCGACCAGGAACTTACCGAATAGCAACTCTAGAAGGAGAGGAATTTAAGAATGCATGGAATGCTGAACACCTACGCAAGTATTATCAGTGATGTAAAATGTAAAGCAATTCCATCAATATGAATAAAATGATGATATTTCACAATCTTCTCTCCTTTTATTGATAGTTTTTCGGGGAATACTAGTGTTTAACACTACGCTGCTCGGCACACAACGCTGCTCGACAGTAAAAAGAAGACGATAGTTCGAACCCAGACCAACTCCGGCTGGTAAAAGGGCAAGAACACCCCATACTCCTTTGGTAAGGAGGCGTACACTAGCTCAGACCAACTCCGGTTGGAAAAAGAGTTAGTGGACATGATAGTTCGAACCCAGACCAACTCCGGCTGGTAAATGGTCAAGAAAACCCCATACTCCTTTGGTTAGGAGGCGTACACTAGCTCAGACCAACTCCGGTTGGTAAAAGAGTTAGTGGACATGATAGTTCGAACTCAGACCAACTCTGGTTGGTAAAAGAGTGAGAACACGATAGTTCGAACCCAGACCAACTCCGATTGGTAAAAGGGCAAGAACACCCCATACTCATTTGGTTAGGAGGCGTACCTTAGCTCAGACCAACTCCGGTTGGTAAAAGAGTTAGTGGAAATGATAGTTCGAACTCAGACCAACTCCGGTTGGTAAAAGAGCGAGAACACGATAGTTCGAACTCAGACCAACTCCGGTTGGTAAAAGAGCGAGGACACGAGACTCCTAAAAATGCCAACGTGTTTGGTTAGGAAACAAGATATGCTCTCAAATGCCAACTTATGTTGGTCGGGAGGTAAGTTTATTACATAAAAGTTCCTAGAAGAACAAAATATTCCAAACTGAATCAAGTATGGTTGGTCGGAGATAAAAATCCACTAACTGTAGTTGGTCAACGAGGAGAAAATATTTTAAACAGTACCAAGTATAGCTGGTCGGGGATAAAAACCCATTAAGTATGATTGGTCGACGAGCACAACTTAACAACCTTGGTTGGTTGGAAGAATTTTTAACATTTTTATACTCATTACTTTATTATTAAGTGATCGAGCAATATTACTAATACTTGTAATTTCTTTTATTACTAAGTTGGTCGATGAACCACACAATATTGTTATGCAAGCACAAATATAAAGTGTTTGACAAATACAAGACAATAGCAATACAAATTTGCAAACAAAAATGAAATTCTTTCATTAAAAGTCAAAATGAATTACACAAGTTTATTACATTGATATCAAATTGTGTACTAATTATTACATCAGAATTTCCTATTCTATTGGCTTTTTTCCTTCAGCTTTCGATATAGGCTCCTCGCCAGCAGGAGGATCTTCCAAGCAAAGGGGAGAATTAATGAAGTTAATATCTCGAAGCATTCTGACGTTCATTATTGAAGGTGTGTCCAGTAGATGCTCGGGACGAGATACCTCGATCTGAGAATGAAGATTGTAGTCACCGAGGTATTTTACAATTAAGCTCCGAGGAATGGCACGAGCTGGGATCCATTCCATGTCCAATTTATAAAGTGGCACAGGCAAGTCTAGTAGCCCAGGAGCATGATAATCCCATAAATAATGGCCCTGCTCTAGTTTTAATACACCCAGGGCGTTCAACCATCCCTGTTTATAACCTTCATTATTGGCATTTTCAAGGCGAGCATCCAAGTGACAAAGGGCCTCATTGTAGCCTGCCATCCAGAACTCACGAGGTTGTTTGTGGAATTGGAAAGTTATTCTCTCTAACTGCTCGTGAAGGTTTCTGACAAAAACATCCTTATTATTCAGAGCAGACCTTATCGAAGCAAGTTGATCCTCCAGAGTTTAGATTTTCTTGGACATTTCAGACAAAACCCGATCTTTTGCATTCAATTGGAACGCTTGAGTTTCCAATGTTGATTGAGTACGAGCTTCTTCAATAGTACGACGAAGACCTCTTGGTCGTCCCCGAGCAGGTTGAATACTTGGTTCCTCATCAACATTATGAGCAACTCTTCCTCGTCCACGAGAACCTCTTCCTCATCCCCGAATAGCAGTAGAAGGCCCAGCTCTTCTCAAAGTCTCTAATTCTTGCCTCAATTTGGCATTCTCAACCTCTAAAAATGTGAATCCTTCATCGGTGACCGGTACCAAGGCAGTGGAAGATGAAGCTTCAGACTTATACTGTGCCAACTCTTTCTACAAATTGTTATTCTCTTGCTCCAGCAGCTCGGCGATCTGTCTGCATGCTTCGACTTCAACCTTTAGGGTTCTCTCTCTCACTTCATAGCCAGCAAGCATCTTGTCATAACCTGTTTCAGCACTAAGTTGTTTGAGTTTCTTCTCATACCCTTTATGCAAAAGAACTGAAGACTCTTTATAATGCTGCTGAAGTTCATCGAGAGTACCTTGCAAATCTTCAATCATTTCGTAATAAGCCACATTATTGGCTACAGCACGATCAAGAAGACATTTCAAGTATTGATATGCCTCCAGTGCTTGGTCTGAAGCATCATGACCAAGGATATCAGCAATTTCTGATGCACTCAGGTCAGTATGGCCAGCTTTAAAATATTCATGGCATTGCTGCATCAGTTTTGTATCATTGACAGACATCAATTCGATTCTAGCCATAAACTAGTAAAGAAGAGAAGGCAAGAGTTAATAAAAGAAGCAGACAGAACATCAACAACGTAGAGGAACAAAAAGGGTGATTTTTATTACATCATCAAAAGGAGTACAGCGTTCAGAATACAGAGTACAAGTAAAATAAAAACAGAAAGAGAATACCGAACAACTTCACACCTTTTCCTTGTCTCCCAAGACTTTCCCGGAAGGCTCGGACGAGGAGCTTGGTTGCTCGGTGGGAACAATGAGTTGGTTGGCAGAAGTTGGGACTTGTTCACGAGGAGCAGGCAAAGACGAAATCTCCTCGATGGCTATCTGATTGGGTTGTGGAGCAAGGACTTGATCACCCACTGTCATTGAAGACTCCTCGGATGCAGCTTCGTCTTCATCCTCATCTTCAATTCTAGGAGGAGGACCGGGAAGATGTTGTTGAAATAGCTCAGAGTCCTCGTTCACCTCCAATTCTTGCAGGGCAGCAACCCAACCATCTCGGAAGTATTTCAAACTACCATACTGCACCTAGGTCATCATTGCTGCTACCCCCCTGTCCCATCCTTTATCCCAACCAGTACGAAAAGATTTTTTCACTGCCACTTTTCTCTTCATTTTCTCCAAGGAGAGCTTCTCGGATAGAAGATCCTCAGAGGCTTTCAACTTGGCCTCCACCTCCTCCTTCTGGCGATTTACTTCTCGCAGAAGGCTTAGCTCTTCCTCAGCCGACTTCAACTTATTTTCAAGCTCCCCAAAGTTTGTAAGCTTCTCGGCATATTTCTTATTCTCTCTCTCCAAGTCTTTTATTTTGTTTCCCAACTGCACCTTCTCTGCCTCAGATGCAGCCAACTTCTTCTCCCATTCACCCCTATCCTCGTCATATTTTTTACGGGAATCCTTCAAAGACTGGGCCAAACCCAGAAAAGCATCCTCCACTCCAGGCGAGGAGCTAGAAGGCTTGAGTGCTTCATCTTTCTTCACTATGGTGTTAAAACCACTCACCAGCTGAAAAAGAGGGTAATGATAAGTTAGTGCCGAGATACATATATTGACTGAAAGAAAGAAAAATTCAGGATAAGAGAAACTTACTGAAGCAATGTGACGAGTAGCTAGGGATGTCATCATATCCCTAGACATGTTTTCTTCAATTCCTTGGACTTCAGGAATAGTTCAAGTCTTTACCGAGCTCATTGCAGAACTCGGGGGAATAATGGTTGGAACACCAGCTCCACTAGCTTGGAGCTGGGGAATGGTTTCATAAAAACTGACCGAGGAGGATTTCTTCAATCTCCTCAGTGGCACTTCAACAGTTTCAACCAAAGAGGAACTTTTGGTTGGGGAGATGGTGATCACTCCTACTGGTATATCCTTCTTACTAGGAGCCAATGGGGGCTTCTCGGCAGCCTTCTGAGGAGCAACAAAATTGGTGGCATCTACTTTCTTTGTCCCCTTTGGGACGTCATTCTTGTTTATTTTCCATCTCCAGTAGAGGAAGTCTCCTCGAAGATAGCAGGAACTCTTCTTTTGCCCATTTTCTGACTTAGAGGAATGTGAGATTCTGGTGAAGAATCCTCAGAAGCTGGCAATGGTTCACTAATGCTGACCACAGGACGAGCAGTAAAGGATGATGTATAGCTCCTGTACTGCAACAAGTATGAAGCAGACCTAACGTGCTCGTCTGCAACTTTCTGATGCAAACTCCAGATATGTTTTAAATGCTTGATATTAACTTTTGATTCTTTTGGAGTTTTTCTCTTACTGTCAACTGCAAACAAATACATAGTGAAATATCAGTCATACATTTTATCAAAGATAATGAAATCATAATTTTAGAAATAAAATAAGATGAAAATAACATATCCCATTGCCATATGGAGGGCATTTGGGGCCTTCATATACTTCTTCTCCAACCAAAGGGGCATGTTGCCAATTTTTGATAACTACCCCATGTTCAAAATAATCCCTATTAGCATCAGGGAGATTGACTAGTATAACCCTATTTAAAAATCTAGTTTTTAAATAATAAACATTGTCTAGAACAGCCCATCTATAAAAGTACATAATCTCAGGAATTCCTATATGAGTTCCATGAGTTTGATTTAACCTATGCACCCCATTAACTATTCTCCATGTGTTGGGGGTTATTTTTGCAGGAACAAGATCGAAATAATGACAGAACTCTAAACACAAGGGGTTTGGTGGAAAAGAAAATCCACATTCAGCAATAAAAAGGTTGGGGAACCAATGTCCCTCAGCCAAACGAAAATAATTTGAAGGCTCAGAAAGATCCTCCAAAGTTACCCAAGACGGAATAGAGAAATCTTAACGGAGTTTCTCAAAAGATTCAATAATATAAACCATGGTGAATAAAAGAAATCAAGAAGAAGGAAGAAGATCTTACAGGAAACAGGGAGATCTGTTGACAACGAACGAAAACAAGGATGAACGCACAAGAGAAAGAAAGACTATGGAAAACTCGAAAGCAGAACTTGGAAAAGGTAGAAGACAGTGATATTGTCTATGAAGTTTAAATACTTTTCCTTGGGAAACGGCAAAAGAAATGATTACAAAAAGGAAACTATTACGCTACCGTTGGCTAAAAGGACAAAAAGTACACGAAGATCGAAGCGCTTATAAAAATGCAAAAAGGCGGATTCTGCGAATTTGGAAGGAAATTCAAAATACGGAGAAATGTTCCTAAAAACCAGGAAGATCATTTAATATTGCCATATACCGAGAAAGAATGTTCCATACTCCTCAAAGTTCGAAATATGAAACATTGGGGGCTTCTGTTGATACCAAAATTAGTATGCTGATATAGACGAATCACAAGAAGACACGTGTCGATCTACGTGGCACAATAGCAACGAGGAAGTCTATTCCCCCGACCAAGTCAGACTCACTCCGAGCAACAAGTATACACCGAGGAACTCCAGCTCTTCGAGGAACTCCAGCGCTCCGAGGAACTCTTGAACGACGAGCAACTAAGGCGGTTCGAGCTGCATCTCGACCACAGCATTGATTGCCAGATAATCAACAGTTCAACTATTCATTGAATGCTTATCATCTTGACGCACACGCTTGAAGAGCATTAAATGAATTACCCTTTCATATGTATATCATTTAATGTATCACCCTTTCAGATTATAGCCTCAAGGCTATAAATACATTGTATTACTCTCATTCAAAGGGACCGGAATTTCTTGATAGAACTACATATCGAGAACTCCAAAAACACTTGGCAATAACAGAAACAGTGGACGTAGGCCATTCTTATAAGGCTGAACCACTTTAAATTTCTTTGTCTCATTTATATTTATCTGTGATTAAATAATTAGAAGCAATCTAGTTTTTTACATCAACAATGAATCCATCCATTATATTCTTTTTTTAATTTATTTTGTAGTTTTTATTTTAGATTCAATAAATACATTAGTGAGGGATTGTTGTTGAGGGAATTTTGATGTATAATTGAAGAGTTGCTCTAATTCTAGTATAAATGGGTTTGATCTATTCTTATTTAATTTCTCTTGATTTAATCCTCACATGCTCGTATTATTTACTAGTATTTTTGGATGATGATTATTAAGGGCTAATCTCCCATTCACGGGGATTTATTTTGATGCCCTTATGAGTCCAATTTAGTTAGTTTGCTTTTTAGAACAATTTTGTTTAGTGAGTTAATTAATATAGTTTGCTTTTTCGCACAATTAGCTTTTACATCTTAGTTAGTACTTTAAAAATTAGTATAGTTAGTTAATTAAGAATCCCTTGAAAAATCCATAAAAAATATAGAAAGTAAAAAGTAGAAAAATATAATTAAATGCAAATGAATTTACACTTTTGTCTTCTCATATTTTGTGTTTCACCCTTAGAATTGGATTGATACTCCATTACTTACCCTATGCATATTTTGAGTTTATTTGTAGGTTCAAGGGAATTTTGATGGAAAGGAATTGCAACAACGACAAATACATAAGAGATGCAATTTATTTACTCTATCAAACTCGACGGTGATCCAAACTCGGGTCAGGGCATTATATCATCACCTTTTTACCCAATGGAATTGATCTAGTAGGAAGGAGAGTCGAGGGCTCATCTTTCGGCTCTACTAAGGACGGTAGAGAACTCTGGGGACCTACAATGTATAAAGTCTTGGGTTCCAACACTTTGGAAGGAAAACCTTCTCACAAGACATTATTACTCAGAGAAAAAGAGATTCTTTCTCAAGGAAGTTTTGTGAATAAATAGAGAAAATAGAATCTAGTGGTGAAGAGTTCTTCTCATTCCAATGAGCTCTTTTATAGCCCCCAGGCTTAGGGTTCTGATCATTGTTATCCCCCAAAGTTAGACACCTCAGTTACATCAAATAGCTCAATTGCCAACACGTCTCGAGTCACGTGCAAGCTCCTTCCCAATTCAATTTAATGATGAGGGAAATCTTTGTAGTCAGTTATTATTCTACCCCGAACTTGTATAGAGGATGAGTGTTATCCCTTACAACCTTTGCAAGAAGCGACAATGTGTTATTGATGATACCCAATTTTACATATAGTGTATAAAAGCTCTTCCAAGTCGTTAATTTCCCCGAAGTAGGGAAGAAGTACCAATTCTAGCCACTGAACATAGACATACTGCTACTTATCTGATACATCATTCGATTCCACCAAGGGTGAGCTATAGTGCTATAGTACTACAGTAGAACTCAGTTGTGCATCCTTTCTATAGCGTATGTTAGTTGTTCCATCATACCCCCCACATCATGCTCAGAGACTTTAACATCAAGGTTTTGTTATGGTCCGTGCTCTCATCGGACCTTAGATTGCAGGATAATGACCTCCAGAGGTCACCCGGACCTCAGTGATGGTGCTGCATGATCAATACCAAACAAGTCCATGATCTTTCCATCTCTCTTTTTTACCTTTAAAGGTGTTTATGCAAGTTGTTTAATGGAGTATGTGAGAAGCATAATACTATTCCACCTACTGCCACTACATTATTTCACTTGCATTGAATGCTCCCGTCAGCATTAAATACAATCAACAATAATCTTACCCTACCTTAAAATACTTTGCCCAACACTCCATCTTTCGATTGACATTGACGGACCTCAGAGCTATCAAAGCCATGCTTCAACAACTCATTCGTCCTCACTCCAAGAGTTCTCGTTCAGATAGATGCTTATTAGAAGGTGGAAAGGGGTCGATCTCTACCATCCAATGATATTAGAGCATTCAAACAGTGAGACCCACAAGAGTTCTAGCATTCGATAAGTGTCTCCACCTTATTGTGTAATCATAACCCGGTGTTACGAGGTCTATTTTTGTATTTCGATCAGTTCCATTTTTCATACCCTTTATACATCTTATAGGAGACCTAAAATAGTACCTGGACACCCTTAGAGAAGTCATTGAGTTGCATCTTATTGTCCTCTATACAGTTGACAAAGGTGGCAACATATCAAAATCACCTGACCGGAGACCAATGGGTCTATATAAACTTTAATACTCAAGTGCATTCTAATAAATAAGCATAACACCTTTGTATAGTGGACGCAGGACCATCTCAAGAGGTCCGAACCACTTTAAACATTGGTGTCACGCTTGACACTTCTCTTTTCTTACCCATCTAAGGTCCAAAAGGGAGCACTAGTGGGTTTAAAGTCACTTATTATTTTAACATTCATGACAAATTATATTTTTTCAAAAATAATAAACAAGTATACTTTACAAAATTTATTTTCAACATTACTAAATAGGGGTATAGATTAAGGTGTAAGGACTTAGTGTCTAAAAAATATGTTAGTGAACTAGATAAAAAAAAAAAGATTACCGACCAAGGAGCTATGCCAAAAAAATCATTTATTATTTATAGTTTTAAATTAAGCACTAAAATGGTTACTTAATATTTTCAAAATAATTTCTTAATAGTTCCCCTATGTTTTTTTTTATTTGTAGTAGTTTAAATCCATAAGTTTCAAAGCTTGTAAATATAACGAAAACATGAAATGCTACTAAGTAATGGTAACTAATTCTTATTTGACCTTGAAGGAATGATAAATATGGAATGTAGTAAATATTCCATAAGAGAACAAGTAATTGACTTTACCCAAACATTTAACATAACTGTTAAAAATAAAATTTTCAACGTTATTAAAACACATATACAAGTTCATGAATATATGGGAAAATTATGATCACAACATTACTATAGAACACTATTTTTTAGTAATTAAATTATTAATTATGAACTAGATAATTTTTAAAAATAATTTAAATTTAATTTTATTTTTTATTAAAATAATTAAAATAATTATGAGCTATATATATGGAGAGATAGATAGATAATATACGAGGTTGTATCTAGGTGTTGATTCCATAAATTAAATGAAGTTGTTTTTCAATCTATTATTGGATTAAGTGTGAGGATCCGTAAAGTTGACGAAGGAATTGCGTATTAAAATACTACAACACCACCAACTTTAGGGGGGAAAACAAATTAAATCAAGAAGAAAAATATGCACAAAACAATTATTAACAAGTGTCTCGGTTATAACAAATTATTAATCCTCCCCACCCCCCCTCTATATTTTTCATTAATTAAGAAGGAAAAAGGGGGAGGGGGTGCTTGAGAGTCAAATAATCCATTAAATGAGGGGCAATATAAGTAAACGAATGGATTGATTGAGTGGACTAAACTTCATGTTATGGCGATGAATGGACGTGTTATAAAAGGAGGTCAAATTGGCAAAAAATAAACAAGCGAGAGTTTGACAAAATATTAAAAATTAAATTGGGCTTAAATAAAAAATAATGATTTAAAAAATATCGTGGCTAGAAGTAATTCATTATAGACAAGTAGTCAGGGTCATAGTAATTTTAACGTTTTAATGGCAATATTCTTTTTCGTTTATCTCTAGTTATGGGTAAAATATACAAAAAGCAAAAAAACTATTTGTGGTGCTTAGTTTAAGAATATTTTGGTCATTTAATTTTTTTTCTACTAGATATTTTTTCACATATATAACAAAATGATCAGATTGTAAATGGTGTAAATAACTCAACGCATTACTAAATTATTAGATGACGAAGTTATTTACGATACGACAAATGGTTAGGGCGGTTTATTTCGATTCGTCCTCTAAGAAGACATAATTTTATTTTCGGGGTACATAAAACGTATTTATTGTCCATGTTGTTTCCCTTTCTCACCATAAAGAACACTGTAGGTGTAATGAAGTGGTAGTGTCGGTGCGAGAGATCAGGTAAGATATCCAAAAAAAAAAGAACAACAAAAGAAAAGGAGAGAAAATTGAATTACCTTCGAGGTCAATAACTCCTTCTGACATCATCTCAAGAGTACATGCTTGTAATTATTGTGGCATGTCCATGTCCAACTTCAAAAGTGAGAGTAGATTATTATTATTACACTTTGACAGATTATACGTATGTTTCCACAGATTAAAGGTTGACAGGGCGTCATGCATTTTGCAAACACTAGTCACTGAAATTGTAACATTGGGGTTGGGTCGTACATTATATTTTTAAGGGAGAGGCACACTCAATCCAGATTCCAAATATCTATCAAAATGGTAGAATTCATTATATATGCATAAATTTGTAGAGGATTATAAATCTGGTGCTCCCCACCCCACAAATGCTTTATCACTCAAAACATTATAATGACATATTTTAGGAGCTTTTGTGACATTATTGGCACCGAATGTCACTAAAATTATACATTGAGCGGGAGAAAATTTGTTAGACTTATCATTTTCACTTGTTAATATGCAGAGTAAATTATGCTTTTGTTATCTAAAATGATTTGTACTTTATTTACAAAATATTTAAATTATGAATAATGCAGAAATAGTAATCTGAAAATAACAATATATAAACTCACTGTGATACTAAATGCAGATTATATAACTGAGGCAAGTATATAATACTCTGTCCTTTAAACGAAATTTGTTATGTACCGGTGCTTGACAGACTCATTAACAATCATCTCCCAGGATCAACATAAAGGACTATGCAGACACTAAGAGAGTTCTATAAAAAAAATCTATATTGGGAGAAATATCTTTTGGCCTTGAATCTTCCCTAGTGAGAGAATATCGGATTTACTTACTGACTAATGAACGCGATATCTTGAACTATTCGGTGTTTTTTTTTTGTAAATCAAGTCAATAGACTTCACACGGTAATTTTTCAAAAAAATTTAGTTCTTTTGGTTGTGTTCATTCTGGCCTGAACAATTCTTGGTTTCATGAGTACTTTAGAGAATTTCAGTCTTTCGAATTTCTTATAGAAGTGGCCCCTTCACACTCACATTAGTGACTTCTCATTAAGAGCATTCTACTATACCCCACTTGAATTTTCAAAGTATAGGAGTCATTAGAAGCTAAACTTATCCTTACTTACTTCGTAGGCATCACTGGTTTATCATAGGAATAGGTATGAGTTCGAAAATCATCAGTACTCTTTTCAAAAAGTCAGCAAAGATTCAGTTGTCTCGTTTAACCTAGATCTTGGGATCTCAAGTCAGCTAGGTTGGGTTGCCATCAAGACAACTCTTTATTTTGTAAGCTTTAGTCCGACTTTCCTCGATAAATTATACACTTGCTCTCTATTTAACAATCTAGTTAACGAATATACTATATTATCCTTAGACTTAATATAATCAATGAAAATTATTCCATTAGAGAGAAGTTGTTTAATGGTATCATGTCTTCGACATATATGTCGAGACTTACTAGTATTCATATGACTCTGTGCTCTGCTAATTGCTGATTGACTATCACAATGTATGCAAATTGCAGGCACATATTTTAGCCACACTTGAATATCTTGTAAAAAGTTTCAAAGTCATTATGCTTCTTCTCCAGCTTTATCTAAAGCTATATATTTAGATTCCATAGTTGACCTAGCAATGCAAGTCTATTTGGATGATTTGCAAGACAATGTTGCACTACCAAGTGTAAATATTGTAATACCCCGCATTTTTAATGATTTTAATTATGGAATTAATTGAGGATTAATTGACTTAAAATGGGAAATTTTTTCATAATTAATCTGGATTTATTTATATAATTACTAGTGTGACGAGAGTTATTACTTATTGATGTAAGTTATATTGAATATTACTTAATGAGTAAAGTGATATAGGGTCATGAAAATATTAATGTTATTGTGGGTGAAAAATACGATAATTATGGAATTTAAGCCGGGACGCGCATGTGAGTAATGTCAGGACTAAATTAGTAAGATAAAAAGTAAAATAATTATGCGTCCCCCATATGATCATTTCGAGTGTACCAACGTGTCCGTAAAGGTTTAAATAGTTAGAAAAATCTACTCGGGGGTTTACTTTGAGTTTCAGGATAGTTTTGGACCAAACCGACACCCGGAGGGGTATTTTTGTCTTTTGAAAAATCTAGGGAAATTATTGGAAGAAAATTAGGAGGATTATATCTGCATGTACATGAGAGAAGTTATGTTTTATCAGTAGAGAAAAAGAGAGTCCAAGAGGAAGAAGAAGGAGGGATTTCTAGGAGCTCCAAGACCAAAACCAACCATCCTTCACAAAAAAATACCATCAACTTGTAGATAGCAAAGAGAGGAACTCCTCTATACCACTCTCATTCAACAATCCAGACCTTCCCAACAAGTAAAGTAGTTATCTTGCTTTAAATTAGTGCATATATTATACATGTTAGTGTAGAATTCATGATATACACCTAAAATGCTGAAATTTAGGTTGGAATTGAATTGTTAATCAAGTTTTGGGTAGAAAATTGCTTATAGATGAAATACTATATGTAAAGGCTATGAATCTGGGATATTACATGAAGGAAAATGAATTTAATTTTTGGTTTTGAGTGGATAAAATTATAGATGATGTAAAATTAGGGTTTTTGATATTTAATTAAATTCCTTCACCTATGTATAATATTTAATGAGGTTTGATGGTTAAAAGATATTAGAGATCATCTATATGTATGTAAAATGTCCTTACGACTGTTAATTGTGAGTTGGATAAAGTTTGATGTGAATTGGGTGAACAAAAATGGGCAAAAACGCAGATTTCCTAAGGTAGAAGACAAACTGGACAAAAGTGGTTCGAACGACTTGGGAAAAGGGAAACTCGTTCGAATGACATCTTTTGAATGAGAATACAACAAGAAATCCAAAGAGAATTCAGAACTTAGTTCGTTTAAAGCTCATTCGAACGATCTCGTTCGAACGAGATGTTGGGCACTTCGAATGAGATTTCAGAATTTTGGGAATTTACGAGGCGAGCGAGAATTTGGTGAAAATAATTCGAGAACTATGAATGACTCAAGTATATGTAGGGAAAACATAGTTCTTAATCTAGTAATATGGGCATAGGTGTATGTAACGATAAGAGGGGCTTCTTAATGATATTCATTATAAGCGATGCGATACGTTAGAGAGAATAGTCATCATGAACATTGTAAGAATGATAACTCGTGTAAATCTGAAATATATAAGTGGTGTGATCCTATTAATTATATGGGTTGTTTGTACTCATTGTATGAATCCTTATGTGTATGACATACCTACAATACTTTCCATCACGGGAGGTCTTAGGAAGGGGACAATCTTATCTTGATGAGCCTTGGGGGGATTTTTTATTGCTATCTTAGGACATAGGTCAGGGAAAGACTTATCTGTGAGTTGATAAGTTTACGATCATTTGGGCGCGTAGGTATGTGCGTAGCCCATGAGGCTGGGAACTATGTTCATCTCCATTGTGTGTGATATGTTTTGATCCGATTCCAGAGTGATTAGGAATTCGTAATCCTTACGTGCGTGATGTACCGGGACAGATAGCATAGTATGTTTGCACCACAAATTTAGCCTTTTTGGGGTGCCATATTAGTATATATATGTATGATAGTGATATATATAATTAAGTATGATGACTTAGGCATTTTAGTAAACAACATGGGCTAAGTTAGATAAGTGGGATAGCATGACTAGGAGGGGATTATAAGTCTACACTAGGCATGCACAATACTTTATGTGACACCCCGCCTAATTAAACATCGGGTGATCAATCCTTTATTAAATTATAATCAAGGTGAACGGTTGGTTCATTCTTAGCATCACTGTCGTAAAAATAACTTTTCCAATTAAACACCCTAAATAATTAAGCTAAGTGTCAAAACCATTTTAGACATTACTTTCCAAATTTTATTTTAAAAACCAACATTTATAATTTTACATAATTAACAATTAAAGAATCACACAATAATAACAAGGATATGAATGATCATTCAAGAATTTATCTATCAATAGTAAATCCCAACTTCAGACCACCAAAGAAAAACATTTTGACAGTAATAAATCCCAAAGTAAAACTACTGAAAGTAAATGAATTACAATCCATCACAAAACCAACTGAATAATGAAAAAGGGTGACACATGCCCAACTAGATAAAGTAGAACTAGAAGTGGAATCAACAATGAGGCCGTCTAAGCAAGAGGCCTGCAACTCCTACCTAAGCTGCAGCGCGTTCCCTACGGAGGATCCTATGCAAGATGCCCCTGTGGCTGGGCACCTGTAATACAAACATATATATACAAGACAGAAGAGAAAATAGAAAACGGGTCAGAGCCCGATTGTAAAAATAGTTTAAAATTAGTTTAGCAAGTATTTAAAGTTCTACCGGCTAATCCAACCAACATATTAGTGCGACAATCCCTTGAGAAATCCTCAGCTCTCTTCTAATGTGCACACTATCGCACTAATTCTTCCCAACAGTTTAACTTATCTTATCTTAAGTTGCTCGTGAGGTTTCAAACCGACAAATTCAAATATTTAAGAGGTTAAGTTTATTTTAAAAGCAAAGTTCTCAGTTAAACCTTATTTAATAATAAAGTTTCTCAGTAATATATCATGCTTTTCGAACACTTATACACAAGTTAAATTAATTATTCATTTCTCACATACCATAATCACAGCAGGTAGTTCCCAATTTCCAGATTTAAATATATATATATATATATAAATACTCATAATATATATATATTCTAACAGCACCCCACATAAAATCTATGGTGCGAGCATACTCCGCTATCCAATCCCCGTATCACTCGTTCTAAGGGAAATACTAGTTCGGAATCATTCTCGAACTGCATTAACACAAAATACATACAAAATTAGGCGAAGCATAGTTCCAAGTCACTAAGAGGATAGTACATACCCTCACATCTCTTAAGACCGTCTGACTATTGATCTGATAGCATGTACGAAGGATTTCTATCTTCTAGGGTACGAGTCAATATCCCCCATAAAGGTCCCATCGAGATAAGACTGTCCCAGCGCGGTAACCTCAGGGATAGCAAGTAGCGTGGGCATGATTTTTACACGTATATAGTATATACATAAACACAGTCATATATATATACTACTATTACTATAACAAATTTAGGTATACTCTCACGACCCATAATTATGATATTTATCCTTATTACTCGTTAATTAGTTATCACGTATAACGGTTTGTCTCTTATTCAAATTTGTGGGATTATTCCAACTTATTAAGTGACATTCGTGGATTCCTATCCTCCTATGTGAAATTTTAGTAGGTACTCATTTATTTTACAACGTAACTTCCTTACGAGTCTCACCCTTTAACACATATTCCCATTGTACCTTATGTGTAAATCATCCTCGTGAAAGATTAATCTCGCCTTACGTTAAAGGTTCCTTATTTTTAATTAGTCCTACTGGTCTTCTTTATATCCCAAAATGCTCTAACATTAATATCCAAGAATGTATAATCATTTAGGTTGGAACAACCTATAAAAAGGGGAATATGAGTTATGTAGGAGGGGTCGATCGATCTATGGCAGGTGTTCGATCGATCGATCGATGCTCTAGGGTCGATCGATCGATCAAGTAGGTATGGCAGACCTGCAGATTTTCCAGAATTACGGGTTTCCTCTTCCAAAATCATCCAAAACGATATCTTCGATTACCAAACTCCAAATAGTTTATACTACAAGTATTATAACCTCAAATAAATGATTTTCTACGTCAAGCATGCGGATTTTCATCATGATAAATGAATTAAAAGGGGTATAATCCATAAAAATATCAAGAACCCTAATATTTTTTTTGTCTACTTATTTCCCATTATTTTTCCAGATTTCGTACTCTTTATTTACTGTAATTTCGTGGTTCAATCTCTACATATGATTGAGTTTCCAGAATACATCTAATACTCATACAACATGCGAATTTAATTCTCCAAAATGGGTTCTTCTTTCACATAAACTATTCCTAATCAATCCTAGGCTAATATGATTGGAGCATTAACTAAAATAAAGCAAGATAGATACTTTCCTGGGAATTTTTGTTTCTGATTTGTGGATGAAATCAGTGTGATGGTGATCCTCGTTGCGTGATCTAACTTTTGGCGGTGACGGCGATGCAAACGGAGGAGTTCTTGGCCTATAACTCCTTGGTAAGCTCCTCCTTTCCTTCTCCAATGGACGTCTTTTGTTTTTGGTTCTGTTAACCCTAGAAGAAAACCCTAAGCATCTGATATAACCTAAAAAATTCATAGGTTTCCAAGCCCAAAAATACAAAATGCCTAAAACGCCCTCCCGAGGTGTTAATTAAGCCTAAAAACGCCCCGAGACCCAAACAAAACCCCCGAGTACATTATTTTGACTATCTCGATCCTTTTGGACACTTTGGCGCACTCAAAATGACCATACGGGTGACTTATAATTTATTCACTTTTATTAATCAAAATTTAGTCCCGACACGACATGGGCGTGTCCCGACTTAAATTTTCAAAATTGTCATTTTATTCACTCGTGACATTTAATAGAACTAATTTTATATATTACTTTGCTCATTAGTAATATTCAACAAGTTTCCAATAATTACTAACTCTTGTCACGTTACTAATTAAAAATAATTAATTTTCGAATTTATATTAAATTAATAACTCACATTAAATTTAATAAATATCCAAATTTAGAAAGCATAAAAATATGGCGTATTACATACTTCCCCCTAATAACGGAATTTCATCCCAAAATTCGGAAAATAAGGCATACATGGTAAGAATAAATCTGGATATTTCTCGCGCATATCTGCCTCACGCTCCCATATGGATTCCTCTACATTATGATGCTCCCACTGGATCCGGACAAGTGGGACTACCTTTGACCTCAATCTCCTTTCGCTATGGTCTAGGATAACCACTGGCCTCTCCTCGTAAGAGCTGTCGGGATGTAAGTCAACCTCCTCAATCGCAATATGTGTATGGGCCATGTCATCCCGAAGGTATCGTCTCAATGAAGAGATGTGGAATACATCATGAATGCGATGTAAATGCTCTGGCAACCCCAATCTGTATGCTACCGGCCCAATCCTCTCGATGATGGGAAATGGTCCCACATACCTCGGGGCCAATTTCCCTTTCTTCCTGAATCTCATAACTCCTTTCATAGGAGATACACGTAGTAATACTTGGTCCCCCACGTTAAATTCTTGAAAGAACCTTTTTGCATCGGCGTAGCTTTTCTGCCAGTCTTGGGCTACCCGAATACGACTCCTGATAATCTCAATCCTTGCGGAGGTTTCCTGAATCACCTCTAGTCCGAGCAACTTGTTATCCCCCACCTCTAGCCAATACGTTGGGTAATGACAAGGCCTTCCATACAAAGCCTCGAATGGAGCCATGACAATCGTGAACTGGTAAGAGTTATTATAAGCGAACTCTACCAATGGAAGATGTGGCTCCCAACCTCCTCCAAAATCAAGGACACACATGCATAGCATATCCTCCAACATCTGATTAGTACGCTTTGCTTGTCCATCTGTATGTGGGTGATAAGCTGAAATCAACCTCAACTCTGTACCCATGGCCTCCTGAAAGCTCTCCCAGAAATGTGACACAAAGATCTTATCTCTATCTGACACAATATTCAGGGGCACCCCATGTAATATGACAATATCAGCAATGAACAACTGAGCATACTGACCCGTGGTATAGTCTCTTCGTACTGGCAGAAAATGAGCCACCTTGGTCAAACGGTCCACAATCACCCAGATGGAGTCGTGACCCCGCTGTGATATAGGCAACCCAGTAATAAAATCCATAGAAATACTCTCCCACTTCCACGTGGGTATTTCCAATGGCTGAAGCAACCCCGACGGTTTTTGGTGGTCTACCTTTACCAGCTAGCAGGTAGAACACTTGGACACGAATTCAACAATTTCCTTCTTTATTCCACTCCACCAGTATTGTCGCCTCATATCCTGGTACATCTTATCTCCCCCAGGATGCACCGCAAATCGAGACCCGTGAGACTGGGTCATCACTGCATGACGTAAGTCTGTTCCTTCAGGAACCACCAATCTCCCATTAAACCTCAAACCTCCATCGGAACTAACAGAATAGGACTCAGCTCCCTCAACTAAAAGTCGTACAATCTGCTCCTGGCAAAATGGGCCTGCTGTCTGTGCCTGTATTATCCTAGTAACTATCTCGAATGTTACTATCATGACAGATATGAAGAAATGGGCTACTGCGTCCTGGTGACCCAACTCTTTCCACTTTGCTCTCCAGATGTTCGCTACATCGTCTATCGGTCTACGGCTCAACGCATCAGCAACTACGTTCGCCTTTCCCAGATGATACTGTATGTCGAAGTGATAGTCCTTCACAAACTCTAACCACCTGCGTTGATGCATATTCAGCTCTCGCTGAGTGAACAGGTACTTCAGTGACTTGTGGTCTGTGAATAAGCGAAATTTCTCCCCCAATAAGTACTGTTTCCATATCCTCAATGCAAAGACGACCGCTGCTAACTCTAGGTCATGTGTGGGGTAATTCTTCTCGTGCATCTTAAGCTTGCGGGAGGCAAAAGCTATAGCCTTATCCTCCTACTGAAGTACTCCCCCAAGTCCCCGTAAAGAGGCGTCGGTGTAAACCAGATACTCCACGCCCGGCTTGGGTAAAGCAAGGACCGGTGCTGAAGTAAGCTTGTTTTTCAGCTCGTCGAAAGCCAATTGACAAGCATCGTCCCAAACATATGGTACCCCCTTACGAGTCAAGTTCGTCAATGGACCCGCTATTTTAGAGAACCCTCGAATGAATCTCCTGTAGTATTCGGCTAATCCCAAGAAACTACGCACTTCCGTCGGTGTCTAGGGCTATCCCCACTCCCTCACCGCTGACACTTTACTCGGGTCAACTACTATTCCCTGTTCTGAAATAACATGCCCCAAGAACTGCACTTCCCATAACCAGAACCCACACTTCTCGTACTTACCATACAACTGATGTTCTCGTAGAGTCTGACGAACCTGTCTCAAGTGCTCGACATGCTCTTCCTCGGTGTGTGAGTATATTAAGATGTCATCTATGAAGACGATGACAAATTGATCCAAGAACTCTCTGAACACTCGGTTCATCAAGTCCATGAATACGACTGGAGCATTTTTGAGTCCAAATGGCATAACTTTGAACTCATAGGACCCATATCTCGTCAAGAAAGAAGTATTTGAAACATCCTACTCCCTAATACGTAGCTGATGGTACCTTGACCTCAGATTTATCTTCGAAAAGAAAGTTACTCCCCTTAGCTGGTCGAATAGATCATCGATTCGAGGTAACGGATACTTGTTCCGTATCGTGACCTTGTTCAGTTCCCGGTAGTCCACACATAGCCTCAGTGAACCATCTCTCTTTTTCACAAACAACACTGGAGCACCCCAAGGTGAGGTACTCCTACGAATGAAGCCCTCACCTAACAGCTGCTCTATTTGATCCCGTAAGTCTCGTATTTCTACCGGAGCCATACGTTATGGAGCACGTGCTATAGGTCGAGTATCCGGTAATAAATCTATGGCAAAATCTATCTCTCGACTGGGGGGTAGGCCTGGTATATCCTGAAATACATCAGAATACTCATGAACAACTGGGATCGAGTCTAAGGGAATCACGACCTCCTTAGAGGTATCCTACTCTATGTAATATAAATGAACGGTTGAGCCTCCCTATGGGCGAGGCATCACAACTACAAACATCTCTTGCCCCGGAATGGCAAAGACAATACTGGAATCGAAATAATCTATCATGGCTCTGTAATACGCGAGCCAATCCATACCAATAATAACATCGTGCTCATGCATATCTAAGACTAGCATGTCTGCTGGTAAAACCAAGCTACCAATCTCTACTCCTATACCCCGGCATATAAACAAAATTAGCGATCCATTTCCCAGTGGTAAGTCTACACACGTTACAGTGCTCTCTGCTGTGGCTAATAACCCTAAAGCTTTCACAAAATGGGTAGCTGTAAAACAGTGTGTCGCTCTAGTATAAAAAAAACTTGACCCATAGTACCATTGATAGGAAACATACCCTCAATCGCGGGTGGTGCCTGTGGAGCTGTTGCCTGATGGACGTTATAGACACGTCCGTACTGTAACTGCCCCTGCTGCACTGGAGCGGATGGAATGGCTGGTAGGGCTGGTACCTGAGCTGGTGCTGGGTGGACGATTGGAAAACGTGGCCTCTGTGGCTCATTACGGGTACCCTGCTGCTGTGGGGCTCTATCTCCCTCTGGTCAATCATGGCGTCTGTGGCCATTCTTACCACACCCGAAGCATCGCCCCCTTGAAGTTTCCTCCCATATGTCCCTACTGATTACGACCCTACTGGCCGTTACCACCTCGCCATTGGCCCTACTGGCCCTGCTAAAATCGCTGCTGGCCCTGATGGCCCTGCTGCTACCCCTACGGCTAACGATGTTGGCCCTGCTGGCCCTGATGATTAGGCTAGCCCTGCTGACCCTACCGATTAGGCTGGCCCTGCTGACCCTGCCTAAATCCCCCAAATCCCTTCCTGGAATCACCTGATCAGAACCGCTTGGCAGGGTCCCCCTGATGGGAACTCTGCTCTTATTGATGAGTCTGCCCCTGAGATGTCGGTGCTTCACTAGCACCACTACCCCATGTCCTGCCCTGCTAGCTGGACTCTCCTGCTCGCTTACTTCCCTGCAGATGGAAGCGGTGATCCTGACAGTGTATTAAGGCAGCATTGAGTATGTCTGTATAGGTACTCAAAGACAAATTTCCTATAAGGTGCTGACGGATCCTCCAAGCTAACCCGTCCACAAATAATAATATCTTTTAACTCTCAGTGGGTGCCTCATCTGTCACTATAGTGAGAAGTATTGTGAACTCCTCTTCATACTCAGCAATAGTATAATTTTCCTGCTTCAAGTTCAGTAACTTCCGCCTCATCTCAGCTTGCACGGTGAATGGAAAATATTTGCGGTCAAACCGCTCCTAAAATGACTGGATCGGGATAACATCCCTCTCCTCTAAGGTGGTGGTGGACTCCCACCACTGCAAAGCGGCCCCCACTAGCTTAAAGGAAGACAACAACTATTTTTGCACGTCTGTGCACTCATGCATATGCAGATGCCTCTGGATATCTTTCTTCCAATGGCTGACAATGATGATATCCGAACTACCCGAGAACTCAGGGAGATGCACCTTTTGAAAGGCATCCCTAACCCGCTCTCATGTAGATGGAAGTTGTGTAGGTACTGGCGCCACTACCTGAGCTTGAGGAGGAGCCTGCTGTACTATCGCTAGCGTGGCATTTACCTCTTGAGCAATGATGGCGGCTACCTCATTTGCGTTCATCATTCCCTGAGACGGAGCTACTGGCTGCTCGGCTTGGGCACGCCTATCCTTTGGGGCACGTCTCAGAAGCATCTAAAACGTGAAGAAATTTATTAGTCTACAGTTATTATCAAATCTCAAATAGCTGAAGACGTAATCATAAAAGTAAAAATACAACAATCCTAAAATAGGGCTCTATAACAAAAACGCTAAGCTGAAAGCGAAATAAGACATACAGATCCTAAGGACACTAGAACCTGATGCTCTGATACCACTTGTGACACCCCGCCTAATTAAACATCGGGTGATCAGTCCTTTATTAAATTATAATCAAGGTGAACGGTTGGTTCATTCTTGGCATCACTGTCGTAAACATAACTTTTCCAATTAAACACCCTAAATAATTAAGCTAAGTGTCAAAACCATTTTAGACATTACTTTCCAAATTTTATTTCAAAAACCAACATTTATAATTTTACATAATTAACAGTTTAAGAATCACACAATAATAACAAGGATATGAATGATCATTCAAGAATTTATCTATCAATAGTAAATCCCAACTTCAAACAACCAAAGAAAAACATTCTAACAGTAATAAATCCCAAAGTAAAACTACTAAAAGTAAATGAATTACAATCCATCACAAAACCAACTGAATAATGAAAAAGGGCGACACATGCCCAACTAGATAAAGTAGAACTTGAAGTGGAATCAACAATGAGGTCATCTAAGCAAGAGGCCTTCAACTCCCACCTAAGGTGCAACGCGTTCCCTACGGAGGATCCTATGCAAGATGCCCCTGTGGCTGGGCACCTGTAATACAAACATATATATACAAGACAGAAGAGAAAATAGAAAACGGGTAAGAGCCCGATTCTAAAAATAGTTTAAAATTAGTTTAGCAAGTATTTAAAGTGCTATCGGCTAATGCAACCAACATATTAGTGCGACACTCCCTTGACAAATCCTCACCTCTCTTCTAATGTGCACACCTATCGCACTAATTCTTCCCAACAATTTAACTTATATTATCTTAAGTTACTCGTGAGGTTTCAAACCGACAAATTCAAATATTTAGGAGGTTAAGTTTATTTTAAAAGCAAAGTTCTCAATTAAACCTTATTTAATAATAAAGTTTCTCAGTAATATATCATGCTTTTCAAACACTTATACCCAAGTTGAATTAATTATTCATTTCTCACATACCATAATCACAGCAGGTAGTTCCCAATTTCCAGATTTATATATATATATATATATATATATATATTTTAACATCACCCCACACAAAATCTATGGTGCGGGCATACTCTGATATCCAGTCCCCGTATCACTCATACTAAGGGAAATACTAGTTCAGAATCACTCTCGAACTGTATTAACACAAAACACATACAAAATGAGACGAAGCATAGTTCCAAGTCAATAAGAGGATATCACATACCCTCACATCTCTTAGGACCGTATGACTATAGATCCGATAGCCTTTACCAAGGATTTCTATCTTCTAGGGTACGAGTCAATATCCCCCATAAAGGTCCCATCGAGATAAGACTATCCCATCGCGGTAACCTCAGGGATAGCAAGTAGCGTGGGCATGATTTTTACACGTATATAGTATATGCATAAACACAGTCATATATATATATACTACTATTACCATATCAAATTTAGGTACACTCTAACGACCCATAATTATGATATTTATCCTTATTACTCGTTAATTAGTTATCACGTATAACGATTTCTCTCTTATTCAAATTTGTGGGATTATTCCAGCTTATTAAGTGGCACACGCGGATTCCTATCTCTTAAGTGAAATTTCAGTAGGTACTCATTTATTTTACAACGTAACTTCCTTACGAGTCTCACCCTTTAACACATATTCCCATTGTCCCTTATGTGTAAATCATCCCCGGGAAAGATTAATCTCGCCTTACGTTAAAGGTTCCATATTTTTAATAAGTCCTACTGGTCTTCTTTATATCCCAAAATGCTCTAACATTAATATCCAAGAATGTCTAATCATTTAAGTTGAAACAACCTATAAAAAGGGGAATATGAGTTATGCAGGAGGGGTCGATCGATCTATGGCAGGTGTTCGATCGATCGAAACATCGATCGATCGATTCTCTAGGGTCGATCGATCAATCAAGCAGGTATGACAGACCTGCAGATTTTCCAGAATTACGGGTTTTCTCTTGCAAAATCATCCAAAACGATATCTTTGATTACCAAACTCCAAATAGTTTATACTACAAGTATTATAACCTCAAATAAATGATTTTCTACGTCAAGCATGTGGATTTTCATCATGAAAAACGAATTAAAAGGGGTATAATCCATAAAAATATCAAGAAAACTAATATTTTTTTTGTCTAGTTCTTTCCCATTCTTTTTTCAGATTTCATACTCTTTATTTACTGTAATTTCGTGGTTCAATCTCTACATATGAATTGAGTTTCCAGAATACATCTAATACTCATACAACATGCGAATTTAATTCTCCAAAATGGGTTCTTCTTTCACATAAACTATACCTAATCAATCCTAGGCTAATATGATTGGAGCATTAACTGAAATAGAGAAAGATAGATACTTGCCTAGGAATTTTTGTTTGTGATTTGTGGATGAAATCAGTGTGGTGGTGATCCTCGTTGCGCGATCTAACTTTTGGCGGTGACGGCGATGCAAACGGAGGAGTTCTTGGCCTAGAACTCCTTGGTAACCTTTTCCTTTCCTTCTCTAATGTCCATCTCTTGTTTTTGGTTGTGTTAACCCTAGAAGACAACCCTAAGCATCTGATATAACCTAGAAAATTCGTAGGTTTCCAAGCCCAAAAATACAAAATGCCTAAAACCCCCTCCCGGGGTGTTAATTAAGCCTAAAAACGCCCCGAGACCCAAAGAAAACCCCCGAGTACATTATTTTGACTATCTCGACCCTTCCGGACACTTTGGCGCACTCGAAATGACCATACGGGTGACTGATAATTTATTCACTTTTATTAATCAAAATTTAGTCCCGACACGACATGGGCGCGTCCCGACTTAAATTTACAAAATTGTCATTTTATTCACTCGTGACATTTAATTGAACCAATTATATATATTACTTTGCTCATTAGTAATATTCAACAAGTTTCCAATAATTACTAACTCTCGTCACGTTAGTAATTAAAAATAATTAATTTTCGAATTTATATGAAATTAATAACTCACATTAAATTTAATAAATGTCCAAATTTAGAAAGCATAAAAATACGGGGTATTACACTTGAGAGGTGAGGATCTCAAGTGAGGGAACAAGAAACTAACATGGATATAACGTTTACTGTTTAATGCATTTTGAACACTTGTTGATTTTAAATTGTTTTCTTCTCAGGCTGTGACCCTATTGCAAATCTTTTCTCTTGTCAAATTACTTTAGGTGCCTAGCCATAGGAACACCAAGAATAGAAATTCGATTCATTTGACGAGTTGTAGCTTTTGTGGAAGTTATAGGACTTGTTTGTAGACGCCTCCATAATTCTCATTCCTACATATTGAGGTTCTCTATTTTAGATAGGGCTTGTTGCCTCTTTTACTTGTTTCAGAATTGGAGATTTGTGGATCAGTTTAGTTATTCATTTTGGTTATTGATTTACTTTGTTGGATTATTATATGGAGATTTAGGATGGATATGTTTACTACAATCCCATTTATTACTTTAGTCATTTTAATTCGTATGAGATTTATTTTGAATGGTGTATGGGTTGTAATTGGATAAAAGCTGGTTTTATCTTAATGTGTAAATTTGACATCAACCTTTTTAAATATTAGGTGATTAGTGTTAATAATAAAGTTTTTCACAGTGATGCATATTCTGAACCAACTGAATATTCTGAATTAATTTAATAAAGGACTGACCACCCGGTATTTAACTAGGCGGGGTGTCACATGTGGTATCAGAGCATCAAGTTATAGAGTCTTTTGGGATCTGTGCGGCTTATTATGCTTTTAGCTTAGCGTTATTTGATGTAGAGCACTATTATTAGGATTATTGCATTATTGATTATGTTTTTACATCCTTAGTTATTTGATATTTGATAACTGTGGAATTATATATTATTTCTCATTACAGACGTGCACCTAGGGCTAGAAATGCCCAGTCCGAGCCTCAGCCAGCACTAGCTCAGGGTACAATAAATGCTACCGAGGGTGCTACCATCATTGTTCAGGCAGTTAAAGCAACACTAGCTATGGTTCAGCATGCCCCACCACAGGTACAGGCGATTGCACCAGCACCTGCTCATGCATTCTCTTCCTTATGGGAGCGAGTTAGGGATGCCTTCCAAAAGTCATATCCTCCAGAGTTCATAGGGGGTTCTGATGTGGTTACAACTAGCCAGTGGAAGAAAGATATCCAAGGGCATTTGAGGATGTACGAGTGCACGGAGGTACAGAAGAAAATATTAGCTACCTTCAAGCTAGAAGGGGGAGCGTTACAGTGGTGGGAGTCCACTACTACTGCAGAGGAGCGTGACTATATGACTATATAGGACTTATGGGAGCGGTTTGATCGCAAGTGTTGCCCTTTTGTCGTTCAGACTGAGATGAGACAAAAACTACTGGACCTCACTCAGGAGGGAAAGACTGTAACTGAGTATGAGGAGGAGTTTAGTAGATTGGTAAATTTGGTATCGACTGAGGTGCCTACTGAAGAGAAGAAAATTCAGATATTCATGGATGGTTTGACCTGGAGGATTCAACAGCATCTTCTGGGTAATCTCTATTTGCAGTCTTATACTTATGTACTTAATGCTATTTTACTACACTGCCAAGGTCATTATTTTCATGTAAAGGGGAACAATCAGGCAAGTGACTCTAGCCAGGAGGGTAGGACAAGTGGAGGTAGTGCCAGTGGGGCACAAGCAGCTCAGAGACAACAAAGGCAGAGTGAGGACGTTAACTATCAAGGGGATCCTGCTAAGATATTCATATCTGGGGGGTTTCGTCAGGGACAGAGAGGTTTCAGACATGTCCACCAGGGTCAGCATGGCCATCGGGACAGTAGGGCCACCCGGGCCAACAACAGTTTTAGCAGGGCCATTAGGGCCAGGGAGAGGTAGCAATGGCCAGCAGGGCCGAGTCCAACTGGGATAGAAAGGGGGGAAATTTTGTTGGGAAGTGTTTTATTTGTTCCAAGATTGGCCACAGATAATTTGAATTCCATGATAAGGGGAAGTATTCTCAGTAGTAGGGTGCTCACCAGGAGCCCCAGAGGCGGATTTTCCCAGCCTCTCTTCTAGCGCCAGCACCAGTCCCAACCTTGCCTATCATTCCAATAATTTAGGTTAAGCAGGGGAAATTATAGTATGAGAATGTCTACAACATCCATCAGGCTACAGTCCCACAGGCTCCACTCGCAGTTGAGGGTATGTTTTCTATTTGGGGGAATTTGGGGAGGACATTATTTGACATGGGAGCGTCACATAGTTTCATTGCCACTAGTTTTGCATCCGCCATTGGGATATTAGACACGATGGATAGCACAATCATTAGTGTAGATTCACCATTGGTCTATGGGTCATTGATTCTCTTTATATGTTGGGGAGTAGGCGTATAGATTAGGAGGTTGATCCTACCGACTGATATTCTTGTTTTAGATATGCACGAGTATGATGTTATTATTGGAAGGGATGGTCAAGTATAGGGCCATGAACAATTTCTTTAGTAGGATAATAGTATTCATTATCCCTGGTCAAGAGATATTTTTAGTGGCGATGCCTCGCCTCGAGGGAGGGTCATCAATCAACTTATTTTATATAGAGGAGGAGACCTCTACATAAGTTGTTATTCCCCTCGATTCTATTCCAGTTGTTCATGAATACGCAGATGTGTTTTAGGATATACCAGGGCTACCGTCAAGTATAGAGATTGAGTTTATGATTGACTTAGCGCCGGACAGTGGATCGCTAGCTCGTGCACCTTATCGTATGGCTCCTGCGGAGATGAGGGAGATAAGGGATCAAATTGAGTAGTTATTGGGACATGGTTTCATCCATCGAGTACCTCAGCTTGGGGTGCCCTAGTTCTGTTTTTGAAGAAGAAGGATGGATCCTTATGACTGTGCGTAGATTATCTGGAGTTGAATAAGTTTACGATACGAAATAAGTATCTGTTTCCCAGAATTAATGACTTATTCGACCAATTGAGGGGAGAGGCTTTATTTTCAAAGATAGACTTGATGTTATGATACCATCAGTTTAGGATCAGGGAGAAGGATGTGTCTAAGACTGCGTTTCTGATGAGGTATGGATGCTATGAGTTTTGAGTTATGCCATTCGGGCTAACCAATGCTTCGACATTATTTATGGACTAAATGAACAGAGTTTTTAGAGAGTTCTTAAATTAGTTTATCATTATCTTCATAGACGACATCCTGATTTATTCACAGATTGAGGAGGAGCATATTGAGCACTTACACAGGGTTTTGCCGAATTTACGGGGGAATGAGATGTACGCCAAATTTGAGAAATGTGGATTTTAGCTGTGATAGGTAAAATTCTTGGGGCACATCGTATCAGATAGGGGAATATTTTTGGACCCCAACAAGGTGTCAGCAGTGAGGGAGTGGGGATAACCCACGATGCCAACGGAGGTGTAGAGTTTCTTGGGGTTAGTAAGATATTACAGGCGGTTTATTTAGGGATTCTTGAAGATAGCGGGTCCGTTGACAAATTTGACTCGCAAAGGAGTGCCATTTATCTAGGATGACGCCTGTCAATTAGGTTTTGATAAGCTGAAAGACAAGCTGACTTCTGCACTAGTTCTAGCACTACCTAGACTGGGAGTTGAGTACTTAGTCTATAACAATACGTCCCTACAGGGACTTAAAGGTGTACTTCAACAGGATGGTCAGTTTATAGCTTATGCCTCCCGAATGCTTAAGCCTCACGACCCCACCCATGACTTAGAGTTTGTGGCAATCATGTTTAATCTTCGAATCTAGAGACACTATTTATTGGGGGAGAAATTTTGTCTGTTCATAAATCACTAGTGACTGTAGAATTTGTTCATTCAAATGGAATTGAATATGCGTCAACGTAGGTGGCTTGAATTTCTGAAGGACTACTAGTTCGATATCCATCACCACCTGAGGAAAGCTAATATAGTAGCTGATGCGTTGAGCCGGAGGCTAATAGGTGACGTGGTCGAGGTGTGGAAGGAGAAATAGAAGGAGTTGGGACACAAGGATGTAGTAGCCCGATCATTCATGTCTTCCATGAACGTTACACCCCAGATTGTGACGAGTGTAATACAGGCCCAGGCAGCCGACACATTATGTTATGATCGAATTGTACATCTTCTAGCCGAGGGATCTTAGTCTTATTCTATGGCTTCAGATGGGGGTTTATGCTTTAATGGACATTTTGTTGTTCAATATGGGGAGGACCTATGACATTCAGTGATGACAGAGTCGCACGGTTGACATTTTTCAGTACATCTTGGAGGGAATAAGATGTACCAGGATATGAGACGACAATACTGGTGGAGTGGAATGAAGAAAGATAACGCCGAGTTTGTTTCGAAATGAGCAATTTGTCAACAGGGAAAAGTGGACCATCAGATACTGGGAGGGCCCCTACAACCATTAGAGATCCCTATGTGGAAATGGGACAACATTTCCATGGATTTTATCACAGGGATGCCCACATCACAGAGGGGTCATGATTCCATACGGGTGATTGTGGATCGATTGACCAAGGTATCTCATTTTCTGCAAGTTTGGACCAATTATACTATGAGGCAGTACGCTCAAATCTTCATCGCTGAGATAGTGGGACTCCATGGGGGTGCCCCTTGATATTGTATCCGACCGGGAGAAGATTTTTGTGTCCCGATTTTGGAAGAGTTTTCAAGAGGCCATGGGTAGAGAGTTATGTTGGCGTTCGACATATCACCCATAGACAGATGGGCTAATAGAGCGGACAAATCAGATGTTAGAGGATATGTTGCAGATGTGTATCCTTGATTTTAGTGAGAGTTAGGAGCAGTATCTCCCACTGGTGCAGTTTTCTTATAATAATTCCTACCAGTTTACTATTAGCATGGCTCCATTCGAGGTGTTATAGGGTAGGCCTTATCATTATCTAGCGTGTAGGCTAGAGGTGGGGGACAACAAGCTACTCGGGGCCAGAGGTAATTCAAGATACTTCGGTCAGGATTGAGATGATTCGGAGCCGTATTTAGGTTACTCAAGATTGAAAAAAGAGTTACATCAATGCGAAGAGGTTCTTCATAGAGTTTAATGTCGAGGACCAGGTGTTTCTACGAGTATCCCCTATAAAAGGGGTAATGCAGTTTTGAAAGAAATGGAAGTTGGTGCCGAGGTACATAGGGTCATTCCCTATAATGTGTTACATATTTTTTCATTTAGGAGATATCTTCGGGATGACATGGCCCACACTCATATTTATTTGGAGGAGATTAACCTGCATCCCGATAGTTCCTATGAGGAGGGCCCACTTGTTATCCTAGACCATAGCGAGAGGAAATAAAGGTCAAAGGTAGTGTCGTTAATCTGTGTGTAGTGGCGGCATCACAATGTAGAGGAGTCTACATGGGATCACGAGGATGAGATGCACGATAAATATCCTAAGTTATTCTTACTAGGTAAACCTTTACTTTTCCGAATTTCGGGATGAAATTCCATTATTAAGGGGGAGTATGTAATACCCTGTATTTTTAATAATTTTATTTATGGGATTAATTGACTTAAAATGGGAAATTTATTCATAATTAATCCAGATTTATTTAAATCATTACTAGCGTGACGGGAGTTAATACTTATTGATGTAAGTTATATTGAATATTACTTAGTGAGTAAAGTGATATATGATCATGAAAATATTAATGCTCTTGTGAGTGAAAAATATGACAATTATGGAATTTAAGTTGGGACGTGTGGGTGAGTCGTGTCGGGACTAAATTAGTAAGATAAAAAGTAAAATAACGATATGTTACCCATATGGTCATTTCGAGTGCGCCAACGTGTCCGAAAGGGTCAAAATAGTAAAAAAAAGTCTACTCGGGGGGTTTAGTTTGGGTTTCGGGATAGTTTTGGGCCAGATCGACACCCAGAGGGGTATTTTTGTCTTTTGAAAAATCTAGAGAAACTAATGGACGAAAATTGGGAGGATTACATCTACATATATATGAGAGAAGTTAGGTTTTATCAGCAGAGAAATGGAAAGAGTCCAAGAGGAAGAAGAAGGAGGGATTTCTGGGAGCTCCAAGACCAAAACCAACTATCCTTCACCAAAACTAACATCAACTTGTAAAGCGAAAAGAGAGGAACTCCTCTATACCACTCTCATTCAAAACTTTAGACGTTCCCAATAAGGCAAGTAGTTATCTTACTTTAAATTAGTGCGTATAAATTATACATGCTAGTGTAGAATTTATGTCATACACCTAAAATGCTGAAATTTAGGTTGAAATTGAATTCTTAATCAAGTTTTGGGTAGAAAATTGATTATAGATGAAATACTATATGTAAAGGCTATGAATCTGAGATATTACATGAAGGAAAATGAATTTAATTTTTGATTTTGAGTGGATAAAATTATTGATGAGGTAAAATTAGGGTTTTTGACGTTTGATTAAATTCCTTCACCCATGTATAGGATTTAATGAGGTTTGATGGTTAAAAGATGTTAGGGATCATATATATGTATGTAAAATGGATTTAGGATTGTGAATTGTGAGTTGGATGAAGTTTGTGTGAATTGGGTGAACGAAAATGGGCAAAAATGCACATTTCTTAAGGTAGAAGACGAACTGGACAAAAGTCGTTCGAACGACCTAGGAAAAGGGAAAGTCATTCGAACAACATCATTCGAATGAGAATCCAATAAGAAATCCAATGAGAACTCATAACCTAGTTCGTTTGAAGATCGTTCGAACGAGATACTGGTCACTTCGAACGAGATTTCAAAATTTTGGGAATTTATGGGGCGAGCTGGAATTTGGTGAAAATAATTCAAGAACTATGAATGACTCAAGTACATGTAGAGAAAACGTAGTTCTTAATCTGGTAATATGGGAATAGGCGTATTTAAGGATAAGAGGGACTTCTTAGTGATATTCATTATAAGAGATGCGATACGTTAGAGAGAATAGTCATAACTGAGAGACATTGTGAACATTGTAAGAATGATAACTCGTGTAAATATCAAATATATAGGTGGTGTGATACTATTAATTATATGGGTTGTGTGTACCTATTATATGAATCCTTATGTATATGACATACCTACCATACTTTCTATCACAGGAGGTCTTAGGAAGGGGACAATCTTATCTTGATGAGCCTTCAGGGGGATTTTTGATTGCTACCTTAGGGCATAGGTTTGGGAAAGACTTTTTTTGTGAGTTCATAAGTCTACGGTCACGTGGTTGCGTAGGTATGTGCATAGCCCATGGGGATGGAAACTATGTTCGCCTACATTGTGTGTGATATGTGTTGATGCAATTCCAGAGTGATTCGAAATTTATATTCCTTACGTACGTGATGTACCGAGACTAATAGAAGAGTATATGTGCACCGTAGGTTTAGCCTTTTGGGGGTGCCGTATTAGTATATATATGTATGATAGTGATATATATATATATATATATACACTAGCGAATACCCATGCCTGAAGGCACGTAGGAAATTTCAATAATATGTAATTGCAAAATGGCCAAAATTTCGAAAGAACATAATCGTAAAACAACAAAAATATCATTCCCCAACAAAACATCTATATATTTTGTACAATTCGTTAAACTTAAACTAAGAAAAGAACTCCATACGTTTACAATGACTTCGTAAGAGTTTTACATACGATTCTACGCGTATGTTATGTAGTTAAAATTTAGCAACTCAAGTAGGTAAAATTAATTTATGCTATATGTTTTTTTTAAATAAAAGATCGGAATTATTATGACAATAATCACCAAAAATGTGTAAAAACCTATAAAAAAAGAACTTTCAAAATGAGACAAATTTGTAATTGACACCTCGCTCTCTTCAAAAGTCTCCTTAGTATATTTTTACTTCATGTTTTTTAAAATGAAAAAATCAAAATTTTTATTACAATAAGCATCCAAAATGTGTAGAAATGCATGAATCTACACCATAGAAAAAACATCACCCATTGTATTATCTACTGCATCTTACATACTCTTAAGATTAATGCATTTTAACATGACAAAAAATATTCAAATAAGAGTCGTTTTTCTTTCAAGCAGACTATTCAACATCTCCCCACATATTTACATTTGATTCTATTCACAACAAAAATGACACATTTCAAAATCAAAAGGAAGCGTGACAAAAATCACAAATTTGATTTTATTGGCAAAAAATGAAGCATTAACATATTTGATGAGCATCTCCTAGAATTGATCAAAAATTGAAATCAAATATCACATCTATGTTGGATTGTTTTGACACATTCGCGTCGGGTTGGTGTCAAAATTATAACTCGTGTTAAATTATTGTATTATTCGTGTTTTTACATGTGTATATGTGTTGTTTATTCGTGTTTTTTCCTATGTGTTAAAAAGACATTGAATATCGTTCGATTTTATTTTAAATTGCGTGCTAAACCCTTCATGAAGTGTATAAAGTGGAGTAAATATAAATTTTCCAACAAATAAGACATTACTCCTAAAACGTAAAATAATTTTAATTATTTGGAATGACATCAACTTATTCCAGTTGAACTATGTGTGCCTACTGGATTTGGATCTAAAATAACTTTGTTATATATAAAAACTCAATTTTATAATTGTCATAGTTTTGTCTTCACCATATAATTATCATAGTTCATATGGGCATTTAAAATCCACTTCAATAAATGATTAATATAATTCAAGAAGCTAACATTATAAATTGTTGACATTCATTAAATTTCCATAAAAAATAAATGAGCCAAGCTCTTTTCTTGAGTTTAAAAAAGCAACATGGATCATATTTATTGGTCAGTCCCCATGATTCTCGCATCACCTTAGCCCCACAAAACCTTGACCCACAGCAAACACCACATCCATGTATACATCTTTAAATAAGTGACTTTTTATCTTTACCATCACCTCACCCCACCAAAACCCACTTAAGAATGAAAGAACAAACATAAAAAAAGTAGTTATTAGTGAGACCAGACCTCTCCTTAGACATTAAAATAAGTAAAATTGCATGCAGACCTCTACTTATTTTTCATCCTATTATCCCTCTGAATTCAAGTTCCATAAATTCACCTTGTCTACACTTGTTCTCATGCCAAGCAGACCATGTGATTCATAAGATGCCCACTTTGAAGAATTTATGACTAATTGTTTAATACATGAGATTGGTACATTAAAATTTAGGTTCGAAGACCCCAACCTATAAACATAATCTATCTATAAAACATGGTGATGGATTGTGGTGTACCTGGTGTACATTAGATGGGGACACCAAAAAGTACCTTTATCTTCAATGGTGATGGCTTGTGGTGTACCAGGTGGTGTAAACAAAAGTTTGTAAACTCTCCCACCTTATGTGATATACAAGTTAAAAATCTAAAAGTAAAACTATATGAAATAAGTGTAAGGAATCAAATCTATAAAACTTAATCTATAAACATGTGTAAACCTGCATATAAAGGATTACTAGTATTTAAACAGAGGGAGAGAAACCAAAAATCGAGAGAAAAGCCCCATATCTGAATTTATAATAAAAAAAGCACCCCAAAAAATTTGAACCAAAAGATAAAAATTAGAACTAAATTTCTCTTGGTCTTATCCACCAGACCACTGTAACAAATATGATCATCATTTTGGGAGTATATTTACATAAACATCACCATATAAAAAACTTGGAGCCATTTGCAGGCTGTACCCTGGTCCATAGAGAACATAAAACTTTATTGTAGCCCAAAACCACTCACCTCCAATTACGGTTCCTACCTAGTACACTAAAATTAGAAGCAACACAAAATTCATCTATTGTTCTCCTTTTCTCTATGAACAAAAGAAAGAGTGAAGTTGGTGATGGAGAGTTTGATTGAATGGAACTGAACAACCCCGAGTAAATGCAACTGAAGCAAAAATCATTAGAGTTGCATCATTTTGCCAATGCCACTGTCAGATCCTGAACTATCAGTGGATCCCCATTGTCAGCGGATCCCCACTATCAGCTCTGTCCCGACATTCTGGATCCCTACTGTCCCGTCATTCTGGATCCCCATAACCTCTGTCCCAAAATTCTGGATCCCCACTGTCAGCTCCTGCACTTCTTCATCCGTGAAGCTAATAGCGGGTTTTGTTTTTGATAGCAGGGGTAAGATAGTAATCCCCGAATGTCCTCCGATAACTGGGACATCAATGTCAATGAGCTTCAGGTCCTTCTGAGCCACAAATGTGTTTGCCCAACGAAACATAAGACTATAACCAAATTCCTAATAAATCAGTAATGCATATATAAGGACAAAAATATTTCTATATTTCTGGTTATATATTTATATATTTCTATCCCATTTGCAATATTTATATATATAGTTAGTTAGTTTAAACAAATTCCTAATAAATGCTCATATATCAAGTCAGTTAAACCACAAAATATCCTTGAAACAGATTGCATTCTTACAACAGCCTTTAAACAAAAAAATCAACTAAAAAACAAATGAATTAGCACCAAGTCAAGCTTCAACACCAACTAAAAATCTTATAAACAATTTGTAAGTAATAAGTGTGTAATATATATGCATGATCAAATTACCCAGAACACAAATATAGGAAAACAAACCCCACTACACAGATACATAAATCTTCAACAAAAAACTAATTTTTGTCATCTTCGAAAGCAGAACCAAAACACCTTGCAAAAAGGAAATGATTGATCACACCCCAAATCAACAATTCTAGAACATAACATTGTCATCAATTTCAGCATACTCAAACCATTTGTAAATAATAAGTGTGTAATATATATGGTGGTGTGCATATGTCATGGACAAATGATTGTGTAATATTTGAATAATAAAATACATAAATAAACGTAGACAATGGATGATTTTCTGCATTTTTATTGGAAATCAATTGCATCGCCAAGGTTCAGTCTGTCCCAACTGTGGCTCTAGACCAGATATAACAATGTTAAACGTTGGGAAAACATAGTAGCAAAATTAGTGACACAACTACAAAACGGATTTGAAAATGAATACATTATTTGCTTTAAAAAATGGAAGTTACATAGTAGTGCCTTATGAGTAACTCCAAGTGGAATATTAGTTGGGAAGAAATAGAGATCTTTATAAAGGGCATCCAAAGATTCATCAAAAAAATAAGAAAAGTGTAATGTATTTGAACGGTAAATGTTCACTGAAACATATCTTCCTCAATTAAACATGTCGTATTAGTATAAAATTATAATTGGTTACAATGTTATGTTATTAAAACTAATGAATGACTGTATATTCAAAACTACACAAAATACTTCATAAACAAAGATTAGAGTTCAAGAAATAATTTAATAAATAAAAAAAGGTCAAATGAAAAGTAACCATATTTGGGAATTTATATATTCGTTAAACTAATTCTAACTTAAAACACAAAACATGAGGTGATTAATGTAACAGAACCTAAATCTACACGTACCTAGAAGGCAAAAATGATTGCATAGATGAACTCATTGCATACCTGAGAGCAAATGACCAAAATAAATTAAAGAATCTGTTACTGAAAGTTAGTATAAAAGAAGCTGAAGATGACCGTAAAAAATTGAATTGGTGAATGCCTCAATAGCTTAAATGACTAAAATTTGTTATGAACCTCAACACACATCACTGATAAAAGTGGGAGGGCTAAAATATTGATCAATTTGCTGCATAAACTCAAGTTCTATTTTCCATTTTACCCCATTCAAAGAACTAATGAGTGTATATAATGTTGAGATATATGAATGAAAATATAAAATATTTTCTACCGTGATCGATTAAAACCAACAAAGATTATGCCTGTAGATTCCCACTATTTCTCAATTACGCATATGTCAACCACTATAACCACCTCCCGTGGACATCCCATACATTCCCACTATCTCCCGAAGTTATATATTTAAAAGCATTCCAATTTTCATGGAAATGTTAAACTAAATACAAATGTGATACTAATGCTAACTGATAGGTGGCTAAAATAATAATATATTTGATCTAGATTTAGTACTTTGAACTGAAAAAACTTAAGTTGCCAACATAGGGCTGAACAAAAAAACAATATTATTCTCTAGAATTAGAGTAATGAATCTCAAAGTGAAGGCATATATATACTTACAAATCATTGTTTACAACCCCAATATATTCATCTGACCAAAAAACTAAAGTCCCATATTTAGGCCAAGGAACAATTAGAACCTTTGAAGACACGTGAAGATCCAAGTACCAATCAATTATGGTTTATGAAGAACCATGGTAGAAAGTGATGAAGTTTGGGCATACACACAGAAAGTGATGAAGTTTGAGATGGGTGTGGGCCAAATAAAAACGCAATTGACCAAAATCATGATTTTTTGCTTAAAAATCAATAGCAAAAAAATGTACATATGGAGAAACTGATGAAAAAAATTAAAATATAACACTACTTTTTGAGTAAAAATAGTAAACTAAAGCATAATTTCCTACGTACATTAATCTAACTACATGTAAAGCCAAACAAATTGCAATATTTGATTTTCGGACTTCACAATAATCTAACTACATGAGCAAACCAAGGCTTATTGCAAATATTCCAATACAGAAATTTGTTGGGTTACCTATAAGACAATTTATCAAGAACCTTAAAAGCAATTGATCATTTGTCCCATCCCTATAGAAAGAGGAACACAAATATCCATGTTTTAAAATAAAAAAAAGTGCGCGCACACAGATTAGAACAAAAAAAATTCAAAATTCAAACTCTTAGAAACCCAAATTAAACCCCTATGTTTCAATCCAAACGAAAACCATCTGTGATATAAAAACCATTTAGAGACATTAAAGGATACCTTAAATAGTGGTGATAGAGTGAGAATCAAGAGAGAGCATGTAAAATAGAATTAATTAACATATAAAATAAATTGAAAAACTAAATATAATGAAAACCCAAATACTTGGTCGGTAGTGAAAGAGAAATTCAAACAAAATATCAAAAAAATACAAACACCACAAAATATCTGAATTTGCAAGCCAAATATCTACAGAAGAGAGAAGAGCCTACCTGAATTTGTAAATCCAAATACCTGTAAAAAATACAAACACTTATAAATCCAAATATTTGAAAAAAATAGAAATAAGTAACATATAAAATACATTAAAAACCTAAATATAATGAAAACCCAAATACCTGGTCGGTAGTGAAAGAGAAATTCAAACAAAATATCAAAAAAATACAAACACCACAAAATATCTGAATTTGCAAGCCAAATATCTACAGAAGAGAGAAGAGCCTACCTGAATTTGTAAATCCAAATACCTGTAAAAAATACAAACACTTATAAATCCAAATATTTGAAAAAAATAGAATTAAGTAACATATAAAATACATTAAAAACCTAAATATAATGAAAACCCAAATACCTGGTCGGTAGTGAAAGAGAAATTCAAACAAAATATCAAAAAAATACAAACACCACAAAATATCTGAATTTGCAAGCCAAATATCTGCAAAAGAGAGAAGAGTCTACCTGAATTTGTAAATCCAAACACCTGCAAAAAAATACAAACACTTATAAATCCAAATATTTGCAAAAAAATATAAACACCGCAAAATATAAATCATAAATACCACCTTTAACCTCCAAATAAGACATGGATGGATTAGAGAGAGAGTGTGTGCTGTGCGAAAAGAGGAGAGAAGGAAACGTTACTTAAGAGAGAGAGGGGGTGATACATGAATAAAGGAGAGAGAATGGTGAGTTTACTGAGGCTTTTTGGGTGGGATAATAGAAGTTGAGTGGGATAGTGAAATGTTTAGGAAGGTAATTTTGTTTTGGATTGAATCAGAACCGTTGGTTTGAAAAGGGAAAGATGTGGCAAAATCTGGAGCGTTATTGTGCTTTTACATTTTTGCCAATTCAAAAACCATTCCATCTTATTTTATATATATATATATATAGAGAGTTGATACGATTCTAGAGTGATTCAAAATTCGTAGTCCTTATGTGCGTGATGTACCGGGATTGATAGCAGTGTATGTGTGCACCAGATATTTAGCCTTTTTCGGGTGTCGTATTAGTGTGTATATATATATCCACACACACACTTGAGATTATTCTACTATGTCGCTTAGTAGATGAGAAAGACTATAATATTTAATATTAATCAACAATGGGAGAACTTGTATGATTAATTAGTTATTTAAATCCGTATCACTTGACGTTATAATTATAAGAATGTATTACTCGGATGCCATAATTGAGTACGATGTCTTAGGCATTTCAGTGAAGGACTTGGGTTAAGTTGGATAAGTGGGATAGGGTGACTGGGAGGGGATTAGGGGTCTATGCTAGGCGTGCACAATAGTTAAGAGGTGCGGATCTCAAGTGAGGGCACGAGAAACTAACATGGATATAACATTTACTCTTTAATGCATTTTAAAAACTTGATAATTTTTAAACTATTTTCAACTCGGGCTCTGACCTGTTTATTGCAAATCTTTTCTCTTATCAAATTATTTTACATGCCCATCGACAGAGACACCAAGAATAGAAATTCGATTCATTTGATGAGTTGTAGCTGCGATGGAAGTTACAGGACTTGGTAGTAGACGCCTCTATAATTCTTATTCCTACATATTTAGCTTCTCTATTTCAGATAGGCCATGTTGCCTCTTTTACCTCTTTTCAGACTTGGAGATTTGTGGATCATTTTAGTTATTCATTTCGGTTATTGATTTACTTTGTTGGATTATTGTATGGAGATTTAGGCTGGATATGATTACTACAATCCCATTTATTACTTTAGTCATTTTAATTCATACAAGATGTGTTTTGAATGGTGTATGGTTTGTAATTGGATAAAAAATGGTTTTATGTTAATGGGGAAATTTGACATCAACCTTTTCAAATATTAGGTGGTTAGTTTTAATAGTAAAGTTTTCGAGAGTAATGCATATTCTGAACAAACTAGATATTCTGAATCAATTTAATAAAGGACTGATCATCCGGTATTTAATTAGGCGGGGTGTCCCAAATACATAACCACTTGTGGATTTAGAATAATTTGAATTAGATATCCAATTGGCATCACTGTATTCTTCAAGTACAACAAGATATCTTGTGTAGTGAATTCCATTATTATGAGTATATCTAAGATATATAAGAATCCTTATTATGGATTTTCGACGGTGTTCATCTGGATTACTTGTATACCAAAAAAATTTGCTAATTGAGTAAGCAATATCTAGACGAGTGCAGTTCATGACATACATTAAACTGCCTATTATATGAGACTATTACAATTGAGATATATCATTTCTAGCATATTTATATAAATGAAGATTTAGGTCAATAGGTGTTTTAGCAATGCTATCACTACCTTTATCAAACTTATCGAGTATCATCTTAATATAATGATATTGAGATAAGACAAGTCCTTCTGATGTTTTGTAAATTTTAATTCCTAATATAACATCGATAAAATCCATATCTTTCATATTAAATTTAATGGACAAGATTTTCTTAGTAGATTTAATGATATGTTTATTATTTCCAAAAATAAGCATACCATTCACACAAAGACAAACAATGACATAGCCATTTCTAGTGTCTTTAATGTAAACACATTTATCACACTCATTTATTTTAAATCCATTTGACATCATTATGTTGCCAAATTTCACATGCCAGTGTTTAGGTGCTTATTTTAATCCACAAAGGGGTTTAATAAGTTTACACACTTTCTTTTCTTTTCCTGGAACTTTAAACCCTTCTGGTTGTTCCATGTATATCTATTCATTTAATTCTTCATTCAAGAAGGCGATTTTTACATCCATTTGATGTATCTCAAGATTATGTAATGTTGCAATAGCTATTAGCATTCGAATGGATGTTATTATCGTAACGGGTGAGTAAGTGTCAAAGTAATCAAATCATTTCTTTTGTCTATAGCCATTAGTTCCAAGTCTAGCTTTTTATTTATAAATTGATCCATCAATCTTTAATTTTCTCTTGAATATCTACTTGCATCCACGAGGTTTACTTCCTGGTGGAAGGTCAACTAATTCCCACCTATGGTTTTATATGATGGATTCAATTTCACTATTTACGCCTTCTTTCCAGAAAGGAGCTTCTGGAGTTGACATCACTTCTTTGATGTTTCTAAGCTCACTTTCTAACATATCTGTTAGAAAATCTGGACCAAAAGACATTGAAGTCTTTGTCCTTTTGTTGCGTCTAGGTTCGAGGCGATTATCTCTCTCAATTTATTTATTTTCTATATTATTTTGATGACTACTAGATGCTATATCGTAACTTCTTTTGCAAGAACTTGAATCAACCACTTTATTTTTATCGTGAATTATATCTTCAAAGAAATATGCATTTCTAGATTCAATTATAGTATTTACGTGTATATCAGGAATCTCAAATTTATATACATGAAATCGATATATACTACTATTAATTGCATAACCAATAAATGTGCAATCAACAATTTTTATTCCTCTATTAATCCTTTTAGGATAAGGAACCACTACTTTTGTAACACACCCCCACACTTTGAGATATTTATAGGAAGGTGTTCGACCTTTTCATAATTCATATAGTGTATTAAGTGTTCTCTTATGAGACATTTTATTAATAAGGTAGTTTGTAAAGAGAAAAGTTCCCCCCCCCCCCCCCCTCCCCCAAGTTCTGAGATAAACCCGAACTTATCAACATACCATTCATCATCTCTTTTATAGTTAGATTTTTGCGTTCCACAATCCTGTTAGATTGAGGTGAGTAAGGAGCGGTAGTTTGATGAATAATTTTATGTTTTGAACACAATTATTCAAAATGGGAATAATATTGACCGCCTCTATCACTCCTAACTACTTTAATCTTTTTGTTAGGTTAATTATCAACTTCAATTTTTTAATGTTAAAAAATATTTATTGCCTCATCCTTGATTTTAAGCAAGTACACATAACAATATCTAGGGCAATCATCAATAAAAGTAATGAAATATTTTTTTCACCTCTTGTTTGTACAAATTTTAAATCACATATATCCCTATGATTCAACTCAAGAGAGTTTTTAGTTCTTTCAACATTTCTAAAAGGAGTTTTAGTTAACTTTGAAAACCACACATTTTTCACACTTGTGATTTGAGTCAACAATAAATTTTAGTATTAAGTGTAAATTAATTAACCAACGAATAGTATCATAATTAACTTGACCTAATCTACCATGACATACATTAAAAGACTCAAGAAAATAAGCAGAAGATATGTTACTATTATTATTAATAGAAATTATAGTCATTACATTGAGTTTGAAGAGCCCATCACTCAAATATCCTTTCCCCACATACATCCCACTCTTAACGAGTACAAATTTTTTAGATTCAAATACATGTTTAAATCCCTTTTCACTAAGAAGTTATCCTGAAACCAAATTCTTTTGAATATTTGGGAATTAAGAACAAAGTTGACAGTAAGTTCCTTTTCCTAAGTCATCTTGAGTATAATATTCCCTTTTCCTCTAACCTTTGAAGTAGAAGAGTTTCCCAAGAAAAGTTGCTCCTCATGATTAGGGTATTTCTAGGAAATAAGCATATTCTTATCAGAACATATGTGAGGAGTGACCCTAGTGTCCACCCACCATTTACTAGAATTTTCCACCATGTTGACTTCAGATACCACGATCGAGAGGTACAAATCATTAATATTATTAGAAAACTTCTCAACTTTAGTGACATTGGCTTGTGCTGCAGGCTTATATTTCTTATTCCCTTGATTTTTTGATTGCGACAATCTTTAGCACGATGTCCCGACTTGTCACACACAAAGCATTTTCCATAAAACTTTTTAAAGTTTTCACTTTTATGACCTTTGTTTGTCCCACCTTACTTCACACACTTCTTTTTTTGTTCTTGTTAGTTTGCCCTTCTTTCACAATATGTGCTTTGGATTCCATAGGATTTCCAATTTTCTTTTCTGATACCCGATTGTCCTCTTCAATCCATAATCTCACAATAAAGTCCTAAATCCCCAGTTCTCTACCTTTATGTTTAAAAAAAATTGAAGTCTTTCTAAGATGGTGGCAATTTTTCAATCATTACAACCACTTGGAATGACTCACTCAATTCCATTTTTTCAGAAAATTTTTCATGATAAATTAATTGGAGCTCTTGCACTTGACTAATGATAGTCTCTGAATCAACAATTTTAAAATTCAAGAATATACCAATAATGATTTTATTCATTCTGGAATCTTTTCTTTTGTATTTTTATTCAAAGAATCCCACACCTCTTTAGCAGTTTTAAGAGATGATATAATTTTTGCATAGAACATCAATATATTTCCATGCATCCACCGCAACAATTATTTGCAGGCTAGTTTCATCTTCTTGTAAAGTTGGTGCCTATTAATTAAGGAATTTCGCCAAGTTCAAATTTGTTAAATAAATTAACATTTGATGTTGCCAACTTTTGAAATAAGTCCCATTAAACTTTTAGAAATTTTCACAATGTCCAACATTAGTTGGTACAACCGCAATGGGCAAAGAAAAAGTATATTCCATTTTTGTTTTAAACAAAAGTAAATATGTGTTTATACCAGAATATGTGAGATGATAATTATATTAATATAATTACATGAATTTTATCAAATAATAACTTGTTGACAATCCACAAAAAATAATACTAGACTAATTTTCGGAATAATAGACACCACATGCAATGTATATAAATAAATTTGTATAAACATGCAACTATTTGATTATATTTTCTGATTATACAAAAATGTTTTCTTTCACAAAAACACTTCACATAATGTGAAAATATTTTTTAGTAACAATGAAAAATAAATTCTTTACATGTAGATTATTATGAAATATTTCTGTAATTAATTAAAAAATCATTATGGGATTTTATAACAAAAGAAAATTTCGTCGTAAGATTGTTATCCAAAATGATTTGCAATTCATTTACAGAATATATAAACTGTTAATAATGCAGAAACAATAATCTGAAAATAATAATATACGAATTCAAAGTGATATTAAATGCAGATTATATGAGTGAGGCAAGTGTATGACATTATGTCTTGAAGACGAAATTTTCCCCGCACTGGTGCTTGATGGACTCAGTGGCAATTGTCTCCCCATGATACAATAGTCTCACTTGCAATAGTAGCACTCCAAATTACAAGCCGTTTGAACCAAATGTGTAGAACCCTCAATTATATGTGGACTGCGCAGAGAACATATTTTATTTCGATCCTAAAAAACATTGTGAAAATTTTGACCCAAGCCCCTTATTTATACTAAATAAGTGGCAGTTAAAAATGGTTCGAAAAATCCCAATAGCCAACTGTTGGGATAAAACTGAATTTAACTGCTGACAAAAATTAAAATAAAACAAAACACAAATGTAAATAAAACGGGGCCAAAAATAATAAAATAAACCCACAGAAATAAGTAAAAAGACCGTTAAATCTATACCTTCGGCTAAGTTAAAGCACAAAGCCCAAGAGCCACGAGAATAAGCAACGCCGAGCCAGGACTGGGTCGGGCATGCTCCCGTGCGGGCTTAAAAGTCAACCCAAGCCCATTTAAGTCCTCCATCCTTTAAAGAGTTGTGATATCCCAAAGGCACTAGGACTTTAAGCCAAAACGGGTTATATTTGACTGCACCCATATCTCTCATTCTTCTTATGTGGGACAAGATCTTTAACATAACACATGACCAAGTTCCATGTTCTAAGTGAGTACTTTGAGCTATAATTTCTCATTTATTAATTTATGATTTTACACGTGTTAGTATATCACGTTATATTTCTCGGGGAGGAGAACACATTACCACTTCGAACCATCTCCAAAGACGTCTGGATCCCATATTAAATTGACCCTAAATTTGAACAATATATGATTTTGTCAACATAATTAAAACACATAAAATGTCATAAATTCTAACATCTTTTAGTTCCTAAAGGGTCTTTTTAATTTTAAATAATAGCTAATTTTTTGTTTATCGCAATTCCAGTAATATGTAATTTATTCTAACATGAAAATTCTGTAACATCCCTTATTAAGAGAAATTTGTATTTTGAGAAATTAAAATTTAATTAATTGTTTTTAAATTTAAATTACACGGGTGATGTAATTTAAGTGAAATTAAATATTATGGGTTGATTAAATTAATAATCAGAGATAAATGATTAATATTTATCGAAAAAAATTACAAAGTGAATAGTAATTACATATTTGACGTTATAATCTCAACCGGGCATCGGGTGAGGACTAAATATGGTTGAGATAGGAGATTTATTATGAGTATATAAAATAATGATTTTGATGTTACGATCGAGTCCGAAATGGTCAAAACAATCAAAATAGTATACTCGGGTGTATAGTTTGTGTGCCGGGACAGTTTTAGACTAAACCGACACCCTGAGAGGGCATTTTAGTCATTTTATAGCCTAGGTCCAAGGGAGTTACTAAATGTCAAGGATTATATATACTTCTTGTCATGTGAAGCTAGGGTAAAAAGAATAGAAAACCTTTGGAGTCCAGTAGAGAGGGAAGGAAGAGCTTTCTTGGAGCCTAGGAGATGATTTTTGGAGAGATTATCATCATTCCAGCAACACAACCATAGTTGGAGGGTGGAATAAAAGAGAAGCATCATCGAAATGATCAAATCAGACTTCTTTCATAAAAATAAAGTATTTAACTTGCAAATTTTTATGATTTATAATACCCATGTATAGTAAGATCTTTGAATTAAGGAATAATGATATAATTCATGTGATTTGATGAATATAACTCATAATTGGGAATAGGATTGCATGTAGAATAAACCCAATTGTATGATTAAAAAAATGAAATAAGAAGTTTTGGGGATTTAGATCATGGGATAAATCTGGGTTTGTGGTGATTTTATATAAGGAACACAAAAATATATTGTTAATGATTAGTGGAGTTTTAATAAGATTTTGGGATGAAATTGTACGAATTTTTCACATAATCTATGTTGAAAATATCACTACATGCATCCTTGATGTTTAATTATGTTAATTAGGAAGTCTGGATGATTGAATTAAAGTTTGAGGGATTGGATAATGTAGAAATTCATAACAACAATATGTCCTCTGTTACATTTCAAATCGATTCAATTTTGTCCAGAATTGAAAATTATTTCTTTTTAAGCACAAAAATGATAGATAATGCGTGAGGGGTCTTTTAGGATATTTTTTAATTATAGAGGAGAATATGAAAATGTTAGTAGACCCATGATGGGACTTAGATTTATATAAAATGAGGCAACTTAAGTGTTGGGATAATTGAGAAAATATCCAAATTGATAAATGAATGAAATTCGTGATGGGACACAAAATAAGGAGTGAAGCTATGCTTGTGACCAATGATACACAATAGGAATAACTACGTATTACATAAGGTATAAATAGGACCCTTAGAGTAGTGAACGATACTCAAAATTATAAGAATTTAATAGGTTATTTAAATTAATGGTACAATGAATGTGCGAGGGATATATAATACGTACGAGTGGATATAAATGCGGTTGTGTGCATACCTACAGATTAATATATGTATATAGGTTGTGTAAATACCTATAAATATTATTTAATTATGTGTGTGAACAAACCTACGTTGCCTGATATCCGTAGGTTTCGCGCAGAGTGCGATCTCACCTTGACGATTCCAGTGAGGTCTGGATATATGCCCCAGAGTATGGAATTCAGGGCGGCTCACTATGTGACATGTATTCGTGGGACCAGCGTGTCATTTGGGTACATTAGGTATGTGTGTATCCCAGAGTCTTAGAACCATATTCGCCTCCATTGTTAGGAGACATGCTGAACCAACAATCCTTGATTGAGTATGAGAGGTACATGGACTAGATAGCAAAGTATGACAGCATCACGAGGGGCCATTTCAGAGATGTTATAATTGTGTATATATTATATGTGTGATGAATATATATATATCTATATGATATATATACTTATGGAAAATAGTAGAATTGATTGATGATGAATATCTAAAATACTTTAAGTAGTGAAACTTAAATAATTTACTAGATAATAAAATGGGAATAAGTAATTTATTATTGAGACCCCAGTAACGTATTGTATGGGAAAATATGAGAGAACTACACTTATAGAGAGTAGTCAGATACCTTATCTAGTTCGATAGGGAATACTAATTAGGTAGAATACATTAGGCGTGCACATTAGTTGAGAGGTGAGAACCTTGAGTGAGTGTACGTGAATATTACATATGTAATAAATAACTGATTTAAATACTTGCTAAATATTTTTAAAATGTTTTAATCGGGCTCTGACCCGTGTCAAAAATATTTTTAAAACCTTTTAGGTGTTCAGATACAGGGACGCTAAGATTAGACATCCTATCTAGAGATGCGTAGATGCAGCGGGGTTGATGCTTCAGCTCTTTCATTCTAAATAGGTGGTTCCTTAGCAGTTCATTTGGGCGTGTTACCTTCAGAATATTTCTTTATTTCAGTTATGCATCAGACTATATTTCGTTTTAGTTATACTTATTGTGGTTGGATTGTGTACTTAGATCAACCATCGTTTATTTGGTCTCCTTTATTTTATATAAATGGCACGTGATAATTCATAGTATATTTATTTATGAATGGTTTAATTCATTTAATTTCGCATGTGTTCATGATAAAATATAAAATTTTGCACCAACTTAATTTAATATAGGTGACTAGTAATTAACAAGTTTTTCGACAGTGATGCTAAGAATGAAACCATTAATGATTACTGTTTAATTTAAAATTGGACTGATCACCCATGATTGGAATAGGTGGGGTGTCACAGATGATATTAGAGCATTAGGTTCTAGTGTCCATAGGATTTCTACAGCTTACTACGATTTTAGCGTAGTGTTCTTTGACCTAGAGCCCTATTATAAGGATTGTTGCATTCATGATTATGCATTTGAGTTTTTTTCTTTTTTCCATTATAATTGTAATGATTGTGAACTCATACTATTCGAATCTATTTTCAAATTCCACCCAGGAGAATATAGTCGATAAGAGCACTGCATCCATAGGCACCACGAGGGTCCGTGTCAACAATAGAGATATAAATAATCATAGTCGAGGCAGGTAATGCCGCAATGACTGCCATGGCTCGGTATTTCCCTCACGTCCATTAGCCACCGCAGCTAGTGGAACCAATTGTTCACGCACACCCAGGACTGTTAGAGTGGAAGAAGGTTAGGGAAGCCTTCCAAAAGGGTCACCCACCTATTTTTTAGGGGTGTTCCGATGTGATAGCGACATGTCAGTGGAAGAAAGACATCCAACGCCACTTGCTTATGGTTGACTCTAGTGAGGTACAGAAGAAAATTCTTGCTACTTTCAGGTTGGTTGGAGAAGCATTGCAGTGGTAGAATTCGGTGACCACCATTACGGAGAGATATACTATGACTATTGCTAATTTCTGTGTGCAGTAAGACTGAAAATACTTCCCACCAGCCGTAAAGACTGAGATAGAGAAGAAGTTTAGTGCGGTGACTTAGGGTGATTGTTCTATGGTCTAATATGAGTATGAGTTCACTAATTTGGCGAATTTTGTACCAGACGAGGTGAACAATAAACAAAGAAATGAGGAAAAATTCATGGATAGTCTAGCATGGAGGATCAGGTAGCATTTGATCGGCAATCTAGCATTGGTGACTTATACTGATGTCGTCAATGTCACACTGTTACACTTCTAGGATCATCACTTCCATGTGAAGGGAATAAAGAAAGGAGGTGAGCCCAGCCAACCGGGTATGATAGAAGGTAGCTATGATAATAGAGAACCACAACAATACCACTTAGGCAGGCACCAAGGAAAATATTCCCACTAGGGGGATCAGGCCAAGAGGTTCAGAAATAGGGGATATCGACTCGAGGGAGGTTTCAGGCATGGTCAACAGGGTCCTCATTAACAACAGTTTCCTCAGGGATGAAAGGACCAATGGAATAATGGATGTGGTCAACAGGGTCGAGGTGAGGGTTAGTTCCATCAGGGATATTAGGGCCAGAGGTAGAGAGAGTTTCCGAGCCAGTTCTTTATTTGTGGACAGATAGGACACAAGTGGTAGTATTTCCCACAGTAAGGGAGATCTCCTTAGCAGTAAGGATCCCCATAGGAGTATGAAAACGATAGGACCCACAATTTTTTGATGTTACAAAAAATAATTTCCTTTTAGATGCGGAAGAGAGATGGCTCAACAAAACTATTACATAAACCAAATTTTAATTTCTTTCAAATTAAAATAAACTAAACAAGAAGTGACATTAAATTAAACAATAAATTAATTTTCACGTAAACAACATAATTCAATCCAAGTCCTAACATTTGCCTAACAATTAAATAATTCAATTTGTAAATTAGGCCAAACCAAATTTTATCAAATTAAAGTAATAACTTGAATTAAATTAAATTTTTTACCCAAATTAAATTAGCACCAAATTAAATAAACCAATTTTATCTTTTTTACCTAAGCATGCATTTAATGTGATATAGCAAAAGAAAAAATAAACAAAGAACCACTACGCCGCGATGTACGAGGAAAAACCCCCAACGGGAAAAAACCTCGGACGACCCTAGCCTCAAATCCACTAAGTACGATTTTACAAGTACAAGATAAAAAGACTTACAACACTCGACTTGACTCTGTCCAAACCCCGATGCTCCTTCTTCAACACACCTCTACCTAGAGAATAATCACGGAGGTCCACCGCAGTCTCGGAATCCATCGATCGGACTTTTTTTTTCACCGCCACCCGATCAATGAGCCTTTCTCCAAGTGGGTGTGTCACAGCAAACAAACTTCTTCTTTGTGGCATGTAGAAGTAAACCCAAACTTCTCTTATTTGAGGTGTAGAGAAAAACACGGTGCCAAACACTCCAAGTAAGGATATACATATTAAGTAACTTGGAATAAACAAACTATTGGGTGTGTATCTGTTTTTGGTGAATTTAATTCATAAAAATCAAACAAAAAACATATAACTTTTTCTTGGAAGATTTGCTCTCTCTAAAGTCTCTTAGAATGTGAAAACGTTAGATAGAAATAGTTGGTTTCCGCACTTAATAAGTCTATCAAAAAGTAGTGGGGAAAATATAGTGGGAACATGGTGAAAACTGCTAAAAACGCCAAAAAAACTGTTCCCGCCAAAGTCATTCGAACGACATTCTCGTTCGAATGACTTTACTAACGATGTTCCAGAGGAGAAAAAGAAAACTCGTTAGAAGTTTCATTCGAACGACCTGGGAATATCGTTCGAACGAGATTCCAGTTCATTCGAACGACTTACCAGAAAATGTAAAACTCTTTTTAAGCCCAAAACTTTTTATGAAAAGTTCTAAAAAAAGTATTTTCTATGTAAAACAAAGTCGTTAAAATTAATTAAAAAAATTTATAAATTACACCCAATAAATTTCCAAAGCTCCGATATATATATAAAATTGCATTCATACCTTAGAAGAATTGAAACTAATGTTGTTGACGTAGAAGTGAGGCACACTAAACCCGACATATGATCAAGCTTTGTAATCTTGGCCGCTACGTTTTTAACTAACACGTCATAGGCTTGGATGGATAGACTTGAACACTATCCTATGACTCAAATGTTTTTGTATGAAATTGAGACAACACTACATTAAGACTCAATCGGATACTTGTGTCCTGACAAATCTCCCCCTTTGGCTATTCCGGGACAAAAATCAAACAAAAATCCTAAAGGGTTGTCAAGCTCTACAAGACTGAAAAAATATATATCCCACCGAAAATAAAAATTTCATAGCTTGACTCAAAAACCCAATGATCAATATCTTTGCCAATGAAAGTTGCCATTTAGAAGAATTCCTGCACACTTAAGCAAACTATCAAAAGCATAGGGAATATCAAGAATATTAAATGCAATTAAAATAAATACTCCCCCTAAATTAATTCTCCCCTTTATCAAGTAAATGATCTACTTAGAAAGATGTCTCCCACTTAGAAAAATATCCCAAACTAAAATGCGATTAAAATAGGATTAGATACCATTTCTCCCCCTATCATTCTCCCCCTTTTTGTTCAGGAATAGACAGTGGATAAAAACTAATTTAAATATGAAGCTTAGAGTGGATAAAAACTAATTTAAATATGAAGCTTAGAGTGATAAGAACATGAAAGTAGATGGCCAAAAAAATCATAACTAATCCATACAAATAATAATGGATACCAACGAAGATGCAAAAAAAATGATACCAATGTGATACATAAGATACTAAGCATGTTATATCAACAAAATATGCACCAATATAGATACCAATTATGAATTTGAAACATAGATGGACTAGAAAGCGAGGCAAAGAAAAAAAATACCATATATATGCAGACATAATGAATATCACTAACACACACGCACATATATATAGGTATAGACACCACACATGACACAAAAAATAATACGTTTTTCACACTCGTATGGCAAAAATCTGTCATATGGAAACGAAAGTGTAGGGGTGTGAACTAGTAACAATTAAATTTAGACCCAATCACTTAAAACATGTTCACGGAGTTATCATTTGATTGCAAACTTTATCACATTTGAATATAACCTCATGTGATAATATAGATTGAACTTAATGAACAAACACACACAATGCATACAAGCCTAGAATTTTGAAGATTCTACAAACCAATAGAGTCATGACATTGAAAGTACACTAGGATAAACGGACATTATGAAAACCATTGATATACCACCAAACTCCCTCAATTTAAGCATATTATATTAATCTTTTGAATGAATAAATCAACTAAACAAAATAGGCCTTGGAAAATATTTTTCTTTTAATACCATTATTCTTTCAGGCCTTTAGCCCATGTATTTCTTTTAGGTAAAAGCAAACGGTGGCTTACTCGCAATGGATGATATGTCCTTTCGGAGCCCTTCCCCGTGCACATTTATATACATCATTTTTATGTCTCACACAAATCTCATGTGCAATGGATTTTAACATGCACTAGTCCTCCTAGGTCACATAACATTTAGATGACAAGATTGGTAGGAGAAAACCTCACATAGCTCAAATATACATGTGAAGTTATAATTTCAAGAGAGTTCGTGCATGTGTGAATTGAGGCATATAAAAATATAATCCATTATATCAACACAAAATCCAACGACTCCATGTAAGCATGGTAAAGAACATTTTTATGGATTGACAATCTTAACCAAAAGTTCTAGCCGCATGGAATCGAAAAAGAAGGGATTCAAACACAAGTATATGACACATAGAGTGTGTCAAACTAAAATACACATAAAAAAATATTTTTGAGTTTTTGAAATTTTTAAACCAACCAAACCAAAATATTTACTCCAAAAGACAAAAAAAAAAATCATTTGTATTTTTCATTAGCCTAAATTACAAAAAAATGAAAGACAAATGATAAACAAAATCTTTTTGTATTTTTCATTTAATGCAAACTAAAATGAAAGAACTATAATACAAAAGATAAACAACAATGATAATTCTAGCATGTGATAAAGCATGAAGTTTAGACTAGAATAATTATTAAGAAGCATACAATTAGCATGAAGCACAAAAGCTAAAGTATGCAAACAATTAGCACATTCAACCTTTAGATTTTGCAAGGGAGGAAGCATGTGAAAGTAATTGAGAATCAAAAATCCTATTTTATAAAGATACCAAGTCGGATCTCTTAACCCAAGCTAATGAAGAATGACGATCACGAGGTGTAGGAATCTTGGGTACCTCGGTTGCCTTACGTTGGGATTTTCTACTACCTTGTTTAAGATCAAAACAAAATTTCCTAAGATGACCTTTTCAACCACAATGTGAGCGCCTAAAGACTAGTCGAAAAGACTTACCTAAGGAATGATCTATAACATTATTCCCAGATGATTCTCCTAAAATATTGGTTTTGGCTTTATGAGTTGATTCATTACAAGTATCGAAGCCTAAACCACAAGTGTCATTTTTAATTTGGATCGTTCCTAATATTTTATTTTATTTCTCCAAACGAAACTCCAAATCTAATTTGACTTTACTAGAATATTTTAATTTATTTTCTAAATCTAAAATGTGAGACTCTAATAAAAAATTCCTCTCTTTAAATGAAAGAAGCTCATTTTTTAAGGATTCCATTAAATATTTAAGGCTATCTCTCTCATCTTCTACATATTTAAGGTTCTCACGAAGAGCTCTCTCACGTGTCCTAAGGTCTTCCACTAAAACACTCTCATTAATGACCTCGACACGCTCTTTCAAACTAGCTTCTAACTTCAAATTTATTCTTTTTAATTTAATAGATTCTTCATATAATTCTTGAAAATAAAATTGAAGTTCACTCATATCAACCTCCTCATCAGTTTCACTCTCTCTCTCTCTTCTCCACTCTCACTACCATCATCTTTTTGAGCTTCATAAACAAAGGCCTTGGGGGAAAGTGTCATGTTTTAAGGTGTCATCGTAGGATAATATCTCACACTCACTAACATGACTAGCCATGAACGCGGTAAAGTTGTGCTCAATGGGAGAAGCGGGTCCCTCTTACTTATCACTATCACTAAGGGTAGCGTTATATGAAGTAGGTTGTTTACCCTCTTAACTTTGTTTTGTGGGGAATTAAAAATCCCTATAGCCATAGCCCTCACAACCATAACACCTATTTTACTCGTCCCTATTTAAATTTTTATTAAAAGTTTTAGGGATCTTCTCGGCTTTGTCATGCTTAGAATTTTCAAATTTCTTAAAATCATTTTTTTACATTTATCTTTTTAAATTTAAGAAATTTTCGAAACCTCCTACAAAACATAGACATATCTTTCGAGTCACTCTCTACTACTTGTTTTTCTTCCTTTTGGGCTTTCAAAGCAACCCCCTTATCTATTTTCTTTTCAGTTTTAGAGGTAAACATGTCTAGTTCATAGGTTTGTAAATCACCTACGAGTTCTTCTAATTTCGTAGAGGCTAAAGTGGGTAAAGAATTTAACACGGTCACCTTAGGAATAAATCTATCGGGTAGGGACCTTAAAATTTTCTTTACTACTCGATTGTCGGGTATTTTCTCTCCCAAATAAAAAGATGAATTAACTATATCAAAAAGTCTAGCATAAAATTCATCAAAACTTTCGTTTCAATTCTTTTTTATGGTTTCAAATTGAGTGGTAAGGTTTTGGAGTTTAGAAGCCTTAATGACACTTGTTCCTTCGTGAGCGAGTCGTAAAATATCCCAAGCTTCTTTAGCGATTTTACACGTTATAATGAGTCGAAATTCATCCGGTTTGACCGCGCTAAACAAGGCATTTAAACCTCAGGAATTAAAGTTTGCAAGTTTAAATTCATTCTCACTCCATCTATCGGTGGGTTTGGGAAAACGTTCATTTTCAACTAGATATGTACGTGGGGACCACCCATTAACGACTGCCTAGATATGTACATGGGGACCACCCGTTAACGACTGCCAACCAAACCCTCTCATATAGAGACCTAAGTGCCGAACTATGGGTACCCAGAATTAAGACCATGGGCCTGGACGAGTAGCCCAGTTCTGACGGCCCAAAGTCCAGGCCCCCCACTCTTATTTTGATCCGGTCTCTTCCCACGTTCCCCTGAAGGGAAGTTATAGGAGAGATGGAAGACGTGGGGGAACCCATCACCCCCACTCACCTAAATGTACATGTATATATTAAACCCTAGGTTCGGGGCAAAAGGACAAGTTGTATTCCCTATAATCACTCTCCGGGGCATATAGAAATAACATCGACTGCACCACCGTGGACGTAGGCACTCATTTGCTGAACCACGTACATCCTTTGTTGTGTGATTTCCTACCTGGTGATTGCCTTTCTCTTATTTATTTGTGTTCAATAATAATTGTCACCACAATAATTGTCCTCACAATTGGCGCCCTCCGTGGGAAACGTTCATCTTTCCCTGAGAAGAGCCCACACCAAGGAAGGAATTTAAGATGTCTGGTCACAGCAGCAATGCCCCCCAGGTAGGAGATATTCAAGAACCACCTGCTCCTCGCAGGATTAGGTCTGAAATTCGACGTTCAGATCAAAGGACTCGCTTGGAAAGGCCAGCCTCAGAAGAAAGCCAAGGGCCAGCGAGGTCCACACAAATATTCAGACTGATTGATGCATACGAGGCAAGGATCCACGAGTAGAGGGATTCTTCTCGCAAGTAAGAGGATTAGAATGCTCGCTTGAAAAGAAGACTGGAAAGACTGGAGAGGGAGCTTCATCCTAATAATATGAGACATCCATACCGCACTCCTAGCCCTCAGGCGAGCAAGTCTCACAGCTGAGGAAGGAACCCTAGGCGAGGATCTCCAAAGGTCGAGGGAGACGAATTAGATGATGACCTCCGCAAGCAGCTGCGAAGAGCTCGCCATTACCAGAGCCCTGCTCGCAGCGACGAGAACATACAAAATCTGGTCCGTAGGGAAATGGACCAACATCCTGCCCACCACGGTGCCAGATCAACCACAAAACTCGCAAGGAAAGCTCTCAAAACCTAAATGAAGTCACCCTTCATGAGGGAAATTGAAGAAGAAGAAGCCCCCAAGAAATTTGCCATTCCAATGTTCAAGATTTATGACGGTAAGACTGATTTCATCGATCACGTCAGGCAATACCGACAGGCCATGACCCTCTAGAATCACCGAGATGCACTGATGTGCCGCATTTTCCCCTTGAGACTACATGATGTGGTGCAAAAATGGTTCGAAAGACTCCCCCACCGGTCCATCAGAAGTTTCAAATTCCTAGCCGAGCTCTTTATGACCCGGTTCATCACTAGCAGCTCCCATCCCAAAAGGATGGATGCTTTACTGACAATGAAGAAAGCGCCTCAAGAGACGCTCTGAGACTACACGAAGAGGTACTGGGAGTTATTCAACGAGGTCGAAGATTGCTAGGAACAAGTGGCAGTGGCCTTTTTTAAAATTGGGCTACCCAGCTCCTCCCTTCTATACCAGTCCCTGACAAAAAAGGAAGCTATGACTATTGACGACCTAATGGCTCGCATCGAAAAGTACGCTAAAGTGGAGGATATCAACCGCCTCAATATAGGAGAAAATGGTCGAGCTAAACTCACTACCAAGGGAAGTTACAAAGATGAGAACCAGAAGAAAGGAGGAAAAAACGGGGGGGAAAATGGCTCTAAGAACGGAGGAACCAATTTACAAAATTCTCGTGAAGATCAAAGATGAGCCATTCATCAAGTGGCCCAGGAAGATGGGAGGAGACCCCTCGAAGAGGAACAATGCGCTAAGATGCACTTTTCACAAAGAGGGAGGACATAAGACTGAGCATTGCAAAGCTCTTAAGTCTCACCTCGAGGAGCTGGCCCAGTCTGGGAATTTGAACGAGTTTGTAGAGAAGAGGGCAGAGAAAGTGGCTGCCAATAAAGAGGCGAGACCTGACAATGTGTTAGAAGATGAAGCTGGACACGAGTTCGCGGTAATTCATAGGGCATCTGATGCCAGGCAGATACAGGGAAATTCAGCTCGAATGGAGATAAAGAAACTTACAGCAGTAATGCAGGCTTTTCAGATCGATCCAGCAAAGTCGCAGTCAGGAAAACATCGACGAGCAGATGACATCAACTATAACAAGCTTATTGTCTTCACAGATGAAGATCTGGTGGGAGTGAGGACCCCATATCATGATGCTCTGATCATTACACTTAGGATAGCCAATTTTGACATCGACAAGATGCTCATCGATCAAGGTAGCTCGTCCGAAGTAATGTATCTCGATCTATTGAGAAAATTGAAGTTAAGCGTCACTGACCTAAAAGAGGCCACTATACCTTTGGTTGGCTTCGCTGGAAAAATGACTATGCCCGTGGGAAAGATTGTACTACCAGTGCGTGTTGGAAACGTCTCCAAGATGATTGAGTTTTTGGTAGTTGACATCGACTCGCCATACCAGGACATCCTCGGCAGGGGATGGCTTCATGCGATGAAGGCCGTCTCCTCAACCTATCATCAGAAACTCAAATACATAACCGAGCGAGGAGTAATGGAGATCCACGGTGATCAGGCGATAGCGAGAAGGTGCTTCATAGCAGCCATCCGTCCAAAGCCAAAGAAGAAGTCCAAGCAGCCCAGCGAGAAAATTGAAGAGGGTCTGACACCTTCTAAATAACAATTAAAGTATGGGAGACCTGGAGTAGATGAGACCAGGCTCCTCCCTTCCGAGCGGGTCGTCGAGGACCTGGTAGAAGTTACAGCTGGAGATGGTGATAGTAACAAAGTCTTCTTGATTGTAGCATCTCATACCAACCAGGAACAAAAGGAACTGACAGCCTTGCTGAGGTACAACGTAGATGTTTTCGCTTGGGAACCATACGAGGTACCTAGAATCGATCCTAGTATGGTCTGTCATCAGCTGCACATCGACCCCACCTTCAAGCCAGTCATGTAGAAGGCACGACGAACTACACTCGAGAAGGCTAAGGCGGTCAAAAAAGAAGTTGAAAAACTGCTGGATGCAGGATCCATACGGGAAGTACAATTACCAAAGTGGCTATCCAACCCAGTTGTAGTTCCGAAGAGCAATGGGAAGTGTAGAGTTTGCATCGACTTCACTGACCTCAACTAAGCATGCCCTAAAGATAGTTTCTGCCTCCCGAAGATAGACCAACTAGTATATGCCACCACAGCTCACGAGCGAATGAGTTTCCTGGATGCATACTCAAGGTATCACCAAATCCCCTTATATGCCCCAGACCAGGACAAAACAACGGTCATCACTACAGTTGGGTTATACTGCTACACAGTTATGCTATTTGGGCTCAAGAATGCAGGGGCAACATATCAGCGGCTGGTTACCAAGATGTTCAATGATCATATGGGAGACACTATGGAGGTCTACATCGACGACATGCTTGTTAAAATCAAGAAGAAGGAGAATCACCTCTCAGACGTGTCAAACACCTTCGAAATTCTCAGGAAGTACCAAATAAAACTTAATGCAAGCAAGTGTTCCTTCGGTGTCCAGTCAGGAAAATTTCTTGGGTACTTGGTCAGCAAGAGAGGCATAGAGGCTAACCCAGACCAGATCGATGCAATCAACAGGGTGCAACCCCCTCGCACAATTCGGGACGTACATAAGCTCACTGGTATGCTCGCTGCCTTAAATCGCTTCATCTCCAAATTCTCCGAGAAGTGCAAGCCTTTTTTCCAGCTTCTAAAGAGGAACAAAACGATAGAGTGGAGCCCAGATTGCTCGCGAGCATTGGTTGAGCTCAAGTCCTACTTAAGCTCTCCACCACTGCTTGTCATACCACAGCAAACAGATTCTTTGTACCTGTACCTCTCCGTATCCAATCACACTGTCAGCTCTGCGCTAATATGCGAGGTTGTAGGAATCCCGTACCCCATTTATTACGAGAGCAAGACCTTATTGGACACCGAGCAAAGGTACCTGCCATTGGAGAAGCTCGCCTTTGAGCTGGTAATATCCTCAAGGAAGCTGAAGCATTATTTCGAAGCTCATACTATCATCGTCCTTACATCGCATCCCCTTAAGGCAGTCCTAAGGAAAGCGGATTTTTTGGGTAGACTGTCTAAGTGGTCAGTCGAGCTCGGTTGATTTGACATCCAATTTTAACCAAGGATAGCTATCAAGGGTAAGATCCTTGCTGATTTTATAGCCGAATTCACGGACGAAGAACCCTCCGACCAACCTCAACCAACAAGGCAAAAGGAGAACCCAGCAAAAAAGGAAACTTGGAAACTGTTTGTTGATGGAGCCTCCAACTCAAAGGGGGCAGGGGTGGGCATTGTCCTCGTTACTCCAAAGAACACAATCCTTGAACAAGGAATCAGGCTTGGAATTGCAGCCTCCAACAACGAAGCAGAGTACGAAGCCCTAATATCCGGCCTCCAAAAGGCGCATACTTTGGGAGTAAAACATTTACAGGTGTTCGACGATTCCCAACTGGTCTCCAATCAGATAAGTGGAGATTACAATGCAAAGAATGAAAGAATGGCAGCCTACCTCGCCTTAGTGAAAAAACGGATGTCAGTCTTTGAAGAGATCAACGTCTAGAAGTTTTCCAGGGGGCAAAATAGTCATGCTAATGCCTTAGCAGCCCTTAGTTCGGCAGTTGACTCCGACCTAAAAATAATCATCCCCATCGATTTCCTCACTTGTCCAAGCATCGACAACAATCCACCAAGCATGGAACAGGTACTCCAGGTGGGGTCAGCCCCCAGCTGGATGGACCCCTTAAGAGAATATTTAAAGGTTGGCACGCTCCCGGATGACAAGAAGACCGCCCACCAGATAAGATTCAAAGCTTCTCGCTTTCACTTATCCCCAGAAGGCAACTTGTATAAGAAATCCTTCTTCGGTCCCTACCTCCGATGCGTTCACCCGGGGGATGTCGAGAAAGTGCTACGCGAGCTTTACGAAGGAATCTGTGGAAGCCACACCGGAGGAAGGTCTCTAGCCTTTCGAGCAATGAAGGAAGGCTATTGTGGCCATATATGCAAAAGGAATCTGCAGTGTATGTCCACAAATGCCTGAAATGCCAACTCCATGCTCTTATGGTCCACCAACCCACCAGCGATCTAAAGTCCCTGTCCAGCCCATAGCCATTCGCCTAATGAGGAATGGACATCGTGGGACCACTGCCTACCGCTGCCGACAATCACAAATATCTGTTGGTTGTGACTGACTACTTCACCAAATGGATCGAGGCAGAACCCCTAGCGAACATCCGAGATGCTGATATGATAAGGTTCATATGGAGCAATATAATTACTCGTTTTGGCATCCCTAGGACCATCATCACCGATAATGGAACACAGTTCGAAAGCGGTTCCTTTCAGAACATCTGTAATGAACATGGTATCAGAAACCACTTCAGTTCGGTAGCCTACCCTTAGAGCAATGGCCAAGCTGAGGCTTCCAACAAAACTATTATCGGTGGATTAGAGAAGCGATTGGAGCGAGCCAAAGGCACATGGGTAAATGAACTACCTCACATCCTATGGGCATATCGAACCACTCCTCGTCGAGCAACAGGAGAAACCCCATTTTCGTTGACATACGGCGTGGAAGAGATCATCCCACTCGAAGCACGTTTGCCGACAACGAGGTCCAACCATGTCGACTAAGGCCATAATGATGTAGCATTGCTTGCTGAGCTCGACCTATCCGACAAGCACCGGGAGCTAGCCCTAGTGAAACTAGTGAGCTACCCGCAATAACTCGTGAGGCATTACAACAAAAGGGTTAACCTGAGGGCATTCCGAATTGGGGACTATGTTTTAAGGAAAGTCCTGGGCAGCGTAGTAAAACCATCAGACAGCAAGCTAGGCCCCAACTGGGAAGGACCCTTTAAAGTAACCCGAGACGACCTACAGGGCGCCTATCACTTGGAAACAATGGAAGGCAGAGAAATACCACGAGCATGGAACGCAGCCAATCTCAAGAGATTCTATTTTTAGATCTTTTTCTTTTATTCTTTTGTTATGAAACTAGAAGATCATTTCCCTTATCATTAATGAAAGTTATTTAATTGGTTACATTCCGATGAGTAACACCTGCATTTATCACACATCTTTTCCAAATAACAAGCACATTGATCACTACACTATAGCAGGGCAATATCCCTCCTCAAGTCATCGTTATGAAACACGAAGTACCTCTTAGCATTGCCCCTGGAAATATATGAAGCCCTACAGGGGATCCTTAGGCAATATGACCAAATTTTATACTGGTCATCAAACCTACTTCGGTTAAGCAAAACCCTGATCGGATAAAGCATCCAACACTAGGTGTGTCCTCGCCAATTGCCCCACTTAGGCCTAAGGGAGTGTGATGACACAACCTAAAAGGTAAAGTGGTGCACAATGGTATCTCGGTATTATACTGGACTGGGAGGACACTTTCATGACAAAACAAACTCAGAAGATTATAAAACAACAAGAATATGAAGAATATGATGCACACGTTTAGTCGGCAAAATTGCCCAAAACACAAACTTTTTATTAATGAATCATATTTGCAACAATGGTGATACATGCTTAGTTGGCAAACTAGCCCAAAGCATTTACATTATCAAAAATACAAGAAAAAACAATTGGAAAAATCTCAATGGGGGGAGGCCTCTGAGCGAGATAATTATCCACTCGAGCTCTTCGCCTGTCATCAGGAGAAGGAGCTAACTCTTCCATAACCTCGTTCGAATCTGCCTTCAATTATTACCGAGGGATGGCATCGATGGGGATCCATCGATCATCCCTCCGGAAGGGATTAGGCATCAATGTAAAGGGAGAAATTTCATGGCGATACCAGAGCATCGAGTTCCTCGGGACTTGCAGATCCTTCAAGGCACTTAGCCACCCTCTGATAAAATAAAGCTCCTCGAACTCTGTCAACCTTGTTGGAGCATCTGACCAACCCTAGTCGTAGCCATCAACCCATACTTATCGAGGACCTTTTTTGAACAGGTGCCGCAGCCGAGTAACGTCCCTCTGAAGACCAGCAGTAATAACATATGCTCGCTGAACATCACCACGGAGCTCTTCCATTTCCCTCTCTCAAAGTTCTTCTACCTCCCTATTCTAGCTCTTGGTGGTCCTGCTAGCTCGAGGAACAGATGGACCAGTGGAACCCCACAGAACAGGAGTATCACTCTGACCAACTCTGGCTCATGATGATGAAGAACCTTATAATACTGTTGGAGCTGTGCTCGGTGCATGCTTCTTAAGTCGTGAGACCTCTCTCCTCAGAACCTCATTCTCTTGCTGAAGCATCTCACCAACTTGGTTGATCTCGGAAGCATCAAGAAGCTTTGATCTCAGCGTATTCACTTCTTCTTTCACCGAAGCCCTAACCTCTTCCATTTCCTGGAGCATGTCCTTCAGCTTGGTACAAGTTTAGATTGCTCCTTATACTTCTGATTCCTAAATTGAAGGGATTTGCAAAGTCTAACAGAGGCCTGGCGAACCTCAGGACTCGCATTAGGACCAAGGGTCCTGCCCAGTTGAGAAGTAGCAGGAATGTAATCATCAACATCAATTGACTACAAACAATGAGAAGACAAGGGAGAGAAGAAGACATATCAGTGCATAGATAAATAGAAGCCTTTTTCATTAATGAAGGTTGAAATTACATCGAACTGAAAAAAGAAAGTTTACAAACAGAAAAAACAAAAAATACAAAGCAATCCTAGCAGGTAACTAATTAGCGACCTTAGGAGGGCCAGAGGTTCATGGCCCTTTCCCCTTATCAACATCAACAAGAGCTCTTCCCTCGGCAGGGGTGATCTCTGTTGCCTCAACAAGAGAAACGTCAGTAGGAGTCACCTGAGGAACATGATCAAAGCCTTCAATGGCTGGGGCAGGGTCCTCATCTACGACTGGCCTCGGCCCTGGGTCGTGCTCGTCAAAAAGGGGAGATGCAACATCTACTCCAACAGCTATAAGGGCCTTGTTCCAGCCCTTCTTGAAGTTCAGACGATTAATATAGCCTATCTGAACTTTAACATCCTCATATGTTGCAGCCCAACCAGAATTATAGGAGTCCTCCCTAGCAGTAACAGCCTCAGACTCCTTCTTCTTCAGCTCTTCAGAGAGCACCCTATTCTCCTCCATAACAATAAGTTTGCTCGAGCAAACCAGGTCTTAGGCCTGCCTAAGCTCCTTTAGATACTTGACTTCTGCGTCATTCTCCTTATTGGAAGTAGCAAGATCCAAGTCAGATGAAATCCGAGCACAGTCCACGGCCATAAAACTAGCCTCGAGCTCATTAACCTTCAGCTTCAAGGCAGTGTTTTCCTTCTCCAGCTCTCTATTTTTCTTCACCAGCTCATCGCGTGAACGATACAGCACGACGAAGTCAGTAATAAACTACAGAAAGAAGAAGATGTTAAAAGATAAAAAATGATGAAGTTCATAAAAACATGGGAGAAAAGGGAAAAACCTTACCATAGCTAGCCTTTGACTAGCCTGAAGGGCCAATTGCTCAGACCCTACTACCCTTTGGCGATCAGCTGGGAGGACAGCTCTCTCGAGTAAAGCGGGTGCCAATTGAGGGGAAATTGCAACAGAAGCCCCCTCGGGCAGCGCGGATACCTGAACCAAGGCCTGCCCGACCTTTATCCTCGCTTCATCCCTCATCTTCTCCTCTTCTCTCTCGTTCTCTTTATTCTTCCTCTCCTCTTCCCTCTTCCTCTCCTACATCTTCTTCTTCTCTTCTTCCTTTTTTCTCTCTCTCTCCCTCACCTGCTCCTCTTCCTTCCTCTTTCTCTCTTGCTCTTAGGTAGAGGACCGAGAACCAGTAGGCACAGCCCCAGAATTAGATTTTTACTTCTTCGACCTTTGTGCAAGAAGAACGTGGTCCTCCTCATCATCATCCCTGATCAAGTTCTTCCTTGGAGGAACCATCTCCTCGCTCGAACTGATGGAAGTGCTCAATGATCCTCGAGCTTCAGAAACCTCCCTACGATTATAGGAACTGTTACTGCTAGAGCTCTCTCCCCGCAAATCACTTACAACTCCTACAATGTCACTCTCAGAGATGCTCTCTTCCTCGTCCAACTGGATAGGAATCGCAGCAGTTTCTTCGAATAAATCAAACTCTGGAATACTATCCACAGGCCTTGCTATGAAGCTGGAGCCAACGTTCTTGTACTCGAGCAGAAAGGCAGCAGATCTGGGATGCTCACCGTCACCCAAAGGCTCCCTGATATTCCAAGCCTTAACCAATTCTGAGATATGAACCTCGCTGAGAGCAGGCTCCAAGTTCTTTGACCTCACTGTGGAAGAAAAAGCAAAGAGGAGTTAGAAAGATCACAAATCAACAAAAGTCAAAACAATAGTACAATGTCTACCTATGTATTCCTCCCCATAAAAGGGAACAAAGAACCTCTCAGACCTCGACCCTTAAAATTGGGGAGAAAACTTCCAATTTCTAATAAGGAAACCTTCTTGCCAGTAGTCCTTATGGGAATCAGGTAGATTTACTACTAATACCCCGTCAGGGCTCCTAGCTTTGAGGTAAAGGACACCAGAGCTAGTTTGAGAAAAGGAGTAGAAAAAACAGACCTCGGCGAGCCCTAACCTAGTACCATACAATTGATTTATCCTATGTACGCCATTTACTATTTTTCACACATTGGGCGAGCATTGTGCAGGAACAATATTAAAATAGCCAAAAAAATGCAAAAATAAATCATTAAGAGGAAAAGTGAGTCCCCCTGGGAAAGCAACAAGACGTGGATCCAGTGGGCATCATCTATATCTCTAACGTTTCTAGGAGGGGAGGCACATCACTCAATATCTACCCACTCAGGGATGTTGTAAAACTTCCTAAATTCAGAGATTAACCTATTTCCAATCTTCGCCATTAGAAAACCCTAGAAAAGCTACAAACTCAAAGAGAAAGTACAAAGAAAGGGCACAGGAAACTTACAAAATAGAAGATCGATTCAAGCGATGAAGAAGCACGAGCCCAAACAACTAGGAAGCAATGAGAATGGAGATTGAGAGAAGAAGGTACGAAGCGCTAGAGCTCATAGAAAATAGAAGAATGCTGAAAAGACTGAAGCGACGATAGAAAAGTGGCTATTCCAACAAACCTTCAAATTCTGCTAATCATAGTGCACAATAAACGAAGCGGGTGCCGCCAAAATCAACTTCACAGCTTTCAAAGAATTGCAAAAAAGCCATTATGGCTAATCATTTAAATTTATTGATCCCATGAACATGGCCCAACAAACTTAGGGTCAATTATGGGTACCGAGAATTAAGACCATGGGCCTGGACAAGTAGCCCAGTTCTGGCGGCCCAAAGTCCAGGCCCCGCACTCTTATTTTGATCCAGTCTCTTCCCACATTCCCCTGAAGGGAAGTTATAGGAAAGATGGAAGACGTGGGGGAACCCATCACCCCCACTCACCTAAATGTACATGTATATATTAAACCCTAGGTCTGGGGCAAAAGGACAAGTTGTATTCTTTGTAATCACTCTCCGGAGCATATAGAAATAGCATCGACTGCACCACCGTGGACGTAGGCACTCCTTTGCGGAACCACGTACATCCTTTGTTGTGTGATTGTCATTTTACATTCCTTTTTCCTACCTGGTGATTGCCTTTCTCTTATCTATTTGTGTTGCATAATAATTGTCACCACAATAATTTTCCTCACACGAATGCATACGTGCTTTCCAATATGCGTAATTAGAACCATAGAAAATAGGAAATTTTGAAAATGGGGAAAATTTTATTTTAGTCAAAAATATTTAATAGGATCTCAAACGCAATAATTTAGCGATCCTGCTCTGATACCAATCTGAAAACGATTGGACCCCTAATTTTTAGATTTTACGAAAAATAATTTCCTTTTAGATGCGGAAGAGAGATGGTTCAACTAAACAATTACATAAACCAAATTTTAATTTTTTTCAAATTAAAATAAACTAAACAAGAAGTGACATTAAATTAAACAACAATTTAATTTTCACTTAAACAACATAATTCAAAGCAAGTCCTAACATTTGTCTCACAATTAATTAATTCAATTTGTAAATTAGGCCAAACCAAATTTTATCAAATTAAAGTAATGAATTGAATTAAATTATTTTTTTTACCCAAATAGAATTAGCTCCAAATTAAATAAATCAATTTTATCTTTTTACCTAGGCATGCATCTAATGTGATCTAGCAAAAGATAAAATAAACAAAGAACCAGTACGCCATGATGTATGAGGAAAAACCCACAAAGCGAAAAAACCTCAGACGACCCTAGTCTCAAAATCGCTAAGTACGGTTTTACAAGTACAAGACAAAAAGACTTACAACACCTGACTTGACGGCTTCCAAGCCCCAACACTCCTTCTTGTACACACCTCTGCCTAGCGAATAACCACGGAGGTCCACCGCAGTCTCGGAATCCACCGATCAGACTTTTTATGATCACCGCCACCCGAACAAGGAGTCTTTCTCCAAGTGGGTATGTCACAACAAACAAACTTCTTCTTTGTGGGATGTAGAAGTAAACCCAAACTTCTCTTCTTTGAGGTGTAGAGAAAAACCCGGTACCAAACACTCGAAGAAAGGATATATATGTTAAGGAACTTGGAATAAACAAACTATTGGGTGTGTATGAGTTTTTGGTGAATTTAATCCATAGAAATCAAACAAAAAACATGAAACTTTTTCTTGGAAGATTTGCTCTCTCTAAAGTCTCTTAGAATGTGAAAACGTTAGCTAGAAAAAGTTTGTTTTCGCACTTGATAAGTCTGTCAAAAAGTAGTGGGGAAAACATAGTGGGAACATGGTGAAAACTGCCAAAAACACTGTTCCTGCCAAAGTCGTTTGAACGACAATTTCGTTCGAACGGCATTCTCGTTCGAACGACTTTACTAACGATATTCTAGAGGAGAAAAAGGAAACTCGTTAGAAGTCTCGTTTGAACGACCTAGGAATCCCGTTCGAACGAGATTACAATTCATTCGAACGACTTAGAAGAAAATGCAAAACTCTTTTTAAGCCCAAAACTTTTTATGAGAAGTTCTAAAAAAGTATTTTCTGAGTAAAACAAAGTCATTAAAATTAATTTAAATTTTTTTAAAATTACACCCAATTAATTTCCAAAGCTCCTATATATATATATATATATATATATATATATAATTGCATTCATACCTTAGGAGCATTGGAACTAATGTTGTTAACGTAGAAAGGAGGCACACTAAACCCGACATATGATGAAGCTTTATAGTCTTGGTCACTACATCTTCAACTAACACCTCATAGGTTTGGATGGATACACTTTAACACTAACCTATGACTCAAATGTTTTTTCCGAAATTGAGACAACACTACATTAAGACTCAATCGAACACTTATGTCCTTACAGAGTATGATTAGGCATAAATTCTTCTAAATTTATCCCCTTAATTTAGAGACTTTTAGCACCCTAGGCGATGTAAATTGTGTGGATTTATCTCATACATGTTCTACTTACCTTTCCTATATACTTCCTCGAGTTTCATGTATTCTTTGTGCTTTTCACAAGTATTTTTGTACAAGTAAAGAGAAGAGGAAACTCAAGAAACGATAAATCATCGAAGAAAGAAAGGTAGAAATGTCAGAGAGCAAAATAGTAACTTTACATCTGCAGTTCGAACGAAGGACCAAAATGAAATTTGAAGAACTAGAGTCTACAAGCACGTAGGAAGAAACATCGTGCCAATCCGCGTCCCGGATCAGATGTTATGGAACTTCAAAGATGAGAGAAAATCAAGATAAAAGAAGAAACGAAAGAATTCCATAACGAAAGAATTCCATAACGAAAGAAAATCAATATAATACTTTCATTTGCAGTTAGAAAGTAGAATTCAGTCCACAATTAATCATCTTTTTATTTCTTTTCTCAAATCAAATTAGGGTTAGTATTATATTCCCTGTGGATACAATCCCGACTTACCGGGTTATTACTTATGCGACAGGCTTGAACTTGAACCTATATAATCACACACTTTAGACACATTTATGTTCGCGTCAAGTTTTTGGCTCCGTTTCCAGGGAAGGTAGACTTTTAGGTTAGTAGTTTCAAAGCCAAAGTTGATTCAAAATTTTGAAAAAGCCAAAAAAACAATCAAAAAAATCAACACATCCTTTAAAATTCAGAAAAAATCCTAAAAGAAATCATCTCTCAAAAGCCCTTTCTTGCAAAATCCATAACAAACTCCTCAAAATACTCCCATAAGAATCCACGAAAATCCCATAGTTAAGTATAATTCTGATAGCCCCCATACCCTTCGCGTTCCACAATTCTGGGCTCCACCTCCTACAACTCCAAACTCCATCACAAGTGATATGCTGAGCCGCACTTCTAGAACACTGAGTCAGGATTCTGAGTCAATTGGAGAGAGAGCAATGCTGGATATCGCCAGTTTCGGTACGGGTGAGGGAAATTTACCTTATCATCCCATGAAAGAACTCTTATTTACCGAGCAAACTGTCACACCTGGATGCATTGTAATTTCGTACAATGCAGGATAGTTCCACTTCTATAATGGTATGATACAAATTCTTCCAACATTTCACGGCATGGATTCAGAGAAACCATACCTCCATATTCGTGAGTTCGAAGAGGCCTGCGAAACTTTTAGTGACCGAGCTTCCACGCAAGATGTTGTTCGCCTAAATATTTTTCCTTTTTCTTTAAAGGATAAATCCAAGATCTAGCTTTGGTCTTTACCACTGAACTCTATTATATCTTGGACGGATATCCAATCCAAGTTTCTCTAGAAGTTCTTTCCACCACATAAAACCAACTCGGTCAAGGATCAAATTCAAGCCTTTTTACAATGAGATAATGAGCCATTTGGCCGGTGTTGGGAACGCTTCTAAGATCCTATTAATGCTTGCCCACGTCATGGATTTAAGAAGCACCACCCTATCTCTTTATTGTATCAAGGGCTTAATATAGCATCTAAACAACTTGTTCAAACAATGTGTGAAAGACCATGTTGGGAATTTGATGCGAGTGATCTTGAGGCTCATCTTAAATATGTCGTCGAGACTACTCAAGCATGGGACATGTTCGATCCTAATGCCTAAAACTGACCTCGATCAGTGTCCACCACACCTTTTGCATCCGATCTATTCCAATTGGATCAAGATACCTTATTAGACTGTCAATTTGATCAATTTGAGAAAAATATAAGAGACATACTTGAGGGACGATTAAGAGAAGCTACTGGATCCACCCGAGCCATGAAAGAGGAGGTGTGCGCTATTTATGAGGCGTACCATTCAAAAAAGGCATGTTCAGTGATACACGCCTACAAATCCATGCTTAACGAGAAAGTGGAGGCTATAGGGGATTTTAAGCAACACGTCAACGCCCCTCACGGTAATGCATGCGACCCTTCATGGAGGAACCATCCTGGATTCAGCTACGGGAAACAACATGCTGCCTTGAATCCTACTTCACATGTTTCCCTACCTCCACCCCCTCCTCAATTTCAACAAGCTCCACCTATGCCAGCACAGATGCAAGTACCACCCCCAGCAGCATACATCACCCCACTATGGAGAACTCTCAACGATAGCTTAAATCAATTCATCCAATCTCAAAACATAACCAATGCTAGGTTTGAATGCATGTACACTGAGATGAATACGAGTATCTCTAAGTTGAAAACATCATTAAGTATCCAAGAGAACGGAAAATTTCTAGCCCAGGGCCAAAGACCGCCCTAAACTCAATCTAGTATTAGGCTACATCCCACGAGCATCCTGAGCAATGTAGTGAGATTACCAGTCAACATAGTGGGAGAGTGGTTGACTTGTTACCTCTTCCATGCAATGAGCAAAATGAAAAGGAGATTTTCCCCGGCACGAAAGAGGCCGAAGATGTCCCCTTGAAAAAGAGTGGTAATGATGACTATGGGTATTCGAATTTTCCATCATGGGCCCGGATGACTAACTTAATAAAAACGGCCCAAAGTTCGGACCCTTCGCACCTTAACTAAATTCCATTATGACTTAGTCTTCTCCTAGGATATCATATAGAGTTATTCCAGGAGAAAAAGATGGACGTGGGGGAGTCCAAAACCCCCACTCCCTGAAGATAAACATGTATATAATAAACCCTAAGCCTGGGGCAAGAGGCACGCACTGTATTCTCTATAAACGCTCCCCAAAGTATGTAAAAATAATACTGACTGCACCACCGTGGACGTAGGCATTCTTGCTGAACCATGTACATTATTTTATTATGTGATTGGCATCATATGTTCTTTATTTTTCTTGGTGATTGCGCTTTTCTCATTTATTTGTGTTGAACATAATTGTCACCACAATTGGCGCCGTCTGTGGGAACGTTTGTCTTCCCTGAGAAAGCCCACACCAATAAAGAAGTTTGAAATGTCTGGTCACAGTAGTAATGCCCCTCAAGCAGGAGATATCCAAGAACAACCTGCTACTCATATGATTATATCGGAAGTTCGGCATTCAGATCAGAGGGTTTGCCCAGAGAGACCATCTTCAGAGGAGAGCCAAGGACCAGTAAAGTCCACACAAATCTCCAGACTGATTGATGCTTATGAGGCAAGGCCCCAAGAGCAAAGGGATTCTGCTCACAAGCAAGAGGCTGAGAATGCTCGCCTCAAAAGGAAATTAGAAAAGATAGAGAAAGAGCTCCATCGCAGCACTAGTGAACGTCCATACCGCACTCCTAGTCCTCAGGCGAGCAAGTATCGTAGTCGAGGAAAGAGCCCAAGGCGTGGATCCCAAAAGAGTGAGAAGCACGAGTCAAGCGATGACTCTCTCGAGAACCAGAGATCGCCTCGTCATTATAGGAGCCCAGCTCGCAGCAATGAGAACATACAAAATTTGGTTCGAAGGGAGATGGACTAACACCCAGCACACCACGGCGCAAGATCGACCAGGGAGCTTGCTAGACGAGATCTCAAGACCCATATGAAATCCCCTTTCTCAAGGGAGATAGAAGATAAGGAAGCCCTGAAGAAATTCGCTATTCTGAGATTCAAGATTTACGAAGGAAAAACTGGTTGATCACGTTAGGCAGTATAGGCAAGCCATGACTCTCTAGAACCATCGGGATGCACCGATGTGATGGATTTTTCCCTCGAGCCTGTATGACGTGGCGCAGAAATGGTTCGAAAGTCTCCCTCATAGGTCTATCAGGAGCTTTGAGTCCCTGGCTGAGATCTTTACGGCCCGCTTCATTACTAGTAGCTCCCATCCCAAAAGTATGGATGCTTTACTAATAATGAAAAAGACGCCTCAAGAGAGCCTCCGAGACTACACGAAGAGGTACTGGGAGTTATTCAATGAGGTCGAGGACTGCTCAGAGCAGGTAACAGTGGCCTCTTTCAAAATTGGGCTACCTAGCTCTTGCCTTCTGCACCAATCCCTGACGAAGAAAGAGGCCACGACCATCAATGACCTGATGGCTCACATTGAGAAGTACACTAAAGTGGAGGATGTGACTTGCCTCAGCACAGGGGAAAACGATCGAACTAAGTTCACTGCCAAAGGCAACGATAAAGCTCAGGACCAGAAGAAAGGAGGCAAGAATGAGGGAAAGAATGGATCCAAGAACGGAGGCAATAATGATGTTTCAAAAGCATTTTAGGCAGTCAACACTGTCTTTAAGGAACCAATTTACAAGATTCTGGCGAAAATCAAAGACGAGCCATTTATTAAGTGGCCCATAAAGATGGGAGGAGATCCCTCAAAGAGAAAAAACACGCTGAGATGCACTTTTCATAAAGAGGGAGGACATAAGATTAAGCACTACAAATCTCTTAAGTCTCACCTCGAAGAACTGGCCCAATCTGGGCACTTGAACAAGTTTGTGGAGAAGAAGGCAGAGAAAGTTATTGTCAATGGAGAAACAAGACCTGTCAACGTACTCGAAGATGTTGCTGGCCATGAATTTGCGATAATTCATGGGGTATCTGATATGAAGAAGATTTAGGGGAACTCAACTCGGATGGAGGTAAAAAAGCTTACAGCAGTAATGCAGGATTTTCAGATCGATCCAGCAAAGACCCAATCAGGAAAGCATCGATGAGAAGATGACGTTGACTTCATAGATGAAGATCTGGTGGGAGTAAGAACCCCACATCATGATGCCTTGATCATAAGGCTCAGGATAGCCAACTATGACATCGACAAGTTGCTCATCGACCAAGGAAGCTCATCCGAGGTAATGTATCTCAACCGATTCAGAAAATTGAAGTTGAGCATCGTCAACCTGAAAGAGGCCATTGTCCCTCTAGTTAGCTTCGCTGGAAAAGTGATTATTCCATTAGGAAATATTGTGCTACCAGTAAGGGAAGGAAGTATCTCCAAGATGATTGAGTTTTTGGTAGTTGACATTAACTCACCATACCAAGCTATCCTCGATATAGGATGGCTACATGCAATGAAGGCAGTCCCCTCAACCTACCATCAGAAACTCAAATATGTGACTGAGCGAGGAGTAATGGAGATCGATGGCGATCAAGCGATAGCAAGAAGGTGCTTCATAGCGGCCATCCGCCCAAGACCAGAGAAAAAGGCCAAAAAGACCAATGAGAAGGTTGATGAACAAGAAGGTTTGATACCTTCAAAATTGCAGTTAAGGCACGGAAGACCCGAAGTGGAAGAGACCAGGCTCCTCCCCTCTGAGCGGGTCGTTGAAAACCTGGAGGAAGTTACAGCTAGTGGTAGTAAGAGGGACAGGATATTCTTGATTGGAGCTTCTATCACAGGTCAAGAAAATAAGGAATTGACGATTTCGTTGAGAAGCAACGTAGACGTTTTCACGTGGGAACCATACGAGATGCCTGGAATTAATTCCAGTGAGGTTTGTCATCGGTTGCATGTCGACCCCACTTTCAAACCTATCACGCATAAGGCACGACAAACTGCGCTCGAGAAGGAAAAAGCCGTAGAAAAAGAAGTTGAAAAATTATTGGATGCAGGATCCATACGGGAGGTTCAATTCCCTAAATGGTTATCCAACCCAGTAGTAGTTCCAAAGAGTAATGGGAAATGGATAGTCTCCATTGACTTCACTGACCTTAACAGTGCTTGCCCTAAGGACAGTTTCCCTCTCCCAAAAATTAACCAATTGGTGGACGCCATAACAGCTCACGAAAGAATGAGTTTTCTGGATGCATATTGGGGGTATCATCAGATCCCTTTGTATGCACCAACCAGGACAAAACATCATTCATCACCACCGTCGGATTATACTGTTACAAAGTCATGCACTTCGGGCTTAAAAACGTAGGGGCAACATACCAGCGACTAGTCCCTAAGATGTTCAAAGATCAAATGGTAAACACCATGAAAGTCTACATCGATGATATGCTCGTCAAGAGCAGGAACAAATAAGACTGCCTCTCAGACCTATCGAGAACCTTCGAAATCCTCCAAAAATACCGAATGAATCTCAACGTGAGCAAGTGTTCTTTCGGTGTCCAGTTAGGAAAATTTTATTGGGTACTTGGTTAGCAAGAGAGGCATCGAGGCTGATCCGAACCAGATCGATGCAATCAACAGGGTACAAACCCCTCGCACAATACGGGGTGTACAGAAGCTCACCGGCATGCTCGATGCCTTGAACCATTTCATCTCGAAGTCCTCCGAGAAATGCAAGCCATTCTTCTAGCTCTTGAAGGGAAATAAGATAGTAGAATGGAATCAAGATTGCTCGCAAGCATTGAACGAGCTTAAGGCTTAACTTAGCTCACCACCCGTACTCGTCATACCTCCAGAAAAAAGATTCCTTGTACTTATACCTTGCCGTTTCCAACCACGCCATCAGTTCTGCGCTGGTGTGCCAGAAAGTAGGAATCCAGCACCCCATTTATTATGTGAGAAAGACCTTATTAGAGGTTGAGCAGCGATACTTTCCAATAGAAAAGCTTGCCTATGAACTTATAGTAGCTTCAAGGAAGTTAAAGAACTACTTTGAAGCTCACCCTATCATCGTCCTTACATCGCATCCCCTTAAAGCAATCCTGAGGAAAGCGGATTTATCGGGCAGACTGACTAAATGGTCAGTCGAGCTTGAACGATTTTATATCCAATTTCAACTAAGGACGCAATCAAAGGACAAGTCCTTACGGATTTCATAGCTGAATTCACAGGCGAGAATCCTCTCGGCCGACTTCAACCCATTAAGTAAAGAGAGAATCGCGCAACAGAGGGAGTTTGGCAATTATTTGTTGATGGAGCCTCCAACTCAAGGGGGCAGGAGTAGGCATTGTGCTTATTACTCCAGAAGATACAATCCTCAAACAGGGGATCAGGCTTGGATTTGAAGCCTCCAATAATGAGGCAGAGTATGAGGCTTTGATAGCCGGCCTCCCGAAGGCACACACTTTGGGGGCGAAGCAGTTACAGGTGTTCGGCAACTCATAATTAGTCTCCAATCAGATAAGTGGGGACTATAACGCAAAAGATGAAAGAATGGTAGCCTACCTCACCTTAGCAAAGAGGCTAATGGCCAGCTTCGAGGAAGTCAGTGTCCAGCAATTTCCCAGAGGACAGAACAACCATGCTGATGCCTTGGCAGTCTTGAGTTTGACAATCAATTCCGACTTGAAAAGAATGATTTCCATCGAATTCCTCGCTCATCCGAGCATCAACTAGAGTGATGAACTGCTAAGCATGCAACATGTGCTCCAGATTGAGTCAACACCCAGTTAGATGGACCCTTTAAGGGACTATTTGAAAGATGGTGCACTTCCAAGTGATAGGAAGACCGCTCATCAGATAAGAGTCAAAGATTCCGCTTTCACTTATCACTTAAGGGTAAGATGTATAAGAGATCATTCTCCGGCCCTTACCTATAATGTGTTCACCCGAGGGATGTCGACAAAATTCTATACGAGCTCTACGAAGGAATCTGTGGAAGCCATATTGGAGGAAGATCACTAGATTTTTGAGCTATGAAGGAAGGCTACTGGTGGCCATATATATAAAAAGATTCGGCAGTGTACGCTCGTAAATGTGAGAAATGTCAACTACATGCTCCTATGGTTCACCAACCTGCCAGCGAACTATGATCAATCACCATCCCCTGGCCTTTCGCCCAATGGGGAATGGACATCGTAGGACCACTTCCTACCACCGTTGGCAACCGCAAATATCTATTGGCTGCAATAGATTACTTCACCAAATGGATCGAGGCAGAGCCACTGGCAAACATCCGAGATGCAGATATGATGAGATTCATATGGAAAAACATAATTACCCATTTTAGAATCCCCAGAACCATCATCACTGACAACGGAACACAGTTCGAGAGTGGCCCTTTCCATAACTTCTGCAATGAACATGGGATCAGGCACTATTTTAGCTCGGTAGCGTATCCTCAGAGCAACGGTCAAGTTGAAGCTTCCAATAAAATGGTGATCGATGGGTTAAAGAAATGATTAGAGCGAGCCAAAGGCGCATCGGGGAACGAACTACAACATATTTTGTGGGCTTACCGCACTACCCCACGTCGGGAAACGGGGGAAATCCCATTCTCACTAATCTATGGGATGGAAGCAGTCATCCCATTGGAAGTAGGCCTACATACTATGAGGTCCACCCTTGTCGACCAGGGCCAGAACGATACAGCATTGCTCGCTAAACTCGACCTAGTCGACGAACGCAGAGAACTTGACTTAGTGAAACTAGCGAGCTATCAGCAACAACTCGCAAAACACTATAACAAAAAGGTCAATCCAAGGGCATTTCGAGTTGGATACTATGTGGAAAGTCCTTGACAGCGCAGTAAAACCATCAGATGACAAGTTGGGGCCAAACTTGGAAGGACCATTCAAGATAACAAGAGATGATCTGCAAGGAACCCCTCACTTAGAAACACTGGAGGGCAGAGAAATACCCCGAGCATGGAATGCGACCAATCTTAAGAAATTCTATTTTTAGTTTTTTCTTTCATCTTTTACCAGCTTTCTCATTTACTTGTGATTAATAAAATTTATTTGGCAGTTGCATTCTGTGAGGTGTCAGTTAACTAATATATTAACTTTATAACTTGCACACCCTTTCCAAGTGACAGGCACACTATTTAGTACACAATAGCAGGGAAAACACCATCCTCAGGTTTTCATTATAAAGCACGAACAACCTCTTAGCATTGCCCCTGGAAATATATGAAGCCCTACAGGAGATCCTTAGGAAATTTGGCCAAGTCAAATTGGTCGCCAAACAATGTTCGGTTAACAAAACCCTGGTCGGATAGAGCATCCAACACCAGGTGTGTCCTCACCAATTGCCACACTTAGGCCAAAGGGAGTGTGACAACATGACCTAAAAGGTAAAGTAAGGCAGAATAATATCTCATAAGCATATTAGACTGGAGGGACACTTACTCAACAGTGAAAACTTATTAATCTAGTCGTCCACGAGAGGCCCAAGATTATTAAGCAAAGAATAAATGACGTAAAAAATATAAAACACCTATTTAGTCGGCGAGTTTTCCCAAAACATAAATTTTATATTACTTCATCACATTTACAACAAGAACGTACAACCTATGTTTAATCGGCGAGATCGCTCAAAACATCAATATTACATTACTTCATTACATATGTATACAGAGTTACAACTGGTAAAATCCTAATGAGGTTGAGGCCTCTGAACAAGATAATCAGCCACTTGTGCTCTTCGATCGTCATCCGGATGAGGAGATAATTCCTCCTCGATCTCATTCGCATCTGACTCCAATAGCTGTCGAGGGATGGCATCGATAGGGATCCACTGATCATTCCTCCTGAAGGGGTTAGGCCTTAAAGTGGAAGGAGAGATCTCATGACGGTACCAGAGTATTGGGTTCCTTAGAACTTGCAGCTCCCTGAGGGAACTCAACCATCCCCTAATAAATGTGAGCTCTTAAAACTCTGTCAGCCTCGTCGGAGCATCTATCCAACCTTGGTCATAAGCATCAGCCCATACTCATCGAGGTACTCTCCTAAACAGATGCCTCAGCCATGTGATATCCCTCTAGAGCCTAGCAGCAATCACGTATGCTCGACGGACATCTTCACGGATCTCATCCATTTCCCTAGATGGGCTTCTTACGTTTGTCCCAACTCGCGGAACAGTCGATGGGGTAGAAACTCACAGCATCGGAGGAGTATCTCTCCATCCTATGACAGCTCATGATGAGGATGAACCCCTTAAAATGCGAGGCACGGTGCTCGGTGCATACTCCCTGAGGTGTAACACTTCCCTCCTCAAGGACTCATTTTCCTGTTGCAGAACTTCTCCTACTTGGTTAATCTCATTAGCATCGAGGAGTTTTACTCTTAGAGTATTAACTTCCTCTTCAACAGAAGCTCCAACCTCTTCTATTTCCTGAAGCATGTCTTTTAGTTTAGTAATGAGCTTCGTATGATCTATGAAACTCTTATTCCTCTATCGCAGCGATTTGCAAATTCTTACAAAGGTTTGGCGAACTTGAGGACTCACATCAGGACCAAGCATTCTGTCCAGTCGAGAAGTGGATGGTATATATTCATCTACATCAATCGACTACAGGTCATAAAAGAGCAGTAAAGGATAAAATGAATCAGTACAGAGGGAAAAAGTATTTTCATTCATACATAAAGGACCAGAGTACATTGAGAATCAGAAAGGAACATTACAAATAAGTCAAAAACACAAAAACAATCCTAAGAGTAGATCAACTGGTGACCTTGGTTTGTTCAGAAGAAGCTAGTTGCTTCCCCTTATCAGCAGCAGTAGGGGCATCTCCCTCAGTAGGAATAGCTTATGTCGCCCGAGCAAGAAGGGCATCAACAGGAACTGACTGAGAATCTGGGTCAATACCTTCGATGGCTGGGGTAGGAGCTTCATCTATGACAGGCTTTGGGCCTGGATTATGCTCATCGAATAATGGAGAAGTAACATCCACCCCGGCAGCCAAGAGGTCCTTATTCCATCCCTTCTTGAAATTCAGACGGCTGATGTAGCCTATCTGAACCTCAATATCTTCATATGCGGCAGCCCACCCAGAATTATATGAATCTTCCTTAATAGTGGCTGCCTCGGACTCCTTCTCCTTCAGCTTCTCCACCATCACTTTATTCTCCTCCACCATCGCTAGCTTGCTCGAGCAGACTAAATCATAGGCCTGCCGCAGCTGGTTTAATTCTGTCACCGCTACCTCCCTCGCTCGATTGGCTTCAATGAAGGCCAGATCAAAAGACCTCCGAGCAGCATCAGCAGTCTTCAATCTGGCCTCAAGCTCGATGCTCTTCCCTTTTAGAGAAGCGTTCTGCTTCTCCAGCTCATCATTCTTATTCACCAGCTCATCACGAGAGAGATAGAGCATGGCAAAATTAGTCACGAACTGCAAGAAAAAAAAAGGCATTAGAAGAAAGAAACAAACATGATTTTATGCGTGTTAAAGAGAAGAAATATACCTACCAAGGCTAGCCTCTGACTCGCTTGTAAGGCTAACTGGTCAGTTCCCATTGCCCTTTGGCGATCAGCAGGCAGGACTGCTCTTTCGAGCAGCGTAGGGGCCAGTTGGGGAGAGATGGAAACCAAGGCCCCCTCTGGCAACACAAACACGGGCACTAAGGCCTACCCAACCTTCATCCTCGCTTCCATTCTCCTCCTCTCCTCCTTCTCTACCCTCTTCCTCTCCTCAACCTTCTTTTTCTCTTCAGTTTTCTTTCTATCCTCTTCTCTCTTCCTCTCTCTCTCTCTCTTTGAACTGCTCTTCTTCTTTTTTCTTCTTCTCTTACTCCTGAGCAGTAGACTGAGAACCAGTGGCAACAACCCCACTACTGGATTTTTGCTTCTTCGACCTCTGAGCAGGAAGCATATTATCCTCATAATCATCATCATGGATTAAGTTTCTCCTAGGGGGAACCATATCCTCGCTAGATCTGCTAGATATACTTGAAGCCTCTTGAGCCTCAGAAACCTCCTCTGAGCTTGAGAAAATATCACTATTGGAGCTCGCCTCACCAGAACCACCTTTAGCACCTCCTCTAATATCACTCTCAGAACTTCTCTCTTCCTCCTCTAAATGAATGGGATCGATAGTAGCTTTTTCAGAAATATATAAGTCAGGAATGCTATCCACAGGCCTCGCAATGAAACTGGACCCGATGTTCTTATACTCGAGCAGGAAAGAAGCTGACTGGGGATGTTCACCGTCAGCCAAAGATTCCCTGATATTCCAAGCTTTAATCAGCTCGGCAGCTCGAACCTTGCTAAGGGCAGGTTCCAAGTTCTTTGTCCTCGCTGAAAAGAAAATATGATAGAGTCAAACAAATCACACATTAACAAGGAGATCGAAAGAGCCGAGCGAAGACTACCTATGTACTCTTCCCCATAAAAGGGAACAGTAAATCTATCAGACCTCGCCCCCTCGGTCTAGGAGGAGAAATGCTAATTCCTAGCAAAAAATCCATCTTTCCAGTAGTCCTTGTGGGAATCAGGTAAATTTACTACTAATACCCTGTCAGGACTCCTGGCCTTGAGGTAAAGAAGACCAAAGATCGTTCGAGAGAAGGAATAACAAAAACAAACTTCAGCGGGCCCTAATTTAGTGTCATAAAGTTGATTTATTCTATGAACACCATTGACTATCTTCCAGAAGTTAGGCGAACACTGTGCAGGGACAATGTTGAAATAACCAAAGAAATGATGGAACAAGTTGTTTGGAGGAAAAGTAAGCCCCCTTGGGAAAGCAACATGACATGAATCCAATGAGCGCCCTCTATCTCTCTAACATTCTTAGGGAGAGAGGCACAGTCAATCTCTACCCACTCTGAAATATTATAAAACTTCCTAAACTCAAACACTGATATATTACCTATTTTTGTCATTTGTAAACCCTAAATTGCAAATTCAAAGAAAACTCAACAGAGAAAGTAAAGAGAGAGCAAAGGGGACGTACGAGATGAAAGTTTGACTTGGACGATGCAAGATTGCAACCCTAGATGACGAGGGAGATCGAAAGCGAAGAAAATAAAGATATGGAGAAGAGGGCGCAACAGCTAAAACTCGCAGAAGATGAGGGAACACTAATAAGTTTGAAACGACAACTAATGAACGCTACTCCAAATAACTTTTAAATGTACCCAATCATTACGCACAGGACACGAAGCAACTACTGCCTAAATCAATTCTTGACTTTGGGAAGAGTTACATGATTTACAAGAGAACCATTATGACAAATCATTTAAATTTATTGAGCCCAAATTGTGGCCCAACAAGTTTAGGGGCAATTGTGGGTATCCGAATTTGCCATCATGGGCCTGGACGAGTAACCTAATAAAAATGGCCCAATGTCCGAACCCCTCGCACCTTAACTAAATTCCGTTATGACTTAGTCTTCTCCTAGAATCTCGTATAGAGATATTCCAGGAGAAAAAGATGGATGTGGGGGAGTCCAACACCCCCACTCCCCGAAGATAAACGTATATATAATAAACCCTAAGCCCGGGGCAAGAGGCACGCATTGTATTCTCTATAAATGCTCCTCGGAGTATATAGAAATAATACTGACTACACCACCATGGACGTAGGCATTCTTGCTGAACCACGTACATTACTGCGTTGTGTGATTGACATCCTATGTTCTTTATTTTTCTTGGTGATTGCGCTTTTCTCATTTATTTGTGTTGAACATAATTGTCACCACAATGACATAAGCGAGCCGGAATTGTTGTGAAACCTCCCATTGCAGCCCCATACCCTCAACGGTTGGCCCCTCAATCCAAAGAGACGTCTTGGGATGATGTCTTAGACGTTCTTAAGCAAGTAAAGATCAATTTACCTTTTTATCAAAACTATCAAACAAATTCTCGCTTACGATAAGTTCCTTAAGGACCTACTGATAGTGAAACATAGGCTAAAGGTAAAAAAAACTGTATTTTTAGCACAAAATATCAGTTCGACACTATTGAGGAACCTTTCGCTAAGTATAAAGATTCGGGTACGCCCACCATTTCGTGCTTCATGGGGAAGAACCAAATCGAGTGAGCGCTAATAGATTTAGGGGCAAGTGTTAACATTCTTCCCTATTCCATCTATAAGCATCTAGACTTGGGGCTCCAAGTTGCGGATCACTCGTTAAAGATGCTTCGGGGAATTGTCAAAGATGTGATCGTCCAAATTGGCACTTTCTACTTCCTGGTGGATTTTGTCATTTGTGATGATGAGCCATCCATTTTTTCGGGCAATTCTGTTCTCGTCATCCTTGGCCGCCCATTCTTAGCTACGGCTGATGCACTTATTAATATTCGAAATGGGTGAATGTAACTAATGTTCGGTAACATTACCCTTGAGACAAACATCTTTACCAATACCAAGCTCGAGGGTGATAAAATCTAACTGCGAGAGATGGATCTTATAGAGGAAGTACATGAGCATGAGGGGACTCACCAGCTAGAGCCATTAGGAGTAGGCCTTGTTGCATCAAGTGAGATAGGTGTTTGTGACATTGAGAAAGAAGTAGGGGAGGTGTGTTTAGTGACCGCGATTGAGAGCGAGAGCGAGCACATAGACGTGTGTGGGACAAAAATATTAGAGGAGAGGGAGATAAACTTTTCAGAAATTAATCATGAGAGAGAGTTCAGCGATATGAGTCTAGAGGACTTTGAGAAAGAATTCAGTCTGGTGGATGAGAACCTTAATGTTGAAGTCCATCCTTTATTGGACTCATTTAGTGACTTAGAAGAGAGAAAATGCCAAGAACCAATAGATAAATTCTTTCTTTGTGACCATCCACTGATTAGGCATAAATTCTTCAAAATTTACCCCTTAATTTAGAGGCTTTTATTACCTCAGGCAACGTAAAATGATTAGTTTATCTTATATATTTGCTAATGGTTTCGTCTAACAAGTATCCCAAGTTTCATGTATTTCTTATTAATTTTTATCAGTATTTAATATATGAAAGAAAGAAAGAAATAGGAAGAAGTAAGAGAAAATAAAGAGGACGAATTAGAACGTCAAAAGCATAATTTCTACCCAAAATCCGGTTGAGGACCCAAAATAATAGTCGAAGATCTCGAATTTGTGAACATGTAGGAAGAAACGGCATCCCAATTCGAGTTTTGGATTAGAAGTTATGAAGACCTATAGATATGATATACTGAAGAGATTTTGAAAATATATTCAAGAGAAATTAACAATCCAATCCGTACTAATTCGGTTTATTTGAAAAACGGATCAATCTGGGTACCCAAAAATCATTGCATAAAAATATGTTTACCGGAACAATTCAATTTTCCAGAAAAATGGACCAATTTGGTTGTTACCCGGACCAGTCCTATATGTCCTGATCGGATCGATCCGAGGTTCGAGATTTGGGATGATCTTCTTCTAGATAGAGTTTTGTATGCATCCAACTCTTGCCATTTTAGTAGAGTATAAATTAAAAATACCTCCCAGACATTAAGGGGGGCTTCTAATCCTTGTAGAGAAGCTTTATAATTAGCTTAGAAGAGAAAACAACAAGAACCCTAGTTTTTATACCTTTGATTCCAGTTCTCCAATTCAAGTAATTTTATTCCAATTCTGGTTTTGATTATTGCAGTAGTTAATTCTTTAGTGGGAAATTTCTTTCTTTTTCACCTTTAATCATTAGTAAAAATGCTTTCTTTCATTCAAAACACGTTTTCTTCTAGTTTTTATATGTCCGACTAACTTTTCAAGGGTTGAGGTGCATGAACCCCACCCGATGTGATTCATGATAGTGGAAATAGAAGTTGGAATTAAAAATCATAGGTGAATTGTATCGTAGTTAAAACGATACTGCTTTAATTCATCCTTTGCTTACATATTGTGAGAGCTACGATCCCTCATATATGTAATACTTAGGAGTGTTAAAGACCAGGTTGTTGATTCATCTTTTGCTTACATACTGTGCGGGCTACGATTCCTCATACATGTAATACTTAGGAGCATTAAAAAGCTGAATTCATTTAAAACTTTTAATTCTGAATCTATTATCCTACGAAATGAATTACTAGGGTGTGGGGGATTATAACTCGACCTATCTTTCTCATTTCATAGATAAAAGTTTTAGTTAAATCGTCATTGGTCCTTTGGTTAATTAGAGTAATTACATTTCATTTATTCATAATTTCATTAGTTACTCAGTTTCATATTTGCATCTAGTTGTAGTCATTTCACAATCCAAATCACCTTTTCCTTCTTTTTAAAGTCAAAGTTTGGTTACCTTAGTCTTTCCAACGTCGTTACGAATTCGTCGTCCTGTTTCCCTAAGGATCGATACCCATCTTATCGGATTATTACTTGAGCGACATGCTTGCACTTGAGCTTAAATATCACACATACTAGACATGTTTGTGGTCGAGTCAAGTTTTTGGCGCCGTTGCCAGGGATTTAGGTAGACTTAGGTTAGATCGAGACAACATAAAACATTTACAAAAGAAAATTCATCATCTCTCAAAATCCTTTAATGCAAAATCCAGAATATACTCAGACTCCTCACAATACTCCAACTAGAATCCACGAAAACCCCATAGTTGAGTGTAACTCTGAAAGCCCCCCACACCTCACATTTCATAATTCTAGTTTCCAATTCCTACTCCTGAGCACTTTGTCGGTAGTTACACTCTGAGTCAACCTTTGAGTCACACATCTAGGACACCGAGTGAGTACATAGAGTCTTTTAAAGAGAGAACGAGTGCTATGTCTGATCTAGCGAGTTATGGTATTGTAGAGGGAGATATCCCCTATCGTCCCATGATGGACTACTCTTTCCTGAGAGGACTGTCACCTGTAGTTGCATTTTACTTCCGTATAATGCCAGTTAGTTCCAATTTCGCAATGGGATGATGCATATTCTTCCTACGTTTCATAGCATGGATTCAGAGAAACCATACCTGTATATTCCTGAGTTCGAAGAGGCGTGTGACACATTTAGTTATCAAGCTTTCACACAAGATGTCGTTTGCCTAAAGCTTTTTCCTTTTTTCTTAAAGAATAAGTCGAAGACTTGGCTATGGTCTCTACCCCCGAACTCCGTCACTTCCTGGAGAGATATGCAGTCTATGTTTGTCTCAAAATTCTATCGACAACACAAGACCAACTCTACCAAAACTCAAATTCAAGCTTTTCGACAACACAATAATGAGTCTTTTGACAGAAGTTGGGAATGTTTCCAAGAGTTAGTAAGCTCATGCCCCCATCATGGTTTTGAAAAACACCTAGTGATATCTTTCTTCCATAATGGGTTGATAATAGCTTCCAAACAACTTGTGCAAACAATGTGTGAAAGACCCTTTTGGGATTTAAACTCATACGATGACGAGGCCCATCTTAAGTATGTCGCAGAGACTACTCAAGCGTGGGACACATCTGATCCTAACTAAGCTCGACCTAGACAACCATCTATCAATTATATTGCATCCGGTCTATCTCGTTTGGATAGCAATACCTTAATAGACCGTCGATTCGATCAGTTTCAGATAGATATGAAAGAGTGGTTTGATGGTCGATTGAGAAACATCTCTGCATCCAACCATTGTTCAAAATAAAAGCTGTGTGCTATCTCTAAGGTGGGCCACTCCACGGAGGCATGACTGATCATTTTTTACTACAAGGCCATGCATACTGAGCAGGTGGATGCTATAGGAGTATTCAAGGGGAATTTTAAAGCCCCGCATGGGAACTCTTACAACCCTTCATAGAGAAACCACCTCCGTTTCAACTATGGACAACCACAAGCTGCGATGAACTCACATTCACAAGTTGTCCCACCTCCACCACCTCCTTAATACCAATAAGAACCACCACCTCCAGCCCCATATATAGCTCGACCGCAGAGGAGCCTCGAAGATACGATGAACCAATTCATAAATTCTCAAGGTGCAAAAAATGCTAGATATGAACCCATGTTCGTCAAAATAAATGCGAACATCTCCAAAATGCAGTCTGCATTGAGCATCCAAGAGAAGGGCGGGTTTTCTGCCCAAGGCCAAAGACCTCCCCAAGGTCAACCTAGTGTTAGCTGCACCTCTATAGAACAACAAGAGCACTGCCAAAGTGTAACCACTCTTCGTAGTGAGAGAGTTGTTGATTTATCACCTCCCTCACATGACATTTTAAAAGATAAGGAGAATTCGCTTGGCACGAAAGACACCGAAGATATCTCTTCGAACGAGAGTGAAAAGGAAAACACTAGTGAGCCTGAGGTAGTTGTGAAACCACCCTCCGCTACACCATTTCCTCAGAGATTGGTTCCTACCCATAAAAGGACCATAAGTGAAGAAGTTCTAAAGGTGCTTAAGAACGTGAAGTTGAAGTTACCTTTCCTTGATGCAATAAGGCAAATCCTATCCTATGCAAAATTCATAAAAGACTTATTGACAGTCAAGAGGAGGATAAAGGTAAAGAAGAACGTGTTTCTAGCACGACATGTGAGCTCAGTTCTTCTTAATTATCTTCCACCTAAATATAAAGATCCCGGTGCACCCACCATTTCCTGCTTTGGAGAGAATAAATTTGAAAAAGACTTACTCAATTTGGGGATAAGTGTCAATATCCTCCCTTATTCGATTTATAGGAAAATTGATCTGGATCTTAAGCCCACAAGGATCACTCTCCAGTTAGTGGATCGAATTGTGAAGATACCAAGGCGTATAGTTGAGGACGTGATATTCCAAGTAGACACTTTCTACTTCCTGGTAGATTTTGTCATTTGGGGCACATATCCCTCTTTTGCCTCAAACAATCATGTTCCCATCATCCTTGGATGCCCATTCTTAGCTACAGCTAACGCAGTGATCAATGCTAGAAATGGGCAGATGCAACTGAATTTTGGGAATATGAATTTAAAAAAAAATATCTTTAACATAGCCCAACAACCAGGGGAAGAAGATTATCTTCACGAGGTGAGCCTGATTGAGGATATCGCAGAAGAACACTTTGAGAAAAATTACTGTGGAGACGCCTTAGAAGCTTGCCTAGCTTCTAGTCGTGAGAGTGAGGGAGCCTACACTGAATTTGAGAGGGAGATAAAGGAGTTGAGAGGCTTACTCGATGAGAGAGCTTCAGACGAGGATGCGAGAGATGTTATTTGGGTTTCTCGATTCGAAGAGTTACCGCCAAGGGAAGCATGCATGGTGCCCTCTAGCGATACATTCCTGACTCTCGAGTTGAAGAAACTACCATCCAATGTTAAATATGCTAGTTGAAAGTGAGACATTTCCTGTTATTGTCTCCTCTAGCTTCGATGAAGAGCAGGAGGGTAAATTATTAAAGATTTTAAGGAAGCGCCAAAGTGCTTGTGGTTGGTGTATAGCTTATCTAAAGGGGATAAGCCCTCTAATTTTCACCCATAAGATTCACCTCGAGGAGGACGTTATGCCTTCGAGAGAAATGCAAAGACGGTTAAACCCCACAATAAAAGATGTGGTGAGGGCTAAAATTATATAATTATTGGATGCCGGGACTATTTATTCAATCTCAGATAGCAAGTGGGTGATCCCCATTCAAGTTGTCCCCAAGATATCGGGCATGACTGTGATTGAAATTGCCAAGGGAGAGATAGTTACCCAACGTACCACCACTAGATGGCGCGTCTGCATTGATTACCGAAAACTCAATGCGGGGACTAGGAAAGATCATTTCCCCTTGCCATTTATCGATCAAATTCTTGAAAGAGTAGCGGGACACCCTTATTATTGCTTCCTATATGGTTATTTCGGTTATAACCAAATTGAGGTAGATGTACTTGATCAAGAATAAATAACCTTCACTTGCCCCTTTGGAACGTTCGCTTACAAATGCATGCCATTTGGCTTGTGTAATGCACCACCAACATTTCAAAGGTGCATGTTGAGCTTATTCAGTGACATGGTTGAGAGAGGGCTAGAAGTTTTTATGGACGACTTTAGTGTTTTTGGCACCTCATTCGACCTATGTTTAGCTAATCTTGAAAAAGTACTAGCCCGATGTGTGGAAAAGAACTTAGTGCTGAATTGGGAAAAATGCCACTTCATGGTAACTGAGGGTATAGTTCTTGGCCACATCGTGTCATCCAAAGGGATCGAGGTTGATAGATCAAAAATAGATGTCATAGATGACCTACCCCTACCAAAATTTCTGAAAGACGTGCGCTCCTTCTTGGGTCACGCAGGGCTTTATCGAAGGTTCATTAAGGACTTTAGCGCCATCTCTAGACCCTTAAGCAATCTTCTTATGAAGGACACCCCATTCGAGTGGACAGATGCATGCCAAAGTGATTTTGAAAAAATAAAAAACATGCTTTTGTCCGCTCCCATCATGCAAGCTCCGGATTGGTCCTTACCATTCGAGCTTATGTGTGATGCTAGCGATTATGCGATATGGGTTATTTTGGGCCAAAGGAAAGACACCAAGGCTCATGTCATCTACTATGCTAGCCGGACTCTTATTGTACCACAACTCAATTACTCCACTACGGAGAAGGAATTTCTAGCGGTAGTATTCGCCCTCGATAAATTTTGGTCCTATCTTATATGTTCCACCATCACTTGTTTCACCGACCACGCAACTTTAAAATATCTACTTACGAAGAAAGATGCAAAGCCGTGCCTCATAAGGTGGATACTACTCCTATAAGAGTTTAATCTCTCCATTAAAGATAAAAAAGGAGTAGAAAACATCGTTGCTGGTCACTTATCACGGCTTTCGTCCGACGTACCTAGTGATCCTACACCCATAGACGAGTATTTTATGGATGAGCAACTCTTTGCCACCTCTTCTTTGCCATGGTTTGCGAATATAGTGAACTATCTTGTCACGGGTATTTTTAGAAAGGTTAAAAATATATAATTTTTAAGTATTTTGAATTTTGTTTGAGTAGAAACTGAATTTCGTGGGTAGATTCACTACAAACCCTCACGAGACACAACTCGTCCCACTAGGGTAACCCAGGGGTTTAAAGGCTTGTTGCATACACTAAATGCAATCACTTGTCATAGAAAGAGGTATTCTATCCTAATAAAATGTTTTCAAGAGTTGAGCCTAGTTACAATTCTTTTACATTGCCCGAGATGTGCAAAGTTCTACATTGGGGGGGGGGGGGGGGGGGGTTGATTAGGCATAAATTCTTCCGAATTTAACCGCTTAATTTAGAGACTTTTAGCACCTTGGGCGATGTAAATTGTGTGGATTTATCTCATATATGGGCTACTGACCTTTCCTATACAGTGCCTCAAATTTCATGTATCTTTTTTCTTTTTACATGTATTTTGTACAAGTGAAGAGAAGAGGAAACTCAAGAACCGATAAATCAAGGAGGAAAGAGAGGCATAAAAGAAAGAAGGAAAAATAGTAACTTTATATCTGGAGTTCGGATGAAGGACCAAAATGAATATTGAAGACCTCGAGCCTATAAGAACGTAGTAAGAAATGGCATCCCAATCCAATTCCCGGATTAGAAGTTATGGAACTTCAAAGTTTAGAGGAACTGAAGAGAAAAGAAGAAAAGAAAGAATTCCAGAACTGGACTGGACTAGTCATTGCCAAAAACAAACCGATCCGGAGGAGATCCAGACTCTAAATAAAATTCACCATTGAACCGATGTAGATAAATATAAAATAGAACCAGTCCTATGCCTTGAGAATCTCTGCATAAAATTGGAAGCCGGACCGATCCGAATAAAATGGAAAACTAACCGATCCAACTTATACCAACTCGAACCGAAAGACCACTCCGGACCGGTTTGGTTGAGATTTTCCTTTTTCAAATTTAAAGTCTAGATTATCTCATACTCTTGTAATTTTTGTAGGATACTTATTCTAATTACATGCCAGACATGATGGAGTTCTCTTTTTGATATTTTTTAGACAGGTTTTACAACTAAGAATCCTAAGGATTTAATTTATTCAAGTTTCAATATTTAATTCCAGAATTTCCTTCATTCCAAGTATTGTTTACCTTTTTATTTCAATTTCTTTTACGTTTAAGTAGGATTATTCATAGGAATTGGGTTGCAATCTTATTTACAAATTTCTTCCCAATTTTTCACATAGTTATGGATTCATGGAGAATAGGTTTTGTGATCATGCTTAGTTTAATTTTGTCTAACTAAATTTCCAAGGGTTGTGATGCATGAACCCTATCCGATGTAGTTTACATGAATAAAAAATAGGTTTTGAATTACATGTTGATCGAATCATGTTGTGTAGTGATCACAACCATCATAGACCTTTTAACATCATTTTCCCTAGGTAACCGAGGTGTTTGGGGATGCGATGTGCCTGTTGGCTATTGCAACACTGCTTTATTCTTACCTTTGATTGTGTATGATGTGGGCTAATACCCTCATATATGCAATGTTTAGGATTAATAAAGAGTGTGTTTAATCAAATATATAATTCAAAAGCTAGTATTGTATCCGGTAAATCTATTAGGGTTTCGGGGATTGTATCCTAACCTGTTTTCTTTCATTCATATTTATTTAATTGCATTAGTTATATTTCCATGCACATAGCTTAGTCAAGTAATTTAAAGTTAATTTGCACTTAGATAGTATAATTCTGTCCACAATTAATCAACTTTTAGTTTCTTTTCCCGAATCAATGTGGGTTAGTCTTCTATTCCTTCATCGTTACGAGTTGTTATCCTAGTTCCCTGTGGCTACGATCCCGACTTACCGATTTATTACTTACGCGATAGGCTAGAACTTGAGACTATTTAATCATGTACTTTAGAAAAATTTGTGCACACATATGAGTAACATGCACAAAGTCCACCTGCGGCACCAGCCCCACCCGTATCACCACAATAGGGGAAGTTTTAGTACTAGCATGTTTATAATGTCCGAGATGCCTCCATATAGCCAACTCCATAGGCACCACCAACAGTAGTGGGTAAATTTCCTACTCATGGGCTTGCGGGTAGTATTATATTTTATACGGGGGCGTCACATTCTTTCATAGAGACTTGATTTTCACGAGATGATAGCCTATTAGAGACAACTGGTAGTATCCTTATGTGTGTTAAGTCACCGAAGATAGTAGGTCACTTATACAATCGATCTGTGGGCATGGCTATCGATGTGGATAGATAATGTTTAGCTGCTGATCTTCTTGTATTAGACATGGAGGGGTATGATGTTATCTTGGGAATGGATTGGTTAGATGGATATCGGGTGATGGTGGAAAGTTTTGGGAGGACTATCATATTTTATATGTCAGGACATGAGATTCTCTTAGTGGTGATTCCTCTTCCTAAGGGAGGGTCAAGCAAACGTTTGTATTACATTAAGGAGGAGACCTCACAGGAGGTGGTCGTCATGTTAGCCTGGATTCCTGTCGTATGGGAATTCAGGGATTTTTTTTGGGTATACCCAGATTGTCGCCTAGATGGGAAATTGATTTTGTTATTGAATTAGCACCGGGTAAGAGACCTATAGCTCGAGTGGCTCATCGTACGGACCCATTTGAGATGCGGGAATTAAGGGAGCATATTCAGCAGTTCCTGGGGAAAGGTTTTATAGACGGAGTACTTCATCGTGGGGCGCACCGGTGTTATTTGTAAAAAAAAGGATGTGTCATTTCGATTATGTATTGACTACATAGAGTTGAATAAGGTCACAAAAAAAAATAAGTATCCACTACCTCATATCATTGATCAATTCGACCAATTGAATGGATCAACTTACTTCTATAAGATATATTTGAGTTTCGACTATCGTCAATTACGTGTCAGGGAAGAGGACGTTCCAAAGACTACTTTTCTGACACGATATGGGTACTATGAGTTTAGGGTGATGCTATTTGGACTCACCAATGTGGCAATAGTGTTCATGGATCTGATGAACTGGGTTTTTAGAGAGTTCCTTGACTAGTTTGTGATTGTGTTCATCGGCTATATTCTGATTTACCCGCGCTATGAGGATAAGAATGTTGATCACTTACAAAAGGTTTTACAAACACTTAGAGATCATCAGTTATATGCGAAGTTTAGTAAATGTGGGTTCTGGCTTCTGGAGGTGTAGTTTCTGGGACATATTGTGTCTGAGAAGGGTATCGCTGTTGATACTAGTAATGTATCGATGGTGAAGGAGAAGGGCCAGCCCATGACACCGATCGAGGTTCGCTGTTTTTTGGATTAGCAGGATATTATCATAGGTTTCTTAAGGGTTTCTTAAAGATTGCGAGTCCATGCAAAAATTTGACTCGCAAAGGGGTACCATTTATTTTGGATGACCATTATCAACTAGATTTTGATAAGCTAAAGGAAAAACTAACCTCATCACCTATACTTGTACTACGTAAGGGAAGAGTAGCATACTGCGTCTACACTAATGCATCCTTGTAGGGACTTGGGGGTGTATTATAGTAGGAGTAAAGGGATATAGCGTATGCATCTTGCAGGCTTGATCCACATGAGAAGAATTACCCCACACATGACTTGGAGCTAGCCGGTGTTGTATTTGCCTTGAGGATCTGGATGCATTATCTGTTCGGAGAGCAACTTACTCTATTCATGGACCATAAATTGCTTCAGTATCTGTTCACATAGAAAGACCTAAAAATGGTATAGATGAGGTGGTTGGAGTTTGGTAAAGATTACCAATTTGATATTCGGTATTATCTGGGGAAGGATAACGTGGTGGCATACGCGTTAAGACGAAGGCCTATAGGAGAAGATAAGAAGTTTGGAAAGTGAAGTGGAGGGATATTCGACACGATGATGAGATTGATATGGTTTGTCTATCCATATTAGATGTCATACCTAATATTGTGATCAGGGTGATAAAAGCATGGGCAAAAGATCAGTCTTGCCAGGACATAGTTCGTTAGTTATTAGATGATAGGGCAGAGAGTTACTCGATCAGTTTTCGAGAGTGGTCTGCATTTTAATAGTAGGGTGATGAATTAAGGCATGAAGGGATGTCAGAGGCTCACGTGGCTCAATTTATGGTACATCTGTGTGAGGATAAGATGTACTAGGATATGCGTAAACAGTATTGGTAGTAGGGAATAAAATCGAACATAACGGAGTTTGTCTCTAAGTGTGCTCCCTGCCAGCTAGTGAAGGTAGACCACTAGAGACCTATAGGGATATTACAGAAACTAGTTATTCTCGTGTGGAAATGGGAAAGTATCTCCATGGATTTTATTATCGGGTTACTGTTATTACAAAGAGGTCATGACTCCATATGGGTGATAGTGGATAGGTTGACTAAGGTGGCTCATTTTTTTCCAGTATGTAAGGATTTTGAGACAAAATAGTATGCACAATTTTTTATAGCCAATATAGTACGATTACATGGGTTTCTAATTAATATTGTGTCCGATCGAGATAAGATCTTCTTGTCCCATTTCTAGTAGTGCTTTCAGGAGGCGATGGGCACGAATTTATGGTTAAGTACAACATATCACCCATAGACAGATGGGAAGATGGAGAAGGTTAATGAGATGCTTGAGGATATGTTAAGGATGTGCATACTTGACTTTGGGAGAGGATGGGAGCAGTACCTTCCGTTGGTGGAGTTTGCGTATAATAACTCCTACCAATTCACCCTCGACATGGAAATATTTGAGGCACCGTACAGTCGAACTTGTCGTTCTCATTCTTACTAGTTAGAGGTGGGGGACAATAAGTTATTGGGGATAGAGATTATTTAGGACACCACTACTAATATTGAGCTGATTTGAGGCCGCATCCGGATAACTCAAGATAGGCAGAAGTGTTACATTGATGCATATATGAGGCACATTGAGCTTGAGGTTAGCGACCAGGTGTTGGTACGAGTATCTACTATGAAAGGAGTTATGAGGTTCGTCAAGAAAGGGAAATTAGATCCAATAGATATGGGACAATTTTTATTATTGAGAGAGTAGAACCAGTATCTTATAGACTGGGACTACTCGAGCATCTACAACGAATTCATGACATGTTTCATGTGTCATCACTGAAGAGATACCGAAGGAGAGAGAAATTTTTTTGGCATGTCCCATTAGAGGAGATCTATTTGCATCATGATATCTTATACGAAGAGAGACCGATGTTGATACTAGATCATAGTGAGCACAAATTGCGATCAAAGGTAGTACCATTAGTTAAAGTTCAGTGGAGGCAGTACAATGTGGACAAGTCGATATGGGAACAGGAGGATGACATGCGTGAGCAGTATCCCTAGTTATTTACCATAGGTACATTCCAATTTTGAGGACGAAATTCCCTTGTAAGGGGGGAAGTATGTAACAACCCATATTTTTGAGAAATCCGTATTTTTGAGAAATTAAGATTTAATTAATTGATTTAAATTTAAATTATACGTGTCATTTAGTTTAAGGGAAATTAAATATTATGGGTTGATTAAATTATTAATTGGAGAGAAATGATTAATATTTATTGAATAAATTTACTAAGTGAATAGTAAATACATATTTGACGTTATAATCTCAATCAGACATTGGGGGTGGACTAAATAAGGTCGAGACAGGAGATTTATTATGAGTAACTTGCATGATGATTTTGAGGTTATGGTTGAGTCGAGAAGGGTCAAAATAGTCAAAATAGTATACTCGGGTGTTAGTTTGTGTCCCGGGACAGTTTTAGACCAAGCCAACACCCTAAGAGGTCATTTTAGTCATTTTATAGCCTCAGGCTAAGGGAGTTACGAAATTTCAAGGACTATATATACTCGTTGTTATGTGAAGCTAGGGTAAAAAGAATAGAAAACCATTGGATGCAAGTGGATAGTGGAGTAAGAGCTTTCTTGGAGCTGAGGAGTGAATTTGTGGAGAGATTATCATCATTCTTGCAACATAACCATAGTTGGAAAAGAATTATCATCCAAAAGGACCAAATCATACTTATTTCATAACAAAAATGTATTTAACTTGCTATTCTTTATGATTATAATACCCATGTAGAGTAGGGTCTTTGAATTAAGGAATAATGATATAATTCATCTGATTTGATGAACATAACTCATAGTTGGGAATAAGATTGCATGAAGAATAAACCCAATTGTATGGTTAAAAAAAAGAAATAAGAAGTTTTGGGGATTTAGATAATGGGATAAATCTGGTTTTGTGGTGATTTTATATGAGGAACACAAAAATATATGGTTAATGATTAGAGGAATTTTAATCAGATTTTGGGATGAAATTGTATAAATTTTTCACATGATCTACATCGAAAATCATCACTACATGTATATTTAATGTTTAGTTATGTTAATTTGGAAGTTACGATGATTGTATGAAAGTTTGAGAGATTGGATAATGTAGAAATTCGTAACAACTATACGACCTCTATTACATTTCGAATCGATTCGGCCACTGGGCGAATTGATTCGATTTTGCCGAGAATTAAAAAAAAATCATTTTAAGCCCAGAAATTATGCATAATTCATGAGGGGACTTTTGCGATATTTTTAAATTATTGAGGAGAATATGAAAATGTTAGTAGGCCTATGATGGGACTTAGATTTATATAAAATGAGAGGAGTTAAGTGTTGAGATAATTGATAAAATATCCAAATTGATAAATGAATGAAATTCGAAACGGATCATGGAACGAAGAGTGAACCTATGATTATAACTAATAATACATGATGGGAATAACCCATTATAGATCCACCCTAGTTTGCGAAGGCGGATTAAACCATAAATATATCTATATTAATCTTTCTTTATTAGGGCATTTGTCTCCAAATATATGTATATACATATGTTGTCAGGATATGTTCTTTGTAACGGGGCTATTTATAAAGCCCCAAATTTACTACTTTATCCTTGAGATTGCAAGTGCCACTAGAGAGGCTTTTGCCCTATGATTTCTAATAGTACTTGTGCGGGTACTATCCCTCTTGCAAAAAAAACTTATTACAATAGGGATAAATAGGACCTATACAATGGTGAACGAAACTCAAAGTTATAAAAATTCAATTGAAATTAACGGTACGGTGAATATGCGAGGGATATATAATACGTACGAGTGGATATAAATGGGGTTGTGTGCCTACATACTGAATAATGTATGTATATAGGTTGTGTAAATACCTATAAATATGATTTAATTATGTGTGCGAACTTAACTACGCTGCTTGTTATCTGGTGGTTTTGAGCAGAGGGCGATCCCAACTTGATGAATCTAGTGAGGTTTGGATTTATGCCCCACAGTATGGAATTTAAGGCAGCTCACTGTGTGATGTGTATTAGTGGGACTAGTGTACCATTTGTGTACGTTAGGTATGTGCGTATCCCAAAGGCTTGGAACCATATTCGCCTCCATTGTTGTATTGATTTATTTTGGGTTCGAGGAGACATACAGAACCCACAGTTCTTGAATGAGTACGAGAGGTATATGGACTTGATAGCAGAGTGTGACAGCATCATGAGGAGTTGTTCCGGAGATGCTATAGTTGTGTATATATTATACGTATGATGAATATATACCGATATGATATATCTACTTATGGTAAACATTATGATTGATGGATGATATATATAAAAAATACTTTAACTAGTGAATCTTAAAAAATTGACTCAATAATAAAATGGTAATAAGTAATTTATTATTGAGACCGCAGTAACATATTGTAGGGGAATATACGAGAGAACTATACTATCGATAGTAGTAAGATACCTTATCTAGTCTGGCTGGGGATACTAGTTAGGTAGAATACGTTTGGCGTGAATATTAGTTGAGAGACGATAATCTCAAGTGAGTGTTCGTGAACATTACATGAGTAATAAATAACTGATTTAAATTGTGATTTAATACTTTCTAAATATTTTCAAAATATTTTAATTGGGCTCTGACCTGTGTCAAAAATATTATCAAAATCATTTAGGTGTCTAGCCACAGGGACGCTAAGCTTAGACATCCTATCCAGAGACGCATATCTGCAATACTGTGGAGGCTCGTAGGCAATTTTTGTTTAAATGGTTCAGATCTTTTATTCTAGATAGGAGGTTCCTTAATAGTTCATTTGGGCGTTTTGCTTTCAGGCTATTTCTTTATTTCTGTTATGCATCAAACTGTATTTCGTTTCATTCTTACTTATTGTGGTTGGATTGTGTACTTAGAGCACCGATTGTTTATTCCGTCTCCTTCATTTTATATATCTATCGTGTGATGATTTAGACTATATTTATTTGTCAATGGTTTAGTTCATTTGATAAAAGATAAAATTTTCCACCAGTTTAATTTAATATAGGTGATTAGTAATTAAAAAGTTTTTCGACATTGATGCTAAGAATGAAACCATTAATGATTATTGTTTAATTTAATAATGGACAGATCAGCCAGGATTAGAAGATGCGGAGTGTCACAAATTCCATCCAAAAATTCGTTAAAATTTGACATAAGATTATCCAATACTCATACCTCTTTCACCCATTCCTTTCTCTATCACTTTGATTCCCTCTCTCTTTCTCTCTCTCTTTCTCTCTCTCTTTCTCTCACATTTAACATACACGTAAAGATATATATATATATATTCATTTTTTTTGTGTTAAAATTTATATTTGTGGTAATTATAAAACTACTTCAAATAAACGAATAATTATAAAAATATTGAAAAATATAATTCAAAATGATAAATATTTGTATGCATTTATCCAAAAAAATGTTTTGCAAAAGTAAACACTATTTTTATTTAAAAATAATAAAGAGAATTTTTATATCAAACACATATAATATTGTTTTTATAAAAACTATTTTTTAATAATTATTTTTTCATATAAAAAAGTAAATATTTATGTGTTTAGGTCGCATTAACTCTCTCTATTACCATTCTTTTTTGTTAGTGAGTTTGTGTATTTTAATCTTTTTTACTTGAAGTCTTCTCCATAATTTAATGCATTTTAACATGATGGATGTGGGTAATTTTAGCTATTAAGAAAAAAAAATATTCAACAACTTTGATGCTATGAAATTCTAAATTGGTTGAATTTAATATGATTATTAGCTTTAAGTTTAACTATTATGTTTATGTTATTTAGATTCGATGCATATTTCGGGTAATATTATATGGTCGCTAAAATAGGAATTCACATATGCGTTTTCTATTAGTGTAGTTAGATAGTTTAATAAGTGGGTTATACTAAGAGCATGGTTGTTATAGGTGTTTATGCTAAAATATGCACATTATTTTTTTATTAAAATTCAAGTAGTTATTCCTATCTCATTTTATATGATACTTATTGATCAAAATTATTATTTGTTAGGAATTTTGTATTCACTTTAAACTACCCCAAGTGATTTATGGAGAATTAATATTTCTTTTTTGTTTATCTTCATTTTGTCTCATGCTAACATAAGAGAAATTTAAAAATACGTAAGTTTTTTTGTTTTGTTTGTATATATATATATATATATATATATATATATATATGTGTGTGTGTGTGTGTGTGTGTGTGTGTGTGTGTGCGTGTTCTAAAAAATGCTACTAGACGTGATCAACGATGGTCAACGTTTTTTGGGCTAAGGTGTGAAAAATGCGCATTTTTCCTGGGTAAGGCGTGAAAAAACGCTCGTTTTTTTCAATTAAGGCGCAAAAAAAGAGCGTTTTTCATTTTTTTTTATGTATTTAAAAAAAAATAGTATATTAGTTTGCAAATATTCACATAAATTGTAAGGTATGTACTATTTTAGTAATTTTAATGGCCTTGTTATAGTTAAAAATGTTAAAATATATTAAAAAATGTCTAAACGCCTTTTTACACCTCATAACCACCTATGCTTCTAAGGGTTAAGGCTTTGCCTCCATGCCTCGGTCACGCCCGACGTTTTTAGAACCTTAATATATATATATATATATATATATATATATATATATATATATATATATAGAGAGAGAGAGAGAGAGAGAGAGAGAGAGAGAGAGAGACTATAAGAAAAAATACATTTCATGACACAATAAATGTGTCGCGAAAAGTATTAATTATGTCGCATAAGACATTTCGCGACATACAAGCATATGTCGCGAGTGTGTCATGGGATCCTTGTCTGGGAATGTATTTAGTGACATAAAATGCCTATGTCGCGGACTGAATTTACTATTCGCGACAACGTTATATATATATATATATATATATATATATATATATATATTAGGGTATGCCCGTGCCTAAAGGCATGACGAAAATTCCAAAAAATACGTAATCGCAAAGCAGCAAAAATTTCTAAAGTACGTAATTGAAAAACAAAAAAAAATCGATCCCTAACAAAACAATCTCAACAATTTGCAGACATTCAACCATTCAACTATCATAGTCAATAATGGAAAAAAAACTACAAATTCATTCAATTAAATAACTCCTTGAAATACAAAAAGCACAATATCAGGATATTCTTTTAAAAAAATAGTCAATAAGTACATCAGATTTCCATTAATTATCATAATTAGAAAAATACCTACATTTTTAAGCCATGTATTTTAAAATTAGTGAAGTTGGAAGAGTAATTCTTGGTCTATTCTTCTTGGAATGCAATCTCAGTTTGCTTGATTCTTCTTGCAAGGCAATCTCAGTTTGCTTGAAACCCCGTTTCTTCAGATATGCTATCACTGCATTTTTATATCTCTTCTTAGTCCATCTCTCCTCAACCAAGAAAAATGGAAGTACCCTTTGTCTCTGTATATGTGTGTCGAATCTCTATCTATACAAATGTATGAGCATTACTAATATATTGTTGTTCCGTATAAACCAATACTATATATTCAGCAAACCCTGTAAATATAAGTAAACAACCCATTATTACTTAAAACATTAATAACATAGGATAAACACAAAGAAATCTAACTTGCATATACTAAAATCACCAATAAAACAACATATGTTGCTAAAAACAGAACAGTTCCTAAGAATCACATAAAAGAAAATATAAGAAAGTAAAAATAAAAGAAAGTGCACAAATAAAACAGCATATGTTGCTAAACATGTTTAAAACAGCATATGTTGTACAAATAAAAGAAAGTAAAAATATAAATCATGTTTAATCTCCTATACATTTTAGAAAAAAGCACAATAAAAACCAACACAACCAAAAGAAAAATATTCTTGAAACCCAAGAAACCAATAGTTCATCTTCTTCCAGTTTTAAACACCCAATGATTAACCTACCAAGAATCACAACCTTCTAGGTAACAAAATTTATAACCACTAACATATTTTTTTTACCTCAACTTCGATTTAAATTTCATTTGGGGCAGAAGATACAGTTGTTGCTGCTGCTGCATATATACAGAACAACAATATATTAGTAATGATATACAATAAATTTCATTTGGGGCATAAGATACATTATCGAAAGGAGTGGTAGATAGATTTTAATGATATACATTTTTATCCGACTATTACACACCCGAAGAAAGAACATATAAAATCTCAATTATCTTCTTCAGAGGAGCTTGTGGTTTTGAAGATTCAGTATGTTGAGGAGTGAAAATCTTGTTTGGCTGAAGCTCAAAAGGATTTGATTTATCTCCAAAGATATTCCTTAGATACCTTAGCAAGCCAAAAAAGGGAACACGCATACCTTTATATTATCCATGAGGAATTAAAAGCGAGATATGATGCTCTAATTACAGCACATAGATGCAGTTTTACATTTCTATCACAAATAAGTAATACTCTTAAGTATGCCATAAGTTTTAATGGAAGAAAAAGAGTACCTCCGTCCTTCGGGATGGCAGAAGTCCGTAGGTGAGGTTGTCCCTCAAGAGTTGCATGATTAATGTCTATAGTTGTAAATGAAGTTAAAGTCAAGTTCAAACCAATTTTTTTTTATAATAATTGAATAACTAAAAAACAGAGCAGGCGTAGTAAAAAAATCATTCGAAATAGTTCAATATCCAAAGTGATTAATATCCAAAGTGATCAATATCTAAACAGTTCAATATCTTTAAGACCTGTATATATATGGCTTTGTGGGAGTTTAATCTTCCATTAATGACAGTAGTGACAGTTGTACAATATGATATATGCATTAACATATGATATGTGCATTAACAATTCCTTAGTATGGATAAATCATATGATATGTGCATTAACAATTGCTATGGATGAAAACATCTATATAAAAGGGAAAATATGTGGAATATTTGAAAATGAACATAAAAATAAGGAAAATACGGATACAAACAGATGTGTAAGGGGAGAAACTAACCTTCCCAGAATTTAACTCTGATCAAACAGATGTGACGGGAGTTCTATCCCAATCACTAACATTCCCATAATTTTAGTCAAAATAATTAAGGAGAGAAACTACGGTAGTTGATAATTAGTAACAGACATCTCAAAACAAATCCAGGTGTGACATTTAGTTGTCAATAACACACAGAGTTGACATCTATAGACTTGTATCTATGCAACACTACTTTTGTTTATTTGAATGGACTTTTTTTTTGTTCAACAGATGTTCCTTTGTAGAATTATATCTCTAACTACGTATATACTTTAACATTACAAAAATGCAAGTATGCATCATTAATTTACATCTTTAGTGTAGGGACTCAAAACTACATACCTAGGGATAGAGAGTCCACACTTCAAAACTAAGGCTTATGATGAAATATGCGAAAAAAAATGTATTGGAGTACTCATATTCAAACACAGCGCAATCAAACTAATAAAAATCAAAAAATGTATTTTAAAAAACATTCTAATAGAATGTGAAAAACGTTAAAATAAATACTAAGGTGATACTAATGTAGATTGATATTTGATCTAGATTATATTGAACTGAAAATACTAAAAGGAAGCAACTCCTTAAGAGGGGTTGGAAGTCTGATGAATATACAACTCAATTGTTCTACAAATCTCAAAAACGTCATATCCTTAAGATTCAAGCGGTAGCTTAGATTTCATCTTGGAAGGCCTTTAATGATTAGCTCCTGTTAAATAAGAATAAATTAACATTTCAAATAACGTATTCCCTCTATGAACTACCACACTACTCCCAAATCACTACGGTGAACCTGATCAAAAATCACAACCCAACAAATATTATTTCTATATTCCCCACTATTTCCCGATTGAAACTAAACATATGCCAACCACCATAACCACCTCTCCTAGACATCCCATACACTCCCACTATTTCCCGAAGTTATATTTTAAAAAACATTCTAATAGAATGTGAAAAAAGTTAAAATAAATACTAATGTGATACTAATGCAGATTGATATTTGATCTAGATTTAATATATTGAACTGAAAATACTAAAGTTGTCAGCATAGGGGTTGAAGCAAAAATAATATTTTCCTTTTCTTTTCCTCTAAGAAAGAAAACTCAAGGAAGTAAATGAATGACGAATCATAAATTAAATTCATTTTTACCTAAAAAATAGAAAATATAGCAACAACCTAGTGCAAAGCCAAAGGTTCCTAGTGTTGCAAATACCTACTCAAGTGTTGAACCAAAAAAGTAACTGATCTATTAAACTAAGCATTACCTACTTAAGAGAACCTATACTCCATGATCAATGTCCAACTATCAATATATTCTACAAATATATGTCCAAAAAAAGGCCACAACATCGCACATTAATTGTGCTTTCCAATACCACTAAACAATGAGGGAATGAAAAATTAAGAAAATTGAGAGTTGATTTGTCCAAATTGAGAGGTAAGCCAACCATTTAAATTAAATAAACTAAGATAGAAAATACTAAAGAGAGACTAAGATACCAATCTAAATGAGCAATCCCCAAAAATGAACAAAACTCGTAATGAATCTCAAAGTAGAGGCATATATATACATACACACCATTCTTTACAATCCCAATATATTCATCAGACCAAAAAACTAAAGTCCCATGTTCTCAAAAGTTGGAATTACTTTTTAATTTAAATCCTATTATTAAACCAAAAAACCCTAGATAAATAAATGAAAAAAAAATCACATAACCACAAAACCCTAGATTGAGCTTGATTACAATTCATAAAACCCTAGATCTGAATGTAAAAAATACATACCTTTGGTTGTGGCTCATGTTCACACTTCAAAATCATAAATCAATTTTGTATTACCCAAAAACATTAGATCTGCAAACAAAACATCATAAATGTAAAAACCCAACTATAGATTAGAGAAAATGGAAATAAAATTGGAAAAAAAAATTCTCAAACTACCCAAAATGGAACCAGAAACGTAGATATGTAGAAAAACATTAGATCTGCAAAAAATAACAATATATTTGTGAACAAAATTAAAAGAATCTTAGAATGAATAATGAAGAATCGTACATTAGAAAGAGGAATGGGTAGCGACGGCGGCAGTGAGGCGGCATTAACCTTGAGGGGAGACAACATTTGAGCTCGAAGGGGGAGGGAGTGTGCATAGGTTTCACTACACCAAATCTGTCCATTTGTCAAGGTCATTGACCTTGACAAATTCACCTTGTCAAGGTCAATGACCGTGACATTTCGAGGCGAGACAACTTTTTTTGTCACGGTCGTGTCACGGTCATTGACCTTGATAAAAAACTCGCGTTTTGTGTCACGGTCGTGTCAAGGTCAATGACCGTGACACGTTTGTCACGGTTTATAACCGTGACATAATCGTGACCCAGAATTGTCACAGTCAATGACCGTGACACGTCCGTGACAACTTTTGTCGCGGACTTGTCACGGTCAATGACCGTGACAATTCTGGGCAGAATTTAAAAAAAATCTGCTGGGCAGTATGGCCACCGCCACTGCCCAGCAGTATATTTGTACCTGTTATAGCAACGTTGTACCTGTTCCAAACATCATATATCCAACACAAACTAAAGATAATGCAAATATATATTCATGACGATATAATCCAAATATTCAAAGTAAAAACAATATACGTGACGATATAATCCAAATTTAATTAAAATGGACAAACTTAAAAATAATGTTACTACATGTCTTGGATAAAACTGAGGAGGTGAGTAGGCCACACGACATACGAATTGACGCACCCACTAATATACATCGTGCCGCATTGTTCGCGCAACCACAATAGGGAGTTCTCCTTCCCGGGTATGACATGCGTAACGAGCACCCTGGACTCCATCTGTTGAAGCGCACGTCCATGAACTATTCCACCCTCGACGATATTCGGGTCCCTCAACCCCCTCCCTATCCGCTGGCCATCAAATACGTCCAATATGAACACGCTCGACCAACCAATTGTCGACAATGGTCTGTTGGAGGGCGTCAAATAGGGAAGTGGATCGTCGAAGTACGAACGTGTCGGTGATGAAGCAGCGAGGTCCACATCCTCGTCATCCTGCGCCTCATCCTCCCGCACCTCCTCCTCCATCGCCTTCTCCTTCCCTTTCCCTTTCCCTTTACGGTCTCCACCCAACGTACGCTTCATGAATGCGTACATATCTTGGACCGTCGCCTCCAAACGGGACAGCTTCGCGTCGTGTGAATCCACCATTCGAGACAACCCGGTGTCGCTCGTCTCCAATCCGATGATCCTAGATTTGGCCACCCGCGAGCTCACTCCCTTTGTCCTCCCTTTGCGATCAGAGCCAAGCACTTGGTTGAGTGCGTCTGTGGACAAAGATGCCTTGTCGGCATCAGACTACGACTCATGCACTTCCTTAAGCTTTGCCTGAAACGACAAAAAGCACATGATTAGTAAAATAAGTAAACTAAAAAATTATAACGTAATTAACAAAAATTAAACTGTCGGATTACTTACAATCGTGGCCGCGATGCTCGGGGACACCTCCTTGTCCTTCCCCTTCTTCGTTCTAAGAGCCACATAAGTATCGAGCCTATGTGGCTTACCCCCTGGCCCACTCCCTACCCCCTGAAATAAAATAGAGTAAAGTAAAATTAGTATCGGCCCCGTAAAGTAAAATAATATCCAATTATGTATTTCTGTAGTTATAGATAAATTAAATTTTACCTGCATCCTATGCTCCACCTCAGCGTAAGAGGTCCGGCCGGAGTAGTGCACGTCCGTCTTTTTAGCCCGATTTTCCCTCCCCGATTGGCGAGATGCCAATTGTCGATCCTCGATCTCATTGTCAATGAACTTTTGCCATTGTGCCAATGAGATCGGCTCCTTGGGCGGGACGGATCCGCGCCACTGTAAAATGGACTCTCGTGTTTTTCCAAAGTACCGTGTCCGCATATTTTTCTTCCACGTCTTGTGTTGCTCCCACAACTGCTCCAAGACGGAATCGCGTAGCTTTGGATCCAAGTTGAATTGTTCTTGTCCAAAAAATACAATGTTAGTTGCGAATAAATATAAATATAAATTGAAATTGAAATATTCATATAAATATTACCTGTAGTGCCGCCCAAACAGCTAACTTGAGCTCATACGGCACCTCCTTCCAACTCATAAACCCCGGGACGATGACCGTCTTTAGCAGCTCGAGGGATCTCGCTAAAAGCTCTGACTTGTTTTCGACGGTAATCCCAAATTTTCCATATTTGGGGAGCCTAGCGGCGGAGGAGCCCTCGTCGCCTCCGCTACCACCGAACCCAGACGACGTCATCATAAACAGCATCATCATCTTCGCCTTAACATCTGAAGGAGACATTTTTGCTGTAAAAAAAAATGTTATTAGTACAGATAAAAAAAAATGTTAATAGTACACATTTCATTTTACCTAATTGAATTAATAGTACAGATAAAAAAATGTTCCATCTATATTATAACATATGTGTAAGTTCCGTCAATACCATTTCGTTTCAATTTTGTAATATTATGTTTTTTCCAAATATTTAAAGAGTTATTAAATGGGTGCCCCACCCCCACCCCCACCCACCGCCACACACACACACACACACACACACACCCCACCCCACCCCACCCCCTGCCCCCCTCCACCACCCCCTCCCCCATCATTGTGTGAATAGGTATGAGATCATAATTTGGAGGAATTCACGTCCAAGAAATAATTTGGATTGTGATACCCCTTGATAGACTTATATGTTTTGTTTACCCGACCGATTAACTATTTTATAATCCTATAGAATTAAGTTTTAGAATCAAGGAATTGATCAGATAATCATTAAAATCGGTTAGTAGAAAATTTATTTAACCAAGAGGGTATCGAAAACATAACGTGGGGAATCATAATATACCGTAATAAACTTTAATAATAAGAACACATTCTTTCGAGTGATTTATAAATAATTAAATTTGAGTGCAATCATGATTATACCTAGTATTTACTTTGAATAAAGGATATAAATTAGTAGTAGTAAGTGAGGATACCTATGTGTAAACTCTAGGATCGGAAGGTGTATCTGTTTGTTAGTGTTTTAAAGCTAAGGGGCAGAGTATGTAATTTATTATACTTAAATAGAAAAACACGGAAGAAACATTTTACCAAAACCCTAAACAGAAGAGTAGAAGTACCAGGAAGAGAATGTTTTTCAGGTGAGTTATTTGTTAAGTATATAAAACTTTTTTATTCAAATGTTTCATTTTTTTAAATTAAATGTTAAAAAGAATTTTTTTATTCCTTCAAAGGTTTAAATCATTCAATGTTAGGAGTATTTTTGTGTTCATTTGTAAATATTTAGGAAACTAACACTATTCAATGTTAGGAGTATTTTTTTCTCAAATCTTTAAATGTTAGAAATATTTAGTGGTATGTTAGAAATTAGGGGTATTGTATTTTTGTGTTCAATATTTAGGGGTATCGTATTTAGGGGCAATGTTAGAAATATTTAGGAGAATATTCAAATTTCAGTGTTATTTTTTCAGTTAATTTTCAATATTGAAGTATAATTTTCTTATAATTTCAATGTTAATCCTAAAAAAATTGCCTTTGGGGCTACCGCCCCTGAACCCCTGCATTGCTCGAAAAATTTCGCACCCCCTTACTAAAAATCCTGGGTCCGCCACTGCACCCCACCCCACCCCCTGCCCCCCTCCACCACCCCCTCCCCCACCACACACCACCACACACACACACACACCCCACCCCACCCCACCCCTGCCCCCCTACACCACCCCCTCCCCCACCACACACCACACACACACACACACACCCCACCCCCTGCCCCCCTCCACCACCCCCTCCCCCACCACACACCACCACACACACACCCCACCCCACCCCACCCCCTGCCCCTTCCACCACCCCCTCCCCCACCACACACCACACACACACACACACACACACACCACCCCACCCCACCCCCTGCCCCCCTCCACCACCCCCTCCCCCACCACACACCACCACACACACACACACACCCCACCCCCTCCCCCCTCCCCCAAAACACACCACCACACACACACCGCACCCCACCCCACCCCCTGCCCCCTCCACCACCCCCTCCCCCACCCTGCCCCACCCCGCCCCACCCCCTGCCCCCCTCCACCACCCCCTCCCCCACCCTGCCCCATCCCGCCCCACCACCACACACGCACACACATACACACATAAATATACAGACAAATATATATATAAATGGAAGAGAGAGAGAGAGAGAGAAATTGGACCTTAGAGAGAGAGAGAGAGAGCAGCGTCGAGTCGAGAGAGAGGGAGGGAACGGTGGGAGGGAAAAAAGAAGGGGGAAAGGGTTTTTGCTGGAAAAGTTGTCACGGTTGTGTCAAGGTCATTGACCGTGACAAGCCCGTGACAAATTGAATTGTCACGGGCTTGTCACGGTCAATGACCGTGACAATTCGTTGTCACAGTCGTGTCAAGGTCAATGACCGTGACATAAAACGCGTGTTTTTTTGTCACCGTCAATGACCTTGACAAGGCTGGCCGGCTGAAAGGTGACAATTTGCCCATTTTGGTGTCGTGTTTATTATGGGGAAAGGCAGAGTGCGACGAAGAGGAGGGAATGTGGAGGAGAGGATGAGAGATGGGTGTGACCTGAGAGATGCGTGTTGACAGCCAGTGGGTGTGAGAGGGAGGGTTTTGAACTGAGAGATGGGTGGAGGCTGTGAGAGTGAGAGAGAGCGAGAGAGACATAAGCGGGTATTGTAGATTTGGGTATCCGTAAATGGGACATGTGCTATCCATTTACATTTTGACCCTTGATTTTGAATTTTAAATGAGGGGGAAATAAATTGAAGTGTGTTAAAATGGGGGGAAATTAAAGATGTGAGGGGCAAAAGAGACATTGCATGAAAAAAAGTATATCATGACATCATCAACTAAGCTTATGACATACATAAGTTTTCTACTTTATTATTATTATTATATATATATATATATATACTAGGGTATGCCCGTGCTTGAAGGCACGCTGATAATCGTAAAAAGGCAAAAAAAATCGTTTGCTAAGAAAACAAAATGCAATTTCAAAAACATTGGTCATGATGTTATTTGTTTATATGACTAACCACCCTGCTTAACAAATAACAAATAGTCCAACAACGTTCAGATAGTTTAAATTCATCACTCGAATTAACAAAGTGGGAATTCTTAAAAAATAGGCATAGTCTCCTTTGTATTGGACTATCCACCCTTATTAAGGGGAACAACCAATCGTTAGCAATCATAATAACAACAAAATAACGGTCTACCTGATTTAAGGTATAAACAACACTTCAATAAGAAAAATAGCCTTACCAGACTATACAAAAAAAGCCTAGGCAGACTATACAAAAAAACCTTAGTAATCATCCAACAACGTGTAGTAACTATAAGCCTAAGCTTTACAAAAAGTCGAAAATGTCGACATCCCAAAAACTTATCCTTTTGATAGTCAATCATAGATTCGCAGTACACATTCTCGTAATAACTCTGCGAAATGTCCGCGTATCTAGCTCGACATACTTCATACGAAGATTGGCACAATTTACAACCACCTATAAGAAATATTTGTAGTTAAGACTAATTTTTAAAAATGAATGAAAAGAGGAAACATTTTAAAGACGAAGTACCTTGTTGTGAGAACACCATTTAAGAAGCCTGGCAGAAAAAAGGTATTGTTTGTATGGTGTATTATATATAGACATAGAATGTTACATATCTGTTTGAGGGTATAAATTCCAATCTCATTTCAAAAGAAAACTATTTTTAATACCCATTTTTATACATGTTTGCTATTTATATACCTGGTTGACTTATCTATTATACAATTCATCATACACCACAAAAAAATGAATAATGATAAACTCCCCGAAAGGGAGTCTACCGATTCCATACCCAATTTGATCATCACCCTTAATTTCATGCCAAAACAATCCTCACCCTTAATCTATTTTTAAAAAACAATACATTATTTCTCTACGGTTGTTATTTTTTTAAAACAAAAATTAAAAGATATTCGTTTAATTTTTTAAATTTAGCAAAAGATTAATAAATAGCTAGAGTTATGATTTATTTTTAAATTAAATAAATTTTTCATTAAACTAATTTTTAATAGATCAATTACCAAAAAGTGCCTCAATTACCAAAATGATACGGCGACATGAGTTTTTGACATAAATCCCAAACATGATGATGTGGACGTGCCACATCATCCACCACATCATGAACACCCTATTTACTCATTCATCCCAAAACATCTCTTTATTTATTTGTTTTATCACTCTATGAATTTATTTATTTTCCAAAATATAACTTTCAAGTTAAAAAAAAATAGTCCAATTAAAAAATATAAATACACACTACATATAAATATGAATATATGTAAAAAAAATATATCTTAAAATTATATGAGTTAAAATACATCATTGTGTTAATTTTTTTTCTTGACGCAAACCAATTAACAAATTACACAATGCGATTATGAATTTTTTATTTTTTAACTAACAGGATCACGACACAAATAAAACGTGACGTGGCATTGAATAGATTTTTTTATACCGCGCATACCATTTTTTACTATTTTAAAAATAATCTTTTTACTGTTTAGGAAAAATGGTCCACGGCAGTGACATGAAAAAAATACGACTTCATGACACGTCGTGTTTTGTTTGGGTCGTGATCGCGTTAGTTATAAAATAAAATATTCATAATCGCATTGTGAAATTTTTTAATTGATTGTGTTCAGTAAATAAATGATCAATTACCAAAAAGTCTCTCAAATATTTTTTAATACACATTTAGTCCAAACCTTTTTATTTTGTTCCAAAATGTCTCTCAAACACCCATTTAACAAATATTCTCTATTTTTAAAGGTCCGTGTCCTCGGCACACATTTAATGTTTTCTGTGGTGAATGACTTTTTGGAACAATATAAAAAAAAACTTGGACTAAAGGTGTTTTAAAAATTATTTTAGGGACTATTTGGTATATGACCCAAAAAATTAAGAATCAAATACCAAAAAGTCTCTCAAATATTTTTTAATATACATTTAGTCCAAGCCTTTTATTTTGTATCAAAAAGTCCCTTATTCTCTTGTCTTCAAAGATCCACGCCAACGACATGGTAAAACTTTTTTGTCATGTTGAAGGACTTTTTGGTGCAAAATAAAAAGGCTTAGACTAAACGCGTATTAAAAAAAGTTCGAAGGACTTTTTTGGTCATGTTGAAGGACTATTTGGTACATGTTTACCTGTTTGGCTTATCTATTATATAATTCATCATACACCACAAAAAATATATATATTTAATAGAAAACATACAAATAAATACTTCTATTTAGTTGCATGAATTAAAAATGTGAATATAGATAAAATCAAGGAATCTTTTGTTACATTAAAGATAAAAAAAAAATACTAACATGTTATCATTAGTAGGATATTATCACATACTGGGTAAAAAAATAATAGATTATGTACTTTTGGTCCCTATTTTCAAATTAAAGGAACACGTGTCATGCTGTGATTGATTGATGTTTTATAAATATGGGTACGCGTCGACTTTATTCATAAATAGAGGTTGAAACTATAAATAAAATATTTGTTGCCACTAATTAGAATATAGTCTAAATTTATAAAGTCCCCCAAAAAACAACCATTTTTATACCAACGATACAAAGCCTTCCATATATATAAAAACATATATTAGATAGATTTATAAAGATTTATTTAGTTAACAAAAGCCAAAGAGAGATGAAAAACACGAATGCTTATGTGCATGGAATCGCATTGAGGTGGGTTTATATAAATATCAGCCAAGTAATAACAATGTTGGGTTTATACAACAATGCTGGGTTTATATTAATATCGCCTCCATTTCATATGAAAATAGTGCACAACCCAGTTCATAACTCCTCCATTCTAAAACTAAATGGAAAAAAATGCCCCCAGTAGTGCATCCACCTGTCGTGGATGATCGGATGGGGTAGCTAGCGGGTCTGGATGGTGGCGTGGGAGGTCGGTATCCTTTATTCTTTTCAGAGTTTGAAACTCAAAAGAAAACCCAGTTCCAGTTCGGCATCGAAAGGGGTAGCTGGAGGGTCTGGATGGTGGCGTGGGAGGTCGGTATCGAAACCCCTGACCACCATGGTTTATCCTTTATTCTTTTCAGAGTTTGAAACTCAAAAGGAAACCGATATTTTAATGATGGTATAAACTCAAAAGAAGACCCAGTTAGCCAAGTTATCCTTTATTCTTTTCAGAGTTTGAAACTCAAAAGGAAACCCAGTTCCAGTTCGGTATCGGAAGGGGTAGCTGGCAGGTCTGGATGGTAGCTGGCGGGTCTGGATGGTGGCGTGGGAGGTCGGTATCGGAACCCCTGACCACCATGGTTTATCCTTTATTCTTTTCAGAGTTTGAAACTCAAAAGGAAACCGATATTTTAATGATGGTATAAACTCAAAAGAAGATCCAGTTCGTGTAAAAACTCATAAACGCTAATACAAAAATTCAGGAGTAAACTCTACTATCTCAACGCTGAAATAAAACCCATAAATGCAGTTACAAAAAACCATACATAATATCAGTTTAGAAGAAAGAAACACAACAATATTTTAACGATGGTGTAAACTCAAACGGAAACCTAGTTCCAGTTCACATAAACTCATAAGCAATAGAGAGAAGAAACTCACCCTGAGGAAAAACTGAGGCAGCTACGTGTCTTAACGCTAATACAAAAATCCAAGAGTAAACTCTACTATCCCAACGCTAAAACAAAAACCCATAAATGCTGTTACAAAAAACCATACATAATATCAGTTTAGACGGAAGAAACACAACAATATTTTAACGATGGTGTAAATTCAAAAGGAAACCCAGTTCCAGTTCGCAATAGAGAGAAGAAACTCACCCTGAGAAGATTTCCTCGGCAGCTACGTGTCTTGGGTTTTGGAGCATATGGTGTGAAGTGAAGATATGGACAAAGTCCATATCTTAGGCTGTACTTCAACCACTCTATGATTGTGAGTTCCAATGTGAAATCTGTCCACAACTCAATCCTTAGTCCGAACCATGATTTAGATTTCAATCTCAACCATCAATTCACAAATCTCAAAAATGACATCATCTTTTAAGCTTATGACATACATAAGTTTTATACTTTATTATATATATATATATATATTTATTTATTTATTATGTAAAATAATATCTCAACTTTCACAACATAATTGCATGCCGCGGAAGGTTATCTGTTAGGCGACGTAGTGTATATGTCGAAAAATGCCATCTATTTGGTGACATGGGAAACATGTCGTGGAATGTCATCTCTTATGCGACATGTTATACATGTCACATAATATCATCTATTAGGCAACGTGCCATATATGTCGCGGAATGTCATCTATTGTGTAACTAAAAATCAATACTCAAAATATGATTTGATTTTCAGTAGCACCCCATCCTGGAAAGAGTTTCTATTTTTAATAAATATATCAAAATAAGATTGCAAGATGAGTATATATAAATATTTGCATTGATATAACAAGTATAAATGTAATTTGTAACAATTTAGCATTCAAACTATCACACAAAATGACAGTCTATTCAATTCTATAATCATTCGTTAAAAGACAACTCATCTCAGTCCAATATATGTATAACTAGAACAAATGTTCAAAATAACATTGAATGTAAAAATAGAACACAATTTGTGAGAAACTTCGGGTCATCCAATCGACGAGCCTGACGATATCCAACGAAATCCATCATTGATCTATGATAATAAAAAAATACACATGTCTTAACAATAATTTGATTACATAATATGAACAAAATTATACTTTTATCATAATTATGCCTCTTTTAGCTATGTTTGATAGCCGTTTTACGTTTACACTCTTCGAAGCTCAAATTTCAAATTCATGTATGTTTGAGTTAATCGATTTAGAACACTTATCAATTTCAGAATAATTTTGCATAATTTATTTTCTTTATTCATGAAATCCAACTTGTTTTAACATTTAAAATAAACTCAATGACAACAACAAAAACTATAACTAAACAATCAACAAATCCCTTCCAACGATTTAACATAAATATGCTCATAACTAACTCAATCGATATAAAGGTTCACAAAACTCATGTTCATGTTTAAAAAATATTCCTAATGTCCCGCACAACCTAAAAATAGTCTTACTTTAGTCTCATATGTGATATTTATACCTCTTTTAGGGACGTTTTGCTGTTATTTTTAGGTTTCGGGCTCCAACACCCAATTCTCAAGATGTTTACCAAACATGCATATTTGAGTTAATCAATTTAGAACACTTAATAATTTCATACAATTTTGAGGGTGTTTCATTTGTTTATTCATGAAATCCAACCTGTTTTAACATTTAAATAAACTCAACAATAACAATAAAAGCCATAACTAAACAGTCAACAAATCCCAAGTCTTAGAGGATCGTTTGGGTGTTGTTTGGGTTTCTGCTTTAAAGGCAGGCTCTAAGGCTAAGTCTATTAGTTTAAAATTATAATCAAATTATCAAATTAGGAGTATAATGACTATACGGTTAGTTCCTACGTGTAACATTGGTCCTGTTCGAGGTGTTCGTGCCTCTCACGGTTCCGTTTTGGGATTGCTTTGGATATTCGCTTTTTAAAAGCATGTTTTAAGAATAAGTCTCGATTTTGCAAATTATCATCAAAATTTTGAACCAGGAGTCCAGTGACTATGAAATTAGTTCATATAAGTTACAATGGTCCCATGCGAGGTGTTTGTGCCTCTTAGGGGCTGTTTGGAGGTTGTTTTCCCTCTAATAGAATGTTTTAAGCCTAAATCTAGATTTTTGCAAAATCTAGTCATATTCTCAAAGTAGGAGTAATGTGACTTATCGGTTAATTCCTATGTATTAAATTCAAACCGTACGAGTGTTCGTGCCTCTTACGGGGTCGTTTGAGAGCTATTTAAGGTTTTTTCATTTTAAAGGCACGCATTAAGCCTAAGTCTAGATTTTCGCAAATTATCGCCAAATTCTCAAAATCGAGAGTCTTATGATTATGTGGTCCATTTATATGAGTTACATTGGTCCCGTACGAGGTGTTAGTACCTTTTAGGGCGCCGTTTGAGGGATGTTTTGGGTTTTCACCCTCTAACGGAATGTTTGAAGTCGAAGTCCATATTTTTGCAAATTATCAACTAATTCTCGAACTGGGAGTTCTGTGACTAGCGATTAGTCCATACGAGTTAAATTAGTACTTTGAAAGGTGTCCGTGACTCTTAAATAGGCATTTTGGTATTGTTTTAGGTTTTCTCCCTCTAACAGCATATTTTAAGCCCATGTATAGATTTTTGCAAATTCTGGTCATATTGTCAAAACGCAAGTCCCATAACTACGCAATCAATTTCTATGTGTTACATTGGACCCGTGCGAGGTGTTGATGTCTCTTAAAGGGGAGTTTGGATTTTTTGCCCCCTAACTAAATGTTTTTAATTAATATAAAACGTTTACTAATTCTACAAAATTTCGGTAAAATTTCCTTTCTTTATTCATTAAACCCAACCTATTTTAACACATATAATAAACTCAACGACAATACCAAATTCCACAATGAAACCATCGATAAACCCTTTCCACCAATTTAGCATAAATAAGCTCATATGAAGACGAGAAGACTTATGTTAGAAGGTTTTTCTTATAAAACACCAAGAAGAATGTAACACCCCAAGACTTTCGAGACTGAGAAATTAAATTCTGGGAAAATAAAATTTAATTAAATTGGAGAATTCTAAAATTTGGGAATTTAAGTCCAAAAATAGAGGACATTTTGAAGTATTCCAGATGATGATTTTGAGGGTACCATTTATCCCGGAAGGGTCGAGATAGTCGAAATGACTGTCATTGGGTTTTATTTCGGCTCCGAAATATTTTTAAGTCATATTGACTCGAATTGGAATAAACGAGTCATTTAAAGTGTGTATTAACATTTAAAATTGGGATTTTATTTTAAAGGATTTGGAGGCTTACGGATGAAGCCATTTCTCATTTGAGAGAAATAGAGAAAAGCCCTAGAGGGAGAAAGAAGAGAGAAAGAAGAAGAAAAGAAGAGAGAGAGGAAGAAAGCTTGGAGTTTTCGGCCCAAAATCGCGACATCGAGGACGATCCAACCTCTACAAATCTGAGGCAAGTGTTTAATCTTGCTAAATAAGTTATTTGTGTATTTGATTTCATAATTTGTGGGTTAAAGAATTTGTTTTTGGGTATAAATATCAAAATCTAAATTTGGTTTAAATCTTGAAATTTAAGATTTCAATTGGGTTTAAGGGATATAAATTGATTAGATTAGGTGTAGGATGGGTTCTGATGTTGCAAATCATGTTGGGATTGAAGATTAAGGGCTAGTAGAGGTATGAATTGAATTTTGGAGGATTTGGGTTTGTAGAAAAACCAGCCATTTCGTGGCTTTCTGAACTGGCCGAATCGATTCGCTCCCACCGAATCGATTCGCCAGGTTGCAGAAGCCTCAGGTCTTTAGGGCCGAATCGATTCGCCCCTAGAGAATCGATTCGGAAGGTTGTAGACTCTCAGGTCCTTTGGACCGAATCAATTCGGATGGGCCAAATCGATTCGCTGTTGGGCCGAATCGATTCGGAGCGGCCGAATCGATTCGGAAACAGGGCATTTTGAGAATTTTTCTTTGTGGTGATTTCAAATCCTTTTTGGTTGGGTTTGTTGATTTGGGGTCTTCTCAAAGGTTGTAAGAGGGATGTTTTTGGAGACACATAAGGGGTTTCTTACATATTGTGATTTTAGGACTACTTGGAATATTGGGGAGAAATATATCCATGTATGTATTTGGAGTTGTGTATAGAGATTTTGGGGAAACCACTTTGGGATTGAGAATCCTACCTATAGACCGAAAGTAAGTATAGATGTGATGTGAGGATAAGAACTCTTATAGAGAGTTACGATGGTATGTTGTGAAATTCCAGGCCAACCTTTATGTCGAATCCTTATAAGGATAGGATATTGTTAAGATACAATCTGGGACCAAATGGAAGAGAGTGGTCGCATACTCTTAAAGAGTGAGGGGTCTCATATCCTTGGAAATGTTTAGACTAAGGAACAATTGATAACTCAATAGGAGTAAGGTTTCCTGAGATTTATTTGAACCATAAGTGAAATTGGGAACGTTTGGGATCGTACTATCGACTAGAATAAGCGGTACCATAAATTCTAGTTAGGATAGTTTACACGAAATTGTGGGGATATGACCATTGAAATTCCAATACTTGAAACGAGGTTGGAATAATTTGATGGTTTAGACTATTAAGTCATGTATGTGCCTATGGTTAATTAGTACTAAAGGAAATTATGTACTTTTGAATATGGATGGAATGTGTAGTGAGGGATTCCTACAAAAACTCTTGGGTGACAACCCTAATGTTGAATATATATGTATAGATATATACATATGGTTTTGGGAGACTATTCATCATAGGAAAAATGATTGAATATGTTTCAAGTGAGGGATTGTATTCATATCGAGGTAAATTAAATGAGTTTGTGGTGACGGATTGTATATTGAGGATATTATATACTTATAGACGAGTGTATATAGATATCTTATACATGTGAACGAGAATTATTTTGTATACATATATAAATATATGTGAATATATTTGTATATATCTATATAGATATGAAAATATGGATATATATTTATGTTGTGGACATATGTAGTATGGATACTTTAACCCTATATGATGGTTTAATGTTTAATTATATGATTGGATCCTGTGGATGTATATATATTATGCATGTGAATGATATATATACTTATTTGGTTAAGCATACCCCGCTCATGATATCATTGGGAAGTTGCGCGCGTAGAGGGTGAGCATCCTGGCTAGAAAAGTAGGGTGTGGATATTCCCCAGGTCATAGTCGTCCCGTGTGTTATTATATGATATATATATATATATATGTATTTTTGGGATGAGATGTGGTGGGTATATTTCGTCTCATTTCCGGTTAGGAGCTATGATCGCTTCTCGGGACATCGTGTGCATGTGTTTACCACGAGATGGGTGTCATTTAGTCCCACCATGGTGGCCCCAGTATTGCTACGTGAGCCAGGCACTGGGAAGATGATAGCATTGATGCAGTTTATCGGCGCTATATATAGCCGGGTATTTATTTGTGCATGGCCTTTGTACATCATATATGGTATGTATACATGGTCATGGGAATTGACGATGGTGTGTATATATATATGGTTAGAATGAAATGCCTATATATATATATATATATATATATATATATATATATATATATATATATATATATATATATATATATATATATATATATATATATATATATATTTATATATCCTATAGATGAAAGGATACGAAAACTTTGTGGAGTACATCTTGGATGATTATGATGTACTAGATTGATGGGGGTTGATGTATTGCATTTAAGGAATACTTCGGTTACATCATCCCAAGGATATTATTGGAGATTTTTAGTTATTTCCATATTGTAGTTTAAAAATTTAGTAGTATTAGTAGTAGTAGTAGTAGTAGTAGTAGTAGTAGTAGTAGTAGTAGTAGTAGTACTAGTATTGTATGGTGTGTATGGCATTATGGATCTCTAGGATCGACGTTGATAAGGAGTAGCGTAACGGGGCGGTTCCTTGTTTGGATTTCGCTCTGCGAGACACCCCACGCACGAAACGCAGTGCAGCGTTGAAATTGGAGAGAAGTTTTGTGAATAATAATTTTTTTATGTATATTAATTAGAAATTAAATCATATGTTTCTACCCAAATACATATGGGTAACTTATTAAGATTTATAATTGGTTAAATTATAAACCGGAATCCATTAAGCCTAATATGGCATATATGTTTGTAAAAATAATTAAGTGTATTTAGAAGGAGTGGATTCTTGGGGTATGATAGGAAGGTAGGTCTCGTGGGTATAGGCTGGGCCTATGATAAGTTAGGTTGTCCTAATAAAATTGGGGGAAATTTAACTAATAAAATTGAGGACGCGATTAGGTGCGCGCCTTTAGATGAGAGGTGAGTTGGGGTTCCACGAGAGTGCGATTCCATTTTAATTATGAAATATTGCACTGATATTTATTATGCACGGTTAACACACTTGCTAAATATTTTCACAACTCGGGCTCTAACCCGTTTACTTTTCTCTCCTGCCTGTATATATATATATATATATATATATATATATATATATATATATATATATATATTATTACAGGTATCCTACCGCATGGATGCCGGATGACTTCCTATCCAGAGTCTTGGGAGCCGTGACAGGTGCAGACTGTTGCGGGATGTATCGGGTAGTCGCTTCCTACTTTGAAAATTCTAGGTAGGATTCATGTTGTATATCGGGTTTGTGCCCAAGGGATATTTATATAAATGTTTATACTTATTCCATTCCAGTTATTGTATTCACTGTGACCCGACAGCTTATTCGGGTCTACTTTTTGTATCACATTCTATTGTAGTTGATTATATCATTTTAATATAGCATTTCGTTTATCATAGTTCTTTCTTTCATCTTTCTCCTATTTATTAGTAGTTTTATGGTGTTGGTTTGTTAGTTGTTGCATGTTTTAAATTATTTAACATCTCACTTATATGATATCGGGTAGTTAGTCCTATATTATATAGTACCGGCAGTTGATGTGGAGACTGGACCATCTGAAATTCCTGATTTAATATAGTATAGGGCTGGCCACCCGTTATTATTTTAAGCGGGGTGTTACAAAGAATAAAAGGAGGAAAGAACTGAAATAACATGTGTCTCTTTCCACATATTATTTATGGAATCATCTTTTCTCTTACTCCAATGAGTTGTCTTGAAGAATTCAACGATGCCAGGTTTCACGTCAATTTCATGCTCCTGAATGTAAAATTAATGAATGTCAGTATATAATCATACTAGTTGATAATGCACGCAAAACATGTCTAATATAAATGTCCTTGATCGTACTTTTTAGTGTTCAAACATCCCCAAAAAATTACTCTTAGAGACTTGTTTAGACCTTGCACCCGAGTAAATCTTTTTATCATTGTCATATCTTATTAATTCAACATTCAAATTGTATTTGGTATTAATTAAAGTAAGTTTTTTATTTTTTAGAAAATATATCAATATGTAGAAAAATAAAGCCTTTAATTAAATATTTTTGATATTAAATTCAAAACCCCTTATGTTATATAAGCCCCGTCAAATTGTTAAGAAAAAAAAATGTGATTCTATCTTTTAATCCCTCCTTAAAGGAAAATTCAAGTTTGTTTCTTGCTTGTCAACTAACACGCAAACATGTTGAAAACAATATCTTAGCCTAACTTTTCCTCTTTCTTTCTTTCTTGACTAGTACCCAAGTCTACTCTAAATAAGATGGGAAAAAAGAAAAAATAAATAGATGAAACCTTCCTAAAAACTTAACACCTTCACACCCACACCAACAACTATATATGTGTTGTTTAAACAAATATCAAACAATAAACTATGTGGGAGGATTTTATTAAGGGATTTATTTTTCCTTGTAGAGTTATACTAATAAGTAGTCAATAGATGATTAGAATTCAAGTGGGCATAGATGCCTGAAGGATTTAACAGGCTCAAGTGCCTCTTCTCATCTATTGAATTATTTCATCACAACATCCATATCCTTCAAAGAACTTTAAACTTTATCACCAAAATTTATTGTTGCCCAAAACATGGAGATGGCCGTGCTTGGATCCTTATCTACCAACAATAATTCAAAAAAAATTTAAAACTATATAAGCATAAACAAGACTTGATCATTCTTAAAAAAACACCATAATTAATGATTAAAAAAAGAAAATAAAAAAATTATGATAAAGAATTTATCAAACCTGAACAGGTTTGACCCTTAAGTAGGGAGAGTCATTAGTGGGGACTTTATGAATGACATGGAAAAGATCATCTTCGGGGCGAGGTGAGTTGAATTGAAGCCTATTTCTCCTCTCTTATTCACTTTAAAGACACACAACATTGTGCTCAAATTAATAGAGTATACATGCATTAAACAAGTATATTAGGATTTCCACCACTTTATACCCTCAAAATCAGCACTAGAGTGTGTAACACCCCATAAATTCAAACCATTATTAATTTAAATTTATTTAGAAGCGGGAGAAATATATATTTTTTAGATTTAATTATTTTTAGCAATTAAATATGTTGGATTGTATTTATGGAAAATAGGATTTTAATCATAATTGAAATCGGAATTTTATTTGACATATACATAAACTGGGTGCCAACCTAAGCCAAACCAAATCGATTCGGCCTAGAGGGTGAATTGATTCAGAATGGGTCAGATCTGACACTGTTTTGTTCTCTTAGAGTTCTAATCTCACTTAAACTCTTAATCTTTTACCACATTAAAATAACTCGGGGTTAGACTTTTCTAAATGCTTTTTCACAAACTTCTCAACCAGAAGACTCCTACATCTTTACCACCTTTCATCTACAAAACCCATCCCCAAATTTAATAAAGATTCAACTCAATTTTTTAATGCTTAACTAGTGGTTTCTCAAGAGTGTGCAATAACAAATCTTTCTTAATTTTTTGAGAGGATCGCAACCATATAATCAGAATTTTGAAATGATTTTTCAATAGGCATGAATACTTCTATTCTCTCTCTTTAGTATTATGCATTTTAAATATCACCTAAACATAAATTTACATGCCTTTCTTATATTAAACTAAAAACCTTTACCGGGGAAAGTGAAATCTAATTTGGGACTTTTTCTTAAAAAAATCTTAATCTAAATTAAGACTCATAAGCCTTTTGAGACTAGGATAGAGATTTGTTTTTTTTTATTATGGGGGTAGGTTTTTATGTAGAAACAATAGTCGTATTTTTTAAATTAAAAAGGGATTTGTGCAATCATACGAAATTATGTAGGTAGGATCAAAGTGAATTATTATTACGTGTTTCGTAAATTTGCATGATGTGAAAATCATAATTATTGAATAAAATAAATTGTGTTAATTACGACGATGGATTGAATGAATTAAATTAAAGTAAATTGTGATTGTATGATAAATGGGTGTAATTGTTTATAAATTGGATTATGCGAATTATTGTTTCGATTATAATTATCATCGCAGGGACGATGGGATTTTTGGTAGCTATGCACTCACCTTAATTTTAGGAGTACTTTCTATGTATGGGACTAGTTAATGGAGATTTTCTCGAATGGAATATTCCGAGGTGGTGCTGATTTTGGTGTCGTTACATTGATTTGTATAAGCCTAGATACAAGACCAGGAAGAGATAATTGTTAGAAATTCTTCCAATAACATTGAATAGGATGTGTTTGTGTTTCGTAGACCTCTAGGTACGGGAATAAGTGAAGGTTTTAGGATTTATGCTCTATAATAGGGTGGGGCTAATTTAAAATAATGAGAAATTGAGAATTAATGCCTAAGATAATAGACGGGTATTAAAATGAATTCTCATCGCTAATAAGTGCGGGGCTGACAGAATACGGGCTGGCTATTATGACGTGTCATGCATGGAACCTCATCAATAAGTGCATGGCTGATAGAATACGGGCCTGATGAGTATAGTGAGGGGAATGTGTGTGGTGTAACACTTAAGATGTGCCCAAATAAGTGCAGGACAAACTGTCGGGTTAGCTGGTTATGACGGCACCACTATAAAAATAATAATAATAATAATAATAATGTGAGAATTCAATTTAAATAAATATGGTGAATTTAGAATAATTATCGTATTGTGATAACATAAGTTGGACTTAAACTTTGGGGTGTATAGTTACATGGTTAGATGATAGTTGTTTATTTTTACTAGCATGTTAATAATTATCGTGTTAGTTTAAAATACTCAATTGTGGTTTTTATTATGTATAATTCTATTGTATGGGTTCACGGGCCCTAACTGGGGAGAGTAGTTTATATTCATGCGGTGGGCTCGAACCCATTGTGCTGACTAACATTTCAAGTTAGCACTGGAGTAGCTACAAAGGAGTGATTAGAGATGTGTTGATGGTACAACTAGAGTTTATTTTACATTCTTAGTAGTTAGATTTATTTTTCTTTTCAATGCATTTGTATTATGAGACTTTATTTATGGATTTGATGGGACATTCGGTTCCACAGTTGTTATGATTTTATTCAGATATTTGTTGGATCATTATTTGAGATTTTATTATTTGGAGTTGGATTTAAATTTGGAGATTAGCTTGGTGTTGGATCTTAATATTGCATAAATGGTTATACTTTTTGGATCAATTTAATTATTATCTTGTGGAATGAATTTTTATGTGTCTCATATATGTCACATGTTAAGGATGATTACTTGTTTAGTGATGTCCAACGTAGTTTGGTGGCAGTGGCTGGACACCTCGCTTGTCAGATTGAGAGAGGTGTTATAGATGGCATCAAAGCATGGTCTTAGGTCTCGTAGGTTGTGAGTCCATTTTAGCTTCCACATTGCTTATCTTTGATTCATTTTGATGATTTGTACTCTTAGTTTTTCCTAGTATGATTTTGTTTTGTTCCTATCTTTTCAGATGGCGAATACCAGGAGAGATGGAGATAGGAGAGAAGGTTCAATTTCTGATTCCTCTAGTCAGGGGAGGCGGAGTCAGATAGCGTTGGATGTCGAGGAGTTAGCGGATATTGTGCGTGAGGCCACAACGGTCGTTATCACAGTAGGGAGACAGAGATGGGTGAATTTAGAGGCATTGAAGTAGGGTACACCTTCTTTGGCTTAGCATAGAGTGAGGGCCAATTTCCATAAGGCAAATCCTCCCACTTTCACAGGGGAATCATACCCAATGGTTGCTCACCAATAGAGGAGAGACATAGAGAGATACTTGATGATGGTGGACTGCACTGGTGTGTAGAAGAAGATGTTTGCTATGTTAAAGTTAACAAGAGATGATTTATAGTGGTGGGAGAGTGTCACCACATCAGAGGACAGGGATCGCTTGAATTATGGAGACCTTTTAATAAATTTTAATGATAAATATTTCTCGTATGCAATTAGGAGCGCGGAGAAGAGGGAGTTTTTGGACTTAGAGTAGGGTTCGAAATTGGTTGTTAAATATGAGCAAGAATTTATGAATTTATCAATGTTTGTACCAGAGGAGTTGAATACTGAGGTGAAGAAGGCGGAGTGCTTCACTAAGGGTTTGTCTTGGTCTATTAAGGAGATGGGGTTGGGGAATCTGGTGTACACTACTTACACTCCGGTAGTGGACGTCGCGGCGTTATTGTGAAAGGAGAAAATAAAATACCAAAAGAAGTTGGGGAAAAGACAAGAGTCAAACGGTCAAGGAGGAGATAATAAGGGTCGTAATGACCAAGCATGGAAGAGACAACGAGTGAGTCAGGAGAAGTAGGGAAATAGTGTCCAACAGGGCCCTCAGGAATAGGGGCGGCATGGTGAGCAAAACTCGAGTGGGCATTTCGAACCTTTTAGGGGTGCGTGCTTTATTTGTGGAGAGATAAGGCATCGAGCCTCTAGGTGTCCCATGAGGGAGGGATAGCAGGGCCAAAGGCGTACACAAAGTGTCAGTAGCACCAGCAATAGTCGTAGTGGGAAGGTGTTATATGCTTTCGACTCGGGAGCCTCAGGCAGGGCAAGCGCCGTAGGAGCCACGATGTGGCTAATGGAGTAGCACAATACATACTATATATATGTATATATATTTTATTTTGGATCGTGGGGTGTGTGCATATAGGATTAATTATATGGGTACCCAATCGAGATATTTTATGGGTAGGCATATGTGAGCCTTATATTCTTTTGTACCTTTACTCTTCGTCAAATTTTGAGGAAGAAATTCCTATACTAGTGGGGAAGTATTTAACACCCATAATTTCAAACAAGTATTAATTTATATTTATTCGGAAGTAAAAACCAAATTTAGATTTGATTATTTTTCCCAATTAAATATGTTCGATTTTATTTATCGAAAGTAGGATTTTAATAGGAATTGAAATTGGGAGCTTCCAACCTGATCGAGACCGAATCGATTCAGCCTGGAGGGCGAATCGATTCGCAATGGATCAGATCTAACGCTATTTTTTTCTCTTAGAGTTCTAATCTCACTTAATCTCTTATTCTTTTCTGACATTAAAATAACTCAGGGATAGACATTTCTAAACGTTTTTTCACAAACTTTTCAACCAGAAGACTCCTACATCTTTACCACGTTTCATTTACAAACCTTAGACCCAAATTTAATCAAGAGTCAACTCAAGTTTTGATGGATTAATTGGTGTTTTCTTAAGAGTGGAAGAACAAAACTTTCTAAATTTTTCAAGAGGATCACAACCGTATAATCAGAATTTTCAACTGACTTTTCAACAGGCATGAATACTTCTCTTTAATATTATGCGTTTTAAATACTGCCTACACATTAATTTACATGCCTTTCTTAAAATAAATTAACAACCTGAATTAGGGAAAGTGAAATTTAATTTGGGACTTTATTTGTGAAAAATCTTAATTTGAATTTAAGACTCATAACCCTTGTGTGCCCCATGGTAGATATTTGTATTTGTTATTATGGGGGTAAGTTTTCATGTAGAAACCATAGTTGCGTAATTTAAATTAAAAAGTAACTTGTGAAGTCATATGAAATTATGTAGGTATGATCGAAAGGAAATATTATCGTGTGCTTAATAAATTCTCATGATGTGGAAATTGTAATTGTTGAATAAAATAAATTATGTTAATTGTGACTATGGATTGAACGAATTAAATTAAAGTAAATTGTGAACGTATGATAAATGGGTGTAATTGTTGATAAAATGGATTGTGTGACTTATCATCATGGGGACAAAGAGATTTAGGGTAGCTATGCTCTCACCTTAATTTTAGGAGTACTTTATAGGCATGGGACTAGATAGTGGATATTTTCACGCATGGGATATTCCGGGGTAGGGATGATTTTGATGTCATTCCGTTGATTTGGATAAGCTTAGAAGCGAGACTAGCACTACAAAAAAAATTGCTTTTTACTACGGTGCTCTAACCGTCTCAAAAAGTCCTCTAGCCCTCTCAAAAGTCTTTTGTGACTCCATTTGATACAGCAAAGGATCGTAGTATTAGACCCCCATTTTAAAAGCTTTTTCAGACGAAAAAATCCATCTAAAAAAGTTCTTTTAAGATGGGAAATACGTCGTCTCAAAAGGTCATTGCTTACAGGACCCTTTTGAGACGACAAAAAATCCATCTTTTTAAGTTTTTTTTAGAGATACCAACATACATCCTCAAAGATTTTTTTGAGATGATAACTTAGCCATCTTAAAAAGTAACCATTTATGGAACTCTTTTGAGACGGCAAAGAAGCCGTCTTTAATAATTTTTGCACCAAAATTAAAATTTCATCCATTCCATAATATGATCAAAATACTTTTAAATAAAAAGTCTTAAAAATAATATATGACATATTTGACATCTCATTTCAACAAATATAACACACAACTTACCATTCAACTAAAATCAGAGTTCATACAAAGATAAAATAGATAATTCAACACTGTGCCCACCAAACTAAATATCTCTACAAAATTTCACTTGTCTCATTAGAAAAAATACATAAAATCCCGTCTATTCCTAAAATAAAATAATGTAAGCAAAGTAAACTCGCAATCTTGAACCATACAACCTCCATCAAAACGACTTCAATGACTTGCCTTGTCCACAAAAAATTTCGACCTGCAATAAAATTTATTTAGTGTCAGTTACCTTAAACAAGGAAGTAATCTTTTTTAATAGTACCTATTGATAACAATCTTTAAAAACCTTATCAAATTTGTAAATGCTCATATTATTAACTTTTAAACACTTAATATTTCTAAAAAAAAATCGGCAAACTCTCCTTTGTTTATTTATGAAACCCAACATGCTTAAAAATAAAAATTTACTCAAAAATGACAGAAATAGCCACAACATTATAAAAAACTAAGGGAGGAATACCCACAATATATATCTTACCTAACACGCCATCACATACACATAGAAAAATATAATAAAGATGTGTTATTACCTAGTTGATATGGGTCGTTGACGTCTCTGGGTGCCACTAGGGTCGTTGGTTGGGGTTGCAACACCTCACTCCGGTGGGATATCGATATATGTGTCTCTAAATCGTCCTCCACTCGTATTGTGAATGGTTGTTTCTCAAGTGGTCTTTCCTTGATAATGATACCGCACATATTCAAACAACGCCGACGTTTTCTTGCCATGAATCTGTGTACGTACATATAACATACATAATCAACTTAATTACACAATAATAAAATTGAGAGAGGGATTAATCACGTTAATCGTACATGAAACAAACATGAATTTATAATTTAAATATAGATTCATGCCTCTCTAAATCAGCTTCATATTATTTACTTTTAAAAACACTTAATATTTTTTTAAAAATTCGACAGAGTCTCCTTTATTTATTCATGAAAACCAACCTGTTTAAACATAAAAATTAACTCAAAAATGACGATAGAAATAGCCACAACACTTTAAACAACTAATGTAAATTAATATACACATTACGTTTCCTTTTACTATTGGACAACATAATGAACAAAATTTAACTTGAATATATCTCACCCTGCATATGGTTAAGAGCGAGACTAAAGAGGACATAAGTGACAAGGTCTTTGTTCGAGAGAATAGATGCAAAAGCTCCAACGGTAAAAGTCTCAGGTATAGGTATAACAAGTCCTCGTGGGATAGTAAACTTCCTGCAACAAATGGTATACAAAACGCAGTTAGCTATGGGTCTGAAATAGTCGAGAAACATTAACGTAATTTAGATGCTTCGAACATAATTTTTTAAAACCCAATACAAAAACCATCTCTAAAACAATATACTTATAATAATAAAATAGCCACAAAAAGATTTATGAAATGCCCCATAACCGATTTACGAAGTAATAAAGAAACTAAGCCTACCCACCATTCCGAGTATCGTCTAAATCAAATCAATGTGCAATACACCATGTAACATCGTATCAAAATCTTCAATTAAGATAAAACATGAGTTAGTTTGAATCAACTCACAACAACTGAGAGGAAAAGTAAGAAATGAAGACACTACTTTGCGAGTCAACCTTTAAAGGGACAACACGCCCTTTGCAGTGGATTCTATGAATACTAGGATGTATGACACATGTATGGGAACTCGACAACTAATATACCAATCTTATGTTTGTTTGTGAGATTTTAGATGATAGAAATCAGGATCTCCATATGTTCATTTTGGCCTTGCTTTTGGGGTGAGCACGACCTATTTTTAATGTTATTTTTGGGCAGCAGTTTGTTGCTGAATTTGCCTCTTTTTGCCCCTGTTTTGGCCTCTATATATTTCTGTTTTGGGCCAGAAATATGCTACTGTGTTTGCCACATTTTGTCCCTATTTTGGCCTCCTAATATTCATAATTTGTGGCAGCAATTACCCGTTGTTTTGGGCAGCAATTATACTCGCTCAAGGTAGCAATTAACATGTGTGGGGGGTGATGGTTTGAAATCCTAGTATACACACACACATGCGAACGTATAACAATTACAAAATAAATAAATGAAAGCTCTATAATACAGAGACACTCAATTAAGTGCATGTTATGGAGTTTGAGAGGGGTTGGTAACACCCCCACTGTGAAGAGACTCAAGAAATTATGTCAATTAAAAAAATCTCTTTTTTAGTCATCATAGAACCTATGATCTCTAATTGGCAGGAATCAAATATTATAGATTCATCTATTCCTCAATGTTAGAGGATTTGAATTTAAAGAGGAGAGAAAGATAGATTGTATCTACTTTCGATATTAAAATGGGAAGATCAACTCCACTTATTAATCTGTTGGAGGAGCCATCAACATGTAGTACCCACGTTAGGAAGATGGGGTTTATCCTTTGAAGTAAGGTAAGATTTGTCACCTTAGTCAATATTTCTTATTTCTCTGAGCTGCAAGGACCTCCCCTACCTACTTTAGGTTGATGATTTATATTATAAAATCAGTTAAGGTTTGGACCTTAATGGTGTTCAGTGGCTAGTACCTAATGTCAAATTTCCTAACTCCATAGACCACTTAACAAGCCTTCATGAGGTGTTAGGCTTGTGCAAGATCTAGTAAAGTGACCATCATGACAACTATGGTATGTAACTGAAACTGTGACCTCAGACGTCTGGTTGAGGTGATCAAGAAAAAGGATAGGTTTTACAATCTCAGATATTTGTTTTCAAGACCTACAAAGCTTCGCTGACACTGTACATGGGGTACTGAAACCCATATTCTTCCCTTATCATAGTTAAATTGGACATGGATAAATAGGCATTAAGGTATTGGTACAAGTCCTCCCTAGTGATTGTCTGAGAGAATAAGGTAGGGGACCCTAGATACTTCTTCAGGTTATGTAAGGATTATTTCACCATTGGATTACACTAAAAACATTTATTCAGTATCTTGAAGAGGGGAAGGCACTTGTTTGTCACCTTGGATAATGTTCACTACACTCATACAATATGTTCTATGGGTCTTTTAATGCTTTATCCGATGAGAAGGACACCTTGGATGCCAGGGCAGAAGTGAAGCAGGACCATCATTTAGGTCACCATGTGAGGCTCCTTGATAAGAACCTTCACATGATTAGTGTAGATGTGCCAACGTTCAGTGGGCACATGAATATTGATAGCTCTGTGGATTGACTTGACTCCATCGAGAAAGTCCTCAAGTACAAAAACATTTTAGGAGTCAAGTGCATCTGATTGGTAGTGATGAAGCTTCAGGGGTTTGTTAATGTATGGTGGAATATATCTCCCCAATGCCGTGGGATAGAGGAGAAGCGGACTGTTCAGAATTGGTCCAAGGTGAAAAAGCACATGCACCTGTCCTTCATCCCTCACACATACGAAGGGACTTATTTTCTCAGTTTTAGGGGTTGAGGCAGGATTTGAGTTCCATGACTGAGCAGTTCCATCTTTGATGCCCTATAGCCTAGCTTCGAGAGAGTAAGGAGAAGTGGGTAAACCGCTAAAGTCATACACTCCAGACCTGCATCTGTTAGGAGTTGTATCTTCAATAGATTTCTCACCTGGGGTAGGCGGTAGAGTAGTTGAAGGTGGTAGGTGGAGTATCAGCGTTGTCGGGGCAGAGGCCACCGGGGTGGGGTGGGGGGCTGTCACTGGCCATCCTGGCTAATTCCAAAGAGCCTACATCTACTGCATTTTAATTCTTTGGTTGTGTTCAGGTCGGGCATCAGGCAGTAAAAGATTCTCAAAAGTAAATTTCTCCACATGAGAAGCCACTAAACAATTAAATAATTCATGAATATTAGCTAGAGAATATATGTCACATTAGAATAACTGATAACAATATTCTATAATTTCCACATTAGGCATAGAAGTTCCATAACCTGATTCAATTTTGTTCAAGCTGAATCCCATAATCAGTCCACTATAACTCCCTTGACTTGAGTCTCCATCAACCGACTCATCACTAGCATTATGATTTCCCTTCATAGTTTTGGAGGCTCCATTATAACTTGTTTGATCTGATTTAGCTAGTGGCACAATAAAAAGAATCTGGCCTTCTATAACCAGCCAAAAGATAATGTAATCGTCAATGTAAGGGGTATACAATGGAGTCCAAATACTCATTTTCACCACCAAGTAGTATCATTTTATTTCAAAATCTTATACAATTAGTAGGTTGGCCTCAAGTGGTAGCATATCATGTGATGCATTACATTTTAAAATACTAATTAATTGGTAAGCAACCACTAAGTTTTGTATTCAATTTTAAAATCTTAACCAATTGTTAAGTGATGACAAAGTGGTGCATATCATTTCAAAATCCTATCAAATTTATAATTCGCCACCAAGTGGTCCCATTTCATTCCAATATCAATTCACTCCATCATATAAAAACTATGCAAAGTTTGAATAGAAGGAAGACTTACCAGACTAACACGGGATAATATATCCAAGGGGACAAGATTTATTACCGACTTGAATTCACCTTAGGATTCTATTATCAATATATTGAAATTATGGAACCTTAATCTTCTTGTCCCATATCAAACTCAGTAGTAATAGAATGTGATGAACCAGTTGAAGAGCAACCATAACACGAGAGATGATTAACCAATATTTGTTGGAAAATTTGTATGTTTAAAAATGAAACAAACTATATACCTCTAATAGAACAAGCTCCACCAACTGACATGTGTTAGTTGTGAATTAGGCAGGCTAGAAAAATAACAGGAAGTTGAATATGTGTAGACTGATCTGACAAGTGGATCTTTTAGTCACCAAAAACTAGAGAGTAACTATGGAAATTAGGATGGAACATTATCAACTAATGGGGAAAATTTCCTAAAACAAATTATAACATAATGACATCAAGACTTATAAGAATTAATCATTCCATACATGCTCCTAATATAATAAAATCAATTACATAGTTACATGTTCATCTGGTATTGCAACTTGAGGTGACTCATCATAAGATCCCTTGGGAAAAACTATGGTAATAGATGAAATTTTCGAAAAAAATAATTTCGAGTGCTGTAGATTATGACCATGGAATAATGAAAAGTCTTCCCACTAAAGAATGGGAAAATAAAAATTTTGGACAACAATTTCTTCAACAAGATAACTCGGGGGATCAAATTTACTGATGAAATCATAAAGCATAAGAAAAACGTTACTATAATAAGAAGGAGATTGATTGGTTACAAATTCAAGAGTCGTGTCCTAGACAAACTGAGTCCCTCATTTTCTTTGTTTAGAATGTTTTGCATGTTTTGGTTCCTTAGCCTCCTATGAAGGAACAATGACCGAAGAAACTTTATGTTTTGAGGCAGGACCCTTAGAATAGTTAGTTTTGGTATTAGTGGCCAAAACTATCTTTTTTCTTGTAATTTCTCATCGATAAAATCAACATCAGTTTTCAATAAACGTAGATACTTTTTTTGATATTTCTCATTAGGGATAAAATATGACTCCAAGACAACTATTACACATCTCTTCAAACCTAACTTAACAATGCCAAATCAAAGTTAAGAACTATTTATTACTTTGACTCATTTTGCATTGAAAATACGAGGACATCATACTAAAAAAGAACTATTGGTTGCTGCCTTTGGGGAAAATTTAGAGAATTGGGCATAAAGGAAAACCACAAGGAGAAAATAATTAAGGAAATTTCTTATGTCGCAATGACTGACATGCCTCTCTATTTCAAAACGAGTTTGATTATGACAAGTATAAAAAGGCCCCATCATCATCACAAGAAGGGAAATATCGACACCATCACACATCAATGTTAATGATATTATTACAACAAGGCTGATCCTTAGTTTTCCAACCAAGGAGAAATGAGACAAAAGATAAAGAATATATGCCTCTAAATTCAATGGTTTAATATTCAGCGGTATGGTCTAATGTCTCTTCATGAACCAATATAGGATGGTTTATGGAGTCTGTCAGTCCTTAAAATAGCTAAATTTTCTCTGAGAACATATATCCTTAACGAATAAAGGGGCAGGCATATACGCATGAACTTATAGTCTTCATTCGAATGGGATTTCCTATTCATTCGAATGAACTTATAGTCTTCATTCGAATGAACTTTTTTGATTTTAAGTCGTTCGAATGAACTTATAGTCTTCATTCGAATGGGATTTCCTATTCATTCAAATGATACTCTAATGAAAAGTCAAGATACGCATGACGCGTAAATTTCATTTGGATTTGACTTATTCGAAAAGTTTGGACATGGACAAATCCTTCTTCCTCTTCCATGGGTTCTTGACTTTTCATTAGAGTAGGTAAGCCCCATAATTCTCTCGACATTTATATAGTTTCAGATAGACAAATTCGAAAAGTTTTGGGATATATCCACAGTGAAGTCTGGGATTGAAATAAAATGAATGTCAATGAGAGTATAGTTTGCCGAATGGTTCACAATATATAAACAACCAGGCCTCGATTTTAGTTGTGCTGAAACAAAGCTTGAAGTGGATAAACTAGAGAGTTTTAGAATCAAGTTGGGCCTTAATGCTGCTTTTGCCAACACTAATAGTGAGATATGGTGCTTTATCGAAGAAGGTATAAACTGTGAATTTGGTTCCTCTAAGGACCAATGCATTAATTTGTCCTTTTTGATCAGTAACGCCATGTTTAAGGCTAGTTTCATATATGCTATGAATAGCAAGATTGAAAGAAAGGGAGTTATGGAAATTTTTAGCTCAAAATTATACCAATTCTCCATGGATATTATCCAAGAGAAATGCTTCAATGAGAATGATACTAATACCTCATTGTTTTCACAACTCAGTTAAGTTTAAGAGAAGGAACTTGGTGATCTTAAATCATAGATCTTAATGGTCATATTCATAGAGGAGAGAAGGATATTCAAATGGAAGATGCTAAGTTTTTTATGGATCAATTCACCTATGATTAGATCTTCAAATCAGAATGGATTCATTAAAAGTAGAGACATGATTAAAAATTTCAGTTGGCTCAAGAAATGGTTTCTATGATTCATACGAAGAATTTTTGCAGGCAATGTGGTTATAAAATTGGATTTAACTAAGGCTTATGATGGAGTGTCGTTGATGTTTTTAATACAAATTCTAAGGATTTTCGATTTTCTAGGAACTGTATTGGCATGATACGGAGGCTGATCTTTAACGACCGATTTTTAATAATCATTAATGGAACTCCTAAGGATTTGTATTCTCACTTCGAACTATACTATAAGTACTTGATTTTGACATCCTAGTACATTTTATGGAGTAGCATATACATGGCATTTTCCTAGCGCATTCCATAAAATATACTCCCCAAATATTACCCGAGTTGAAAATTCAACAGCTGCTTTTACAGCTAGAAAGATGTTTATAAATTTGTATAGTTCAAAAATAGTATGTTGTTGCAGCTGTTATAGCTTCACAAAAAATAGTATGCTGTTGTAGCTTCATTTTTGTATGAAAAGTAGTTGTCGCTCTATGAAATAATTTAGAAAACTGTGAATTTTGAGAGTTAAAGTTAGAATTAGGCTAGGAGTATATGTTTTTGGTTGGGGGAGGCGGTAGAATTGGGGAAGGTGCAGGTGAAATGGTTAGAAAATTATTGGCTCACATAGGTTTGAGCCTATGAAAATAAAGTTCCTAAATAAGATCAATCACTTTAGTCTCATTCTCCTTTCGGTGTTTGTTTCAATGTGGGAAATTGGTACCTTGTTTATGAGTATGCTGAAAATGGACCCTTGAGTGATTGGATCTATTACAACAGCAGTGGCCAACATGATAAGTTTCTTAATTGGGCACAGAGAATACATATAGGTTGATGTTGCCACAGGGATAAATTATATCCACAGTTATACCTCCCCTCCATTTTCAACAATTTAGTATTGGGGGATAACTCATAGTTATAAATATTGGGGGATAACTCACATTCGATAATTTTGTTATTTTAATTGGGAATATAAACAAATTTAAGTATCCGAATATAAAGAAGATTATTTAGCAATCCAAGGCATTAAATTGGCACATTAGGCATGAAATAATCTTTAGATGGTGACACAACCAGCATTCTCATTTCCATTTCATCTTCTGATACAAATGTTAATGGTGAGTAAATATATTTTCAGCAGGAAAAAAAAAGAGAACAAGCCTAATGATTCATAAAATCAGGAATGAAAATGGTGATTGGATTGATACTGCAGCAGGTATTCAAGGTTGTTCAAATCAGTGGACATTAAAGGAGTAGAGGACATCCTCAAAGTCATTCCTAATCAAATATCTAAGAATCAATATCTAATGCTAGATGAGGTTCCTACTGATGAAGTTTGGAAAGTAATACCTCATGCTTAAAGGAAGTGTTAAACCCTTCTCACACCCTTAAGGTTTCCCTCTCATAAGCAAGTCGGTCGAAATATTAGTAAGGTAGCTTCTATAAAAGCTTAGTGGAACATCAGAACTAAAGATAGCCTGTGGTCTAATTACCATCCCAAAGTAGCCATTTTATTATGGAAGTGCCTGCATAGTATAATCCCTTTTGATAATAACATTGAAAGGATGGGGGTTCATACTACTTCTCAATGTAGATGTTGTTACAAGTGAGGAGAAGATATGACTCATTTACTCATTAAATGCCCCATTGCTTTTGAAGTCTGGAATTACTTTTGCCGATATGTTTGGTCTTAAATCAACTTCTCATCCCTAAATGCTTTGCTTATGTCTTCTAATTCACAAATAACTAGTTAAGATTCACCCTAAATCACAAAAGTCAATTGAAAACTAAAAGACATCTAATTTCCAATAGAACAAACTATCCGTGTTGAAACATATTTAAAAAAATAAAAGATAATGGAAAATCCAAAAGTAAATCACTTGAAATGACAAGAAAAAAAAAACTATCAACCTAAAAACCTCAAGAGGAAGCACTAAAACTAATTCATCTTCATTAACTTAGGTAGAAACCCAACATATTGCACAACGCAAGAACAGCAGCATGAGAAGACTTACGGTTCAGTAGCACAATAATAGAGCATGGGTGCGTGGAAGAATAATCGCACAAGCCGACACAGAGTACCCCACATTGCGCACGAGAAGACTTATTGTTCTTGTCTCACCGTGACCAATACTAGAAACATTGCGATATGTATAATATAAGAATTATCATTGGACTTCGCAATGCGCAAGTATTACCATGTTCTTTTCTCTCTAGTATCGGCCTAAAAGGCACCAGCTCAAGTGTGAGTTTATAGGGGAATATTACAGGAAGAATAGGCATAACCAAACCTCCTAAACATAAGAGAAAAAACAAAATTCAATAAGGAGATATGAATAGCTGAGACAAGAAAACTAAAATCTGATGGCATCGAGGTGTCGAGAAGTGAGTGGGTTTATAATTCGATCAAAGATATGATGGAATTGGGCCTTTGAATAACAAGTCCAACAAAAGGTCTTCTACACAATAGATTAGACGCTCCATTTACAGGGTTTCGGAATGGCTTCCTAAGATTCCCATGGTGTGGTGTCCATTAGTCCTTTGCACAATGATGATGAGTCCCTCCTAGGTATATAGGACAATAAAATGATTTACAAGCATTGAATCTTGGATAGAACCTCTAAAGTGAGCCAATATAACGTAGATGATATACTACGCGTATGTGTGGATGCTGTGTCAGATTTGGCACCCGATGCTCAAGAACGCTATGAAGAAGGATTAAAATACAAAAATATATAGTTTGAAAAAATAATGTTGGTTGATGGTTGTTTCATACTTGAACTTCTATGAAGGTAAGTGATGTGTGAGCATAATGTTACACACCCGATATTCATTAAGGATTGAGATCACCTTATAATGAAACACAACTTACTACGACTATAGAACCAAGTCCTTTTTTGTGTTATTATATAACTCTTTCAACCTACTCTCCGAAAAATTATCATAGATGGTACAAATTGGTCACTTAAGAAATATGTGATTGATTTGTTCCTTGCTACTGTGAGTCCAAACTTCCTAAAAATGGAAGTAAAGGATAACATGGATGAACCTGATGATCTACATATTCAGTTAACGAGTGAAACGTTATCACTTAAGAAACATACTCTTCTATTTTTTGACAATATGTTGGACCAAGACTTCAAAATGAGAGAGGACAGTGAGATAGATGAGACAAAATGTGATCATATATTATATATTTTACACAGGTACAATCAACCAATATATAATGTTTACCTGGAAAATTATCCCAATGTGTATTACTCTATAACTGATCTTGACAGGGCGAGCATCAAATTCAAACCGAGCGACGGCCTGGATTTTCTACTTGTGAAATTTTAAGCTTCTTGTTTATTGCCTTCTTGTTTGATGAATCTTTATCAAATCATGTCTTCTTTGATGGTATATCCTTACCAAATTTTATCTTAAAGATTGTGAGACCCTTATGATACATTTCATGTGATTGCGACAGAGGGGACGACTCCAACATTACATGTGGAAGAGGAGACGATTATAATATCATGTAGTCGTTGTTTGTTGTTAGGGTTGTTGAATCTTCTATGGCATATATCAAAATTTATTTTTTGTTTGTTTATATGGTTGTGTCATATATGTGGTACACATTGTTTATAATTACTATCGGTATGTGTTGATGACTTCATCGAAACATTCTTGAGGAATTTGATTGCTTATGAGAAGTGTTCCCCTAATGTATCGCATTTCATCACATCTTATGCTATGCTCATGGACAGGGTGATTGATTCTAAAGAAGATATTAAATTGTTTATAAAGGAAATAGTGTGGGGCCCTCTCTTCTACTTTACCCCTAAATATCTTATTTTTAGAATATCAACACTCTTTTCCCTTGAATAGACCTTAAAAGGACAACAAACATGCAATTTTGGTTAGTCAACCAAATGTCAGCCAATCAAATTCCCCCACACGCACTAGAGAACATTGAATACAAACTTATATTAGATACTAGTGGTAACACATGCGATGCACAGGAAAGTGTGGTTGAAAAAGTTATTATTTTTTAATCGAATGCGGTCATTCAAATAGCACTCCCCATAAAGTGTATAACTAACAAAAGTTTGGGGAAAAAACAAAGTTAAGTTAAATACCACGCGAAAGTATACCGCAAAAAATATATAAGTTCCATATACAGTGAATAAGATTTTCTCAGATTGATAATAAATATTCAATATTTGTCTTGAATTAAAAACTTGTCATGAGTCGCCACATAATTATCATTAATAATTATGAGAAAACGGACATTTTCCACATGATACTTTGATACCTCTTAGGGTGCCCGCGCCTCTTTTTAATCCGCTCGGTTACTATTTATTTATTTGTGGAGGGATAACTATGAGAAAAAGTTTAATTGTGTTTTTATTTATTTATTTGAAGTACCACCTCATATGTTGGAGTTTGTGTCCCAACACTTAGTGATATGAATGATACTATTTATCATTTGATATGGTGTTGGATAACATTGGCGATTTTTCAATGGAAATAAATGTTCCAATTAATTGGGTCAACCACATAGATCACAAAATAAAATCATAATCGAATAGTAAATCAAACTAATGGCATAAACTATAGCAAAGAACATGAATTAATTGACAGAAACAAACATACCAATAATTCTAACTAAAATTCACGCATACCAGCATACAAATATTCTTATAAATTAATCTTAAAATCATACTACAAAAACCAATTGACAATCCGGGTTTTCAATTGGCTCACCCTCAACCTCCTACCACCACTAAAAATCAATTCAATACAAAAACTAATGATATTAATCAATAACCAATAATTAAAATTACCTTTTATCCATATCAATTCGAAACGTCAATGAAAATATGTCATGCAATCACTAATTCGTAGTCAATAATCCCCCTGTCAAATACCCATCAATGAAAAACATATGATTTTCGCTAAAAATCATAGTTGTGATATAATGCAGACAAAAATTACTATTTAATGATTATAGGTAATTTCTACGTTAACAAAAACCTCCAACTATTCTAATAACCACCCAACTACATCAAGGGGACATCAAAATTATTTTTTCATTATCTTTTCTTTCATTTTAACAGCAACCAAACATGGAATTTGAGAATCAATAAATAAAAAAACAAATTTTATATCATCAACCATAAAATCCCAATTTCATAATATTCTACTACACTCAACCCTAATTTTTGAAACCTAACCTAAATAGAAACCTACACAATCACAATCCCACCACAACCAAGAGAAAACCGAGAACTGCTTACCAGCTGCTAGGGAAGGGAGAGATCTAACGCGAGTAGCAATGTCCGGGGAGAAGTTCGAGGGCGATCGCACGGGAGAAAATGGCTTGAGACTTTTTCTAGTTTGCGTCCTTTTTTTGTTTTTTATATAGAAGGGTCTCATTTCTTCAGAAGGCAGAGTTAAAATTATGAGGGTGGGAACAAAAAATATTTGAGTCGTCTCATAAAGTCGACTATTTGAGACGGGTATTATTAAGCTGTCTCATGTGTATCACTTTAAAAGACGGGTAATTATAGCTGTCTTAAATACTACTGGTTATTAAGACAGCTATTTTTATCCGTCTCAAAAGGTATGTTTTAAAGACTAAAATTTTAGCTGTCTCAAAAACCTCCGTCTTAAAAACTACTTTTTTTGTAGTGTAGGAAGAGATAATTGTTACAAATTCATCATATAACATAGGATAGGATGTGTTTGTGTTTTGGATATATCTAGGTATGGGAGTAGGGGTAGGTTTGAGGATTTATACTCTATAATTGGGTGGGGTTAATTTAAAACAATGAGAAATTGAGAATTAATGCCTAAGATAATAAATGGGTATTAAAATGAATTGGTGTTGTGGGGCTGACAGAATATGGGTTGGTTGGCTATTATGATGTGTCATGCATGAAACCTCGTTAATAACAAACGGATGATAGAATACAGGCTAACTGACTATAGTGAGGGGAATGTATGTGGCGTAAACTTGAGACGAGCCCGAATTAGTGCAAGATTTATAGTATGGTCGGCTGGCTATGAAGGAACCACTGTAAAAATAATAATATTGTGAGGAATCAATTTAAATAAAGATGGTGACTTTACAATAATTATTGGATTGTGATAACATAAGTTAAACTTAAACTTTTGCGTGGCATAGTTACGTGGTTAGATGATAGTCGTTTATTTATACTCTCATGTTAATAATTATTGTGTTAATTTAAAATACTCTATTGTGGTGTTTATATATAATGCTACTCTCTCAGTTCACGGGCCCTAATTGGGGAGAGTAGCTTGTATTCATACGGTGGGCTCTGACCCATTGTGTTGACAAGCATTTTAGGTTAGCGCTGGAGTAGCTTCATAGGAGTGATTGGAGATATGTTGGAGGTGCAACTTGAGTTTATTTTATATTCTTAGTAGTTATAATTATTTTCCTTTTCATCACATTTTATTATGAGACTTTATTTCTAAATTTGATGGGCCATTTGGTTCCACAGTTGTTACGGTTTTTTCCAGAGATATTTACTATTGGATCATTATTTGAGATTTTAGTATTTGGAGTTGGATTCAAATTTGAAGATTAGCATAGCAATGGATTTGAAAATTGCATAAATGGTTATACTTATTGGATTAATTTAATTATTATCTTATGGAGTGAATTTTTATGTCTCATATCTGTCACATGCTTGGGATGATTACTTATTTAGTGACACTTAGCATAGTTTGGCAGTGGCGGCTGGCCACCTCCCTTATCAAATTTCATGGGGTGTTACAGAGTGTAAGCTAATGGGGTAAAATTTTAAATTAAAGCAATAAGATCCTCAAATTATAGTTTACATAGTCTATTCTTTAAGTTTTACATTTACCTTTTATACAATGATATTATTAGTTTTTAAAGATTGAGCTTTTCACTGTACATTACAAATACGTTCCATTTGCTAATGAATATAAATATAATCACTCAAGTCTTTAAAGCCTAATCCTGACTACTTAAGGACAACTATAAGAATCCGTTTTCACAATTCTGCTCAATTTAGGACAATATCTACAGTTAAATTACAATTTTTCACATCTTTCCTCATAGTTGTCCTATAAGTTTTCCCTTTCAATATGATAGCTATATCTAAATCATATAATTTTGAGTAAAAATTCATCACTTGGCTCAATGATGAAATCCAATTCTCTTTGGCTATAACTTGTACGGACTGGAAGTTAAAAAAAGTATATGGTGGTATATATGAAGATATTTAATAGTTAAGGTAGTTCATAAAGATATCACAAAATTCATATGATAAATATTAGTAGAAAATGAAAGATGAATATTGATATATGTTCATTATTTAAGAAAAATGTTATTAAAAGTAAATCGATCATTATTTATGGAATGATTGATGAATATTGCTATATGCCTTTTTGTGAACCTCTATTTTTGCTTTAAGGAATGAGAGGTTATATTTAAGAAATATGAAACTTTAGTTTGACTTATTTTTCCTCAAAATTCTTCATCTGGAAATGTAAAACTGAAAAGTAAAAGTTTAATTACAATAATGAATAACATGAACCACGAAGTGAGAGCCTCATGAGGTGAACTACAAAATGCTACCAACGGGATTTGCTTTAAAATTTATTGGCAATAAATGGCCTTGTGGGTGTTAAACCATGAGTCATCCTACTAAAAGGAAGTTAGTCACCATTTATTTGAAAAATATGACTAGTTCCTATAAGTGAAGGAGGTTTTTGCCTTAGAAATTTAAAAGATTTAAATATATATGGCCTGGTTTCAGCGGTAACTTTTTGATTGCATATTTTTTCAGAAGTGATGATGTTTATGCTATGCACTCTAATTAAGGGTGTCTGACATTTTCTATTTGGAATGGAGTAAGATTTACCCTGCCTATTATAATGAAAATTTCAAAATAGTGGATTGATTCTGACTGACACATAGACTTTTGGCATGATAAGTGAAAGCGGACCTCTTTGGTTGATTTTCTTGAGAATAGGGAAGCAAAAGAACCGGGTCAAGCCGAGATTATTTGGGCTCAATTATTAAAGGAGTTTGATATCATTTTTAGGTCAATTTGTATACTAAACAAATGAGATGAACTTGAACTTAAAACAACTCGATCTCGAGTCAATCTCAAGCAAATCGACTTTGAAAAAATATAATTGATCTCGTTTATTCCTTAATAGTTGAGATCAAGTCGAGCCCAATGATCATAATTTTAATGAGCCCAAAATTGTGATTGGGCTTGGTTCATTTGCCTAACAAACAAGCGGGTCGATCTATAAGTGAGTCGAGCTCAATTTGTTCAAGAACAACATGGTTCATTTGCAACCCTGCTTGATTCCCACAAAAAATTACAAATATATCAATGGCCAAAGACTAAGATTTTTTGGCAAATGGTCGGTGGATGATTCCTCATATATTTTAGGATGATTTTTCATATATTTATCAAACCATTGCTTCAGTCCCAATGTTCAAGGAGGATGATTTCATGTGGACAAAAGTTGTTAATTTAGTGATATCATTCAAAAGCATATATGAAGTTTGTAGGCAACCTTTCATATATGCTTTTAGATTGGTCATTGGATGATTCCACATATTTTTGCATGCTTTTCCATATATTTATCAAACCATTATTTCGGTCCCCCTGTTTGATGAGGATGATTTAATCTGGACAGGAATTATTGATTGAGTGATATCATTCAAAAGCATATATGAAGTTTGTAGGCAACCTTTCATATATTTATCAAAACATTATTGCAGTCCCCATATTCGATGAGGATGATTTAATCAGGACATAAGTTGTTGATTGAGTGATATCATTCAAAAATAGATATGAAGTTTATAGGCTACCTTTCATTTGTGCTTGAGATTCCATAAGAAATTGCAGATATATCAATGACCAAAGTTAGATTTTTTTTAGGAGATGGTTAGTGGATGATTTCTCATATATTTTAGTATGATTTTCAATATATTTATAAAATCATTGTTTCAATCCCCTGGGTCGATGATGTTAATTTGATATGGACAGAAGTTGTTGATTATGTGATATAATTCAAAAGAATATATAAGGGGGCAACTTCAAATGGTTTTCAAACTATGGAAACCTCTTATTCCTCCCCAAATATCCATTTTAGTTAGAATAATTATCTACTCTAAAATCCTTTGTGAGGACAATTTGAAAATCCGTGGGACGACTGTGGTCGCTCACTATAGTGTATTACAACCCTCTCCATATGAGACTATTCAAAATTTGTTCCTATAATGCCAACTTTCTAAGGTCATTCACCTATAATACTTCTATGAGTATCAATGATTTTATTTATAGGATTCTCTAGTTTAAAGTTACCCTAAAGTCAAAGATTTATGGCTTCCTGCATGTGTTGCGATGATTCGTGCTATCTAGGTTGCTATAATTAATTGATATTTGGATATTCATCAACTTCTATGGCAAAGATCCAAGTCTTTATGTTTATAAAAATTAGGGATGCACACTCATTGTCAAAATCTTTTAGGAACTATATTGAAGAGATTGCCTCAAGTTTGAAATATATTTCGAGGACAAATAGAAAAACGTTGGGATTATGTTTCGAAAATATATTGCATGAAGTTTGAATATATGGAACCCTTAGATTAATAAAGATTGACTCTTGTATTGTGCTTACTACTACACCATTGAAAACGAAATAAGGAGTACTGATAGTTGAAATCCTAATATTAAATGTTATTTGTGCTATTGTATCAACATCACTTCCTCTACTCTCACCAATACGAATATATGTTAAAAGGGTGCTACATCTCTTACATCATTATAATACACCAATCCTACAATGGGAAATGACAATCCAACCCTTCGAGACTTTCTTTTGTAACATGAATAACTAATATTGGTGATGCTGTGCTGGTTCATTGAAAGTATTAAAGACCAATTATATGAAGCACCAAATTTTAAAAGAGAGTGCACCTCTAAAACAACTTAAGTCTGCCTATGTCTTATTTACATTTTAATATAAAAAAATCAAGATTGCATAATATCAATGCTAAATAATAAAATTGAATCAATCAATTAATGAAAGGTTTTCAAGTAAAATTTTCATAGGTGAATCATACCTCAGAAGGTCGAGTGAGGTGATGAAGTGTGGGATTCGCTATGATTTTACCAAACTAGCCAATTGTAAATAGCAAACAAGTAATTTTAGTTAAATTGAGGGTAACCATGACTAGTGTAAAAAGTGATAAAATTTATCAAACAGGAACTATGCATGGTATAAAAACATCAAACTTACTAAGATAAATCTTTTTAAGTAAGATGGATGAGCCTTATACATGAGAATTGAATCCCTAGCCCTCTAATATCAAGCTTATTCCTATAAAATGTATCTTAAGTTTTGAATTGGTTATCTATCTTTTTCATTGAAAAAAATGGGAAAAGAGAAATGGCAAAGATAACCACTTCAAAATTTGAGATGCCAACAAAACCATAGCATGAGAGAAAAAAAACATAGCAACACACATTAAAACCTTAAAAAAATAAAATTTTGAAAATGAGTGAAACTTAAATAAAAATTGACACCCTTTGGTTGGAAAGTGCGTACTCATAAATGAAATGAGTGAAATATAATGAAATTGAAACATGAATACTCAAAATACATACTCAGAATTGAACATTTTTACAAAGAAGGTCATTTTTTGAAGTAGAAGAATACCATTATTCCTTGTGGCTTTTTTTTATGGCAGAAAATCGATGGATGGGAAAATTTTTTGCCACTGACGGAGAGGGTTTAGGAGTAAGCGTTGGCCGGTCATTTTAAGACCAGTCACTGGGTTTTCATGTCAGTCATTTTCGGATCAATCGGACATTTTGAAGTCACCCAAAGGGGTTTTAGGAGGTAGGGTCGCCGAAGGGAGCATGTAGGTGGGAGATGTTAATGGAAGATTTTGGAGTCATTTTTTAGAAGAAGGGAACGATTTCTTTTTAGAATAGCGGAAGTTTTAAGTGGGAGTGAAATTTTGGAAAAAAAAGGGGAGATAAATATTATGTGGTATTATTTTTTTAATTAAATTAAATGCATATTGCGACATGCTTTGATGAAGCTGAATGTATACATAATTTCTCGACATGCATAATATGTCGCCAAAAGTAAGGGGTAATTTCACGACATCAAAAACGTCTCGCCAAAAGTATGGGTAATTCTGCGACATCAAAAACGTGTCGTCCAAAGTAGGTCTCCAAATTTGCGACATTGACTGGATGTCGCTGAATGTAAATGACAGTAGTGGGGGAAATTTTAGCGTAGGTTCCACTAAAAAAGGTCTTTTCACGACAAAAAAATACGTGTCACCAAAGTATGCCCTTTGGCAACACAAAATACTGATGTCGTCAAACATGTCGTGAATTGTATTTTTTCTTGTAATGACACACACACACACACACACACACACATATATATATATATATAAACTCACACAACTACACACATTTTGTAGATATATGTGTTGTGTGTATATAGTTGTCATGTTAAGAAAGGAAGGTGAATGGTAAGGTTCCATGAGTGGTGGGTCTGTTGATGAGAAAAGAAGGATAATAAAGGGATGTTTATGTATACGTGTACACACACACACACACACACACACACACACACACACACACACACACACAATGTATGTGTATTATGGAAAGTAAGGTGATATAGAGAGGGGGGGAGGAAAATATGGATTTTAAATGAGGGCAAAGTTGGTATGTTATAACTTTATATAAAAGTTTAATAGGTCTTTGGATGGGATCCCCACTTTGAAATGAATTATATATTTGGGGACTAACATTAGGCAAGAAAAAGATTAAGAACCATTTAAAATTTTGAAAGATAGTTTAAGGACTAAAATGTATTTTACTCTTATACACACACACACACACACACACACACTAGGGGAATGCCCGTTCCTAAAGACACGACGTTTTTTTTCCAAACTATTGAATTTATAACAATATAAGTTAAAGTTTTTTTTACAACCATAAAAAATGTGAAAATAATTTATACAATTTGGGTAGAATTTCCTTTATTCATAGAACTATCCACCCTATTTAGAAATAAAAATAGTCCACAACAACATACTATAGGACTATCTTTCTAATCACAATACACCCCAAAAATTAGGTACAAACTTATTTTAGACCTTCTCAATCCCTAAAATCATATGTGATTATGAATGCTATAGTAAAAGAAAGGTAAAGAAAAATGAATTCACATATAGAGAAAGCTATAAAAAATTGACATCTGGTATTTTCACACATTTGCGTTACCTTACTATGTACAAAAAAACATAGCCAAAAGTAAGGAAAAGACAATTTATGAAGTCTTAAATAATATCAATAGATAATTGATGTTCCCAAAAAATCCACGTGTAGTCGTTTGGATCCTCACTTACCCATTCGTGTGAACTTTGTTTGCCATCTCTTAATAATGTTAGCCACCATTTTTTGAATTGATCTAAAACACCAAAAAGTCATGTTTATTACACAAAACACATTAAATGAGTAGAAATCTAACTAAAAAAGAGGGGAAAAACTCACCACAAATAAAGGGAAGCATCTAGTAGGTAGGAAGCTTGAATTTCCAAACCACCTTCTATAAACTCCTGCAATTTCCCTCTATAACACGAACAAAAGTCAAATAAATTGTATTATTATATGCAAAACATCTCGTTATACACCTACTACATCAAAATTTTTCAAAAGAAATCATCTCATTTTAAGGAAAAAGACATATCAAAATTATATTAATCAATGACTAAAGTGGATTATAATAATCAATGACTGTAGTAAAGGATATATATTCCACATATAATACCCTATTTATCGCGTTAGCAATGTACATAACAAAAACAATCAAAGAACACCTGATAAACAACATTAATGGACTTTAAAGAAGAGTAGGTGTTACGTCTACATCGCCCCATTTGTCATGAGGTCTCTACCAATATAAACCAATATTTGGATTTCCACATGCACTCTATTTTCTATTTTTGTTTAATGCCTAACATTTGGACAAATGTCAATAAAAAATTCATATCAGGCATATTGTCTATGATACTACCTTACCAGGCATATTATTCATAGCTATATATTTTAACTCGATAAGAAAACATAAATTGACAACGTCTATGACTCTTCCAAATATAGAACTCCATAATATTTCTGTACAACCTACGCCACTACTTCAAATTGAAAATTTTCTCCACTTTTTAGGATTCTTTGTGCATGCCTTCGACTTTTATTGGAGCTTTCTAAATGAATCTATAAATTTCAAACTTATAACCTGGACGAACTATATCAGTGATAAATCATATCATATGTGCATTATTAGTTGCTTAGTATGGACGAAAACATATAATAAAATATCTATATGAAAGGGAAAATGTATGACATATTTGAAAAGGAACACAAATATGCACTGACATTACAAAAGGCAATATGCAGAATACATTAGTAAAACAATTAAGCAGTAATAAAAATTTAACTGAAAGAAAGTGGTAACAAAAATATAGGTTTAAAGCTTGACATTTATAATCTCAATACAACGACCTCACCTCAGATGTTGCTCTTCCTAATGGTGTTCCCATAAGCATAACTGGAAAACGATATGAAAAGATTCTTGGGGAAAACGGAGGAAATTCTAAAGTGATACCTTCAATCAATTTTACACATACATAATATTCTACACAGTAAGAGCATTCTTCAAGTGTATTCATTCTAATAAACATGATATATTACACATACATTGTATTTAACACAGGAAGAGTTAGAAAGTTAACACATTACCTTAAAGCTATAACAACAAACCCCTGAACTAACCCACTATTAAGTTCAAGCCCAACCAATATGTTACTTAATAAATGACTCACACTAAAGATCCGAAATACATACATTATATTCAACAACTGATGGGGATGCGAATCAAAAAATAGATAACACCATGAGGGTTTAGTGAAAATACGGACTCTGAATTTTAGTGATAGATCCGTAAACTAATTAAGCGTTAATATCCGCATACAAAAACCCAAATAGAAATGCATAGAATTGGACAAAAACTACAAAAATTAATAATATATCTGATTTCGACCCGCAGTTGTGAATCCAAGAGTATAATCTATAAAATAATCAAATATAAGAAAAATATTATGGTTTTGAAACACTTATTTCATTTTAACGAAAAACAAAATGTGGTGACAATAAATCTCAACACAAATGATAAGCAAATGTAATCACCAGAATAAATAAAGAACACAAAATAACTGCAATCACACAGAACGCAAGATATACGTGGTTCGACAAAATGGCCTACGTCCATGGTGGTGCTCTCTGATTTCTTATTTCTGTTTACTCTGGGGGAGTGCTTATTAAATCGTGCCCTCTACCCCGAGATGATGTTTTGATATATACATGTCATTTCTCGGAGAGTGGGGGTGTTGGACTCCTCCACGTTATCCCATAACTCCTAGAACACCACTTGAGAGATTTTAGGGATTGAATGGGTCATAACTAAATTATTTATGCATGAGGCCTTTAGACTTTGGGCTGGACTTAATCGGGCTACTCATCTGGGCCGGAGTGGTTAATCGAGGTCCCCATAATTGCCCCTAAAATTTTTGGGTCACAATTTTGGCTTAATAATTTTACATAATATCCTTAATGGCATTTTTGTGAATCACATAGCACTCTCTTGAGTAGATTTTGGCGGCAGATTTGCTTCGTTTTCTATGTGTCATGATTGAGAGGGTTTAAACTAGTTTGGAGAATCCATTTCCTGACGTCGCTTCAAACTTCTTTGCATTCTTAAGATTTCTCCAACTCCTTACTGTGCTTTCTTACTTCCAAGTCTCGTCTTTCTCCTTCGAGCTTCTTCCTTATCTTCTCATCTTTTCTTCTCGTGGCTTTGCATCGTCTCAAGCTGATTCTCACTTCGTAAGTTCTTCAAACTCCTTCTCCTTTGTTTATTGTTGGAATCTCTTCATTATAGATACTAGGGTTTCTCTTTTCTGGTGGAAAAAATAGGCAATATATCGATAACTGAGTTTAGGAAGTTCTACAATATTTCAATCTGGTTAGACATTGAATGTGCCCATGTTCCTCGTAATGTCAGGGACATTGAGGACGATCAGTGGACACATGTTCTTCTGTTATCCCGGGGGGTCTTACTTTTCCCCCAAATCGCTTGCTTTTGCATTTTTTTACTTACTTCTATATAGTTCCTGCACAATGCTCACCAAATGTTTGGAAAATTGTCAATGTTGTACATTGAATTAATCAACTCTATGGCACTAATCTAGGTCTTATTGAAATTTACTATTCTTATTCTTTTTCTTGAATAAGGTCTGGTCTCCTTTATCTCAAAGCTAGGAGTCCTGATAGGGTATTGGTAGTAAATCTACCTAATTCCCACAAGGGCTACTGGCACGAGGGGTTTATTGCTAGAAACTAGCAGTTCCCTACCAAAACTGAAGGGGCGAGGTACAGAGGACCTAAGATTCCCTTTCATGGGGAGGAATATATAGATAAGCATGGCCCTTATGCTTCTCATGGACTTTATGTTATTGTACTGTTCTTCTCATATTTCTCTCTTCATCTTTTTCAGTGAAGTCAAAGAATACAGAGCCTGCTCGTCGCGAGATTCGAGCTGCTGAGCTGGTTAAGGCTTGGAAGTTCAGGAAATAATTGGCTGGCGACGATCATCCATAATCAACCACATTCCTTTTGGAGTATAAGAACATTGGGTCTAGCTTTATTGCCCATCCTGTGGTTAGTAGTTTTCAGCTAGATATCACAGAAGAGGTTGTTGATGAACCCATTCAATTGGACGAGGAGGAAAGAAGTTCTGGTGAAGAGAGTGAGGGAGATGATAGGGGCCGAGCTAAAGGTAATTATAGTGAGGAGCGCTCAAGTGGTGAAGATTCGTCCATCTCGGAGGAAGGTTCATAGGTTCCGGACGACTCAGATGACTCTTTGGATACCTCCAGCAAGGAAGCTATGGCTCCACCCAGGAAAAATCTGATCTAGGATGGTGATGAAGACAAGTAAAGTTCTAGGAGTGGGGATATTTCCACTAGCTCCCAGACTGCTGTTCACAAGACGGAGAGGAAGAAGAAAGAGGAAGCATTGGTGAAAGAGAGGGAGAGAAAGAAATAAGAAGAGAGGAAGAAGACGAAGAGAGTGGAAGAGAGAAGAAGTGAGAACCAAGACAGGGAAATATTTGGTGCTCATGTTTGCCCTGGATGAGGGGTCTTCTGTTGCCTTTTCCCCTCAGTTAGCTCCAGCATTGCTCAAGAGAGAAGTTTTGCCCGATGATCGCCGGAGGTCATCTAGCATAGGGACCGACCAGTTAGCCCTGAAGGCAAGTCAGGGGCTAGCCTTGGTGAGTTTCTTCTGACTCTTCTATTTTCATAGTTCTCTTTTAACTATCTCTCTTGATAATGTTCTTTTTCTTTCTGCAGTTTGTTTTTTACTTCCCCTCCCCTATCGCAGCTGCGATGAGTTGGTGACGAAGAATGTTGAGTTAGAAGAGAATATGAAGGTTGTTATTGCTTCTTATAAGTCTTCTGACCTCACCTTAGCCAAGGCTAACAAGGAAAAGGAGGCAACGACTAAGGAGCATGAGGAGTTGAGGCAGTCTTATGACTTGATCTGCACGAGCAAGAAGGCGATGATCGAGGACAATAAGGTGCTTGCTGTGAAGGTGAAGTAGGTGGAGTCTGAGGCTACTACTCATAAGGAGAGTTCGTACAATACTGGATGGGCTATAGCGTATGAGGATACTGAGGGACAGATTGGCTATATTAGCCATCTCAACTTCAATAAGGGTTGGGATAAGGCCCTGCTCGCTGCCGAGGTGGACGTTTATTCCCCCCCTCTTTGATGATCATGACCCTGGGCCAAAGCCTATTATGGATGAGATGCCCCCTCCTGCTACCAATGACGGTGCTCCAGCTATTCAGACCACTTTTGCTCATGTGACCTCTCTTCCTGAGGGGGGTACACCTGGGACTGTTGCAGATAAGGGGAAGCAACCAGCGTCCTCAGAGTAGACTAAGGTTGCTAGCTAATTTCTTGAGGGAACTTTTTTATATATCTTATATTTCAGTTGTTCTTTATTTTCGTTGATGTACTCAAACTTTGTTTTAATGAAATGAAATTTTATTCCCTTCCACATACTGATTCATTTATCCTTTACTACTTATATGGTTTATAGCTCATTGATGTTGAGGAATATATTCCTACTTCCACTCAATTAGAAAGAATTCTTAGTCGTGATGCGAACAATTGAGTTCGCCGTACTTTTATAAGAATTTAAAAGTCTCTTAGGTCGAGGAATCAAGAATATAAGGACTAGTCAAAGCTCATTTCCAAGCTAAAGGATAGGCTTCAGGATATGGAAGAGGTCGGTGCTTCTGTTCAAAAAGAAGTGGATGCTTTGAAGGCCAAGCATCTGGATGCCTCTGAAGTTAATCAAGTTGGAGAGGTACTTCAACGAGAGAATGATTCTTTAAGAAGAGAAGTCTTGTGACTTAGGGAGAAGGCATCGAGCACTGCCCCTCGAGTTCTGCGTGGTTCCTCTTCTTCGACGGGTCCGCGAGCTAGTACTGATGACAGTGTCCCAACTAGGGAGATTATCAATCTTTGAGGTGATGTTCACAGGGCTTATGTGATAGTTATTGGTCTTCATAGAGATGTTACTCTACTGAGTCACCTATTTAAGAAAGGTCCTCGGTAGGTGTGGGATGATTGTTATGATCAGGGTTAAACATATGCTACAACAAACTTGAGGGAGGTCGAAGAGCTATCTTTCTTTAGAGGATGGGTGAGTTCTCTTTAGGAGCTGCAGGTTCCTAGGAGCTCTGTCCTCTGCTATCGTTATGATATCTCCCCTTCAACTTTGATGACAAACCCATTTAGGAGGGATGATCGATGGGTTCCTATAGATTTTATCCCAAGGCAGCTCGTGGAGCCAGATTCAAACGAAGTCGAGGAGGAATTGGCTCCTCATCCAGGCGATGGCTGAAAAGTGCAAGTGGCTGACTATCTTTCCCAGTGACCTAATCCTCATTAAAATTTATCTTACTCATCATATGTAACTCTTTGTACATGTAATGATGTAATAAAATAACTATGTTTTGGGCGAATCGCAGACTAAATATGTGTTGTGTATTTTTTTTACTTCATTGACTTTTTGTTCAACTATATTGGGCTCTTTTAGCCGACTAGACTTGATATAAGCAGATTTCATTTTGTTGAGTGAGTATCCCCCCAGTCCAGTATGCTTATAGGATATCATTCTACCTCACTTTACCTTTTAGGTCATGTCGTCACACTTCCTTAGGCCTAAGTGTGGCAATAGTGAGGATACACCTGGTGTTGGATGTTCAATTCGAGTAGGATTTTTCAGCCAAACATTGTTGGTGACCAACCTGGGTTGGCCATGCTGCCTAAGGGTCCCCTGTAGAGCTTCATATATTTCCAGGGGCAATGCTCGGAGTTCATTCGTGTTTTATGATGAAAGCCTAAGGAGGGTCATACCCTGCTTCATATGTTAAGAGGGGAGCCTGTTACTTGGAAAAGATGCATGGATTATAAAGTATTTGAGAAAGAATCAACACCTCATAGAATGTCACTACTAAATAATTTTTTATTAATCAAGAATGAATTGCAAATTTCAGCATTGAGTTAAAAATTCAACGAAGAAAACTAGAAGTATAATATCTTCAAATTGGATGTGTTCCAAGCCCGAGGTATCTCCCTCCCCTCCAGCATTTCTATATGATAGGATCCTTGTAGGTCGTCTCTTATCACCTTTAATGGTCCCTCCCAGTTCCGCCCTAGCTTGCCATCTGATTGTTTTACTACCCTGCTAAGAACTTTCTTTAGGACGTAGTCCCTAACTTGGAATGCTCGTGGATTGACCTTCTTGTTGTAGTGCCTTGCTAGCAATTGCTAAAAGCCTGCTAGTTTCACTAGAGAAAACACTCTTCATTCTCCAGCTAGATCAAGTTCAGCGAGCAATGTTGCATTATTCTGGCCTTGGTCGATCAAGGTGGACCTCATGGTGGGGAGGCTAGCTTCTAAGGGGATGATTTCCTCCATACCATATGTCAGTGCGAAAGGTGTTTCCCAATTTGCTCATCGTGGGGTAGTGCGGTAAGCCTATAGGATGTGGGGTAGTTCCTTTACCCATGCCCTTTGTCTCTCTCCAATCGCTTCTTCAATCCATCAATCGTTGTTTTTTTGGAAGCTTCATCTTGCCCATTGCTCTGAGGGTATGCCACAAAGCTAAAGTAGTGCCTGATCCCGTGGTCGTTACAGAAACCCTAGAAGAGGTAACTTTCAAATCGAGTCCCATTATTAGTGATGATGGTCTTGGGGATCCCAAAATGAGTAACAATGTTTCTCCATATGAATCTTACCATGTCTGCGTCCCTAATGTTCGCAAGCGGTTCTACTTTTATCCATTTGGTGAAGTAGTTTATTGCGACTAACATATACTTGCCATTACCGGATGCGGTAGGAAGGGGGCCCCTGATGTCCATACCCCATTGGGAGAAGATCCATGGGCTAGTAAGTGACTTCAGGTCGCTGACTGGCTAATGAACCATAGGAACGTGAAGTTAGAATTTCTTGCACTTTCGAGCATATACTCCAGCGTATTTCTACATATATGGCCACCAGTAACCTTCTTTCATTGCTCAGAAAGCTAGCGATCTGCCCCCAATGTAACTCCCACAGATTACCTCAGGGAGTTCGTGCAGAACTTGCTCGACATCATTTGGGTGAATGCATTGGAGGTAAGGACTAGGAAAAGATCTCTTATACAATTTTCCCTCATCAGATAAGTGAAAGAGAGAAACTTTGACTCTTATCTGATGAGCGGTCTTCTTATCGTCTCGTAGCGCACCATCTTTTAAATAATCCCTTAAGGGGTCCATCAAACTGGGTGTTGTCTCAATTCAAATAATGTATCCCATATTTGGTTGGTCAGAAACATGTTTCATGCTTGGTTGGGCGACGAAGTCGATTGGAATTTTTCTCTTTAAGTCAGAATTGATCACCGAGCTTAAGGCTGCTAGGGCGTCATCATGGTTGTTTAGTCATCTAGGGAACTATTGGATGCTAACTTGTTCAAAGTTGTCCATTAATTTTTTTCCCGTCGCGAGGTAAGCTGCCATCCTTTCATATCTAGCATTGAAATCATCGCTTATCTGGTTAGAGACCAATTGCGAGTCGTCGAACACTTTGAGTTACTTTTCTCTAAGTGCTCGTGCTTTTTGTAGTCCTGCAATTAGATCTTCGTATTCTTCTTCGTTATTGGAGGCTTCAAATTCAATCTTGATTCCTTGCTCAAGTAATGCATATTCAGGGGTAATAAGCACGATGCCTACTCCTACCCCTCTAGAATTAGAGGCTCCACCAACGAATAATCTCAAAACGCCCGAAGTTGGGGTGACATCACTTGGATAAATTGTTTGGGGCTGGTCACAAGGATGTTCTCCGATAAATTATGTGATGAAGTCGACGAGTATTTGCCCCTTGATGGAATTCCTTGGTTAGAACTTAATGTCAAATCTCACAACCTCGACTGACCATTTGGAGATGAAATGATCAAGGGCGGTGGGCATTATCATGAGCTTCTGCACGTCTGTTATCATACGGGGGGAGGGGGGCTGCACCCTTTTGATGGCATCAATCTGGTCTGGTTTGGCTTCAATACCTCTCTTGCTGACCAAGTACCGAAGAAATTTTCCTGACTGGATACCGAAGGAGCACTTACTTATGTTGAGCTTCATTCAGTATTTTCGGAGGATTTCGAAGGTCCTTGATAGGTCAGAGAGGTGGTCTTCTTTGAGCTTGATCTTGACTAGGATATCATCGATGTAGACCTCCATAGGGCTTCCCATTTGGTCTCCGAACATTTTAGTGACCAACCACTGGTAAGTTGCTCTTGCATTTTTTAGCCTGAAAGGCATGACCTTGTAGCAGTATAACCCAACTGTGGTGATGAATGATGTTTTGTCTTGATCTGCCTCGTGGAGATGGATTTGGTGATACCTGGAGTATGCATTTAGGAAACTCATTCTCTCATGATCCGTTGTGTCATCCACCAACTGGTCAATCTTCGAAAGGGGGAAATTGTCTTCAGGATAAGCTCTATTAAGTTTGGTTAAGTCAATGCAGACTCTCCACTTCCCATTTCTTTTCGGGACTACTACTGGGTTGGACAGCCACTTAGGAAATTGAACTTACCATATGGATCCTTCATCTAGCATCTTTTCCACTTCCTTCTCCACAACCTTGGCCTTCTTGGGAGCAATTCGCTATGCCTTTAGTCCGACCGTCTTGAAAGTTGGGTCAACATGCAGTCGATGAAAAATGACACTGGGATCAATTCAAGGCATCTCATAGGGTTCCCACACAAAAACATCTCAATTATTCTGCAAAAGTACTATATGTTCCTTCTTCTCTCGATCTGTGAGAGAGGCTCCGATCAAGAACATTCGATCTTTCTTCTCGTCGCTAGCTGCGACTTCCTCCAGGTTCTCAAAGACTCGCTCAGAGGGGAGGAGCCTGTTCTCCTCCACTCCAGGTCTTCCATATTTTAGCTCCTATTTGGAAGGTATCAAACCTTCCTATTCTTTAACTTTATCCTTGGCTTTCTCGACCTTCTTCTCTAGTTTGGGGCGAATGGCTGCTATAAAGAACTTTCTCGCCATCGCCTGATCTCCATGGATCTCCATCACTCCTCTCTCTGTCACATATTTGAGTTTCTGGTGGTAGGTAGAGGGGACAGCCTTCATCGCATGTAGCCACCCTCTGCCAAGGATTCCCTGGTAGGGTGAGTTAATATAGACTACCAGAAATTCAATCATCTTGGAGGTATTTCCTTCCCTCAGTGGCAGTATAATCTTTCCCAAAGGGATGGTTACTTTTCTAGTGAAGCCAATTAGGGTAACATTGGCTTCTTTTAAGTCGATGACGCTTAACTTCAACTTTCTGAATAGGTAGAGATACATTACTTCAGATGAGCCACCTTAGTTAATGAGAAACTTGCTGACGTCATAGTTAGATATCCTGAGTGTAATGGTCAAGGCATCATGATGTGGGGTCCTTACTAAAAAAATGCGTTACTAAAGTCGTTTATTGAAAATAAACTATTTAAGTAACTCCGAGTTGTTTTTTGAAGAAACTCTTTTCTTAAATCAAAAAGGATTAATCACAAGAAGTGTTTAATAAAACAGTATGTACGAGATCTTATTCAAGATTTAGGCAACAAGTTTAAAAGATAGTTTAAACATGTTTTAAACACAGGACAACCGAGAATGAGATGAGAAAATGTAGAAAGATTCTGTTCACAATTTTTTACGTGGTAAAACCTCACCAATTGAGGAAACATCCACGACTCCCTCTACGGAGTAAAATGAAAAATCCACTAAAACAAATTTATGAGTTACAAACTATATAACTAACATGCAAACAACTCAGACCTATATAAGTTTAGGAATGTACCCTATGGTGTCCTTATAACTTCTCTGCAGTTCTGATTGTAGATGTAGTTCTCTCAGTTTGTCAACTTCTGATTTGTTCCATCACTTTACGTCGACTTATGTTCAAAAGATCTTATTACCAACACTTTTCGTGTTGTAGGGTGTAAGTGTTTGTGGAGGTGCTTTCTATCACATGCATGCACACACACACACTTATTAAGTACAAACAGTCCTAACAAATTACAGTTACACTATATGCTGTGATCTTTTCTTTTCTTTTTTCTTACAAAACTTGGAACCTTTTTTGACCTTTCAATTAATCCCAGAATCCATGGATATCTTGCTTAGAAATGAGCCAAGATCTTAATCAATCTCAGTTTTGAAAAGATTTTCGAGATTGAAAACCTCTAAGTGAGATTACAAACTAGGTCAAAGGTTTATTTTTACAAGAACAAGAAACAAAAAGCATTTATTATCGATTTCAAAGTAAGAAAACGTTTTAGAGAAAATAATCAACAATATATTTCTCAAGATGAGAAATAAAGAATGAAACTAAGTGTAATATAACATGAATAACTCAGATCTGAGATTTCTTTGAAAACAGAAACTAGATCTAAGTAAAAGTCTAAGTCGGAAACAAGATCCCACGAACACAAGGTTATAGCAACAAAAATAACTCAACTCAAACTCTCAAACACTCAAGAACACTCAGGGTAGTGTTTTTGGATATGGTGTTTAGGTTAGTTTTGAAGAGGATTTAGACGAATGACGTTAGGGTTTCTAACTTTCTTTCTCTCTCTGGTTTCTCTCTTCTCTCTTCTCTCTTCTCTCTTCTCTCTCTACTCTCTCTTCTCTCAGAAATAATGAAATGGCAAAAGTCTTCGAAGTCATAGAATAGAGGCCCTTTTATAGGGAGAGGAGAAGGTTCGAGATGTTGGTTCAAAATCAAGGGTCAGGATTAAGTCAATTTAAATTGACTTGAATCTAAGGGCTCAAACAAGGCGGTGGTTAAACGAAAGCTGATTGGTTTCGAAGGTTACACTGGGATTCATCAAGACGACATGTAGGCCATTGATAAAAAAATGATCCATGGGTTGATAACACACGCGTTGTAATCTCAGTAAAGAAACACACTTCCAACCAATCAAAGGCAGACAGATGTAGGGCAAATACAGGATCTGAAACGCGCGTCTAAAATAATTGAAACCATACCCTCATGTTTATGCCGCTTTCGGTTTCTACCCAAGGTAACAATATGCCAAAATACACAACAAAGGATATTTAGAGTTTGACCCCAAAAACTTATAAATCAAGTTTTAATTAATAAAACATGGTTTAAAAATTGTTTAAAAAATCCCAAAAAATTATTAAAAATCAAACTTAGGGATTTAACACAATCAACATATGTACACACATTGTTATGCAGTATGACATGTATGAATTGAATTCTATTGTGTTTGAGAGTTGGCAATAGTCTCTTGATCACTACAAGTAAGAGAGATGAATAGGCAATCCAACTTCTGAGGCTCTTTGGTTTCTAGGATGGACATAATTTTGTCACAATTTCCAAACTAGATGAGCACTTATACAATATAGACTCAAGTGAGTCAAAGGTATAAGGGATTCACTTACTCCCACTAGGTCTTCATTCGTGAACACAATATGCTTGTTGTAGTCGACATCTTCAGCTTGTTGATGATTCCCAGCTTATTTCTTGGCTAGATCTATCTGAAAAGCTTGCATTACTACTGTAAGCTTTTTCACTTCCATCCGAGCTGTGTTTCCTTAAATTTACTTGAGGATGGACGCCTCATGAATTACAGTGAACTCATGACCGATGTCCTCCTTCAGCACGTTATTGGTTCTCCGATATCCATTGGCAGCTACCTTCTCTGCCTTTTTCTCTATGAAATCATTTACGTGTCCTGTCTAGGTTAGCTCCTCAAGGTGAGAAGTGAGAGATTTGCAATGCTCTATTTTGTGCCCTCCTTCCTTGTGGAATGCACACCTCAACGCATTGTTCCTTTTTTAGGGGTCTCCACCCATTTTTCTACGCCACTTTACAAAATGGTCGTCCTTTATCTTCACCTAAATCTTGTAGATTGGTTCCTTAAAAACCGTATTCACTACTTGAATTTTTTTAGGCATCGCTCTTGTTCCCATTCTTAGGGATGCTCCTTCCCCCATTCTTACTTCCTTTATTTTGATTCTCAGTTTTGTCGTTGTCCTGGCTGGCGAATATGGTGTGACCATTCTCCCCTGCGTTGAGATGGATGACATCTTCAACTTTAGCATATTTTTCAATACGAGCCATTAAGTTATCGATGGTTGTGGCCTCCTTAGTGAGGGACTGGTGCAAGATGAAGGAGATGGGTAAACTAATTTTAAAGGATGCCACGGTGACCTGCTCTGAGAAGTCCTTGACCTCCTTGAATAGCTCCCAATATCTCTTTGCATGGTCTCTGAGGCTCTCCTGGGGCATTTTCATCATTGTCAACAAAGCATCCATCCTCTTCGGATGGAAGCTGCTGGTAATGAAGCGAGTTATGAAGAGCCATGTTAGGGAATTGAAGCTTATGATGGATCTGTGAGGTAGTCTTTAGAACCACTTTTGAGCCACGTCGTGTAAGCTCAATGCAAAGATCATGCACAACACTACGTTTTTTTTATTCCAAAGAGTCATGGTTTGCCTATACTGCCTGACATGGTCGATAGGATCGGTCTTTCCATCGTAGATATTAAATCTAGGTATTGTGAACTTCTTGGGGGCTTATTCTTCTTCTTCTTTTATCTCCCTTAAGAAAGGGGATTTCATCTGGGTCCTGAGAGCTCGCCGGGCCAGCTCTCTGGTTGACCTAGAACCCCGATGTACTAGGTGTTGGTCCATTTCTCTCTAAACGAAATTTTGTATGTCGTCGTTTCCTTAACCGGGTTATTGTATTGGCGAGCCAATTGTTGTTGCTCGGGTAAGTCGTCATCTGACCTGTGTCCCTCAAATCTTTGAGATCCACATCTAAGTCTCCTTCCTCGGCTACGAGACCTACTCGCCTGAGCGCTAGGAGTGAGATAATGATGTTGCCTTGTGCTTTGATGGAGTTCTCTCTCCATATTTTCCAATCTTCTTTTGAGACGAGCCTGGCCTCATAGGCGTCAATCAGCCTGGAGACTTGCGTGAACCTGGCTAGTCCCTAACTTTCTTCTGAAGCTTGTCGTTCTGGGCAAGGCCTAGGATTTGAGTGTCGAGCTTCAGATCTAACCCTACGAGGGGATGGTTGCTCTTGAATATCCCCTACTTTAGGGGCATTGCTGTTGTGACCAGACATTCTAGGTTATTGTTGGTGACGACTTTCTTAAAGGAAAATAGTTGTTTCCCACAGATGGCACCAATTGTGGTGACAATAAATCTCGGCACAAATGATAAGCAAATGCAATATCCATAATGAATAAAGAACACAAAATAAATATAATAACACACAACGCAAGATATATGTGGTTTGGCAAAATGCCCTACGTCCACGGTGGGCTCTCTGATTTTTTATTTATGTTTACTCCGGGGGAGTGTTTACAAAATCATGCCCTATGCCTCGAGATGAGGGTTTAATATATACATGTCATTTCTCGGAGAGTGGGAGTGTTGGACTCCTCCACGTTAGCCCATAACTCCTAGAATATCTCTTGAGAGATTTTAGAGGTTCAATGGGTCATAACTGAATTAGTTATGCACGAAGCCTTTAAACTTTGGGCCAGACTTAATCGTGCTACTCATCTGGGCCGGAGTGGTTAATCGAGGTACCCACACAAAACAATCAAATATAGTTAGATGGAGTGTTTTTATCTCCGAAATGAAATAAGTTGTAAGTGTTGGTCGTAGTTTTTCCATGGAGATGAAGATTACCTAAGGCAGTGGCAATGACAGAGTGATGATCCTGGTTTATCGAAGAATTTCCTTGCCACTGCCCTAGAAATATATAAAATTGTAAACAAAAAGTATTAATTCATTTCAATTAAAACAAATGACATAGATTTATGGTATTTTACTTATTATATGTGCTAGAAAGTATCATTTTTCTTTACTTTTTTTAGTCAGTCTCTCGCTATGCCAAATTTGATTATCAGTGGAAATAAACTTCCAAATAGATAGTCATTGATGGTAGGGGAGAAAATAAATCAAATTTTTAAAAAACTGTGGCGGATATTGCAATATCATTTGGAAAAAACTTTTGTTCGGAGTTATGTCATTTCTAATTTCTACTCCAATGCTTCCAAATTGGCCTAAATAAAAAAAATAAGACAATTATTGAGCCAAAAAGACAATATTATCACTAATATTAAAAACACCCAGATGTAGTATAACACATTAATCATGAAGATTGTAGTAAGAAAAAAAATCACACGTAATCATAAAAATCACATTCATAGACCCCGAAAAATGTCTACCAGATTGATTTCCCAAATGTACTTGTATTAGCATCATTGATAGAACATGGTTGTGTTGATGTATTATGAGAAGTAAAAAAGAGTATGTATAAGAAATCCGAGTATGATCTATCATAAGAAATTAAAACACATTCTTAAAACCTTAGTTTTAAAGTAAAAAACACAATGTATATCTCTTTAAACTCAGGCTTCTGAGTCAAATACAAAATTTGCTATCAGTTTTTTAATTAAGAAACTACATAATAGTGACTTCTTATCCAACTCTTAAAAATCAAAAGATGAAACAATGAAAAGGTAGTCAATTAAGGTGAGATTCTTAACTGAATTATTACCAGATAAAATGAACATCTTAGAAATCATCCATTCCACTTGGAGAAATGATATATAATAATGACTTCTAATCCAATTAAATATGGACCAAATTGAAATTCCAAAAAAAAAACGTTGAATTCCATGTTTGAATTCCATTTCAAACATACAAAATACTTGAGTTGTAGGGCTTTTGAAAATAAAACAGAGTGGTTGAGAGATCCCAATGATAATCTCACATTTAGCTCAAAAAGTGAATGAATTATGCCCAAACCCATAACATCCTACACACATGTACCGAGATGGAAAAAATATATTTTTCACCCACCACTTTCAAAAAATTGAGAGGGAGGGACATAAATTGAGAAGAAATGTCAGCCACCACTTTCAAAAATGGACTATTTCGATTATTATAGGAAATGGTTATATAGAAGATAATACTAAAATAAAAAGAAAAATAAGGGTTGAGACCTCACCTATTATTCCTAAAATCTAGTTACAAAACTCATATTACCTACAAAACATAAAGATAAGTTATAAAGGTAAATAAATTAGAATGTAACAACAAAATATTCAACCAAACAAAATCAAATAAAATACGTTCCAACAAACTCCAGTTTTTGCATAAATGAAAAAAATAGATCTATGAACCCACAAACATGGAAGTTCCCTTTTAGCAAAAAATAAACCTAATAACTCCAAGTCCCCAAGAGAACATCAACAAAATTAAAAATATAATTATTAATGAAGTTAGATAAGCGAATCAAATAGTCAAAAATAAAAAAGAGAAGTAGAGTCTAGAATGAATGTTTATAAGATGCTCCACCATACTAATGGCGTTTTTGAACCTCGTAATAAAAAAAATTATTTCAAGAAAAAAATAGTATGCATGAGATATGTCGCACAATGTGCCTACCATACATCCCTTAAGAAAGTTACGCACTATAAAACCACTATGGTGCAGTCATATCTATCATTGTATTTACACATTATTTAATTTATCATTATAGTTACACATAACTTGACATTAAAAATTGAAAGCCATGATAAAAATTGGGCATCAACACATAATCATAAGAATAGGAAAACTTGAGTACAAAAATCTAACCACGTGTACATTTATTTAACTACATCTATAAAGAGTATACATAATAAAGGGAAACGTTATTTCAATTGAAATATCTCTCATATATCAACTTCACGGATTATAAAATCAATACAAAAAATAATTTCATTTAAGTATAATATCTTATCTTCTAATATTATACCTGGACACCAAGCCAATCCAATATTTGTAATTGAATATAAACCAACTAAGGAAAAATGAAAGAACGAACAAAAATGAATTATACAGTTAGTTTCATTAAATCAGACTAAATGTATAGACTAATAGCAATGATGATAACACATGTACAATCAGTAAAATACTGAGACCGTTTGCGATTGAGAATGTTTGTGCTAAGAGCCCAGTTCCATCAATGGCTTTTGTCTCTAAATTTACAATAGAGAAATAAATATAGATTATTAAGAGATGATTACAAATTTGAATTGGTTCTCGACAGAATCTTTGACACAATCTCGATATGAGAATTAAAAAAATTTCAAAGATGTCTTAACATCATAAACAAAAATATAAAGGAAGAATATCAGACCACAAAAACATTGAAAAATAATTAAATTATATCATACTTTACAACATTAAAAATGATACCTATAAAGAAAATAACAGAATGGTCTATATGGCATTTTGATCACCGTCTATAATGCCCATCGTGATTGCCACAAAATATTTCGTAAGGCCACTAAGATTTCCGCAAATGTATCATGATTATTTAACGGGCAGGTCCATCAATCAAAAGGAACCAATATCCATAAAAGGCCCGAAAATTAATAACCATTTGGAAAACCTCTATATTTATACTATGAAGCTTACGACCAAAAGCCCTTAAAAAATCATACTTGGAAAATGACCCAAAATATTGATATATCCATAAAATGTAGTCATATTAGTTGCTAGATCTGTAAAAAATGCTCAAAAGATATTATGAGAACTCTAAAAACTCATAAATTCTCACAATATAAATTTAAACCAAATTACTTTAAACTACAACACTAACAAAATTGTATGAAAAAAAGGACAAAGACAATATTGGGAGGGAGAACAAAGAGTATACCTGAAATTGTGATGAGGTCAACAAATATATGTACCAAGTTAGATCTATAAAAACATTTAGAAATTGTAGAGAATAAACTAACGATATTTTAGGTTGGTAAACCTTGATTTAGATAAGGAAGAAACATAATTTCTAATATTGAAAAACCCAGAAAACAAAAACCAAGACGAAAAAATAGAAATTTCTTATCAATGGTGTCTTTCTATGGTGAAGAACATGTTGATTTATGAAGATTGGGTTATTTAAAAAGGCCCAAAAATAGACGAAAAATGAAACAAAGAGTAAGATTAGGGTTAGATCTAAAATAAAATTAGGTCTAGGTCTTCTAGGTCCGCAAAGCACAAAAATAAAACAAATATGAAGTAAAAATCATGCCAAAAAATCCTATTGTACGGATGAATGCATGAGAGCTGTCGGTTATGGAGTTGGTGTAACACGAAGCTATACAGATGGAGTCAAGAGAGAGATGAAGATTTTGAGGGTGAGTGACTGTGAGAAGAGAGAGGGGATGGAGAGAGAGGCAGAATAGTGAGAAGAAGGAGGGAAAAAAGAGAGAGGCAGATGAGTGAGAAGAGGGAGGTAATAATCTGAGATCGTGGGTTAGGCGTTTGGGTAGGAAATAATATCAGTTTTCCATTTAGTGCCTTGGTTGCTAAATCAGGACCACTAATTATCTTAACAAAACTTTTACTCCACACACACACACACACACGCACACAGATATATATATATAACTCTTTCCACTTCTATCAATTTCTATATAACTCTCAATTTTATAATGGAGCCTACTTAAATATTCATTACTGAAAAGGAGAACGGGACATATACCTTCGATACAAACTTAATGTAAATTTTGACACATTTGATATATCTCAAAATTTGATCCATTATGTTGTATCAAGGTTCTAAAAAATGCAGGGCGTGGCCGAGGTGTGAAGCCTAAGCCATAAGCCTAAGAAGCCTAGGTCGGTCTTAGGCGTAAAAAGTTGTGAAAAGGCATTTAGGCATTTTTTAAATAGATTTTAACATTTTTAACTATAACAGGACTATAAAAATGTGACACCCATCCTAATAAAATACTGGGTGATCAGTGTTATATAAAATTAAATAGGAATTTCGTTTGGTTCATTCTTAGCGTCACTGTCGAAAACTGTTTAAAACTTACTAACCACCTCGTATTCAAAAAGAAACGGTGCCAAATTTTATCATTTTATAAAAAACAAAAAAAAAATGCGAATGAGTATAATATAAACCATTCATACAATCACTGAGTCAAATCAATACTAAAACTGAATAAATAAAATTCGTGCCTAATAAGCTATCGACTACCAATCCAAATACAATATGAACATAAGTAATATGAATAATTATAGTGAGCAACATGCTCGAAATAAGGCTGAGATAGAATTCCTAAACTGTGAATAAATGAAAGAGGCGACTACTCCAACTCCTAAAATATCCATATATGTCGCAACTGCGTAACTCTGGAATAGAAACAAGTCTGGCGTCCTTGTGGCCAGACACCTAAAAGGTTTTGAAAATATTTTAGAGCAAGGTTAAAACTAAAAACATGTTTGAAAATATTTAGCAAGTGATTAAAATTGGAGTAATTTAAAATGTATGAATGCTCTTTATATTTAAGTTAGTGTCACACTCCCTTGAGGACCCGCTCAAGCCTCAACTATTGTGCACACTTAACGCTTTCTTTATAACCTGCCTAGTCATTTACCCGACAAGTAGTTCTTGTTATAACTCCTTCCTATCACACTACTCTAACCCAAGTATGTTAAGTATATCATTCGTAAGTTATTTAACACATTAACTTAACTAATCAATTATGAATTAAGACCATATAATATTTTCACGAGTTATATATAATAAATACATTTCACTGCATATATTTTACCGCATATAATTATTCACTCTATTATATACACAGAACTATATTACAACATTCACACCTTTGCCATAAAGATATAAATCCATCCTCCCGAGTAATACCTCGCCGGATGCTTATCTAAAGTGCTATCATCCATGGTCTTCTTAGTTCCACGTGGGTTTCTGAGACATCTCAATACCGCCAAATCGAAACATAAAAGTATAAGCATAATGGAGGCGGTCATATTTCTCCGAGTGTGACGACAATCATCTCACATGCCTCATCTCTGCTAGATGATATGACATGGGGATTATACTATCCTTGCTCCTGAGGCCAAGGGGATTCACCCACATCGCGCAACTTCCCGTGATAGCACTAGAGGGGTATGTATTCCTATAAATATTATTCACACCAATATTTATAAATAACACAAATATATATATATATATATATATATATATATATATATATATATATATATATATATATATATATAAAATAATAAAGTAGGAAACTTAGGTATGTCATAAGATGCAAATATGATGTCACGAGATGAATTAGATCTTGCACTACCTATTTTACCCCTTAAACATATGAGTTCCCCATCTTTTTCCACGCTTAAAATTAAAAAGCAAGGGTATTTTTGTAAACTCTCCTCAATCCTACTCACTCAACCCTAGTATAGTACCATTTTCTACTTCTCGCTCATGTGCTATTGGCTCCCAACCATAAACCCTCCTTATTTTCTCTCTCAGTCATCCACGTATCCCTCCTCCTTTACGCCACCCCTCTCTCTAGCACACCTCTACAAGTAATCTCCCTCACTCTCTTACACCTACTGCTCATTCGATTTTGTTCAATTTTTAGTTCAATTTTTTGTTCCAACAAATCTATCGATTCTTGGTTCAAAATTTATTTTTTCTTCATTTTCTTCCAAATCGGGTTTATAGAGGTTTCCATTTCAGGTTTGAAAGTCCACAAATGTGTATGTATGTACTATAGTTTTTGTTTTTTATAAGGGTTTTGTTAAAAATAAGGTTATGTTTGCATGAAATACGTATAAAATGTTTAACCATCTCACATGACACTTTATTCTCATTATTGTAGGTACACAGGTTGGTTTATAAAATCAATGTTGCATGTTAGTTGTTTTATGGAATGGTTGTTGTTTATATATTCTTTCTTTAAGGTTTAAGTTTCTATACAATTTTTTATTATGTTTCTAAGTAGTAAAAATTACTTATTGGGCAGGTCCTTTGACTGATTGTGCATGTCTATTAGTTATGTTTTTAAGCAGCCAAAAATTATACCTATCTTGACACCATTTTTAATTGATTGCAAGAAGTGGCTATAAATTTCGAATTATTTGGGGATAGAGTGAGCAATGATGGAATGTCATAAACATTGTGTAAAAATTTATTAATTTGAATTTGCGAGTCCTCCCGTTTAATCTTAATGATGTTTTTATTTAAAACACGATTGTGGAATCAAATAGCTATCAAATAGTTGGTGTAACTTTGCATAGTTTTGTTTTGTGAAAAGGAAGAAAAAGGAACAAAGTAGGGTGTACTAGTACTTAGAAACATGTGCTACACACGATTCTTAGGTACTTGGGATAGAAATGGAAGATAGGTTGCCGAAATATTCTTAGGTAGTTGGGAAGTGGCATTCATTCTACTATATTTATCTAACTTAGTTTTGTTTCCCATGTAAAAATCTATCTTTTATTGATATTGTTATTCATTGCTCTGCCCGGACATGAATATCCCCAAAATAGTGAAAAGAGTACGTCCTTTAGGGCCGAGGCAACAAGTTTTAATGGCTTCATCAAACTTGGATGTGGAGCCATTTAGGGTAATAATACCACTATAGTTTATTGAACTTGGAGTCCTAGAAACACACATACACACACACACACACACACACATGTACACATACACTTACTTGAACAAGCTAGCGACTCACATACACGACACGTGTAATATATATTCTTCATTATTTGGTAATGGATATTGTTAGGTTATGAATTACCTCAATCACAGGTTCTTTTTTTGAGGGATTGTCTACTAATAAGTTTGAAATGGTAAGCTTTCCATGAAAGGATAATAGTGCTACCAAATATTTTGTTTGGCCATACTCCGTGTTCTTCATTTGTTGGTTTTGTCCTAATAACTATTTTAGAAGGTTTGGTTGTTGAAATTTCAAACTTTATAAACATACTATTCACAAATTTGGGGAGAATATATTTTATGCAATTTACAATTCTATTTTAAATTATTTAGTGTCATGTTTTCAGTTATGACTGAACTTTTAAGATTTTCATTCAGTAAAGCATTGGTAATGAAGACAAGTTTATTAGTTCATGTTATGTTTGTAATGATGTTAGCACTCCCTCAAACTACATGTAAGTCATTTGACTTTTGTATTAAATTTTAAAGTTTAAATTTTGCATATTAAATCATTTGGTTTTAATTAGGCTAACTTGGAGATGGCTTTAGTGTTCACATACATAGTAGTTCTCACAAACTACATTTACTCCAACTTCATTTATTATTGGAATAATAGTTCTCAAATGGTATGAACTGGCTCAAATGGAATAACAGTTCTCAAATGGTTTTACTGTCCACATACATAGTAGTTATCATACTAAATATGTTTTATTGAAGTTCTAGGAATGGAAACTCCAAACAAAACTGAGAAAAATTCCCAATATTGGTATTACTGTTCACATACATAGTAGATGGTGCATAGTTTTGTGGAGAAAATTTCTCCTCACAATCTTTGGTATCATCTCTTGACCATTTTTTTCAATACTTGGAGCAAGATATTGTGGTTTCCTCATATTATTTTTTTGGGTTAACAATAGTACTTTAAGAGGAAAGAAAACATGCTAAACAATACGAGGAGACTGGTGATGCATCTAGGAGTTCAACCGAAAATCTATTCAGTAAATGGGAGATCTATATAGTAAATGTTCTAAATAAATATGAACCCACCCATGCATTCTTGTAGAACAACTCTCTACAATCGACATAGTAAGGAAAAAATTGGATCTTGATAAGTTCGTAGTTATCCTGAGAACCATCAACAAAGCAGAACAGAACAGGCAAATCATCAACTCCTAACGTTCTTCTACTTCGTGCAAATTAATATGTTTACTTCTATATTTTTTTATTACATTTATCTTACTGATTTATTATGTTTCAATACCGGGGGCAGGGCAACAAACACTACGAGAGGAACATTGCGACATCACTTCGGGAATTTTTAGGCTGCCGACAAAATGAAGGCCAATAATGACACTAGAGACAGGTTTGAAATGTTCTTCAGACGATTCCCCAATGGAGAGTCCGTTGTTGATGTCTTTGATCGTGTTTCAAGGTTTATTGAAACATTGTGGAGGGATATAGACATGAATAGGCTTCAGGGGCTGACCTAAACCTGATTATCATTTCCCATGGGTTGTCCTTACACGTCTTCCTCATGAAGTAGTTCAAGTGAACCGTCGAGCAGTTTAAGTACCTAAACAACCTCGATAACTTTCATTTTTTAGTAATGCAGTTAGGAGAGGGAGGTGAGTACATCCTGACATCCCACCACACGGATGAAAAGGTAAAAGAGTTGGGATTATCCATTGAAATGAAAGCCAACTAGAAGTGGCGAGCTCATGCTGGTAAACGTACTTATTCTCAGTTACTAGAGAGTTACTATGTTTTTAGTAATTTTAAAGGTACTTCTGCTCTTTATAATAAAGGCACTTCTTCTCTTATACTTGATTTTCAGTAATTTTCCTATTCGTGTGAGTTTACTAGAGAGTTATTCTGGAATGTCATTTGATTGAAAATGCATCTAAGGTATTGGTCTTTCCTACTAAATTTCTCTCTCCAATCATATAATTTTTTGGAAGTATATGGTTGTTTTCTATAACACACTAATAGTCTTTCATGACACTTTGTTATCTTTAGTGACGGTATTGGGGTGTAACATTGCGAGTTACATTTTTTGGATAAAAGGTATAATAATTTTGAAATATTTTTGTCCCCATTCCTTCACTTATGTGTGTCCAAACCTTAGTGTCGTTGTATTTGCATCCGTTTTGTATGGATTAGCATTATATATTGATTAAAGATTATTTTTTTTATGATTGTATAGAGATTTGCAGCGAAGATTTATTTGACCTTGCGCTCATGTGGTAGTAGATACTGGAGTACCATTGGGGATGCTTTGGAGCCACATATGAGCCGGGAGAGACTAGAGTGCCATTGGGGAAAACACTACAGAGGTATGCGTAGAACATAAATCTTCTTCATTGGTGATTTGTAGCAGGCTACACCCTCTAATTGTGTGCATTTTTTGACTTAATTTGTGCGTGTTTATATTTTTAATTTTTCTTTGGAAGATTTATATATTTTGTGCATGAGTAAAGTCATCACTGTAAATAACATCAGCATCTGCAAGCACAGAAGCACTATGGAGTTCTTCAATTTTTTAGTCTTGAGTCACACCCATGGGTCTATCTAAAGAAGGTTGTCAATTTGATTCCCTTAAAATTGACAACTGAACTCCTATTTTCGATTCTATTCACTCCACAGGATTGTTAGCTTACCTACAAACCAACCGAATGGAGAGCTCAAAATCATAGAGAGTATTTTAGACCGATGGAGGGAATATCCCTAGATATATCACCAAGTTATATACCAATCTTTTCACCAAATTCAGAGAAACGAAAGGTTGATGTGCTAAAATTGATGTTTTATATTTGTAGGCTACTTTTTACACGTTTGAAATGTCTAAATTTTAATTTAGTAAACCTTGCTATTATAGCTTTTGACATGTTTTTTCATCGGTGTTTTTGTTTAATACATAAGGTTTTGATTTGCACCTACTACAACGTAAATTTTCTCTCAAATAATTACATTTGGTACAATGATATTGTTATGATGAGTTTTAAGTCATTTTATTGGAAAGGACATAATGGAGTGAGTTTCATATATATAGTCGTGAAAGTTATTATTTAAAAACCTGATGTTTCTTGACTCTTTGTTTATAATTATTTATAATCATGAAAGTTCTTATGGCCTTGAAAATTTCAACTTCATTAGGAAATATGGAAAGCATAGAGTTAGTTTTAGCATCAATAGAAGGGGCATTAACATTGTAAATTTCATTGAAGGTATTACATTGAAAATATGTGATTTGTAAGGTATTACCCTACAAGAACTTTAATTTATTGCAAGTTGAGGTCTTTTCTGCTAAAGTATGTCTTGCACAGATGTTTTGCATAGATGCTGCAAGTTGAGGCCTTTTCTGCTGAAAATATGGGATTTGTACAGATGCTTTCAACCATCCAGTGACTTTAAGGAAGTTCTCACATGAAAGTGAATTCCTAACAAGTAAACTTTATATCATTTTTTTGTTCTTATTTTAAACTTATTTTTTGTGGGTTCAATAAGAAAATGTTACTCTCTTATTATGTTATGCTTATGACAGAGTAAGCTTTTCACACTTCTGTCTTATTTTGGATTGATAAACTTTTATCATGCCCGTGAGCATCCATCACATTTTCAGAAAAATAATTAAACACTTTATTAGACATAAGTATATTTATGTGTTATCTATGTAACCTCCTATTAATTTTTACGACCACTCCTTTTACTATTAATTTGTAAGAATGTATATGTTATTAGAATTCAATGATGCTTCCTTAAAACTTATGTTGTTAAAGTTGCTTGGTTAGTTGAGTATAGGTTGAGTTGCATATCAGAGTTAGGACAGTTCGAGACCAAACACAGGGACTTTGGTGAGGCTTGGATATCACAAAGTTGGTCACGTAAGCTATTGGTCCTGCTGCTGCTGCAATTGGTCCTGTAAATAGGACCCCTGACTAAGTGGAGAACCAATATAGCAAGACTTACAGGTCCAGTAATTGGCCAATATTGGCAAGTGAAAGAAATCCCACTATCCCATAAATATACTTAGATGTATTCATTTATATAATGCATTATGGTAATTTTCAGTTGACAATAGTAATATGACAGAAATATTGTAAATTTATTAGATTTATTAATAATTTTCTTCTCTTTATTTTGTTATTTTTCAATCATTGATTTTCACTCTTTTTATATGTTTTCCTGATCGATGTCTATTCTCCGTGTTATATGTTTAATACCACTTAGTTGGTACAATTTATATTTTTTAAAATGCCTTAGTGATGGGAAAAGTCCACCTCTACAACATATAATATCCAATGCACGTCTATGTGTTATTGTTCATTTATTTACTTTATTGTTCTGTTATGATGTTGATTTGTATGTGTGGGACATCCTCATGAAATTGAGACGTAGTTAAAGAAATTGCACTGTAAAATCAAGCATTTAGAAGATCTGGAGTTGATAATGGAGTAGGAATATGCCCAAATGTAGCAATTGTAAGAGTCTCCTAGCGGAAAGAATTAATGTCTTGCAAAGAGTATTCAATTCTGGGCTATCTAGATAGAGGGGTCATACTTTTGTAAAGACTCCAACAAGTACAGTACCTTAAATGATCCATGTAAGTATTGTTAGAATTAATGTTCTATACTGTCATGAAGTTATATTGTCTCTAATTTTAGTTGTTTACCTTTTATTTTTATAATAAGAGGAGTTTGTATGACATAATCTAACTTCTAATAATTATAGAATTACCTTCTTACCATTATGTTATGTCTTTTGTTTTCTAAATTTTATGTAATTCGTGAATATTTTCCAAATTTAGTGTATCTTTTTCTCTCCTTTTACCATTTTTCTATGTTTTAATTGTTTTGGCATTACAAAAGTTGTCTGTTTAGGTTTTATTTGTCACATTTATGTTGAATTTCCAAGCCGTGAGGTTGGAAACTGATATTCGTGTTCATCAATGGTTCTTTAAGGTTAATTATTTTGAATTTACTATAAAATTTCTTTGTTTAGGTTTTAATTGTCACATTTATGTCGATTTTATGCATGTTTCTATATATAAACAGGTGTTTACAGGTATATGCTTGTTTCAATTTTGCTCTATCGGTTAGATTAGTATCCATATAATCAGGTATGTATCATGTCATTACTAAACTGGTGCTGAAACTGTATGTTTCTCTAGATTACCACGTCTGTTTGAATTAGTAGGCGAGAATAGCCCTGAGTCCAAGGTATAAGACAAGTGTATTGTTCTTCTTCCTCACACAAAAGTGGTTACTGATCCATCACAAAAGACAAGTGTACGGTCCAGATTCTGGATGAAATTTATGTAGTCGAAGCCTATGTATATTCTTCTCAAAAAATCAAACATCATCTGATAACTATTTTAAATTTACTTTTAATGTTTGCCTTTGAGATGGACCTTGAAGTATGTATCTTATTATTTTGAGGCATCTGTTGTTGTTGTTTGTACTGTAGGATAAAACATTTACTATGTTATATCTTGGAATTTTATATTAGCGCCATACATTAATTGGTTGTGTTTGTTGTTTGTATCCAAGGAAATAATATTTAGTTTTTTTACCATTACTTAAATACTTGGTAGCTATGATGATCATTAAATTTTCTGAATGAAAAGATATATATTTTATTTTTATGCCGCCGTTAATATTTATTCCATGTGAGTATTTGAGTTGGAGTTCATGCTTGAGTTCCTAATAAGCTTGATATTAATGTTTCATAGTTTATCGGGTTTTTAAACAAAGGAAATTTTGTATATATTTTTTCTTATATTTTTACCTTTATGTGTATTGAAAATAATTTTTTGGACTTAAAATTATACTCAATTAAGTAATTTTGGTAAAAATATTTATCATTCAGGAAAATTGATCACGATTAATACTTTGGAAAATTGTACTATAATACAAAACTTTTATGACTTGACCACACGATTCGTACTTAGGAGAATTGTCACCGTGCCTTCATGCTCGAGCATACCCTAGTGTGTGTATATATATATATATATGTATATATATATATATATAGCAAAATCACCACATATATATATTTAATTAATCTCGGCTTCTTCCTGTAAAATTGCTGTAACATTAGCCTAACATACCCAAGTCTATATACCTACTTGGAATTTAAATAAATCCCATATTTATTTAGTTATCATTCAAGTTGTGTCCCCCAACTAAAATACCCAGACACACTCCTTTGGTCCAAAATTTCATCTTGTAGAACTTATTTCTCAAATTTCACTTATTAAGGTTAACACCCTTTTTATTTTTAATATTCCATAATTTATTATATAACCCTATAATAAATTAACCCTGTCAAATCCATGTATAAGAACTCGTTGCACTAGCCAAAAATATTAGAGTCGATTCCCTGACTCTAGACTTTAATTAACGTTCCATTAATTTGTTTCTCATGGAATCACTCCACCAAAATTCTCAGACACACTCCCTTGCCTTGTAACTAAATTCCTTAGAATTTATTACTTTGAATTATTTAATGTAGATTTAGTCCCCTTTTCCTCTATAGGAATAAATATACTAAATCCACTTTTTAATCCCAAATTACAATGAGGGTAAAATTCCTTACTGGGTTAGCTAAAACCACAAAAATCCATTTCTTCCAACCCAAAACAAAGCCCAACTTGAATAGGTCCTAACCCATTATGTCTCTTAAACGGCCCACATGGTCGTTTGAATGACAGGTGGTGTTGCTCGAACCAAAGACAGGTCGCTCGAACGACCCCCTGATTTTCTCTCTCCTCCTCCTCCTTCTTCTTCCTGCCCTTTGTCCGCCATTTACAACAACTATAACTCTCTTACCCAAGACTTCTTCAGATATAAACCCTTAAGAACTTTATATCACACCTAAAATCTTAAGTTCCTCAACCTTAATATAAACATCTGCATGGATTCGAAATGTAATCATCATGTTCCCAAATCCTTTACAGTTCATAAATAATTCCTGGTTTATCTATTAGTTTCTCAACACTACATATGAAATAATAGTCATTCCCAATCCAAACCTTATTTGTATTTTTCCACAAATTAAAAACCCAATTTTTCTGTCAACACAACCCAAAATCTTTTGTTTATCACACCCACTATGATATGAATTGAAGACAGCCATTAGTTTAAAAGCAAGTTTAACCAGTTGCGTTATAGGGTTTGTAGGGTCTGAATTCCTTTGGTGTAAATGAGTATTTGATGAATAACACCCACACTTGTTCTTGATTTTGGCTACCAAGAGTTCTCCAAATTCCCCTTGTTTTCTCCTCTGATCAATTAGGGTTTCTTAAATTTGTTGTGGCTACCACACCCTCTCACTTTTAGATTTTATTGAGTCAATCCCATTTTTAGGCTTGTGGGCTTTATTAAAATGGTCCAAACACTCCCGTGTGGGTTTGGTTTTGCCTAAAAATGTCCCGAGGCCCATTTAACATCACTGGGTACTCTTTTTCAACTATCTCGGCCCTTTCAAAATCAACCGTGCACTTATAATTATCATCCAAATTATTTTACTAAAAGTCCTTATCTCGACCCCAATATAGTCTATACCTAACTCCTGGTTGAGATAAATTAATGCCACATCACTATCACTCAATATGATGTAAATATATTATTGCTATTCACCTAGTAATATAAATTCCATAAATATTAACCATTTACTCTCCTGATTAATATTTAAATAAATACTAATACTAATTAATTCAATTAAATTATGACACAAAAGTAATTTAAAATTTACTGAATTCGTTAAATATTAAATGCACAGAAATACAAGGTGTTACATGCTTCCCCCCTTACAATGGAATTTCGTCCCCAAAATTTGGTCATACCTGAGGCGCATAATTCTGAATACTGCTCTTGCATGTCATCCTGTTGCTCCCAAGAAGACTTGTCAATGCTGTGATGACCCCATTGTACTCTAATAAGTGGTATCACTTTAGACTGAAACTTGTGCTCATTATGATTTAGAATTGGTACTAGTTTCTCCTCATACGAGACATGCCAAGTAATTATGCAAATCAATCTCCTCAAGTGGAACATGCCACAAGCTCTCACGCTTCTCCGATAATTCTTCAGCGATGCCATGTGAAACACGTCGTGTATCCGCTGTAGATGCTAAGGTAAACCCAGTCATTAAGCTACCAGTTCCACTCTCTCAATGATAGGGATGGGACACACAAATCTCGATGCTATCTTCCCTATCATGTCAAACCTTATGACCCCTTTCCTAGGAGACACACTAACTAATACCTGGTCATCAATCTCCAACTCAATGGTCTCCGACCATATAGTGCCACAAAATACGAGCCTATGCTCCATCGGCTCTACGAAAAGACTCCACCTTACACGGGTGACCATTTCTTGTTTTTAAACCCGTGACTCTCCTCAGGTTAAATATCCGCAATAATCCTGACTAGTCATGTCAGACATCAAACCCTTAACTCCCGTGATGTAACTCTCCTTACATTTCTGAACTATCTGGAAAAGACGCAGTTTACTCATTCCTACTGATGGGTCGTAAATCACTTTGGGTCCAAAAAGCTTATTATTCCCCCACCCTTCCCAACCAAAGGGTGGATGAATTTTTTTTCCTGATAATGTCTCAAAAGGTGTCATGCAGATAATAAACTATTATGAAGTATCATGCGTAACTCTACTAGCCATAATCAATGCTTCTAATTACCCAACAATATGGAATTACGCATTTCTCAATTCCTTCACCAACCTAGTCATTTCATCTACTATAGGCTTAAGAGTGATACATCTAGAACGATATGAAACTCCATCCCCATCTCTTTCTGATACTTCCGATCATAGGTGGGACTAAAAGGTCTTATTCCAATTCTCAACAATTTTGGACAACACCTAGTTCCATTTCGGTGATTTCTTGAAGAGAAAAGTTGGATATACTACTCGATAGTATATCCCACTCCTGAATAACAAATAATCCACTTTAGTTAATCCATTCCACAAACTCGATGGAAACCTTGACCTCTACACGATTTTGGATGTCCCAAATATGAATTTCACCACTCATGTTCATAAATCCCGTCACTGTGGACATCACAATACGAGGGACATCTTATTCCCCATTTTTTTGAAATATACCTAAAATCATTGCCCTTGGGTTTGCTCCCGAAACTGCCATGTATCTGACTAGGTGAGACTCTGCTCCACTCAGGGCACCCATCCACCCTATAACCCGTGCATATTTGCATAAATCTCATAACATCACATAAAAAATATACTTATCTCAAGGTCAACCCCCGTATTCTCGACATGGATATACACGGGACACTCAAACCTCGTCCCTATACTCACAAGTTTAATAATTTACCCATGTGCCTCTAAAGGAGTCATACACCATTGCGCTCGCACTATCACTAAGTCCTCAATGCTAAATTAATAATGAGCTAATCTCTACGCTCCATGGTAACCTGACAAACCCTCAATCTCATCAATAAGAACCTCTACACACTGGGATCCAATATAACTAGACAACTGTACTCTCTTAAGTCTGCTTCATAAAATACCACTGCGAGCTCGATTATCTTTCAGGTGAGACATCGTAAAAAGAGTATACACCCGACCCTGGAATAACGAACACTATAGTCTTGCGATAACTTCCCCATCACCAACTTGTCCGTACTCAGGATAAAATCATAAGAACATAATCACCTCTCAACATGGGATTACCAAAAAATATACCCTCCCTGTAGTGGAACTAAAGAGAGCCCCGCTACAAAAAGGTAAATATTAACTATAGTACTATTAATGATACATTTACTAAATCCATTCCACATGCAAATTTAGTACTAACAAACTACTGTGACTCACTCGTGTCACACAGAATAGACCCCAGTCACTCTGAGATAAAATTTGTAGTTTCAATCGCCCATAACGTTAGCATCTCAAACAATTCCTAGACATGTCACTCTTGTCCTAACCAAACCAAAAATTCTCTAATTGAAGTCCCTATTGGCATCCTTCTTCTGTCCCGTGACTCACTGCGGACAAGATCCACATATATGTTTCTACTCTTTACACATAAGACTCGTTATATACTTCGCCTTTTCTCTGGACCCACTGACCATGTTGTGGTTGTCATTTTTGCTGACCTACTAGTCTTGACCATGATTGCTACTTCCATTGTCCCTTTGACTCCTCTAGTCCCATGGGACTTGTTGCTGGCCTTGACGGCCTTGACTGAACCCATTATCACTTAAAAGAATTTTATTGATCTAGATCATTAATTTAGGACCTATATTGTTTATCCCTTACCTTGGTGATTCAGTAGAACCAAAAAATCTAGTCTTTCCCTTTGATTAGATTATCTAACTCCCTTAGCTCCCTTCTCAAGAGAGCATTGATATCAAATTTGTAAATGTAAAACCTTGACGACATTGAAACCAGTTATCCTTACCGGATCTCCTATCCACACTTCTATTTTCTACCCATAGGCCTATTATCAACTTACGAACACTTTTCGAGTATTCTTATCCCTTTCATCGGGTACAAAGTTTGCGGTTTTCTTCAACTTTCCTTCATATCCGGCCATTGTTCGGACCTTTTGACATAATTACCGAAATCTCCATTGCTTCTCTATTTAACCTCGGGTGGGAATATTCTTAATAATCCGCACCCTAAATTCCTCGTTATTCACGGTATTTTCCATGGATATGGTGATTGACTCCCATCACCCTGCACTGCTCCTATGTGCAAACATTTTTGTCTGGAATTTTGACTTGAGTGTCACTACACTTTTCCACATGTGATCCCAATTGGACGTTCTCTTTCAATTGGTAAATCACCAGTAACACCCCGCCTAATTAAATACTGGGTGGGCAGTCCCATACCAAATTAGAACAGAATATACAGTTGGCTCATTCTTAGCATCATTGTCGAAAATATTTACAACTCACCCAATACCCAATTAAGTTGGTGTTAAAAACTTTCCAAATTTTAATTTCAACAAAAACAATTCTTAGTTTAAGAATAACAGTACACATATTATTCTACCACAATAATAACTGAATAGATAACTCAAAAGAATTTAAACGTATTTGGAATAAATATTTCCAAATAATTATCCCATACAGTAATCCCAACAATAGTAAATGTATTAATAATGACATGAGTACAAAACTATTTGACTTAGATTGATAAGAGATAACTGAATTCCTTTGGGGGATATGCCCTAACTAAAGAATATTGTTAATCAACTGAAGATAGGCATCTAAGCAATACTCCACAGCTCCATATCTCGTCATAATCCTCTAAGGTTAGCATCCCTATTGCTGGACACCTGATATAGAAGGTACAATAGAAAAGAAAATATGCAAGGAAACGGGTCAGAGCCCGATGTGAAAATGATTTTTAAAATAGCAAGATAACAGCCCAATTTTCTTCATTTCTTCTACTACGAGTTTCATCAATTTTGATCATTCAAACCTTCATATTAACTATCCAAATTCCTTATAAACCTTACTACATGATATAGCAACATACGTGAATGATTTCTAATGCTCTAAACATCCTAGAATCATCAAGAGTTTGAATTAAAAGCATATGTTTAACCTCTATTTCTAGAAAATTACACATGATATCTTCAAGAACACACCATTGATTCTCATCATTTCTTCAACAGATTTATGATTATTTCGTGGATTACTATCTACCTACAACATGAGTTTTATTCCTATAAACTTCCATTTTTCAGAAATCCATTAACAACTCTTCATTATCTTCCAAACATGTAAAAATCTCATCTTTTTATAACTATCCTAACATGGACAATATACAACCTTAGATTGCAATTATCAAACACTTGCCTCTAATGGAGATCTAATCCTTTGGGGTTGTATACCACAGGTGGTTCTCCCTTTCTCCGGTCACTTCCGGTGGCAGTTGGTGGTGGTGACCTTTGGCCTTTAGTTCTCCTCCTTTCCAAGCAACCTTTTCTCTTCCCAACCAACCTTTCACTCTCTCTAAGAATATTACCTTTCAATTTTTTGTAGAAGAGATGAATGAACCCACGTTCAACTAATCTCCAAATACTTATAATAAGACAAAATCCGAAATCACTATTCATCCCCTTGTAAAAATGACTAAAATACCCTTTTGGGTTGCCTTTTCATTTCCAAATGACCCCAGACTAAAAATAAACATCCAAATAGGCTTTTTTGACTATTTCAACCCTTTGGGATGCAACGACGAAGTCTAAATGACTATAAGGTCGATATAAAAATAAGTTTCTTATTTAATCTCACAAATTAGTCCCGACACGTCCCATACCGCGGCCAACTAAAAATTCAAATTACTGAATTAACAAGTCACGTCAATATCAATAACATCACATTCATATATTACCTAAATATCTTTAAGTAATATTGAGAATCATTCATATTAATATTCACAATTCGGATAAAACCCAAATGAATTAATTTATAATAAAATCCAATTAATCCATTAATTTAAAATATAACAATTTTAAAAGTCATTAAAATCACGGGGTATTACATACTTCCCACCTTATAACAGAATTTCGTCCCAAAATTCGGAAAGATAAATCATACTGGTAAGGTCAACTCAGAGTATAAATCTCACATCGCAAATAATCTATGTTGTACCGCCCATACAGTACATTAACGAAAATCCCCATTGATGTTTTACGCCAAGCCTCACCATATAGTTTCAACTGAATCGAATTTAAACTTTACGCAATCTTCCCTATACCATCCTTATGACAAAGTTTGGGAAAATGATCCTCACTTATTAAACAAATAAATTTTGAAGTCACTACTACTTACTGTTTCACAATTTATGAAAAATACCACAATCCAACCATCCAGGGCGCCCATACAACCTATCGTACAACTTTTATTATAATATTTATCGCAAAGGCTATAAACTCATATTCTAAAGACCTAACTTATCTTGACTCCCAACGGTTTATTAGTTTCATGTGTGGGGTGTATCGCAAGCGAAATCCAAACAAGGAACCCCCCCGATACACTACTACCTAAAGTAGTCGGTCATCAAAACTCCTCAGGTCCTTAGTTAATAGTTTATAACCTCTATACAGGTTTTATCAATTTCAAATAAAAGTCTACTCATCTACCCTCTTATTAAAGACCATATGATGTCTATAGAAGTACATACGCTCTCATATACCACAAGTCTATCCACGTTGATAGTCACATCGTGTTCGGATATGCCTAAAGTAAGTAATTCCGTGATAAAAATCAAAACCTCGTGATGACATGAAAATATAAGTGTTCCACACCCCTCGGTGAGTCTACGCAAATAACAGTGCTATAGGATAAGTTTAGCAACCCTTTTTCCCATATAATATTAATCGCTACAAAAATTAAAATACGCCTCATAATTCCTTAGATAGAAAACGTACCCTCATTCACGGGTGGTGGTTGTTGACTCCCACTATTATAACTTTGCTCCGATGAGTCAAGAAAAATTTTACCCCAAATTTTCAGTTCTAGTTAACCACACTCCACTATATGTCCAAGACTTTGAATATATTGCCTTAATTGGGTAACACACCCAATTTCCGCATTTCTAGAACTTCTACGGATGACTCTCCTCAACTTTCCATTATAAGGGTGACCTCGACTACGGTCATCATACTCAAATATACTTCATAACCTCCTAAGTACGACCTCCACTATCCGTCCAATGGCTCTCATCTTCCATACTTCTTGTATGAACCCGTACGAGCGCAAATAATATTCACTAATATATAAGGAATCTTACCAAAGAAATCAACAATCCTAAACATAGGGCTCTACATTAAATAACGTTAAGCTGAAAACACAGTAAGCCATAAAGACCCTAAAGGACACTAGAACCTGATGCTCTGATACCACCTATAACACCCCGCCTAATTAAATACCGGGTTGCCAGTCCCATACCAAATTAAAACAGAATATACAGTTGGCTCATTCTTAGCATCACTGTCGAAAACATTTACAACTCACCCAATACCCAATTAAGCTGGTGTTAAAAACTTTCCAAATTTTAATTTCAACAAAAACCATTCTTAGTTTAAGAATAACACTACACATATTATTCTACCACAATAATAACTGAACAGATAACTCAAAAGAATTTAAATGCATTAGGAATAAACATTTCTAAATAATTATCCCATATAGTAATCCCAACAATAGTAAATGTATTAATAATTACGCGAGTACAAAACTATTTGACTCTGATAGATAAGAGATAACTGAATTCCTTTGGGCGATATGCCCTAACTAAAGAATACTGTGAATCAACTGAAGATATGCATCTAAGCAATACTCCATAGCTCCATAGCTCGTCATAATCCTCTAAGGTTGGTGTCCCTGTTGCTGGACAACTGATATAGAAGGTACAATAGAAAAGAAAATATGCAAGGAAACGGGTCAGAGCCCGATGTGAAAATGATTTTTAAAATAGCAAGTATTTAACAAGTGCAATAAAGCATTTACTATGTACATGTTAGTATCCAACTCTCACTTTCTATTCTTACCTCTCATCTAGAGTGCACGCTTAACGTTTCCTATTAACCTCCTAGTTAATGGTTCCTCTTCACAAATTTCCATAATATGATTCCATCCCATAACATAACCCCGTATGTCCCATACCATACGTCGTATAATCATTCATATACGTTTCTCATTAATATGAATTAAGCTCTTCAAAAAATATTCAATAACTTATTTCAATTCTTTTCTCAATTCACCATTATCTACAATTATCACACAGTAGATGATTTAACCACTATATACACATCCAATTTAATTCATTATATATATATATAATTATATAATACGGCACCCTGAGTCATAGTTGCGGTGCTATGCATTACTGTTCTGTCATGTCCCAATATCGCTGGTCGCCGAATAGGGTACTAAAGGTTTGGTAATGATTCCTCGAACCACAAACATCAACACATAAATTGGAGGCGAACATAGTCCTCATACCCACGGGCCACGCACATACCTACATTCCCATAGTCATCGGACTTATCAACTCCCCGATAAATCTTTCATAGACCTATGTTCTTGAGCAAAAAATTAAAGATCCCATGGATTAATCAGGATATGACTGCCCTCACGCTTAAACCTCCCCGTCGATAGCAAGTAAGCTAGGTATGTCATACACATAAATTATCAATCAATCAAATAGGCATTATCATACCTGTAATATAATATCAATAAGGTACTCACATTACCCTAAGATAATTTCCATACGTAGCATTAACTCTCTTTCAATCCTACGTATTAAAATATTATGACTTTAGTTCTCTAAATTTTATTATCCCAGATTCTCACTCATTACCCAAGGTTTAAATAGGTTTTTCCTCAATATATTTATTCAGTAAGAAAATAACTAATATCCTACTGGTCCACATCACCTTATTTCCCGAATTACTAGGAATTAAACTCTCCCTTAATTAGGGTTAAAACCGATTGTTTCTAATCTCTTATAAACACATCCTCTATCAACTAGGATTGAATACCATTATCACATGGCTCATAGTCTATAGTGTTTCATTCAAACCATATGACTTATCAATAAAATAAACATTCTCGCATCCTCTAACATCTCTCCACTCCCGTCGTTGTTAAGGTTCAGGCGCAGAGCGTCTCGCAGAGAGAAATCCAAACAAGGAACCCCTCTAATACACTACTACTTAACTTTTTCAGTTGTGGAGGTCCGTCAACTTCAAATACGCAACCGGGATAACCTCATCCCCTCTTTCAACCAAATGTGGTCTGAACTCCCATCTCTGTCCAGAAGCCATACCACTAAGCTCTTGTACTACACGCAGTCTTTGAGTAATCAATAATGAGCTTAAACTCACACCTTGATGTTCAAATTGTAACCCTAAGGCTACCCAGGTTTTATATTCAATCTTCCCTACTGGAACTATCCTTAATCCTCATGCATACCAATTAGAATCCAACACATGAATCTAGCAACCGAAATTTCTCTCAATTTAATTATCATAATTCTAATCAATTAAATTCCAATCAAATTAATTCGAATCTTATCTACGGACTACTGATCTTTTCTAAGTACCATAATATCCAATTAATAATAACCAAATATCTACAAAAGGTTTGGGATAAGAATCAACATTTAAAAAAAAATAACTTTAGGAATTCTGGGGAGGTTGATCAATCGAAGGCAGGGGGTCGATCGATCGATCACCCAGATAACAGCCCAGTTTTTTGCATTTCTTCTACTACGGGTTTCATCACTTTTGATCATTCAAACCTTCATACTAACTACCCAAATTACTTATAAACCTTACTACATGATATAGCAACATATGTGATTGATTTCTAATGCTCTAAACATCCTAGAATCATTAAGAGTTTCAATTAAAAGCATATGTTTAACCTTTTTTTCTAGAAACTTATATACATGATATCTTCAAGAACACACCATTGATTCTCAGCATTTCTTCAACAGATTTATGATTATTTCATGGATTACTATCCATCTACAACATGAGTTTGATTCCTATAAACTTCCATTTTTCAGAAATCCATTAACAACTCTTCATTATCTTCCAAACATGAAAAAATCTCATCTCTTTATAACTATCCTAACATGGACAATATACAAACTTAGATTGCAATTATCAAACAGTTGCCTCTAATGGAGATCTGATCCTTTGGGGTTGTATACCACAGGTGGTTCTCCCTTTCTCCGGTCACTTCCGCTGGTGGATGGTAGTGGTGACCTTTGGCCTTTAGTTCTCCTCCTTTCCAAGCAAGCTTTTCTCTTCCCAACCAACCTTTCACTCTCTCTAAGAAGATGACCTTTCAATTTTGTGTAGAAGAGATGAATAAACCCACGTTCAACTAATCTCCAAATACTTATAATAAGACAAAATCCGAAATCACTATTCATCCACTTGTAAAAATAACCAAAATACCCTTTTGGGTTATCTTTTCATTTCCAAATGACCCGAGACTCAAAATAAACATCCAAATAGACTTTTATGACTATTTCAACCCTTCCGGATGCAACGACGCAGTCGAAATGACTATAAGGTCGATATAAAAATAAGTTTCTTATTTAATCTCACAAATTAGTCCCGACACGTCCCATACCGCGTCCGACTAAAAATTCAAATTACTGAATTAACAAGTCACAGAAATATCAATAACATCACATTCATATATTACCTAAATATCTTTAAGTAATATTCAAAATCATTCATTTTAATATACACAGTTCGGATAAAACCCAAATGAATTAATTTATAGTAAAATCCAATTAATCCATTAATTTAAAATATAACAATTTTAAAAGTCTTTAAAATCATGGGGTATTACATCACCCTTCCCACTTTCGTCAAATTCTAGGGGATTGTTGTAAGGACATTTTTTCCATTATCAATTTGTATGTCGTACGCCGTTACACTGTTGAAGAAATTCAAGATCGCATGTACATCAACGGATCCGAATATCAAAGCTTCTTCAACATCATAGCCTCTGCGGGAATGAACTTGGTAAAGCAAAATGAGGCTTTTAAAAAGTTTTTTATTTTTCTGGGAAGACGGACCGGTCCGCCCTCTACCCGGACCGATCCGCCTTGCTTTGTACAGTATACCCCGGACTGCTAGCGAACTGATAAAGCCATATTTTAAAAGAACCGATCCGAGGTCGGACCGATCCGCCTCCAAGCCGGACCGGTCCGCCTGGGATAAGTTCGAACAGTTCCATGAGTTTTTTAACCACCATCTCATATTTCCTATAAATATAACTATTCCTATGGTGTATTTCTTTAAGTCTTTGAGAAAATATTTTTAAGAGTACAAACACAACAAGACTTCAATTTTTGATGTGCCAAAAATCTTTTTGATTCACACACAAAAATCCCAATTACTTTTGTGAATCTTTTGGAACCCTAGAACACAAACTTTGTTGTTGTTCATCTTTATGGAGAGATCTTTGCAACCGAGCGCTGAGTGTCATTGCTGAGGGAGTCTCTACAAAGTATTATGGCTGCGTGTCATTGAGGAGAGTTGCGGTTCTTCCTTTGTTGTTTGGGCTGCGAGTCCTTGGAGGGTGTTGCGTGTATTCTCTTGCTTAGTTCAAGACTGCGTGTCTTTGTGGGTTGGCTGCGTGTTGATTCATTGCATATTTCTCTATGTAATTATAAGTTGTGATTTATATATTCATAGTGAAATAAAGGTTTCACCCGAAAGGGGATTTTTCCTGAAATCTGTGTCTCAGCATATTTTCATGTCACGTGCTTTATTTATTTATTGGTTGACACATGCACCTTAGATGCATGTTTAGGGACTCTAATTAAATAAGGGATACTTAGAAACTTGTGAATCTAGTTTAAATCATTATCACATAGTCGCATCTCTTTCAATTCTTCTTCTAAAACAAAAATCTTCTTCGACTCTGGCCCTTATCGAATGCACTTGGTGGGTTTAACTTTGTGCCATCGTCCTTCACGGAGGTTCTCAGGGAAACTACTGCGCCCCAATAATTTTTCCAACGTCAATTGTTCAAATAATAATCATGGTGACTCCTATCGCTTCACTGTTCCCAGAATACTCTATGCCTTTTGTTGAGTCCTCCCTCCTGCAATCCTTCTAACATCCCATGCTTGTTGTTACATTATGTTTGATCTGCCACGCTCGATCAAAACCTTATATGAATCACATAAATTATACATAATAGTAGGTTAACGTAAGCCAGATATGTAAAGGAATACAATAATCCTATAATAAGGCTCTATATCAAAGGATGCTAAGATAAAACGTGAAAAACCACACAAATCCAAAGGACACAAGAACCTGATGCTCTGATACCATCTATGACACCCCACTTAATAAAATACGAGATGACCAGTTCTATAGAAAATTAAACAAGAATCTCATTTGATTCATTCTTAGCTTCAGTGTCGGAAACTTTTTAAAATTTATTAACCACCTAGTTTTTAGAAAGAAACGGTGCCAAATTTTATCTTTTTATCAAACAACAACAACATGAGAATGAGTATAGTATAAACCATTAACACAATCATTGAGTCAAATCAGTACTGAAGGTGAATAAATAAAATCCTTATCGAATAAACCACCGGCTATTAATCCAAAACCAAATAAATCTAACAGATAGTAAATAAATCCAATACAATCTGAAATGAAATAATATGAATAATTATAGTGAGCAACATGCTCGAAATAAGACTGAGATAGAATTCCTAAACTAGGAATAAATGAAAGAGGCGACTACTCCAACTCCTGCAACATCCATATGTCACAGCTGCATAACCCTCAAATAAAATCAAGTCTGGCGTCCTTGTCACCGGATACCTAAAAGGTTTTGAAAATATTTTATAGCAAGGGTTATAACCCAAAAAGTTTTTGAAAATATTTAATGAGTGATTAAATTGCAGTAATTTAAAATGCATGAATGCTCTTCATATTTAAGTTAGTGTCGCACTCCCTTGAGGACCAGCTCACCCCTCAACTATGGTGCACACCTAATGCTTTCTTTATTACCCACCTAGTCATTTACTCCTTAATGAGACACCCGACCTACTAAAATACCGAGTGGCCAACCCGTGATCAAAATAAAATGTTGGTCTCATATGGCTCGTTCTTAGCATCACTGTCGAAAACGTTTTAAAATTACTAACCAACTAGTAATTTAATTAGACTGGTGCCAAATTTTACTTGTGAAAATCAAATAATAATTAAACCATCCACACAAATTGATAACTAAATCCAACACAGATGAATAACATAAATAAAGATAATCGAATCAACTATTAGTTCAAGAGTAAAATAAAATAGTAATTAAAACCATAACCTTGATACACAATGTCCAATAAATAATCGAATATTAAATCTAAGGGCGACATTCCCAAAATGTGTTCTGAAGTAAAGATCCCACACTAGGAATAAATTAGCGAAACGTCTATAGCCAAGTCTTGCAACTTCCACATGAGCTGCAGCTACGCATTCTTGGATAGAATCCTCAAACTGGGCGTCCCTATGGCTGGACACCTAAAATGTTTTGGAAAAAATTTTAACAGGGGTCAGAGCCCAAGTAAAACATTTTGAAAATATTTAGCAATTAATTAAATTGCAATAATTAAATATTCATCCACACTATTCATATTTAAGCTAGTTACGCACACTCTTGAGATATAGTTCACCCCTCAACTAGTGTGCACACTAACGCTTTCCCTCCATATTTCCTAGTTAAGCTACCCCACTTAACTAGCCCTATCAAATCTTCTTCTACATAATAATTCATTATTCCCACCCGTATTTCCCATACAATACGTTACCAAATTTTCATATCTTTTAACCCATTAAAAATTTATTAGTATATGTTTATTTTTTCCCCACAATATAGTTATTTTTAATGTCACTATCTTTCTCTTCTACTTACCCATACAGTAGAATAAAATCACGAGTATACATATATCACACTGTTATATATATATACTAATACGACACCCCTAAGCTAAGTTGCGGTGCGAGTATACTAGGCTATCATGTCCTGGTACATCATCTACCAGACAAAGGTAGCGGAATAAATCACAAGTATATATATTTATCACACTAAGTATGTATACAAAATACAACACCCCTAGGACGAGACCTGCGGTGCATGCATACTTTACTATCGTGTCCCGGTACATCATGCACTATATAAAGGACTATAGATTCCTAATCACTCTAAAATCGTATCAATACAAATCACACATATTGGAGGCGAACACAGACCATGGATTTATGGGCTACGCACATACCTACGCACCCAAACTTATGAAATCATCGATAACTCCTCCTTAGACCCTATGTTCTGAGGTACAAGTCAAGTATCCCCTAAAGGCTCCTCAAGATAAGACTATCTGCTTCACAACCTCCCGTGATAGCAAGTATGGTATGTATGTCATACACGTAATAAATCATACAAATCAGTTTAGGTATACACACAACCTATATCATATATTCCATACATAGCATATATATCTCCCTAATATCCTACATATTATTTAATTCCAATTACACTTCTTATCGTATATTCCCGAGTATCCCTCACTACTCGAAGTGTGCCAGTTGTCTTTCAAAATATTGCAGGAGGTAATTCACTCATATCCTACGGATCTAAGTCATAGGTTCGCCTATTCCTTGAGTTTCTTACATTTTAAATTACACCGATTAATCTAATCAATTTCACATTAATTAATTTATTAAAGTGGTATCACCCAAATACAATACCGTGACACACTCATTCGGTCCGTATCTTCACCGTTTAGAATGTATCACACCAAGTACCACTATTAGGTAAAACACCCTTTATTAAATTCAGTATTCGATAATTTATTATATACATTTATAATAAATTAAACCGGATACTCTGTGCCTAACTCCCATCGTACTAGCCAAAAAATCCGAGTCACAACACTAGCCCTTAATTCTATAAGTATTAACTTACATTCATATTTTTATTTCAAGATATGAAGCACATCTCAATCTTGTCCGTATCATAATTTCATCCGAAATTTCCATACGAATCCATTCATATATTTTTTAGTGTTATTCATTTTAAACACTCCTAAATCCATACCTCGTATTCATCTCTATCTAATCCAAGGATAAAATAATGTTTGTTAATATTTTCCCAAGTCCTTCACTCATCCACGGATATCTCAAAGTAACCCAAATTTATTTCTTTCTGTAGATGTCAGTCTCACGCGCCCTACCATAGAAAAATCATAACTAATTGATTTTTTTCTTGAAAAATACGACGTTGGCTCCCACGCGACCGTGACGAAAAGATCTACAATCTAATGTTTTAGAATAATTAAAGGGGTCGATCGATCGATTGAGCAAGTATTCATCTTCTTCCCCGATTCTGTTTCCACCATTGATGAAACGTAAGCTCTACCATTCCATCCCCATCTTTTCCCTAATATCAATCAACATCCAATTCCTGAAATGATAGATTCCAAACACCCTATAAACCTTGAATCATCAATAAATTTACATAAATCTAATGTTTACCAATTTGGGTGTTTTTCGGATTTTATTCAACCGATTATAATTTCATATATATAATTCAAAATTTAAACTTCAATACTATAGGATTCATCATAGATTTAAGATTCCAATATCCTAGAATTGTATATCAACACCAATTTCACTTTTAATTTGCATAATCTCACCAATTCATAAACATCCGATTTCTATACGGTAACCCACCCCAAAAAAATTATGATTTACACCAACCAGGACATGAATTATAATACTTTCCTTGATAAATTCGTTGATAAATTATGATAAATTATGATTTACACCAACCAGGACATGAAGGTTTAACTACTTTCCTTGATAAATTCGTAGGGTCTAATCCTTTGAAGTAGATGGCGATTTGATGAAGAACACACTAATCCTTCCTCGATTTTCCTCCCAAAATATCCCTAGTTTCTTCCTATGTTTTCCTCTACACCTCTAAGGTTTCTCTTCTTGACTTATGACAGACCCAATTCCTTCAATTAGGTTTTATTTCATTAATTCCATATTTAAGCTTATGGGATAAATTAAAATGGCCCAAAGGCCCCTGTGTGATCCCGGTTATGCCTATAAATGCCTCGGGACCCAATTACTACCTCGTGTACTCTTTTCTGACTATCTCGACCTATTCGGAATCAACCGTGTGAAGCACCTGATATCTTTGACTCACTTGAGTCTACATTATATAGGCACTTTTCTAGTTTGGAAATAGTGATAAAACTAGAGTCATATACAAGTCTACCGAAGAGCTTCACACATTACATCAAAATTTCTCTAATGGTTTCAAAGGTAGTATACCAAAACTTCATGTAGGACTGCATATTTTATGTTGCATTTATATCATTTTAGGTGTGTGAGTACTAATTCCCATTAAAATAATTTCCAAACCATTTTTGGGATTTTTAAACAATTTTTAGGAATTTTTTAAACATTTAAAACAAGGTTTTAAAATGTTTTAGGATAATTTGTAATATCACTTTATTCCTAAAAAGTTGATTGGGTAGAATTCGAAAGCGGCAAGAACTTATGGGGTAGAAAATTGGATTTTTAAAAAATAACAAAACACGCGTTTTAGTTGTCATTTGAGACCTAGACATGTTTTCCTTACAATGGTCAAGATTGGGTTTGTTTCCTCTCACATATATCAGAACGATTATCAGCCGTTGTATTAATCTAATATATGGTCTGCATGTTGTTTGACACAAACCTTGTCTTTATTAATTGGACCAATAAGAGAGAGTATAAGTGCAGTGCGTTTATAGACCTTGGATTTACTTCGTTTGGTTAGACTTAATCTCAGCCGTTGTTTTGAGTAGAAATTCCAGACCCTTCCATCTTTAGTATAAATAGATGCCTTGGGGTTAACATTTTGGATCTTTTGGTGAGTTTGAGATCAAGAGAAAAAGAGAGATAAAATAGAGAGATGTTACAAAATCAAGCCAAACTCGGGAAAAACTTTCTCAGAAAATTTCCTTTGAGATTTTGAAAGTTGTTCCTATTTGAAGATGCATTCCTCTCTAGTCTTAAATCTATTTTCCAACTTATCACGTAGTTGGATCTTATTTTCTATTTCGTAGAAAACGTAGATCTGACTTTTGTTGTGATATAACTGACTTAGTTCTGTGTAGGTTGATTTCTTATTCAAGAAATATTTATTTGTTGGTATTTTTATACTCAAATGCTCTTTTTAAACTGGTTACCAACAAATCCATATTTTGTTCCAAGTTTTGAGAAAAACAAACTTCAAAACTTTTAAAGATCTTGACATGTTTACGCTTTCAAGTTCGTATTTCATATTTTGTGAAATAGAAGTGTAAATAAATAAAAATAAAGTGTATAGGACCTTGGCTCTTTTGAATAGGAAGGTTGTCACTCGATCTGTGAAAAAATCAGAAGTCTAATTTTGCAACAAATGGAGATTCAAAATCCTAAATTCATCTCAGACGAAATCTGTAATTTGTAGAATTATTTGTCTCTATAAGTGTGTATGTGTGTGTGTGTGTGTGTGTGTGTGTTCATGCATGTGTCAGGTACAACAACACAATACACTTTTCATGCTACAACACTAAAATAGTGTTGGTGGAGAGATTTTTGACTTTAGATTCAACATAAAGCTAAAAGGAGGAGGAGGTACAAAGGTGGGAGAACAACAAGAACAACTTCAGAGCCTTTAGAGAAGTCAAAATTACCTAATGGAGCTGGTATAAATTGTGGACTTAGAAGAGGTCTTATTGTTTGTTTATTTTGTTGATAGTTTGTAACCTGTTAACTCATTTTTAGTGGATTTTTTCTTTTGAGGTGTAGAGACCCCTGTGGATGTTTCCCCAATTGGGTGGGTTTTACCACACTAAAAAACCTGTGTACTTCCATGTTTAATCTTCCTCTCATCCCCTTCTGATTGGGTGTTGATTTATAATTTACTTAGTTTTGTTTTTCAAAAGTTAGTCACCTAACTGAAATATCTCGTTCATAACCATTTTATACACATCTTCTATTAATATTTGTTTTTGGAAAAAAGAGTTTCTCAGACAAATTGTTCAGAGCCATTTAAACTGTTTTAAACCTTTTAAATACCTAAGTTGCATTATTTTTTTCAATTGGTATCAACGATTTGATTTTATAAGATCGTTTTGATCCTGTGTTTCTGAAATTGTTTTTTCAAAACAAACAATGGACGAAAAATTTGAGGGATTAGGTAACCTTTCCATACCCCCACTCTTTGTTGGAACTAACTTCCCTTACTGGAAAGTGAGGATGGTTGCTTTCATCCAAGGTACATTGCAGGCGATGTCTGGGATGATATTGAAAATGGATACACTTTTCCTACTAATCCAGCAGCAGAAGGAAGTACTGTGCGGATTAGGAAATTGCTACGTGAATACACTAAAGAAGAGAAACAGACCTCCGTTAATAATAACAAAGGAAAAAATTCCATATTTATGTCTATCAATGAACACAAATTCAAGAGGATATTTTTGTGTATTACCACTAAAGAAGCATGGGACACTTTAGTGACTGCACATGAAGTAGACACACGTGTTAAAGATGTTAAGACCCAAATGTTAATCTAGTAGTATAACACTTTGGTCATGACTAAGACTGAGTAATTTGATGACTTTTATATTAGATTGATAGACATAGTCACTAAGCTGCATGCTAATGGAATAATCTATGATAGGAAGGAGATTGTCTCTAAAATTCTAAGGTCACTTCCACAAAAATTTGATAACAAGAATGACCCGAATTTACCACCTGAACTCCTTAGTAGCAAGCTAAGAACAATTGAAATGGAATTGGAGTTTAAGAAATAGTTAACTCAATCCCAAAAGAAACAGTCCAGCTCTAATCTTGTCTTCTCGTCTAAGTTGACCAAACCTGAGTTCAATCTGCCTGATATTGACTTAGATTCTGATGAGGACTATAATTTAGACAATTTGGATAATCATATTGCCTTAATGTCTAAAAAGTTAAAGTTGCAATTTGGATAATCATATTGCCTTGTCTAGTTGCAAATAAAGTTGCAAATAAATTTTTGAATATGATTGTCTTAATCAAAGTTCTCTAATGATATACCTCATGAGAAAAGACAGGACAAACACCAGACTGATAACTAAAATAAACCTGGAAAAAACCTAAAAAATGTTGAGTGTTTTAGATGTGGGAAATTAGGACATATGGTCAATGATTGTGGAGTCAATTTGAATAAGAATAACAAAAACAATAAGGATAATTTGTGCAAGACCTGGGATGACTCAAATAAATCAAACATTGATGATCGTGAGTCATCTAATTCATTTAACCCTTGTATGTCATTCTTTGCCAAAATCATTTACACTAATGAGCCTATGACTAGTACTGAATCTTATAGTAGTATCTCTAATCATGTTATGGTGAATAATACTGTTCATAATGGTTTATCTTCTTTGATACTTGAGAATTCTACTAGTAGTTCTAACGATATGTGTGTGAGTCAAAGGGAACGTTCTATTGATTACGTAAACGTATGTGTGAGTCCTAAAAATGAATCACTAGGGGACACAGCACACTTAGTGACTCCGACAATGAGGACCTCCCAGATATTCACATATTATACACAAAAAAACCTCAACAAGATTACTAAAATTGAAAAAGTGGTTAAGGACCTTACCTAGAAAATTGAAGTCCTAAGCCATATGGTCAAACAAAATGCTGAAGAGTACACCTCTCAATTTCTAGATCATGAGAACAACACTAAGACTTTTGTTCAAAAAATTAAAGAATTATCTTAATCGAGTGAAATTATGGAAAAGAAATATAAAGGGATGCTGTTAGAATTGGAACAAACTAAAGAAAAGACATCAACAATCTTCAAAATATTTGCTAAATTTGAAAATAACTCAAACTATTTTGAAGAGTTTGTTGTTAAAAGTAAAACCAATTCTGATGACAGAACTAGAATAGGATTTTTCCCCAATACTAATAAACAAACTAAAAATCTTAAAACTATCAAGTTTGTTTCGGGTGGAAAAGAACTATTGAAACATGTCCAGACTTTTAAGCCTTAAGAAATGATTTTGATTTGAAACAACAAATGAAAGACATTGGTGAGGCCATTACTTCTAAACTTACTGTTGAACATAAGGCTAAATACGTATGTCCTCCCATAAGGAAATGCGAATCATCTTTCCAACCTGTTCCCCCTACAAATAAAGCTAGAGTCCAACCTTTAGGAAAATCCATGTATAACAACTTTCCTAAGGATAAGCCTCCTACGAGACATCTTTATTGTTCATATTGCAATGTCTATGTGCATTCTCTTAATGGATGTTTTTCTAAACGTCTATATAACCGGTCTTTTGTTCACCTCTTTATCATAACTTTAACTACTCTAGGAAAGGCAAAAATAACTATTTTCGTCCTAGGCAACTGGATAAGAACTCAAACTATCGCAATAGGAAGAAAATATTTAGTACTAAAAGATCATCAACAAGAGGAAACCCTAAATTCATGACTAAACCAAATCCTCAGAGATGTGAGAAAAATCAATTTGTGCACAAATATTTTAAAGAAAAGGCTAATGCTCGCAAAGTTTACCTTATTCGATCCAATCAGCACAAACGTTTAAATACCAGAGATATTTGGGTTAGAAAGGATGAATTATTACCCCAAATGATATGTCATATCATGATCACTACGTTGAAAGATGAGCACAGATCATCTGGATGTTGTTTAGATTTAGGATGTTCTAAACACGTGACTGGAGATGACACCAAACTTTCAAATAAAATTAGCTTCTCAGGAGGTAAAATTCTATTTGGAGATGGGGTATCAACCCATATCAAAGAAAATTTACTTAGTATATCATAATTTTATGACACTAACCATACTGTCACATTTTCAAAGAATAATTGCAAAATTTTAAATGAAAATGGTGACTACACAGGGCATCGTACCCCAGATAACTGTTACACAAATAATCCAAGTAATGAGGTTTGTAACATTTACCAGAATGGATGACAATGAGATTTGGCATAATAGGTTGGGTTACATAAATTTTGATAGCCTTGGTAAATTGTGTTCTCAAGAAATGGTTAGAGCTCTTCCTAAGATAAAGCCTATATAAAACATTATTTGTGGGCCTTGCCAAGAAGGAAAAATGGTTAAGTGTGCACATAGGAAAGTCAAAGATGTATTGACTACTAAACCTCTAGAACTCATCCATATGGACCTAATGGGTCCTGCTAGAATGGTTAGTTTATGTGGAATCAGCTACATCTTAGTAATAGTTGATGAATTTACCAGTTTCACTTGGATAGCTTTACTTAAATAAAAGTCTGATACCTTTCAAGAATTGCTAAAAATTCTCCTACATATTGAGAACAAAAAAGATAGTAAAGTAAATCGTATCCATAGTGATCGAGGTGAAGAATTTAAATACTTAGGAGTAAATAAATATTGTACCTATAATGGATATCAGCACGAATTTAGCGCTCCTAAAACCCCTCAGAAAAATAGTATAGCTGAAAGAAATAATAGGACTATTGAAGAAATGGTACGAGTTACGATTCTTGCCAAAAGACACCCTATGTATTTTTGGGTAGAAGCTGTTAGGACTGCCTGTCATAATATAAACCATGTCTACCTTAGAAAAGATACCAAACAGACTCCTTATGAACTTTGGGACGACAAGAAACCTAGCCTAAAATATCTTAGGTCCTTTGTCAGTCTTGCTATGTGTGTAAAGCCAGAGAATATTTGTCCAAATTCGAAACCAGAGGTGATAAAGACATCTTCTTACATTACTCTCCCAATAGTAGATCCTACCACATCTACAATCTTCATACCAAAACCTTGATGGAATCCATTAATGTGATTGTTAGTGACACTAATGTTGAGAGTAAGCCTATAGGACCAACTATCCTGGATGAGTCTGGAAATATTTTAAACTGTGACTCTCCACAGATAGATTATGCCTTACCACCTGAGACCCCTAAAGTGCCTAACTGGGTTTCTAAAGATTACCCCTTAGACATCGTGGCTAGTAACCTTACTGAGACTGTTCGTACAAGATCCCAGCTACATGATTTTTCTCATTATGCACACTTTATGTCTCTCATAGAACCAAATAATGTAAATGAAACTTTAAGTGACTCCTTGTGGATAAGTTCTAAGAAGGTGGAACATCTTCAATTTGTGGATCATGACGTATGGTATCTTGTACCCAGGCCAAAAAAAAAAGGTTATTGGCACACGCTGGATTTTCAAAAATAAAACATATGAGAAATGAATTGTCATTAGAAATAAGGCTAGATTAGTTGCCCAGGGCTACTCTCAAATTCAAGGAATATATTTCGAGGAAACATTTGCACCAATAACTCACCTTGAATTTGTTCGCTTACTCTTAGCAATAGCTTGTCATTTTCAATTCATTCTCTATCAAATGGATGTGAAATTTGCGTTCCATAATGTTATTCTAACTAAGGAAGTCTATGTAGAACATCCCAAAGGGTTTATTGAACCTCACCATTTGAATCATGTCTTTCGATTGAAAAAGTCCTTATATGGTCTCAAACAAGCAGCTCATTCTTGGTATGACCGATTGTCTATGTTTTTATTAAATAGCGGTTTTAGGAGAGGTGGTAATAATCCAACTCTATTTTTCAAATATTTTGACAAAACTGTAGTTATAGAACAAATCTACGTAGATGATATAATTTTTGGATCTACATCCTTAACCGAAGTTGAAAATTTATCCAAAGTTGTGCATGGAGAATTTCAAATGTCTCTTATGTGGGAGATGTTACCAAGCATAAATTCTTCGGAATTTAGCCCCTCAAGTTAGTGATTTTGATATCTTGAACAAGGTAATTGAATCATTTTTATTCCATATCATTGCCATTGATTGTTTCTAACAATTTCCCCGAGTTTCGTGTATTTTTTATGGATTTTACAGGAATTTAGTGCAAGAAAAGAGAGAAAGAAACCGGAAGAAAGGAAATGATGAAAGGAAGAAAAGTCAAACGGAAAAAGAGTAAATTTTTATCCAGAATTCGAACTTGACATCTAAATGGAAGTTGAATTTCTTGATTTCACAAGAGCATCGGAAGAAATGACACTCAAATCGGAGCTCGAGATCAAAAGTTATGGCCAGTCAAAGAGGATAGAGAAAAGTCAACAAGGAAGAAAATCGGATCGATCCGGTAGGTACCGGACCGATCCGAAATGATCCAAGTCCAGTAGACCCCAGATGGATGCCGAACCGATGACAACAGAACCCATCCGGTGGGTAACGGAACGATCAGGTAGAATAAAAAAAGAACCGATCCAGTGGCTGAAAGACGGACCGATCCGAGGGCTATACGGACCGGTCCGGTCATGCGAAATCCTGGCATTTATTGTGAAGATTTTGATGTGCGTAGATGGTATAATCTTACACCACAAGCATCCCAGGCTGACAAATTCGTAGTACTTGGAGCTATAAAAGCCCATGCCCTACCTCATTCTAAGAAGGGTTTTTCTAGAGAGGATTTTAGGTCAATTTAAGAGAGAGAAATTCAGAAGTAGGAAATTTTCATAGGAGTTTTCATAAACCCTAGTTTATAAGAGTGATTACAATTTCTGGATTCAAGTCTTTTTCGGTTGCTGAAATCAAGTATAACAATTTCTTTCTCTTAGTTGGTATTTATGTTAGTCAAATTTCAATTATTTTGCAAATTATTTTCAATAGTTGTTAGACCTATAATTTTGTGTATGAAGTTGTTCTTTAATCAGATCATGTCTAGCTAAATTCTTAAGGGCTGGGGTACATGAACTCACTCCGAAGAAAATTACATGAATAGAAAATAGAGGGTAAATTAAATTCCGACTAAATGGTGAACGAAAATTACACACACATAGTCAATCTTTTAATCTCTCTTGCCCTAGGTACTTGAGATGTTTAAGAACGCTTTGCGAGTGTAATTGTCCATTCACCGCTTTATATTTACCTTTGATTTCATATGATGAGGGCTAGATCCTTCATATATGTAATACTTAGGATTTATAAAGGCTGGATTTAGTCAAGAATTTTAATTTTCAATTCGAGTATTCTACACGGTAATTTGTTAAGGTTTGAGGGATTGTACCCTACCCTATTTTCTCTCATTTGTCAATCTAATTTCTTCACAAATTTTACTTTATTTTTCTTGGAAACATTTTTTATTTCACTAGAAATTCCCCAATCATTAATCATCTTTTCTTATTCTTTTGAGGAATCATTTCAAGATTTAATAACTTCTCCTATACAAATACAGATTATTGATCCCTTTGGATACCATCCCGATTTATCGGATTATTACTAACGCGACAGGATTGCACTTGAGCCTAGAGAAAACGCACTTTTGAGACAAATTCTTAGTCGCGTCAAGTTTTTGGGGTCGTTTCCGGGGATCATCAATTTGTATAATTTAGGAAAGTTAATTTTATCTACAAGTGATTTCAAAAAAAAAATTATTCTTTTTACATCTCATCTCTTTTGCGCTTATTTGCAGAATTCATCTTCTACCCAAGTTCACGAAAATCCTATTGCCGAAGAAAATTCTGAAAATTCTCATACCACTGAGTCTCCTCATTTTTGGGTTCCACCTCCTTCGCCTAACAATTCAATTACAAGTCGTTCATCGAGTCAAACACTGAGTGAGAATTCTGAATCTTTCAGTAGAAATATGTATGTGCAAGGTAGTGTTCGTGTTGGTGCAGGAGAGGATGAGATACCATACCTTCCCATGAAAGATTTGTTATTTCCTGAGAGAACTGTTACCCCTGGTTGCATTTTACTCCCGTATAATGCCGGTCAGTTCCACTTTCGTAATGGGATGATTCAAATTCTTCCTACATTTCATGGGATGGATTCTGAAAAACCATATCTCCACATTAGAGAGTTAGAGGAAGCATGTGAGACGTTTGGTGACCAAGCTTTCCCACAAGATGTTATCCGATTAAAGTTTTTCCCTTTTTCCTTAAAGGATAAAGCTAAGACCTGGCTATGGTCGCTACCCCCCAAATTTTGTGTTATCTTGGAGAGATATGCAAACTAAGTTTCTCTCCAAATTTTTTCCCCAACACAAAACTAATTCTGTTAAAGCCCAAATACAATCTTTTCGACAAAATGAAAATGAGGCCTTCGATAAGTGTTGGGAGAGATTTCAGGAGTTAGTTAATGCGTGCCCACATCATGGCTTTGAAAAACATCATTTGATTTCATTTTTCCATCAAGGCCTTACTTATGCATCTGAACAACTTGTTCAAACCATGTGCGAAAGACGTTTTTGAGAGTTAGACTCGAGCGATGCTGAGGCTCATCTGAAATATGTAGCAGAGACTACCCAAGCATGGGATATTTCTAAGCCCAATAGTCAAAATAGAAATCGACAAGTGTCCAATGTGCCTGCTGCGTCCGGTATCTATCACTTGGACAAGGACACTTTGTTGGATCGCAAGTTTGACCAATTGGAAAAGAATTTCAGAGACATGTTTTAAGTGCGATTGAGAGAAATAGCTAGACCCGTGCAAGCCAGGAAGGAGAAAGTGTGTGCCATTTGTGCTGCATGTCATTCTACCAAAGGATGTTCTACCATCCGTGCATACAAGGCAATGTACAGTGAACAAGTTGACGCAATAGGGGGGTTTCGTGGAAATTATAATGTACATCAAGGGAATGCATATAATCAATCATGGAGGAATAATCCTCGGTTCAATTATGGACAACCCTAAGGGGGGATAGCTCCTAACCGACATTTGACTCTACCACCACCTCCTCAATTTCAGCAAGTGGCTCCTCAGATGCATCCTCCTATGTAGGTACCACCTCCTGGTCCGTATGTCGCTCCACCTAGGCGATCTCTTGAAGATAACCTGAATCAATTCATTCAATCTCAAAAAGAGAGCAATGCTAAATATGATCGAATGTTCACTGAAATTCATACTAGCATTTCTAGGTTGCAATCTGCAGTGAATACTCAGGAGAAGGGTAAATTCCCAGCCCAAGGCCAAAGACCTCCTCTTCAAGGACAATCCACGGTTAGCTCCACATCATCGGATTTTGCCAGAACAATGTCAAGTTGTTACTACTCTTCGTAGTGGCCGCGTAATTGATCTAGCACCAAAACTTCCAAAGGAGAAAGATGAGGGAGTTGAACCTGAAATTCCCAAGGAATCTAAAATTTCTGAGTCTGCTGAGATTCCATTGGATACGGAAGACAAGGATGAGGGAGTTGAATCTGAAATTCAAGTTTAACCACCAACTGCTGCTCCATTTCCTCAACGCTTAGCTCCACCCAAAAAAGGGGCGCCGCGTATAGAAGTGTTGGATGTCTTGAAGCAACTAATTGAACTTGCCATTCCTTGATGCTATTCAACAAATTCCAGCATATGCTAAGGTCATCAAAGATCTTTTAACTGTCAAACGATGGCTCAAGGTAAAGAAGAATGTTTTCTTGGCACAAAATGTGAGCTCGGTCCTTCTCAATGATTTACCACCAAAATTCAAGGATCCTGGTGCACCCACAATTTCGTGTGTCATAGGAGAAAAAAAAGTGGAAAAAGCATTGCTTGACTTAGGTGCGAGTGTGAACATACTTCCATACTCCATCTATAAGCAGCTTGATTTAGGTGATTTAAAACCTACCCGAATCACTCTACAGTTAGCTGATCGAACAGTGAAAGTGCCTCGTGGGGTTGTAGAGGATGTGATAGTTCAAGTTGACACGTTCTACTTCCCTTTTGATTTTGTCATTTGGGACACTGAGCCTGCTCCCCATGCTAGAAATCATGTTCCAATAATATTAGGAGGTCCATTTTTAGCTACTGCTAATGCTTTGATCAATACACGGAATGGCCAAATGCAACTCATTTTTGGAAACATGACTCTCGAGACCAATATTTTCAATGTCACTAAACAAATGGGTGATGAGGATGAAATTCTTGAGGTTGATCTTATTAAAGAAGTGGTGGATGAACACATTGGAAAAATCATAGGAGGAGATGCATTGGAGGTGTGTTTAGTGCAAAGTGGTGAGAAAAAGAGTCGTTATACTGCGTTTGAGCGTGAGGTGGAAGAGTTGGAAACTTGGTTACAAGAAGATGTGAGTTTTGAGAGTTTAAGAGATGTTGACTGGATTTCTAGGTTTGAAGAATTACCTTCGAGGGAGACAACCATGATTCCATCTGAAAATAGATTTCCTAGTATTGAGTTGAAGAAACTACCCTTGCATGTCAAATATGCTTTTCTGGGAGATAATGATACATTTCCTGTTGTTGTTTCTTCCAGTTTAGAGAAAGAGCAAGAGGGTATGCTGTTGGATGTGTTACGGAGGCATAGGAATGCTTTTGGTTGGACTATAGCATATTTGAAAGGTATAAGTCCATTGATTTGTACCCATAAAATCCATCTTGAGGAAGAGGTGAAGCCCTCGCGTGAGATGTAAAGGCGATTAAACCCAACCATGAAAGATGTTGTAAGAGCGGAAATTATCAAATTTCTAGATGCTGGAATTATCTATCCCATTTCTAATAGTAAATGGGTGAGCCCAATTCAGGTCGTTCCAAAAAAATCATGTATGACCGTGGTTGAAAATGCCAAGGGAGAACTAATACCTCAACGCACCACCACGGGTGGCGTGTATGCATTGACTACCGAAAGCTCAATGCCAGAACTAGAAAAGACCATTTTCCCTTACCGTTCATCGATCAAGTGATTGAAGGAGTGGCGAGCCATCCTTACTATTGTTTCCTAGATGGATATTTTGGGTATAATCAGATTGAAGTGGATGTACTTGATCAAGAAAAGACGACTTTTACATGTCCGTTTGGTACGTTTGCCTATAAACGTATGCCATTTGGGTTATGTAATGCACCAGCAACTTTTCAAAGGTGCGTGCTAAGTCTCTTTAGCGATATGATTGAAAAAGGTCTTGAGGTGTTCATGGACGATTTCAGCGTTTTCGGTCCATCTTTCGACCAATGTTCGGCTAATCTTGAAAAAGTTCTATTCCGGTGTGTGGAAAAAGACTTAGTCCTCAATTGGGAAAAATGCCATTTTACGGTTACCGAGGGCGTAGTTTTAGGCCACATAATCTCATCTAAGGGGATTAAAGTTGATCGAGCAAAAATTGAAGTAATAGCTGAGTTACCCCCGCCAAAATCACTTAAAGATGTGAGGTCCTTTCTATGTCATGCTGGACTTTATAGAAGATTTATCAAAGACTTTAGCGCCATTGCTAGACCTTTGAGTAATCTTCTCATGAAGGACACTCCATTTGAGTGGAATAAAGCATGTCAAGAAGCTTTTGATAAACTTAAAAGCATGCTAATCTCCGCTCCTATCATGAAAGATCCTGACTGGTCACTCCCCTTTGAGCTTATGTGTGATGCAAGTGATTACGCGATTGGGGCCGTTCTTGGACAAAGAAAGGACAAGAAAGCTCATGTTATTTACTATGCTAGCAGAACATTATCTGGCCCTTAGCTTAATTACTCTACTACCGAGAAAGAGTTACTAGCAGTCGTTTTTGCTCTAGACAAATTCCGCTCTTACATTGTTGGGTCGCCCATCATTTGTTTCACTGATCACTCGGCCCTCAATTATCTCTTGAGTATGAAAGATGCCAAACCCCATCTAATCAGGTGGATCCTACTCTTACAAGAGTTTAACCTCTCGATTCAAGACAAGAAAGGAGTAGAGAACGTCGTGGCTGACCATTTGTCATGCCTATCGTCCGACGTACCTATTGATCCCATTCCCATAGAAGAGTATTTTTCGGATGAAAATCTATTTGCTACTTCTTCTCTCCCCTGGTTTGCGGATATAGTCAATTACATTGTCACTGGAGTTGTTCCCTCTAATTGGACTCCGCAAGAGAGAAGGAACTTCATTACTTGGTCACGCGTGTTCTTTTATGATGATCCATATTTGTTTAAGTATTGTGCTGATCAAATCATCCGGAGATGTGTACCTGATGAAGAAATCCAAGGGGTAATTCGATTATGTCATACGAAAGCATGTGGAGGTCATTTTTCCAAAAATAAAACTGCTGCGAAAATCCTTCAAAGCGCTCTCTACTGGCCCACAATCTTCCGGGATGTGAATACTTTTTATAAATCATGCGATAGATGGCAAAGAATGGGAGATATTACTCGTCGTGACATGATGCCATTAACCCCAATTCTAGTCTTGGAGTTGTTTGATTGTTGGGGTATTGACTTCATGGGTCCCTTTCCACCTTCTTTTTGTTTTCTATACATCCTCGTCGCTGTAGACTACGTCTCAAAATGGGTAGAGGCCATAGCTACAAGGACGAATGACAATAAAGTGGTGATAAAATTCATTCAAGAAAATATACTTTCTCGTTTTGGAATGCCTAAGGCCATAATTAGTGATAATGGTACCCATTTTTGCAATAGGCCTATGGAGAAGCTCATGCGAAAGTATGGAGTTGTCCATAAAGTTGGAACAACTTATCACCCTCAATCGAATGGCCAAGCCGAGCTCTCCAATCGGGAAATCAAAAATATCTTGGAAAAGACAGTCGAACCTAATAGGAAAGACTGGTCTCTCAGATTGAATGATGCGATCTGGGCATATAGAACTGCATATAAGAATCCCCTTGGGATGTCCCCATTTCGATTTGTGTATGGAAAGCCTTGTCATCTTCCGGTAGAGATCGAACACAAAGCGTATTGGGCTATCAAAAGGGTGAACTTCAACATGGATAAGGCAGGTGAAACACGTAAACTTTAGTTTAATGAGTTGGAAGAAATATGCAACAATGCGTATGAAAGTGCTAAAATATCCAAAGATCGAATGAAACGAGCTCATGACAAAATCATTCGTAGGAAAGAGTTTCATTCGGGATAAAAAGTCCTTATCTACAACTCGAGGTTGCACTTATTTCTCAGAAAATTGCGGTCAAGATGGTCGGGTCCATTCATTGTGAAAGAGGTATTTCCCCATGGAGCTGTTGAACTCAAAGATGAGAAGGGGGGAAACACATTTAAGGTCAACGGGCATCGTATCAAGCCATATGTGGAAGCAATCGTCAAGGAAGCCGACACAATCTGGCTGTCGGACCCCATTTATGGGGATTGACTGAAAAAGAGCGGTGAGGTCGTCGCACCCCCGACATGTATGGGGTGATTGTTGTAAATAAGAGTCTTAGGAGTTAGGAGTAGTAAGTATGTGTTAGGCCAGGGTAGGGAATCCAATGATTTTAGGGGCATTAAGGTTTCGATGAGCATTGCAGAAATTTTGAAGTGAGAGAAGTTATAAAGGAAGCATTGGAATGGAGAAAAGGAGCATTAGCAGTGAGAACAATAGAAAAAAGGAATTTCTGAGATTCAGCAGACCGGACCGGTCCGGTCCTGAATTAAAAGAACCGATCCGGTTAAGGCGGATCGGTCCGGTAATCTGCAGAATGTTCCTTCCCGAGGTTCACACCTCTTCAATCCAAGCCAAATTCAATTGGACTACTGAAACCTTTCCTATTGGTCGGCTATCCGACAAGGCTCGGTTCACTTTTCACATTGTTTGTGCCAATATTTTGCAAACCTCCAATGATTCATCAATGCGCCCGCGTCAAGAAACAATGATGTATCATTTGTTTAACCATGCAACAGTTATTAATTTGGCCCGCACATTTTAGTCTGATATTCTCTTTGTGGCCTACGACAAAAAGGGTCGCGCCCCTCTTCCTTATGGTCGTCTCATTACATCCTTGCTTAAGTATGCCGGGATTGAAGCGCCACAATACCTTATCAACTTGCCCAAGCCATTAGGGCAAGAATCCCACACTCGAAGTGAACGGCAAATACAGCTAATCCGTGCAAGGCACTGCGATGATTCGAGTGATGAGGAGACCGATGAGGAAGAGAACGTTGCTGATGAGGATGTTGAGATGGAAGAAGGAGAGGAGGAGGAATATGATGAAATCGCTGATCCGGATTATGTTTTGGTTGGTACGGGATTGACTGAGCGCGTCCTTTCCCTTGAAACGCGTTTCGACGGGTTCGTGACGTCCTACGAGAGGGACATGAGTTTGGTCTTACGTATGCAGGCGGAATTATACCGTCTTCAGTTGGGTCCCGAGGCCCCTCTTCCTCCTTACTATTACAATCCTTATGATCCTGCTGCTCCCGGTCCTTCCCATCCCCCACCCGCCCCTTAGGATGCCCCGCTACCCCTTTATGTTTGTGATGTCTTGTTTACACAGTGTGTTGTACTTTACAGTTTTAATATGCTCACTGCTTGTTTTATTTATCGCACTCATAATGTTGTCTTCTTTATCTCTCTCTTCCATTTGATTGCGGACAATGCAAATCACTAAGTTAGGGGGGATGACAGGTGCGTATTCATAAAACTTCGCATATATATATATATATATATATATATATATATATATATATATATATATATATATATATATATATATATATATATATATATATATAAAAAATCCAAAAATATTTTTCTTCAAAATAAATAAAAATTGGAATATAAATTTTTCAAAAATATCACCTTTATTCTATTTATAGTCTCAAATTGTTAACAATCAATTGCACTAAGCCAAAATTGACCGAAGATGGAAATTGAAAGAAAATTGACGACTTAACGAATAAGTGTGGAGATTAGTCCAACCCGGTGAGATTTCGAGCCTTTAAATTTTTTATGAGTTTTTAAATCAATCCGAGTTTATGATTAACTCAAAGTTCTTTTCAGCGTTTTAATAAGTCGTTGATGATCTCAATCCTTTGTTTTGATCGGTTATGGGAAATGTATGAAATGTTATCTCGAAATTCGTGCTAAATATATATCTAAACTTAATTAATATCGAGATGCATATGGTAATGTGATTAGCAATTTGGACAATGAAGTAGGCCCTCGTTTCTTACCCAAAAATATTATCCATAAAAAGTTGTGAAAAACAAAATTATCCCTTTGCAACCCACTTTGAGCCTAATAAAATATTTTCCTTTCGTTTGATAACCCGAAAAAAAACAAATAGCCCGGAATTGTAAAAATTGAGAAAATTCATCAAGTAAGTCCAAATTGTGCAATAAAAAGGGGCAAGAGAAAAACAGAAAAAATGCTCAACAAAAAAAAAATAGCAAGAAAAAAAAAATGAAAAAAATAGAAAAATGAACAAATGCCCGAAAAAGCACTAATGGACGTCAGAAGGAAATTTTCCAATTACGAATATTCCGACCATTCCCATTTTTACCCTTTATACTTTTTAACCCAATTGAAGTCCTAACCGAGTCCGAATGGCGAAATTGGTTACCGCGTGGAGAGCTAAGACATAAAAAGATAAAATGAGAGATTAAATGGTGTGAAATAGAGATGATGTTCCCATTTCCTAATAACTGTATTCCGATGATGAGATCTTTGCACCATATATTTCTTTCTTTTCAATTTTGTATGCGTGAATTTGTGTCCATTATATTTACTCTTTATATCATGCATACCGAGAGAAAATAACCACAATCCGAGTGATTCGTTTGTGAGTGCATCCGTAAGAATTTGAATCAAAACGAATTTTCGGAAAGTCACGTAATGCTCAATCGGTGGAAATTTGAGGTTTAATTTCTGGCTTTGCACACACACACTATGGTTTAAGACATTTGAATATGAATTTATGGTGATTATTTTTTGAAAAGTTTAAATTGTACAATTTTTAAGTATTTTGATATTTATTTGAGTCAATAAAGAATTTTGTGGGTATATTCACTGCAAACCCTCACGAGACAAAACTCATCCTACTAGGGTAACCTAGGGGTTTTAAGGCTTGTTGCATATGCTAAATGAAATCGCTTGCCCGCGAAAAAGGTATTCTATCCCAATAAAAGAATTTTAAAGAATGGAGCATTAAACTAATTTCTTTTACATTGCCCGGGATGTGCAAAGTCCTAAGTTAGGGGGATTTGACCAAGCATAAATTCTTCAGAATTTAGCCCCTTAAGTTAGTGATTTTGATATCTCGAACAAGGTAATTGAATCATTTTTATTCCATATCATTGCCATTGATTGTTTCTAACAATTTCCCCGAGTTTCGTGTATTTCTGATGGATTTTACAGGAATTTAGTGCAAGAAAAGAGAGAAAGAAACCGGAAGAAAGGAAATAATGAAAGGAAGAAAAGTCAAAGGGCAAAAGAGTAAATTTCTATCCAGAATTCGAACTCGACATCTAAAGGGAAGTTGAAGTGCTTGATTTCATAAGAGCATCGGAAGAAACGACACTCAAATCGGAGCTCGAGATCAAAAGTTATGGCCAGTCAAAGAGGATAGAGAAAAGTCAACAAGGAAGAAAATCGGACCGATCCGGTAGGTACCGGACCGATCCGAAATGATCCAAGTCCAGTAGACCCCAGATGGATGCCGAACCGATGACAACAGAACCCATCCGGTGGGTAACGGACCGATCCGGTAGAATAAAAAAAGAACCGATCTAGTGGCTGAAAGACGGACCGATCAGAGGGCTATCCGGACCGGTCCGGTCATGCGAAATCCTGGCATTTATTGTGAAGATTTTGATGTGCGTAGCTGGTAAAATCTTGTGCCACAAGCATCCCTGGCTGTCAAATTCGTAGTACTTGGAGATATAAAATCCCATGCCCTACCTCATTCTAAGAAGGGTTTTTCTAGAGAGGATTTTAGGTCAATTTCAGAGAGAGAAATTCAGAAGTAGGAAATTTTCATAGGAGTTTTCATAAACCCTAGTTTGTAAGAGTGATTACAATTTCTGGATTCAAGTCTTTTCCAGTTTTCTGAAATCAAGTATAACAATTTCTTTCTCTTAGTTGGTATTTATGTTAGTGAAATTTCAATTGTTTTGCAAATTATTTTCAATAGTTGTTAGACCTATAATTTTGTGTATGAAGTTGTTCTTTAAACAAATCATGTCTAGCTAAATTCTTAAGGGCTGGGGTACATGAACTCACTCCGAAGCAAATTACATGAATAGAAAATAGAGGGTAAATTAAATTCCGACTAAATGGTGAATGAAAATTACACACACATAGTCAATCTTTTAATCTCTCTTGACCTAGGTACTTGAGATGTTTAAGAACGCTTTGCGAGTGTAATTGTCCATTCACCGCTTTATATTTACCTTTGATTTCATATGATGAGGGCTAGGTCCTTCATATATGTAATACTTAGGATTTATAAAGGCTGGATTTAGTCAAGAAGTTTAATTTTCAATTCTAGTATTCTACACGGTAATTTGTTAAGGTTTGAGGTATTGTACCCTACCCTATTTTCTCTCATTTGTCAATCTAATTTCTTCACAAATTTTAGTTTATTTTTCTTGGAAACATTTTTTATTTCCCTAGAAATTTCCCAATCATTAATCATCTTTTCTTATTCTTTTGAGGAATCATTTCAAGATTTAATAACTTCTCCTATACAAATACCGATTATTGATCCCTGTGGATAGGATCCCGATTTATCGAATTATTACTAACGCGAAAGGCTTCCACTTGAGCCTAGAGAAAACGCACTTTTGAGACAAATTCTTAGTCGCGTCAAGATGCAATTCTTTCTAGGACTTCAAGTCAAACAGAATTTGGAAGTTTTATCCATTTCGCAGTCCAAATATGCTTTAGAGATTGTTAAGAAATTTGTCCTAGAGAATGCAAAAGATGCTTAGACACCCATGAGTACTTCTATAAAAATATCTTCGGATGAACATGGAAAATCTATTGATCCCACTCTTTATCGTAGTATGATAGAAAGATTACTATACCTAACTGCCTCATGCCCTGACATTATGTATGATGTTTATATATGTGTTAGATATCGGAATGCACCTAAAGAGAGTCATTTATCGTGTGTTAAGAGAATCATAAAAATGTGAAAGGAACTCTCAACATAGGTTTTTGGTACACAAATGAAACATCCAATTCTGTAATTACTTACACCGATGCTGATTCCTCTGGGTGTTCTGATGAAAGTAATAGTACGTCAGGAGCCTATTATTATATAGGAAATAATTTGGTAGGATGGTCTAGTAAGAAACAAAATTGTACATCGTTATCCACCGCTGAATCAGAATACATTACAGTAGGAAGTTATTGTTCGCAATTACTTTGGATAAAACATATGTTAAAAGATTATGGCATAATTGACGACAAGTTTCATATCTATTGTGATAATCAAAGTGCAATTAATATTTCCAAAAATCTTGTGCAACATTCTCGCACAAAACACATCAAGATTCGATATCACTTCATTCATAAATTAGTTAAATCAAAAGAATTGGAAATTATGTATTTTCCTACAGATCTTCAATTAGCTGATTTGTTCACAAAGACTCTAGATAATATAAGATTTGAATCTCTTTGAAAATATATTGGCATGATATTTCTTGAGTAAATATTTGTCATCACATAATATATTATCTGGTCACACTCTTGTTTATAATTGATCTTTGATGATATAGGGTATGGTTGTTTAAAAAATGACAAAAGACCCCTCTTATATCTATTTTATGTATGAGATCCTTGATGTGACTCATTGAAGTTTATGTGTTGATATATATTTCCTGTATTTTTATTTGCTTATGAGTATTTGTGCCTACCATTTGTCCATTTGAGACAAAATAAGAAGAAATTTGAGTCCACTTGGACATCATTTGTTCACTTCAACTAAAATACTTAATCTTATCTATCTTATTTTCAATAAATCAATACCTCATTCATATCAGAATATTGTTAGGGTATTGGTATGTATTTAGTTGAGCAATGTAATTTTCTTTTTCTATGATGTGGGGTAAATAGAATTTTTGTATAGGAATAGGATTTTCTATATCTTTTGTATCCCTACGAGTACTCAGTGACTCAAAATATTTTGTTTCATATTTCTAAAGGGGGAGATTGAAGCACCCTATATCTTTGACTCACTTGAGTCTACACTATATAGGCGCCCGTCGAATTTGGAAATAGTGACAAAACTAGAGTCATGTCCTAGTCTACCAAAGAGCTTCATACACTACATCAAAATTCCTCTAATGGTATCAAAGGTATTAAATCAACACTGCGCCTAGGACTGCATATTTTATGTTGCATTTATATCATTTTAGGTGTGTGAGTACTCATTCCCATTAAAATAATTTTCTAACAATTGTTGGGATTTTTGAACTATTTTGAGGAATTTTTAAAACATTTAAAATAAGGTTTTAAAATGTTTTGGGCTAATTTGTAATATCATTATATTCCTTAAAAGTTGGTTGGGTAGAATCCGAAAGAGATAAGAACTTATGGGGTAGAAAATTGGATTTTTTTAAAAAAAATGCACATTTTAGTTGTCATCGGGAGCCCTGCATGTGTTTGCCTTACACCGGTGAAGATTGTGTTTGTTGCCTCTCACATATCTACAGACGCTTGTTAGTCGTTGGATTAATCTAATCGATGGTCTACATGTTGTTTAACTCAATCCTTGTCTTTATCAATTGGACCAATAAGAAAAGAATTTAAGTGCAGTGTGTTTACAACCCTTGGATTTACTTCATTTGGCTAGATTTAATCTTAGACGTTGTTTGGAGTACAGACTCTAGACCCTGCCATCGTTTGGTATAAATAGAGGCCTTGGGGTTAACATTTTGGATCTTTTGGTGAGTTTGAGATCAGGAGAAAAAAGAGATAGAAAGAGAGAGAAAAAGATAGAGATATTGCAAAATCAAGCCAAACTTCGGCAAAATTTTCTCAAAAAAATTCCTCTGAGATTTTGAGAGTTGTTCTTGTTTGAAGATTCATTCCTCTCTAGTCTTAAATCTCTTTTCCAACTTGTCACATAGTTAGATGTTGTTTTCTATTTCATAGAAAACGCAGATCTTACTTTTATTGTGATATAATTCACTTAGATTTGCATAGGTTGATTTCTTTTTCAAGAAATCTTTATTTGTTGGTATTTTTATACTCAAATGTTCTTTTTAAACTTGTTACAAACAAATTCATATTTTGATTCAAGTTTTGAGAAAAACACAGTTCAAAACTTTTAAAGTTCTTGAGACGTTTACACTTTCAAGTTTGTTTTTCACATTTTGTGAAATAGAAGTGTAAATAAATAATAAGAAAGTGTATATGACCTTAGCTCTTTTGAATAGCAAGGTTGTCACTCGATCTGTCAAAAAATCTGAAGTCTCAGTTTTCAACAAACTGAGATTCAGAATCCTAAACTCATCTTAGATGAAATCTGTAATTTGTAGGATTATTTGTCTGTATAAGTGTGTGTGTTCATGCATGTGTTAGGCACAATACCACAATACACTTTTCACACTACAACACTAAAACAGTGTTAGTGGAGAGATTTTTAACTTTAGAGTCGATGTAAAGCTAAAAGGAGGAGGAGGTACAAAGCTGGGAGAACAACAAGAACAACTTCAGAGCCTTCAGAAAAGTCAGAATTACCTAATGGAGATGGTATAAATCGTTGACATAGAATAGGTTTGATTGCGTGTTTAGTTTGTTAATAGTTTGTAACTTGTTAACTCATTTTCATCGGATTTTTTCTTTTGATGTGTAGATACCTCCATGGATATTTCACAATTGGGTGGGGTTTTATCACGTTAAAATACCTGTGTACTTGCATGTTTAATCTTCCTCTCATCCCCTTCCGATTGCGCACTGATTCAGAATTCACTTAGTTTTATTTTTCAAAACTTGGTCACCTAACTAAAATATCTCATTCATAACAATGTTATACACATCTCGTGTTAATATTTGTTTTGCGAAAAAAGAGTTTCTCAAACAAACTATTCAGAGCCATTTAAATTGTCTTAAACCTTTTAAACAACTTAAGTGGCATTAGTGTTTTCACCATGCACTCAGAATCATCATCCGAGTTACTTAACTAAAATCTCCAATTTCACCCTCAATTTACGACACATGTATTTTGAAAGAAATATCCCAGATTAATTTAAATGTTAATTCTCCAAATAAATTGAATCCTCCAAATAAAATAAAAATTTTCCAAATAGAATAATTTGTCCAAATTGACAATTTAATTTAAATTCTAATTCACCAAATCAAATAAATTATTTATCCTACAAAATACGGGGTGTTACACATAACTAGTTATTTTTATAACTCTTTCCTTTCACACTACTCTAGCCCGAGTATGTTCAATATATGATTCGAAAATTATTTAACACATTAACTCAACTAATCAATTGTCATTTATGAACATATAATATTTTCACGAGTTATATATAATTAATACATTTCACTACATGTATTTTACCTGCATATAGTTATTCATTCCATTATATACGTAGAAATATATTACAACATTCACACACCTTTAATAAATATATAAATCCATCCTCCCAGGTAATACCTCGTCGGATGCTTCCCTAAAGTGCTATCATCCCAGCTCTACTCAGTCCCACCAGGATTCCCGAGACATCTCAATATCGCTGAATCGGAACATAAAAGTATAAGCGTAGTGGAGGCGGTCATATTTTCCCAAGTGTGAAGACAATTATCTCACATGCCACACCTCTATTTGACGCTATGACCTGGGGATTATACTCTCCCTGTTCCATAAGCTAGGAGGATTTAACCACATCACGCATCCTCATGTGATAGGACTAGAGGGGTATATATTCATGTAAATATTATTCACACCAATATTTATAACCCCCCCCCCCATATATATATATATATATATATATATATATATATATATATATATATATATGTATGTATGTATATATATATTCATGTACAACAACTGTAACACCAGCCTAAAATACACAAGTCTATATACTGACTTGTAATTTAAATAAACCCCACATTTATTTATTTATCATTCAAGTTGTGTCACCGAACTAAAATACCCAGACTCACTCCTTCGGTCCGAAATTTCATCTTGTCGAACTTATTCCTCAAATTCCACTTATTAAGGTTAACACCCTTTTTATTTTTAGTATTTCATAATTTATTAAATAACCCTATAATAAATTAACCCGGCCAAATCCGTGCCTAAGCACTCATAGCACTAGCCCAAAGTATTCGAGTCACTTCCCCAACTCTAGACTTTAATTAATGTACCCATTAATTTATTTCTCATGGCATCACTCCATCAAAATTTCGGGACACACTCCATTGGCCTATAACTATATTCCTTAGGATTTATTACATCGAATTCTCTAATGTAGATTTAGTCCCTTTTTCCTATACACAAATAAATATATTAAACCCCATTTTTAATACCTAATTATAAAAAGGGTAAAATTCCTTACTGGGTTAGCTAAAACCACAAAAAATCTATTTCTTCTGGCCCAAAACAGAACCCAACCCGAACTGGGCTTGACCCACTGTGTCTCTCAACCGTCCCACACTGTAGTTCGAACGGCAGCTGGTGTCGCTCGAACCAAAGACTCATCGCTCGAATGACCCCCTAATTTTCTCTCTCCCCCTTCTTCTTCTTCTTCTTCTTCCTACTCCTCGTCCGCCATTTACAACAACTGTAACTCCCTTACCAAAGATTTCTTTAGATGTTAACCCTTATGAACTTTATATCACACCTAAAATCTTAAGTCCCCAACCTTAATATAAACTTCTACACAGATTCGAAATGTAATCATCATGTTCCCAAATCCTTTACAGTTCATAAATCATTCATGATTTATCAATTAGTTTCTCAATAGTACATATGAAATAATAGTCATTCTCGTTCCAAAGCTTATTCATATAATTCCAATAATTAAAAATTCAATTCATGTGTCAACCCAACCCAAAATCATTTGTTTATCACACCCCCATGATACGAATTAAAGATTGCAATTAATTTAAAAGGAAGTTTAACCACTGGCCTTAAAGGTTTTGTAGGATCTGAATTCCTTTGGTGTAGATGGGTATTTAATGAAGAACATCCACACTTTTTCTTGCTTTTGGCTCTCAAGAGTTGTCCAAATTCCCCCTATTTTCTCCTCTACTCAATTAGGTTTTCTTAAATGAGTTATGGCTGCCACACCCTCTCACTTTTAGGTTTTATTGAGTCAATCCTATTTTTAGCCTTGTGGGTTTATTAAAATGACCCAAACACTCCCGTGTGGGCTTGGTTATGCCTAAAAATATCCCGAGACCCATGTACCACCCCCGGGTACTCTTTTTTTACTACCTCGGCCCTTCCAGAATCAACCGTGCACTTAGAACTATCATTCGAATTATTTTACTAGAGTCCTTATCTCAACCCCAATATAGTCTATACTCGACTCCGGGTTCAGATAAATTAATGCCACTTCACTATCACTCAATATGACGTAAATAAATTATTACTATTCACATATTAATATAAATTCCATAAATATTAAACGTTTACTCTCTAGATTAATATTTAAATAAATACTAATACTAATTAAATAAATTAAATTATGACACACAAGTAATTCAAAGTTAGCCAAATTAATTAAATATTAAATGCGCTGAAATACAAAGTGTTACATAAAAATACTATAATGGTACATACCTTAAAATATGTATGAACATACGGCCATTTTTTTGACGTGGTAGAGAGGTTTGGGATACCATTTGTCTTTTGATTATTTTGAATGAGATATTGGTCCTTTTTTTTAAAAAGTCTTTCAAAGGTGATATCGTTTCACTAAAGTTTTTGTGTTTTAAAAAAAGTACGCCCTAAGGCTTTTATCAAGAATAAGCCTTAAACAACTCAAGACAGGACGTTTTTCCCGTGCCTCAAGCCTAGGGGCACCTTTTAAAACACTATGTTGTATATAATAAAAAAATAGCTAGTTTTTGAATTAAATTCTTGCCTTGTTCGATATACTAATATATCATAATTGTACGTTGTACATAAAAACTTTTAATGTAACCCTAATCAATTTTACTTTAGTTTAATATTTCACACTTCATTTTAGTGTTTAACAATTTCATTTTTTTTTATTTATGTTGGATACATCGAAGTTTTAGATGAGGTGTAGTATGAAGTCCGTACAAATTTAATGGATGATTATAAAAATCGAGACTAGTATATCTAGTCTGATCGTTATAATATCTTATCTAAGAATCATTATAGTTCCTTTCTCTTAGATAGATGCAGGGGATGATGGGCATGGATTGGTGATTAGACTGAGACTAGTATATCTAGTCTGATGCTTATAATGTCTTATCTAATAATCATTTTAGTTCCTTACTCGTAGAAAGACGCTGGAACTACTATTGTTGGAGAGGTCGTGGGATACCACTGCATATTCAGTTTCAATGTAGCGTGGTAGGATTCACTCGTTAGACTTCACGAGGCAATCTATATTATACCTCTAATACAATAGTATTAGAGGTTTTAATGCCCATTAATCTAAGTACAAGTGAATAAATAAGCTAAGTAAATAAATTACCCTCAAACTGACCCGCCTAGAAAAATAACGCACACAACTCTCCAGAAATGACTGTTGACTATCCAGATTCGGTTCACCTCTACACATTCGGAAAAAATCTTCATATACTAGCATAAATATAAATAAATATTAGAATTTGTAAAGTTTTCTTTCAACCTTTATATATGATGATTTTCACCTCTATTACGTGCATTCTTCGATCCCAGCTCTCTCTGTCTCTGTAACTGCCCATCAGTTCTAAGTTGATAAGAAAGGTTGGATCAAACCCAACAACAATGACACTGATTTTATGTTATGTAGTTTCTACTCACATGTTCTCTACCCAATATTATATTTCGTCTCGAGTTTCTCCCTCTCTGGTTAGATTAGATCTCGATTTCTCCATCTCTGATTAGACTGATCTTCGGCGCTCCAGTTAGAATGAAACGGGGTGGAGAAAGAAAAAGGATTAACACCAACATATGGTCCTGTGGTGAGAATTAAGTTCAACACAAATTAACAAGAAAAATCAATCACCAGAATACATAAAGAATATAAGGAATGACAATCACACAACACAAAGTTTACGTGGTTCGGCAAAAATTCCTATGTCCATGGTGGTTCTCTCAATATTATTTCTCTATACTCCGAAGAGTGTTTTAAAGAAAAAATAATACATGCCCTTTGCCCCGGGCTGAGGGTTTGTTATATACATGCTTGTTTTTGGGGATTGGGGGCGTTGGACTCCCCCACGTAAGTCCATAACCCCTAGAATATCTCCTTACGGAATTTGACTGGGTTGTAACTGAATTAGTTAAGGCGTGTGGCCTCCAGACTTTGGGTCGGGCTCTACTGGGCTACTCATCTGGGCCCAAGTGACGAATCGAGGTACCCACAATTGCCCTTAAAGTTGTTGGGCCATAATTTGGGCTCAAAACCTTTAAATGATATGTCATAATGTCATTTTTGTTAATTGTGCAACACTCTTCAAAATTGAAGCACCTCTTCTGAACTGATTTAGGCGGAAGACTGCCTCGTTACCTGTGCGCTATGATTAGAAAGGTTTAAAACGTCTCTAGAGAAGTGATTTCCTGTTGTCGTTTCAAATTTCTCCACATCTCTAATATTCTCCAACTTCCGTTGTTGCTATTTCATTCCCAGGTCTCGTCTTACGATTTCAATCCTCTCATCATCCTTGCTTATGACTTTGCATCGTCCCAAGCTAAATCTTTACTTCGTAAGTTCTTCTTACTCCTTCTCTTTGTTTTTTCTGTTGAGATTTCGTTGAATCTGCTACTAGGGTTTTTATTTTTCAATGATGAAAATAGGCTATAGATCGATATCTGAATTTAGGAAGTATTATAACATTCCATGTTGGGTAGACATCGAGTGTGCCCCTGTCCCTTGTAATGTTAGCGAGGTTGAGGATGGTCACTGGATTCATGTTCTCTTATTATCCCAAGGGGGTCTTACTTTTCCCCCAAAAAATTTGTTTTGCACTTTTTTGGTTATTTCAATATAGTCCCTCCACAGTGCTCCCCACTGTCTGGAAAATCATTAACGGTGTACATAGAATAAATCAGCTCTATGGCACCAATTTGGGGCTGGATGAAATATGCTTCTGTTATTCTTTTTTGTGAACAAGCTCTGGTCTTCTGTACCTCAAGGTTAGGAGTCCTGATAGGGTGTTGGTAGTAAATCTACTTGATTCCCACAAGGATTAATAGCATGAGGGTTTTATTACAAGAAATTGATAGTTCCCTCCTCATACTGAGGGATCAAGGTCTGGCAGATTTGTGGTCCCCTTTTATGGGAAGGAGTATATAGGTAAGCTTAGTCTTTGTTCTTCTCATTGATCCTCTGTTTGTGTATAATTATTCTCATATTTTTCTCTCTTTATTTTTAGCGAAGACAAAGAACTTGGAACTTGCTCTCAGCGAGGTTCGAGCTGCTGAGTTGGTCAAAGCCTAAAAAATCAGGGAGCCCTTGGCTAACGGTGAACACCCTCGATCAGCGGCCTTCCTTATAGAATAAAAGAATGTTGGGCCTAACTTTATGGAGCATCCTGTGGATAGAATTCCTGAGCTAGACATCACCGAAGAGATTGCTGCAGATCCTATCCAATTAGGGGAGGAAGAGAGAAGCTCTGGAGGAGAGTGAGGGTGCTAACAGTGGCGGTGCTAAATGTGGTTCCAGTTAAGAGAGCTCTAGTGGTGAAGGATATTTGAGCTCAGAATAAGTTTCAGAGGCTCAAGAGTCTTCGGGTGAATCGAGTAGTTCTAGCGAGGATGATATGCTTCCTCCCAGGAAGAATATAATTCGTGATGATGATGATGATGTGCTCCTTTATCACCGGTCGAAGAAGTATAAATCTGGAAGTGGAGAGGATACAACTGGTTCTCAGTCAGCTGCTCATGAGCAGGTAAAGAAGAAGAGGAAGGAAGAGAAGTTGAGAGAGAGGGTGAGAAAGGACGAAGAGAGGAAGAAGGTGGAGGAAAGATAGAAGGTGGAGGAGAGAAGGAAATCTGAGAAGGAGAAGAAGGAGAGGGAAGAGGAAAAGAGAAGAGAGGATGTTAGGACGAAGGCATGGAAAGTTCTGGTGCCTGTGTCCGCCTTGCCCGAAGGGTCCTCTGTGGACCTTTATCCTCGGTTGGCTCCTTCATCGCTCGAAAGAGCAGTTCTATCGGCTGATCGTCATACGGCAATGGGGACCGACCAGTTATCTCTGAAGGCGAGTCAGAGGCTAGCCATGTGTGACACCCCGCCTAATAAAATATCGGGCAATTACTGTTGTACCAAATTAAAACAGGAGTCGCATATGGTTTATTCTTAGCATCACAGTCGAAAACAAAATGAATTACTAATAACCTATTAGGCTAGCATCAAAATTTTATTTAACTAATCTTTTTAAACAAACCAACTAAGAAAAACCATCACACAACTTAAATAAATGATACTAAAAAGAAATAAAATAATCGAACACTTAGTTAAATAATAATACAACACAATCGAATTCGCATAAAAGGCGGTAAAAGAATAACTAAATGAAGTTGGGCTATTAGCCCAAATGGTTATACAGTACCTCCTACCTAGATTACAAGGATAGAAATGTCTACAATGAACCTGCATGCATCCACAACTACTGCAGCAGACGTCTGACTCGAAGGAATCATCATTCAGGCGTCCCTGTGTCTAGACACCTATATATATATATATATATATATATATATATCAAGAAAGGGAAAAATAGGAAAACGGGTCAGAGCCCGAGTTGTAAAATAATTTTGCAAGTGCATAAATGCTTATTAAAAAAATAGGTTTTATCCAATATTTAAATTGGTATCGCACTCCCATGAGATACCCCTCACCCCTCTTCTAATAGTGCACACCTAACGCATTCTTTTAAAACATCCTAGTTAAACTACCCCGCCAAACTATTCTAATTCACCTGTCTGCTAGAAACCTCGACAACTCGAGTACTAAGGGTTAAACTTCTCTCCATTTTCAATACTGCACTACGTTCGTGCGTGGGGTGTCTCGCGAAGCGAAATCCAAACAAAGAACCCCCCCCCCCCCCCGATACACTACTGCTCGGCAGCGTCGATCGTCGAGATCCATTAGACCCTCAGCACATGACACGTATATAGGACTCATATAAACATGTAATAATATATATATATATATATATATATATTAAATCTCTATATTCATTGTCATATACATCCAAATCTCAATTTACCGAAAAGGGGAAAACACACTTTATTAGGCTTTTCACTTTATATGATGGCTTGTCTTCATATACAAACAATATACTATACTCATCCAGTATATAATTGTACATATTGCACACATAAGTATAATAACCATCCCAACGAGCTATAACTCGAGGATGCGGTCTCTCAATGCTATCATCTTCCAGGGCAATACTCACATACAATCCTGGGGACCAACGATCGGACTCAATATCACCGACATCGCGGCCATAAGTCACAATGTCTGGAAAGCGGTCATAGTTCCTAACCGGCAAGTGAGAATGACTCATACCCAAGACTTCTCACCCCCAAAATAAAATCACACAAATAAAATGGACGACTATGACCTGGGGACTATTCACACCCTGCTCCTCAAGCCAGGGGCTCACCCTCGTCCCAAAATTTCCCATGATAGAATTAGAGGGGGTATGCTTCACATATATATATATACCATTCACACATATATATATTTACATATCCGTATCATATTTATATATATACTGTAATCGCATCGTTCGTATATATATATATATATATATATATATATATTACATAATTCTTCAAATATATACCTGGCTAAAATTTCCAATCTCATAATAATATTTAAGTATCTTCCTACTTAAATATGCCTCACACCTTAATTGCTATTAGGGATTTACATACTCTCAAAATATCTCGATTCATAATCGTATGATAAGTATACCCTCAACTTATCCTTAACCTATAACCCAAATTCCATCCTAGTCGCCTGGTAGGAGTTACTCACTAATTCCATACACAATTACTTTTTCCTATTCGCATAATTATTTAGCTATAATCGCTCACTAAAATTTTCCCTCGGGTGTCACTCACTCCTAACATCCATAATTAAATAAGTCTTGGATTTTACCCAATTAATCCAAGGTATACATTTCAATCCAAAAATAATTATTTAAAAGTCCCCTCTTATATTTCTGGAAATCCCAATTTTCTAATCCTTCAATTTGTTTATTTTCCTCTAAAATATACCTTAGTGCCACACAATTATAACGCCCTCCTAACCCCCATAAGTTTCCTCAAAATGGTTAGTGATAAATTCCCTAGAAGAATACTTATTTCCTCAAATAAATAAACTAGGAACAACTAAATCGAAATTTATCCCACACAATTAACGCTAGGCAAAAATTGCCAAAAATCCTGAAGGGTCGATCGATCGACCCTTGGCCCTCGATCGATCGATGGTCGATCGATCGATCCTTTACCCTCGATCGATCGATGGTCGATCGATCGATCCTTTACCCTCGATCGATCGATCGCTTCGGACAACTTCTATGAGAAATTGTTTCGTCCATTAAAGCTTCTCCCAAGATTTTATCTCGTCACTTAAATTCCCCCAACCTCAATTAACTATATATACACAAACAATAAGGGTTCTAAACGTCCTAGAACCCCTTTACCAACAACAATTTTAACTAAATCCTAAGTTTTCCAATTGGAATATTTTTCGGGGTTAATCCGTTAACTTTTTCGAAAACCCATTTTGGTTCACAAAAACCCATCCCGAAAATCTTGGTGGTTTATCACTACCAACTACAATATGAGATTTATGCTTTAAACGAAATAAGCAAGTAAACAATTGCCTCGTGGATAAAATCCAACGATCCAGAGTCGAATCCCGTGGAGTTTGGCCGGAATCTCCCTTTTCTTCCTCTTTTCTTTCCTCCTCTCCTATCCTCTTTCTTTTCTCTCTTTTCTATTCTTTCTTTCCCACTCTCGTGACTTATATAGGGAGAAATAAGGGTTTATCTCTTTAAAACCAAAAAATGACTCGTTTACTCAATTACGAGTCTCTATTCGCCCAAACATTCTCGGAGCCTAAACAATACTCCTGGATACTCTATTCTGACTATCTCGGCCATTCCGAGACCAACCGCACAATCGGAATTTCCATCCGAGGTACTTCACCGCAATTCACTATTTTAACCCAACACATCTTAATGTGGGTTTTCCAATTAAAATATTATCCTCTGTCGCTTTACTCAACTGTGACCTGTAATAAAATAATCCTTCTCATCTACTTATTCCCAAAAGTAGTTATATCATGCATCAAAAATCATCTAACACTCCTAAACTCCAAAAATTATTATTCCGAGAAATTTCTTAAATTTCCAAATTACACCCATTTATGAAATTTAATTTCCCATAAAAGTGTGGGGTATTACATACTCCCCCTTAAAAAGGAATTTCTTCCTCGAAATTCAGATACAACCGATACTACCAACATTATTCTAGCCTCCTAGGATCGCTCCACATCCTAATGCCTTAAGGGGAACGGTATTAACCCAATGGTTGTCAACCATACACTCATTCAACACTCACCTCTAACTAGGTTTATATGATACTATACTGCTACCACGGTAGTAAAGTAACTCTAATAACATCACATCGCACCCATCATTTCTAGTGCCCCACGTAGAAAGATGAGCCTATAGCCTTCGCTCTAACGTCCAAACACGAATCTAAACATCCTCTCGTCTACATATGAATATCTAATTTCCCCTCTAAAAAGAAATTACTCTAATGCTCGACCACTCTCGTCAGTGTCATCGCTTATCTTGGGCATGCTACCTCTTATTTCCCTATACAATTGGATTATCGCCTACATCTCACGACGTTGATTAGGCACATATTCTTCACATTTATCCCCTTAATTTCGGTATTTTTATGATCCCTTGTTGTGTATATAGCTTGGATTTGTCTCATATTTATGCTACTAACCCCTTTTGGTAAGTATTTCTTATTTTGTGTATTTCTCACGTGTTTTACAGATATTTCATGCAAGTTAGTACGAAAGAGAATGCAAAACAGTGAAAGAAACCAAGAAATGGAGATTTGAAGGGCATTTTCATATTTTTTCAGCCTTAGTCCGGAGGTGGGGCCAAATAGAAAGTTGAATATCTCTAAATTACAATAACACTGGAAAAAACGTCACCTCAATCCGAGCTACGGTGAAGAAGTTACGATGTTTTGAAGTTGCGCGATAATGAAGAGAAATGGACCGGTCCGGTCATGCGAAATCCTCGCATTTATTATGAAGATTAAGAGGTGCATAGCTAGAAAAAACTTGCGCAACAAGCAATTCTAGCTGTCAAATTCATGCTACTTGGTGCTATAAAAGACCAAGCCCTACCTCATTTCAAAGGAAGTCAAATTCTAGAGAGTAGAATAGAATTTTAGACAGAGAATTAGATTTTAGAGAGTCTTTTTGTAAGTTTGAAGAAGAAGAATTTTTCTGGATTCAAGTTCATCTCAATATTTATCAACCTCTTATAAATATTTCAAAACCTATTGATGTTGAAGATCATTTGTCTCCTTGTGTCCCCACTATTATCGAACCATTAAATCCATCACAAGAATTAGGTGAATGTATTATGGGCCATACACTTAGACGTGTCACTCCACCAGATCCAACTGAAAATTTGGGGAGAGAAGATTTTGAGGACAAGCACTCTATGATTAAATTATTTTCGAAGATGGACTCTTTCTGTTTGTGTGATCCGCTTCCCATACTACTTGAAAAATCTTTGGGAAGTGATTCTATTTTTCTTGGATCCCAATGGTACTTGTCCCCATGTGCACTCAAATCCCTCATTATCCCCCTAAATTTTTTAATTGGTGATGGTTCATTTTTTAAAATTTGCACATGCCTTCCGTTTTTCAAACGGAATCCTTATATTCCGGGAGGCATGCTCTCTAGTGAGGGTACACCATTAATCCCTCAAAGTCAAATTGTATTTTGGGTGGACCCTCAAATTTTTCGACTTCTAGTGTATGAGTTATTAGAATTTCAAATTGTAGGTTGTACATAATCAGCTTTTTTTCTTTTTCTTTTTCTTTCCTTTTTTAACAGTGTAGTGTCATTAGTTAAAGATTTTGTTATTCTTTTTGCTATGCTTGGTTCTAATATGTTTTGTAGATTCAATGGACTCGCACTCATCGGGGATCACTCCATTTGGGTAATATCTTTATTTTCCTCTCTTTATGTTGTGTTCTTGATTCGCATTGAGGACAGTTCAACATTTAAGTTAGGGGGTGTGGGATATTCTTCCCATTTATTGTTTAGATTCATTGATTCGATCACATGTTCTTTCCAAGTGTGTGTTTTTTATAGAAAATTTCAAAAAAAAAATATATATATATATATATATATATATATATATATATATATATATATTGTAATACCCCGTATTTCTGAATATTCCAAATATTCCATTTAATTAGATTGGAGAATTAAATGAGAAAATATCGTCTTGATTTAAATTACGTAAGAGTAGTAGTTTAAAGAGTTTTATGTAAAATTGTAATTATGGTATATTAATCGGAAGATAGATAGCGGTATATATTGCATCATTTTTATTTACTTAGTGCGAGTGGTAAATAGTTACTTAACGCGTGTAGACCGTGTTGGGGTAAGTGACTCAAATGATAATTTAGAGGTCACCAATGAGTCTGGAATGGTCAAATTAGTCAAAATAGTATACCCGGGGGTACTAGTTGAGTCCCAGGGCAATTTTGGACTAAACCGAGACCGTTCGGGGGCGTTTTGGTCTTTTAACATAAGAGGGTATGGAGACCTACGAAATTTAGAGTTTTATATCAGCCGTATGATAGATGAATTAGGGTTAGAACACCCATGACAACACCAATACCATTAGAGAGAGGTGAGGCACAACTTTCTAAAGCAAAAAGAAGATTTGGGAAGGATTCAAAGGGGTTTCTACCATCAACTTGTTGGGGAAGAAGGATTGAAGGATGAAGATCATCAATCATCAACAAGAACCACGAAATCAGACCCTACTGATCCTAAGGCAAGTTGTTTATTGCAAAAATTTATAAAGTTATAATACCCATGTGTAGGGTTTTTGAATAGTTTTAGTTAAATCAATATTTTGATTGGAGAAAGATGATATTTATGCATGTTGGGATAGGAATCGCATGTAGAATGATTTAAACTATGTAGAGGATTAATATTCAGATTAGACTTGATGATTTTCGGAATAAAAATCTGGATTTTGAATGATAATATGGGAAGAACACATAACTAGGGTTTCAAGAAATTCTGGGTTTTAATTCATTATTTCTTTAAAGTAATTGGAGTTTTGATGTAATTGTCACGTTAGAAACTGTCCTAGTATATGTGGAAATATGTTAGGATCATTGGGTAAAAGTTTGGTGGACAATAATGGAGGTTGGAAATTTGTTAATGGAGGAAAGGATCAACGAAGAAGACAGACTGCGTTTGTCCCTGTTCGATCGATCGATCGATCTTGGACTATCGATCGATCGACTATGTCGATCGATCGAACCCAGCCGTCGATCGATCGACGCAAGCTTTTTTCCCAAAAATTTTGTGTTTAATCCTTCGTTGAGTTCGGGAATGAATGGGTATTATAGGATTTACATTATACTTATATGGGAGTAAGAATAAGACCAGTAGGTATATTGTTGAGGACCAATAAGGCCATTGGGTGTAGGGCTTGGATTATGGACCGAGGAGAATAATCCGATTTAGTAGAGTATCGGGGACTTCGAAAATTGAGTTACGGGGCGAAGTAAATTCAATTTAAGTAATAGACCAGTAGGGTAAGCAATAACTACTGAAATTATATGTAAGGGGTAACTAGGACCTTTAGAGTTGTGTGAATACTCAAATAAATACGATTAATGAGATAAATCGTAAAGCGAATATTGTACGGTGAATATATGAGATTAAAATATTACGTACGTATATAATTAATAGGTCGGGCGTGTACCTACTGAATTATGTGATCTTTTAGGTAGAGAGATTATACCTAAATAAATTATGTTAGGGTCGATGAGACATTCCGAACTAACATAAAGTTATTATAAGTTTGGGGTCTATGAGAAATACCGAACCAAACTTTGAACTGGTGTCGCGATGATAGAGTCCCGAACCAGAATATGTGTATATATATATTTTTAAAATAATTGGGGTCGTTGTATCATGCCGAACCAATTCTTACTTGGGGTCGATGAATCATTCCGAACCAAGAGTCCTTTATGTGTATAAAAGCTGCAAAATAGCAGTGACTAATATTTAGTATATATTGTGTGTGAAATATATATACCTGATGATATTCTACTTTCGTGTATTAGTAGATTGATATATTATGTATTTAAAGATACATACTGAATTGGTAAGTTAAGTAGTGAAACTTAATTACGAAATGAACCGTTAGATAGAGAAAATCTATTTAGTAATTCAAGTAGCGAAACTTAATTACATAAGTGGGAAAGTCAACAATTGTGAACATTGTAGTAATTTTAGTAGTGAAGATAAATGAGAAGTCTTGAAAAATAACATAGATGAAATGTTACTTGAGAATTAATTAACATACGCGAGATGTTAGTAAAACAATTGTACTGTATGGGCGGTACTGGAACATTGGGTACAGATAAGTTCAGTTTACTACTTTGGTTTTAGTTAGCTTGAGATGTATGGCTAGACAAACTAAGTGTGGAACGTTAGGTGTGCACCAAAGATGAGGGGTGAGTTAACTCAAGAGAGTGTACGAGAACCTAACATGTGTAATCAATAATCGCATTTTATATTGTGATAAATGCTTGCTAAATATTTTCAAAATGTTTTGAGTACTAACTCTTGCTATAAAATATTTTCAAAACCTTTTAGGTGTCCAGCCACAGGGACGCCATGTGTGATGATTCCATTCCAGACTCGGAGCTGTAGCACAGTGGATGCTTACAGGATTTGACTAGACGATATCTCTCATTCAGATCTAGCACAGGATCTCACACTCTTCGATGTATGGACTTGTGGTCCGGTATTAGTCTCAGATGTTAGTTTCATATTAGTGGTTGTTCTATTGTCGTTTGGGATTTTTAGTCGATGGTTTATTCGGTAATACTTTTGTTCTGTTGTACTTTTACTTTGATGTGTGAATTATAGTACATGATTATTTGCACTTTGTTCCGCATGGTCGATTGTTCTGTTTTAAGAAAGATAAAATTTGGCACCGGTCTAATTTTACTTAGGGGATTAGTAATTAAAAAGTTTTCGACAGTGATGCTAAGAATGAACCATTTGAGAAACCTGTTTTAATTTAATGAAGGCCTGATCACCCGATGTTTAATTAGGTGGGGTGTCACACACACACACACACACACACACACACACACACATATATATATATATATATATATATATATATATATATATATATATATATATATATATATATATATATATATATATATATATATATATATATATATATTTCTTCAAAATAAATAAAAATTGGAATTTAAATTTTTTAAAAATATCACCTTTATTCTATTTAAAGTCTCAAATTGTTAAATCTCAATTGCACTAAGCCAAAATTGACCGAAGATGGAAATTGAAAGAAAATTGACGAGTTAACGAATAAGTGTGGAGATTGATCAAACCCGGTGAGATTTCGAGCCTTTCAATTTTTTTGAGTTTTTAAATCAATCTGAGTTTATGATTAACTCAAAGTTCTTTTAAGCATTTTAATAAGTCGTTGATGATCTCAATCCTTTGTTTTGATCGGTTATGGGAAATGTGTGAAATGTTGTCTCGAAATTCGTGCTAAAAACATCTCTAAACTTAATTAATCTCGAGATGCATATGGTAATGTGATTAGCAATTTGGACAATGAAGTAGGCCCTCCTTTGTTACCCAAAAATATTAGCCATAAAAATTGTGAAAAACAAAATTATCCCGTTGCAACCCAAGTTGTGCCTAATAAAATATTTTTCTTTCATTTGATAACCCGAAAAACCCAAATAGCCCGGAATTGTGAAAAATGAGAAAATTCATCAAGTAAGTCCAAATTGTGCAATAAAAAGGGGCAAGAGAAAAACATAAAAAATGCTCAGCAAAAAAAAAATGAAAAGAGAAAAATGAGCAAATGCCCGAAAAAAAAGCACTAATGGACATCATTAGGATATTTTCCAATTCCGAACAGCCCATCCATTCCCAATTTTATCCTTTACACCTTTTAACACAAAAAGTCCTAACCGAGTCCGAATGGCGAAATTGGTTACCGCGTGGAGAGCTAAGACATGAAAAGATAAAATGAGAGATTAAATGGTGTGAAATAGAGACGATGTTCCCGTTTCCTAATGACTGTATTCCGATGATGAGATCTTTTCACCATATATTTCCTTCTTTTCAATTTTGTATGCATGAATTTGTGTCCATTATATTTACTCTTTATATCATGCATACCGAGAGAAAGTAACCACAATCCGAGTGATTCGTTTGTGAGTGCATCCGTAAGAATTGGAATCAAAATGAATTTTCGAAAAGTAACGTAATGCTCAATCGGTGAAAATTTGAGGTTGAATTTCTGGCTTTGCACACACACACACACTATGGTTTGAGACATTTGAATATGAATTTATGGTGATTATTTTTTGAAAAGTTTAAATTGTACAATTTTTAGGTATTTTGATATTTATTTGAGTCAATAAAGAATTTTGTGGGTGTATTCACTGCAAACCTTCACGAGACAAAACTCATCCTACAAGGGTAACCTAGGGGTTTAAAGGCTTGTTTCATATGCTCAATGCAATCGCTTGCCTGCGAAAGTAGAATTTTATTTTAATAAAGGAATTTTCAAGAGTTGAGCCTTGATAGGATTCATTTACATTGCTAGTAAAAACTTGCGCAACAAGCAATTCTAGCTGTCAAATTTGTGCTACTTGATGCTATAAAATACCAAGCCCTACCTCATTTCTAAGGGAGTCGAATTCTAGAGAGTAGAATAGAATTTTAGAGAGAGAAAGTCAGATTTTAGAGAGTCTTTTTAGTTTTCTTTGGTAGAAATTTTCATAAACCCTAGTTTTTGAAGTTTGTCTACTATTCAAGATTCAAAGTTCTATTCAATATTCATCATTCATCCATTGCAAGTAATTTTAATTTATTGTTTTTACTGCTTTCCTAGTTAGTTTAATTAATTGTTGATTTCTAGTTTTCCATTCCCAATTCAAGTCATGTTCTTAATTTTCTAGAGTTAGTTATGAATTCCTACACTTTAATTTGTAAGTTTTATTTTGATTTCATCATGTTAAGCTAAGTTTTTAAGGGTTGGGATGCATGAACCCATCCCAATGTAAATTACTTATGTAGAAAATAGAATTTAAATTAAAAATTTGAAAGAGTCATGCGAGACAATTTTACAACCATTGTAGATCTTTTAATCTCAATAGGTTTTGACACGTCTAAGTGTATGGCCCATAATACATTCACCTAATTCTTGTGATGGATTTAATGGTTCGATAATAGTGGGGACACAAGGAGACAAATGATCTTCAACCTCAATAGGTTTTGAAATATTTATAAGAGGTTGATATTCAAAAGAACTTGGATCACTCTCAATGATTTCATTCTCAAAAGTATTAGGTGAAGCGCAAGTCTCGACCTTCTCTAAGTTGTCCAAATAATCATTCAACTCCTTGCAAGTTGCTGTAATTTTCATCTCGGTAGCAGAAAGGTCATCAGATTGCTTTTTTATAACAAGCAAGAGTTCTTCCAAAGTAGGCTTCCTTGGTTCTAGCACCTCGGATTCCTCATTTGGTTGAAAACATTCTTCAACTTCCAAAATATCGAAATAAAAATCCTCATTGGGTTCAAATAATGCATCTAACTCTTCCTCCCAATAACGATTTTTTTCCCAATATTCTTTTTCAAGTCTTTTTCTTCAAGCAATTCATTTTGATAAATTTGGATGGCATTAGCACTAGGCTTGTATTTATGAGACTCATCTTTAGTGATATTGATCCAATGTTCATAAATCGTGAGTTCATTCTCCTCCTCACTATTAGCATAACAATTAAATCCACCAAAAGAGTTAAAATAAGACATTTCAAAGTGGGCAATTAAAAAACGTGACACACATTTTTCTTTTATTTATTTATTTACTTTTTTTTTACGAAGTAGTAAGTCAATTATAATCTATAACAAACACTCCCCGGCAACGGCGCCATTTTTGATCGAGTGGAAAAACCGAGCATCCGTGTAATACGCTAGTCATTGTTATCGGCTTCCAATCTCAATACAAAAAAAAACTAAACTTGTAACTATACTTCTTAAGGAGTATAGTGGCGAGTCTGGGTATCGAATCCACAGGGAATGGTTTATAGAATTTAATTGATTTATTACTTCTAAAGAAAAAATGAAAAAGATGATAATGGTTGAAAAGGGAAAAAAATAAGTAAATAAAGAAGTTAAATTAATTAAGATGAATGAGAATGTAGGTTGGAATACAATCCCCCTTAACCCTAGTAATTTACCGTATAGAAACCTAGAATTGTAAATTATAAATTTGAATGAATCCAGTCTTTATAGATCCTAAGCATTACATATATGAGGATCAATCCCGCACCATATGAAATCAAAGGTAAATATAAAGCGGTGATAAATAATTTTACGCACATCATATTCTTAAACATCCCAAGTACCTAGGGCAAGAGAGATTAAAAGATCTACAATGGTTGTAAAATTGTCTCGCACGACTCTTTAAAATTTTTAATTTAAATTCTATTTTCTACATAAGTAATTTACATTGGGATGGGTTCATGCATCCCAACCTTTAAAAACTTAGCTAGGCATGATTTTATTAAATGAAAATAAATTCATAACAATGCATGTAATTGTGGATCTAAGAAACATTGTAAAAACAAAAATTACAAAACAAGTGATAATTGAATTGAAAATAGAATTGACAATAAATAAGAGAATGAAAAATTGATACTTGTATTCAGCAATAGGGAAAAGAGATGAACTTGAATCCAGAAAAATTCTTCTTCTTCAAACTTACAAAAAGACTCTCTAAAATCTAATTCTCTCTCTAAAATTCTATTCTACACTCTAGAATTTGGCTCCCTTTGAAATGAGGTAGGGATTGGTCTTTTATAGCACCAAGTAGCACGAATTTGACAGCTAGAATTGCTTGCTGTGCAAGTTTTTACTAGCTATGCACCTCTTAATCTTCATAATAAATGCCAGGATTTCGCATGACCGGACCGGTCCATTTCTCTTCATTATCGCGCAACTTCAAAACATCGTAATTTCTTCACCGTAGCTCGGATTGAGGTACCGTTTTTTCCAGTGTTCTTGTAATTTAGAGATCTTCAACTTTCTAGTTGGCCCCACCTCCGGACTAAGGCTGAAAAATTACGAAAATGCTCTTCAACTCTCCATTTCTTGGTTTTTTTCACTGTTTTGTGTTCTCTTTCGCACTAACTTGCATGAAATACCTGTTAAACACATGAGAAATACACAAAACAAGAAATACTTGCCAAAAGGGGATAGTAGCATAAATACGAGACAAATCCAAGCTATATACACAACACGGGATCATAAAAATACCGAAATTAAGGGGATAAATGTGAAGAATATGTGCCTAATCACACCCCCTAACTTAGAACTTTGCACGTCCCGAGCAATGTAAATGAATATAACCAAAATTCCACTCTTGAAAATTCCTTTATTAAAATAAAATTCCACTTTCGCAGGCAAGCGATTGCATTGAGCATATGCAACAAGCCTTTAAACCCCTAGGTTACCCTACTAGGACGAGTTTTGTCTCGTGAGGGTTTGCAGTGAATATACCCACAAAATTCTTTATTGACTCGAATAAATATCAAAATACTTAAAAATTGTACAATTTAAACTTTTCGAAAAATAATCACCATAAATTCATATTCAAATGTCTCAAACCATAGTGTGTGTGTGCAAAGCCAACAATTAAACCTCAAATTTCCACCGATTGAGCATTAGGTTACTTTCCAAAAATTCATTTTGATTCAAATTCTTACGGATGCACTAACAAACGAATCACTCGGATTGTGGTTATTTTCTCTCGGTATGCATGATATAAAAAGTAAATATAATGGACACAAATTCATGCATACAAAATTGAAAAGAAGGAAATATATGGTGAAAAGATCTCATCATCGGAGTACGGTTATTAGGAAACAGAAAATATCATCTCTTAATCACACCATTTTAATCTCTTTTATTATCTTTTCATGTCTTAGCTCTCCATGCAGTAATTAATTTCGCCATTCGGACTCGGTTAGGACTTTTAGGGTTAAAAAGTGTAAATTGTAAAATTGTGAATAGACGAAATGTTCGGAATTGGAAAATGTCCTTATGACGTCCATTAGTGCTTTTTCGTGCATTTGCTCAATTTTCTTTTCTTTTTTTTTCATTTTTTCTTCTCTCTATTTTTTTTTCTTCTTTCCCTTTTTATTGCACTATTTGGACTTACTTGATGAATTTTCTCAATTTTCACAATTCCGGGCTATTTGGGTTTTTCGGGATATCAAACGAAAGGAAAATATTTTATAGGCTCAAATTGGGTTATCAAAAGGATAATTTTTCACATCTTTTTATGGCCAATATTTTTGGGTAACAAACGATGTCCTACTTAATCGTCCAAATTGCTAATCACATTACCATATGCATCTCGAGATTAATTAAGTTTAGAGAGATGTTTAGCATGAATTTTGAGACAACATTTCACACATTTCCCATAACCGATCAAAACAAAGGATTGAGATCATCAAAGACTTATTAAAACGCTGAAAAGAACTTTGAGTTAATCATAAACTCGGATTGATTTAAAAACTCATAAAAATTGATAGGCTCGAAATCTCACCGGGTTGGACTAATCTCCACACTTATTCGTTAAGTCGTCAATTTTCTTTCAATTTCCATCTTTGGTCAATTTTGGCTTAGTTCAATTGATTGTTAACAATTTGAGACTTTAAATAGAATAAAAGTGATATTTTTGAAAATTTTAAATTCCAATTTTTATTTATTTTGAAGAAAAATATTTTATGATTAACTCAAGGAACCCTCCCGTTACACTACTTCCTCGCATCGTCGGTCGTCGAGATATAACGTCCTAAGGTACACCAGCGGGACATTCTAAATCCAATCTTGCTATCCTACTAACGTACTTCTACCACTATAACCTTTACCTTGGCAAAAGTAAAGTCTAACTAATCAAGGTGCCTACTCCCTTCAAACCTATTTTGAACATCACCCCCAAAACATACTATCTTCTAATTTTCCTTCTCATCAAGTCCTAGCTACAAGACTTAAATCAATTTCCTTTACCTTGACTCACCTATATACTTGCGGTGAGAGAAACATTTTAGTGCTTTTCTATAACACTTCCATCTCTAAGCATACCATCATCACCCGGCTCACAGTCTTTAATGTTTCATTCACACTATATGATTTATCCACAAAACCAACATCCTTGCATCCTATAACATCTCTCCACTCTCGACGTCATTAAGGTTCATGCGTGGAGCGTCTCACAAGAGAAATCCAAACAAGGAACCCCTCCAATGCACTACTACTTAACTTTTCCGATCATGGAGGTCTGTTAGCTTCAAATATGCCACTGGTATAACCCTATCCCCTCTTTCAACAAAATGTGGTCTGAACTCCCATCTCTACCTAGGATCCATACCACTAAGTGCTCGCACTAACACTTAGTCCCTGCTTAACCAATAATGAGCTTAAACTCACTACTCAACAATAACCTCGCATGCCTTAAATCGTCTCTAAAAGGTCTCCACACACTCAAATCATAATAATGAAACCTCTGCTTACCAAAGTTCCATCTACCCATAATAACAAAGGCAAACTCGACCTGTATCCAGGTGAGATGTCGCAACAATTACATGTTCCACCATGGAGCCGCGGACACGATAGTCTTGCAACCATTGGCCTGCTATCGTTCCGATAAACGAAGAACATATTATATTCAGAAAAATACTATACTTGTATATCACACCTAGAACAAGTAATACAAACAAAATATATATATTTTCAAATTATCAACACCCGCTTTTAGAGCGAATGAAGGAAAATACAACTCCGCTACCCTCGGAAAACACATATACATGCACCATATATAATGTTATAGATAGTGCCAAAAATCTCGAACACACACGAATCTAGGGTTAACGAAATACCGCTACTTTATCTAGTCACACCAAATATACCTCCTCCATCTGAGGTAAAACTCCTAACAATAGCATCGCCAGTCTCCCTGACTGCTCAATATGGTTCTCAGACATAGTACACTTGACCTAACTTAATCAAAATTACTTAACTCTATGCCTCATCTAGGCACCCTACTCTTTTCCTTTAGCTCCTACCGGGCAAGATAAAAGTGTGTGGTTATACACTTCCATATTGCAACATACCTCCATCTGGCCACCCTGACCATATTAAAGTTATCAGTATCATCAGACTCTATAGCCTCGATTCTGACAATCACCTTACTAGCTCACCTTAACTTCTTCGTTAAAAGGAAACACCACCTCCGGCCTCAATAGCCTTGTTTCAAAGAATTTCCCTAGGTGGATGTCCAATAATGGGTTCCATGGATACAAATTCTCCGCAAGTGTTAGCAACACTTATTCAAACAAACCTATCATTCCACTGAAGGACCTTGTCTTCATTGTACCTACATTACTTCGGTACAAAGATTACTTATCCTTATCACTCTTTATTCACGGTCGACATCTGAACGATCCTTATGTGAATGATCCAAAAACTGCATTCTCTTCATTAATGATAGACCAAATGAACTCGTGGTTAAAACGGTCCATAAGATTCCTTTATGGCAAAACATCCTGCTCCCCCGAATATGGTGACTACTGTTCCCACCATTTCGACATTTCCCCCATGAGTGAAAAAATTACCTCAAATTTTCACATATGTTATTCTTACATAACCTTCTCTAAACCAAAGCTCCCGAGCCTTCTACTTCAACTGAGTAAAGATACACCAACTTCATATAAATTTAAATCTCGACGTATGGTCTTTATCAAAGACTCTTTCAGACCCTTAGCTTCATCGGGTAATTCAACTTTAGTACCACTCTATACTACAATGGTACTTAGATACCCATGACTACTATACTCTAGTAGTCTCCACAACAATCCTTGGCAAAATGCCACAAGGGGAGTGACCTCTGCTACGGTATTAGTCCCTATCTTAACTAGCTGTTCCAGCTAAGCCCCACCTCATGTTGCCTTCATTACGGCCTTCCCTAGTCTCCCCTCCTCGATTAGCATAGGAACCTCAAACGGGCATGCAAAAGATTAACTGTAATCTTATGTAATGGCAGAAGAACGAAATCTCATAAGAGGAATCAACAACCCAAATCCTGAGGCTCTATATCAAATCGAAGGCAATGCTGAAAGCGTAGTACGTCTTCACAGATTCCTAAGGACACTAGAACCTGATGCTCTGATACCATCTATGACACCCCACCTAATAAAATACATGGCAATCACTCCTGTACCAAATTAAAACAGGAGTCGCATATGGTTTATTCTTACCATCATTATCAAAAACAAAATTAATTACTAATAACCTATTAGGTTGGCGTCAAAATTTTATTTAAATAATCATTTTAACCAAACCAACCAAGAAAAACCATCACACAACTTAAATAAATGAAACTGAAAAGAAATAAAATAACCGAACACTCGGTTCAACAATATTACAACACAATCGAATCCGCATAAAAGGTTGTAAACGAATAACTAAATGCAGTTGGGTTATTATCCCGAATGTTTATATAGTACCTCATATCTAGATTATAAGGATAGAAGCGTCTATAGTGAACCTGTATGCATCCATGGCTGCTGCAGCAAACGCCTGACTCGAAGGAATCATCATCCAGGCGTCCATGTGTCCTTATATATATATATATATATAGCAAGAAAAGGAAAAATAGGAAAACGGGTCAGAGCTTGAGTTGTAAAAATATTTTGAAAGTGCATAAATGCTTATTAAAAAAAATAGGTTTTATCTCATATTTAAATTAGTATCGCACTCCCATGAGATACCCCTCACCCTACTTCTAATAGTGCACACCTAATGCATTCTTTTAAAATATCCTATTTAAACTACCCTGCCTAACTATTTTAATTCACCTGTCTGCTAGAAACCTCGACAACTCGAGTACTAAGGGCTAAACTTCTCTCCATTTTCAACACTGGACTACATTCATGCGTTGGGTGTCTCGCGAAACGAAATCCAAATAAGAACCCCCTAATACACTACTGCTCGACAGCGTCGATCGTCAAGATCCATTAGACCCTCAACACATGACGTGTATATAAGACTCATATAAACATGTAATAATATATATATATATATATATATATATATATATATATATATATATATATATATATATATTAAATCTCTATATTCATTGTCATATATATCCGGATCTCAATTTACTAGAAAGGGGAAAAACACACCTTATTAGGCTTTTCACTTTATATGATGGCTTGTCTTCATATACAAATAATATACTATACCCATCCAGTATAAAATTATACATTTTGCACACATAAGTATAATAACCATCCCAACGAGCTATAACTCGAGGATGCAGTCTCTCAATGCTATCATCTTCCAGGGAAACACTCACATACCATCCTGGGGACCAGTGGTCAGACTCAATATCACCGACATCGCGGCCATAAGTCACAACGTCTGGGAAGCGGTCATAGTTCCTAACCGGAAAGTGAGAACGACTCATACCCAAGACTTCTCACCCCCAAAATAAAATGGACGACTGTGACTTGGGGACTATCCACACCCTGCTCCTCAAGCCAGGGGCTCAGCCTCATAGCGCAACTTACCATGATAGCATTAGAGGGGGTATGCTTCACATATATATATATATATATACCATTCACACATAGATATATATACATATCCGTATCGTATTTATATATATATTGTAATCGCATCGTATATATATACTAGTGTATGCCCGTGCCTGAAGGCACGACAAAATTTTCCAAAGTACGTAATCGCGAAACGACAACAATTTTTTAAAGTATATAATAGGGAAACGCAAAAATTTTGAAGTGTAATTTTAAAACAATGGCAAATAGTACAATAACATTCAAATAGTCTAGATTCATCAAATAAATTCACATATAATACGAAACATACAATATTCATCCATCGAATTCACATTGTGTCTCAAAAAAACTAAGTGTCAAATTTTTAAAAATATTTGGCATAATCTCCTTTGTTTATGGAACTATTCACCCTGCTTAACAAATAACAAATAGTCCAACATCCAAATTGTCTAAATTCTTCAAACAAATTCACATATAAAATGAAATATACAATATTCACCAATCTAGTTAACTATCTCAAAAAAATAGTGTCAATTTTTAAAAAAAATTGGGCATAGTCTCCTTTGTTTATTGGAGTATCCACCCTATTTAAGGGGTAACAACAAATCCAACAAATTAGAAAAAAAAATCCCAAATTCGAAGATGGGAGCTAGAAGGCAGGGAAAGGAGAATATGTGACATATCCTCAAAATGCATGTGCCATGGTGCTTCTGGATTAGGTGCTACTACTGTTGTCTTCCCATCCTTCTTCCCACCTCTAGCCATGATCACTCTCTCCCTCTCGATTTTCTGTATGATTTGACAAATAATAAACATAATTAATCAGTTTCTCGAACAAAGATACAGTCATATAAGTAAATATACAATCAGTAAAATGAAATATGCAATCACATCCAAATTGTCTAAATTCGAGATTGATTCAGCCGGATCCAATTGGATTACCTCTTTTATACAAAACTGCAGTTTTTAGTTTGATCCCATCATATTTGGTCTACAAATAAAACAAATAACAATATTAGGAAAAAGGAACTATTTGAATAATTTCATATGCATATGTGCGAGTGCATATATGCAGAGCCTGTGTGCATGTTTGTGTGTGTTCGCGTGTGTGAGTGGGAAAAGGGGGAGGGGATGGGAAGGGGGCGCGTGTGAGCGTGTGTGAGTGGGGAAGGGGGGAGGGGAAGGGCAGGGGGCACATGTGTGCATGTGTGTGTGTGTGTGTGTAAGTGTGCGTGTGCGCGTGTGTGAGTGGGGAAGGGGGGAGGGGATGGGGCAGGGGCTTGTGTGTGCATGTGTACGTGTGCGCGTGTTTACGTGTATGCATATATGCAGTGCATATATGCAGTGCGCGTGTGTGCATGTTTGTGTGTGTGTTTATGTGCGTGTGTGAGTGGGGAAGGGGGGAGGAGACGGGCAGGGGGCGCATGTGTGCGTGTTTGTGTGTGTGTTTATGTCCGCGTGTGTGCGTGGGAATGGGGGGAGGGGACGGGGCAGGTATGCATATATGCAATCTGCATATATGTAGTGCGAGTGTGTGCGTGTGTGAGTGGGGAAGGGGGGAGGGGACGGGCAAGGGGCGCATGTGTGTGTGTTTGTGTTTGTGTGCGCGTGTGTGACTGGGCAAGGGGGGGGGGGGGGGACGGGGCAGGTATGCATATATTCAATCTGCATATATGCAGTGTATATATGCATATACATATATGTAGTGCGAGTGTGTGCGTGTGTGCGTGCGTGTGTGCGTGTGCGCGTGTGAGTGGGAAAGGGGGAGGGGACGGACAGGGGGCGCGTGTGTGCGTGTTTATGTGTGTGCATGTGTGAGTGGGGAAGGGGAGAGGGTATGGGAAGGGGGAGCATGTGTTCATGTGTGTGTGTGTGTGTGTGTGTGTTTGTGCGCATGTGTGCGTGTGGGAGTGGGGAAGGGGGGAGGGGACAGGGTAGGTATGCATATATGCAATCTGCATATATGCAGTGCATATATGCATATATGTAGTGCGAGTGTGTGCATGTGTGCGTGTGTGCTTGCACGTGTGTATGTGCCCGTGTGTGAGTGGGAAAGGGGGGAGGGGACGGGCAGGGGGCGCGTGTGTGCGTGTGTGAGTGGGGAAGAGGGGAGGGGACGGGAAGTGGGAGCATGTGTGCGTGTGCGCATGTGTACGTGTGTGAGTGGGGAAGGGGGGGGGGACGAGGCAGGTATGCATATATGCAATGCGAGTGTGTGCGTGTGTACGTGCGTGTGTTTGTGTGCGTGTGTGTGAGTGGGAAATGGGGGAGGGTACGGGCAAGGGGGCGCGTGTTTGCATGTTTGTGTGTGTGCGTGTGTGAGTGGGGAAGGGGGAGGGGACGGAAAGGGGCAGCATGTGTGCGTGTGTGTGTGTGTTCGTGTTCGCATGTGTGCGTGTGTGAGTGGGGAAGGGGGGAGGGGACGGGGAAGGTATGCATTTATGCAATCTGCATATATGCAATCTTCATATATGCATATGCATATATGTAGTGCGAGTGTGTGCGTGTGTGCAAGTGTGCGTGCCTGTGTGCGTGTGCGCGTGTGTGAGTGGGAAAGGGGGAGGGGACGGGCAAGGGGCGCGTGTATGCATGTTTGTATGTTTGCGTGTGTGAGTGGGGAAGGGGGTTGGGGACGGGAAGGGGGAGCATGTGTGCGTGTGTGTGTGTGTGTTCGTGTGGGCATGTGTGCGTGTGTGAGTGGGGAAGGGGGGAGAGGACGGGGAAGGTATGCATATATGCAATCTGCATATATGAAGTGCATATATGCATATGCATATATGCTATCTGCATATATATAGTGCGAGTGTGTGTGTGTGTGCGTGTGTTTGTGTGCGCGTGTGTTCATGTGTGTGAGTGGGAAAGGGGGGAGGGGGTGGGCAGGGGGCGTGTGTGTGCGTATTTATGTGTGCGCGTGTGTGAGTGGGGAAGGGGGAGGGGACGGGAAGGGGGAGCATGTGTGCGTGTGTGTGTTTGTGTGCGCATGTGTGCTTGTGTGAGTGGGGAAGGGGGAAGGGGACGGGGCAGGTATTCATATATGCGATCTGCATATATGCAGTGCATATATGCATATGCATATATGTGGTGCGAGTGTGTGCGTGTGTGAGTGTGTGCGTGCGTGTATTTGTGTGTGCGTGTGTGAGTGGGAAAGGGGGGAGGGGACGGGCAGGGGGCACGTGTGTGCATGTTTGTGTGTGTGCGTGTGTGAGTGGGGAAGGGGAGGGGACGAGAATGGGGTGCATGTGTGTGTGTGTGTTTGTGTGCGCATGTGTGCATGTGTGAGTGGGGAAGTGGGAGGGGACGGGGCAGGGGCGCGAGTGTGCGTGTGTGCATGTTTGTGTGTGCGTTTGTGTCCGCATGTGTGCGTGTGTGAGTGGGGAAAGGGGGAGGGGACGGGACAGGTATGCATATATGAAATCTGCATATATGCAGTGCGAGTGTGTGCGTGTGTGAGTGGGGAAGGGGGGATGGGAAAGGTATGCATATATGCAGTGCATATATGCATATGCAGTACGAGTGTGTGCGTGTGTGCATGTTTGTGTGTGCGCGTATGTGAGTGGGTAAAGGGGGGAGGGGACGGGCAGGGGGCGCATGTGTGCATGTTTGTGTGTGTACATGTGTGAGCGTGTTTGTGTGCGTGTTTGCAGCATATATGCCTTTGTTTATATGCATGTTGGAGCATATATGCCTGTTCATATATACAGTGCACGTGTGTGTGTGTTCGTGCGTGCGTGCGTGCGTGTTTATGTGTGTGTTCGTGTGCGCGTGTGTACATGTGTGAGTAGGGAAGGGGGACGGGACGGGCAGGGGGTGCGTGTGTGCATGTTTGTGTGTGTTTGTGTGCGCGTGTGAGTGGGGAAGAGGGAGGGGAGGGGATGGGGCAGGGGGCGTGTGTGTGTGTGTGTGTGTGTGTGTGTGTGTGTGTTTGTGTGCGCGTGTGTGTGTGTGTGTGAGTGGGGAAGAGGGGAGGGTACGGGACGGGGCAGGGTTGGTGTGTGTGCGTGTGCGTGTGCGTGTGTTTGTACAACGTAAGCAATGGCACGAAACATTATACTACTAAAAGAGGGTTATCCCCATATCAGTAGCTACAGGTAATACCATTTAGTGTAACACTTACGGGTGATGTCTATAATAACAATTAACGAATAATTAACCTAAAAGAATATAACATCGATACTAAAAGTATTGAATACATTAAATAAAATGCGATCCAATATGTATACCTGCAAAAAAACTCTTCGCTGAACATCGCTGCAGACATGGATGATATGAACATTCTATCGACAACCTGGGATGCAACAAACATTAAATATTAATCAAGTAACTTAACAATTCAAGAGGCATGTCAGGTGGTCGGTCAATAGTAAATATCAAATGATGTGCAGCTGGGGGCATATATTGAAGATTAGGCATATGCTATCATCCGGTTTGAATACATGATTATATGGGCACTCACCATCTATCTTGATCTTGTCTAGTAATTCAAATGGGAAGCCAACCCTCGGGATTTGAACTTCCATCTTAATTATGGTATTGCAACACTCCATGAAAATCTGCTCATCCTATCTGAAAATATAATTAAGGATATATTTCAACCAATGTGTATGAAAAGTAGTAAAATGGAATCTATATACACACAGATAATTATAGATAGAGAAATTATTTGTGCAGTACCGTAATTTGTGTAGTTAGATAAATGAGGCATTTGCATCCCAATGTGTGCAGTACCGTAAGAAACTGGAGATGTATTGGTCTCTGAACATTATAAGAATAACTTCATAAGCCCATCATCCTATAGTACTAAAAAATTGACCCGTCGCTTTCACTTGTCGATATCTTAATATTAACCCGAAACTTTGACGATGAGATGTTAATCGGGCAGGGAAATTTCGTGAAGGTGTATAAAGGGGTTATTTCTTAAACAACCATGTGGTGCATATACGCTGCATCAATGTGCCGCATCAATGTGCTTCATATATGCTGCATATATGCTTGCATATATGCAGATGCATATATGCAATTATACATATATGCTAGATATATGCAATTATACATATATGCAACATATATTTTCAATACTAAAACTACATATCCAAATGGTGCATATATGCTGCATCAATGTGCTGCATATATGCAATTATACATATATGCTGCATATATTTTCAATACTAAACTACATATCCAAATGAATACACATCAGGTAACTAACATGTTGAATACCGAATTGAAAAAAAACACAGAGAAAGTTCAAAGTTATCTCCTTAAAAGTTAGGGGATGTTGTTGATGTCCTATCTGCGCGATGTGAATCGCTGCCTGCAAATCTGAGTGAATACGAATCAACCTCCCAATGGTCATTCAAAATAGGTCACTTATTAAATGGGGAATTCAAAATAGGTCACTTATTAAATGGGTAATTCAAAATTGGTCACTTATTAAATGGGGAAATGGAAAATTCCCAGATTCCCAAATTCCTAGCCATGTTATTCGATAAAAAGTCCAAACTGTGCATGTGTGAGTGGGGAAGGGGGGAGGGGCGGGGCAGGGGGTGGCAGAGGGGGAGAAGATGAGGGAGAGTTGTGTGTGTGTGTGTGTGTGTGTGTGTGTGTGTGCATGTGTGTGTGTGTGTGCGTGTGTGTTCATGTGTGCGTTTGGGGAAGGAGGGAGGGGGAGGGATTTTATCGAGGGAGGGGGCTGCATATATGCATCGCATATATGCTCTACGTGTGTGAGTGGGGAAGGGGGATGGGTCAAGGCAGGGGGTGGCGGAAGGGGAGAAGATGATGGAGTGCTATGTGCACGTGTGTGAGTGGGGAAGGGGGTAGGGGACGGGGCAGGGGGCGGTGGAGGGGGAGAAAATGAGGGAGAGTTGTGTGTATTTGTGTGTGCGTGTGTGCGTGGGGAAGGGGGGAGGGGGGAGGGATTTTACCATTGCATATATGAATATTCATTGAAGTAATAGACTTGGTTGAGCCTAGCATCTAAGTGAACAAATGAAGTTGGCATTTTAAATCAGAAGTGATATGTAGGGCATATATGCAATATGCATATATTCATATATCGTGGGATAGCTTGGCGTATCTATAGAATCCCACTTACATTACGCCTAAACTAAATCTCCCATAACACTATCTAAAATCACGTTTTCAATTCATCAATATCACTAATCTAAACTCAAACGAAAAAAACATACATAAATTTTGGAAGTTGAATTAAAATGGATGCATGTGTGTAGTCTAAGACTTCTTAACAACATGTATTTTCATTTTTCAGCCGACACAGTTTTATATTTTTAACCCAATCACAACTGAAATCCACTACCTCATAAGCATATTTCATCCTCTGAAAAGACATATAACCATTTCAGCAATCCAAGTTAATTACTGAGAGTTTACAACATGAACAAATTAGAATTTAAAAAATTATAGGGATCTAACTGTATATTAGACCTTATCTAAAGTTATTTTAATTTCTGCAAACTTCACATTAAATTATGAAAAGCATTTGATTATAACATGAACAATTAGAGTTTGAAAATTTACTAAAGACCGAGAGAGAGAGAGAGAGAGAGAGAAGAAACAAAGAGATATTACCATAATGCTTTAATATGCACCGCCATTGGAAAGAAATATGGTTTTGTAAACCAAATTTAAATATGGAATAAAGAAAACATGATTAGATCAAGAAAACTACAAAAGAAAAATAGAAATCTCATGTTTTATACCTCAATGCGAATGTGAATCGATCAATTAGCGACTTATGGCCATTATAGCAGCTAGAGCTACAGCTAGATCACAACAGCCCCTGCTTTTCCTAGATCACAACCCCTACTTTTCCAATGTTTCTTCATCACAATAACTTTTCCAAGGTTTCTTCACAATAGATAGAGCTAGATCACAGTAAAGAAAAATCTACAAATCTACACATAAAGAGAAACCCAATCGAAAATAATAATCCAATTTGAAACAATTTCACTTTTATAAAATGGCCCCATGTCAGATGACACAAAGGCAAACATTCGCACAAATGTTCATATAACAACTCTAAGCATTCGTCACCAATAAACAACTAACATACTCATCATTGGCGGTGGCATCATCTTCATCAACATCATCATATTCATAATAATCATATTAATCATCATAAAAAAGGATAAACTAAAAATTCATGTTTTTGTTGGCAATCACTACGGTTCACAAAGCGAATAACAAAGATGGATAAAATTGCAAAGAGTTTAAAAGATCAGGTAATATAGCAACTCTCAAAAAATCAAGTCCGAAATTTAAAAAGCCCTAAAATTTAAAGTGGAGTAGAGAACTCACAGTGATAAAAACCCCCAAATTGACACGTCTTTTATTTTAATTCTCTGAATATTATATAATGGATTAACTAATATTTACACTGCCCCAAAAAATGTTTATTTAGGCCATCCACAGAGGGCAATGGCTTAGAAACGATACACATTTCCTGTTAAAAAATGTGTAGATCCATATAAATTTGCATTTATGATTAGACATTGTGTAAGTGGCGCCCACACTAATTGGCGGTAAACTATCATCCACCCAAAGCCCTTGGATGACAAAATGTTACCCGTCCAAATTTTTAATTAAAAAATATCTTAAAACCCAATTTTTTTCATCCCCATTAACATAACCTATGAAAGCCAAAAACACTAATGTTTTCAGTCTAAAACAGAAATTTATATCCATAAAGCCTTAAATCAAACAATAAATATATTACGCGAGTGAGGAACAGAGTTCTACCTATTATGCATCTTCGTGGTGAAGAGTTTTCTAGAGAACAAATACAATCATATTTGGAGACCTAAATCAACCTGCAATGTATCATAAGGAAGAGAAGTGAAACAAATTGGATAAAGGTGTAAAAACCCTTTCTACAAAAATATATAAATAGAACCATAAATTGAAGCTGAGAAAAAAATTGATCTCGAAGTGAAAAAAAAATATAATAACCCCCCCCCCCCCCCCAAAAAAAAAAGAATGAAGAGATGCGTGAGAGAGAAGAGGGGTAGTGACCACTGGTGCAGATCGGTAATAGAGGGGGGAGGGGTAAGCTCATGAAAACACAAATATTGATAATCAATAAAAAAAAAAAGCATAAATTTGATCCCTATGATTCCTAAACATAAAAAATGAAAAAAAAATAATTGAATCAAAATTCAAATCACAAAAGGAGAGGACGATGGCAGCAAACCGTAGAGATTTCTAGGTTTGCCCCGAAATCATCCCTCTTTACTACAACTAAGATAATACTCCTCTCATTGTGATAAAAAAAATACCTTCTGCATCGGAGGGAAGTAATGAGAGTCGTTCGCGGCAATAAATTGGTTTTGCTTTTCAAACCCGAAGTCAGTGATGGACCTCCATTACATATCGGTAATAGAGAAAACACAAAACCCTCTTAATCTTCCATGGAGCGTTAGGTTCGTGGGTTGAGAGTGACATATAAGAGAAAAAGGGAATGGAGCATGTGTGTGTGTTTCTATGTGTGCGTGTGTGTGTTTATGTGTGTGTGTGTGTGTGTGTGTGTGTGTGTGTGATTCGGTGTGCGTGTGTGTGAGTGAGGAAGGGGGAGGGGGACGGGGGTTTACCATGGGCGGGAGGGGGCTTCGTCCGGCACCGGAGCCATAGCCGGATTGCCCTGTGTGCGTGTGGGTTTGGGGGGTTTGGAACGAGATAATGAGGGAGAGATGTGAGGATGACGGGGGTGGGATTGGGGGGTTTCTAGCGAGAGAATGAGGGAGAGATGTGAGGGTGTGCGTGTGCGTATGAGGGAGAGAGGGTTACTAAAGTTCCCTCATTTTCAAATTAAAGGGTAATTTTGATGAGTAAAAAGGAGGGGGAAACCAAAATAGTGAGGGGTAGATTTGTAAAAAGGAAATGGATGTGATCTAAACCATTAAAATGTGTAAAAATATGTAAGGAGGTGGCATCGATCCGCACCGTTAAAATGTATACATAATTCAAAAACTTCCCTAACTTATTATATATATATATATATATATATAATAGATCATTATTCAAATATATACCTGGCTAAAATTGCCAATCTCATAATAACATTTAAGTATCTTCCTACTTAAATATGCCTCACACCTTAATTTCTATTAGGGATTTACATACTCTCCAAATATCCTGATTCATAATCGTATGATAAGTATACCCTCAACTTATCTTTAACCTATAACCCAAATTCCATCCTAGTCGCCTGGTAGGAGTTACTCACTAATTCCATACAAAATTACTTTTTCCTAATCGCGCAATAATTTTTCTATAATCGCTCGCTAAAATACTCCCTTGGGTGTCACTCACTCCGAACATCCATAATTAAATAAGTTTTGGATTTTACCCAACTAATCCAAGGTGTACATTTCACTCCAATAATAATTATTTAAAAGTCCCCTCTTATGTTTCTGTAAATCCCAATTTTCTAATCCTTCAATTTGTTTATTTTTCTCGAAAATATACCTTAGTGTCACACAATTATAACACCCTCCTAACCCCCATAAGTTTCCTCAAAATGGTTAGTGATAAATTCCCTAGAAGAATACTTATTTCCTCAAATAAATAAACTAGGAACAACTAAATCGGAATTTATCCCACATAATTAACCCCCAAGGCAAAAATTACCAAAAACCCTGAAGGGTCGATCGATCGACCCTTGTCCCTTGATCGATCGATCGATCCTCTACCCTCGATCGATCGATCACTTCGGATAGCTTCTTATCCGAGAAGCTATTTCGGCCATTAAAGCTTCTCCCAAGCTTTTATCTCCTCACTTAAAGTCCCCCAACCTCAATTAACTACATATATACAAACACTAAGTGATCTAAACGCCCTAGAACCCCTTTACCAACAACAATTTTAACTAAATCCTAAGTTTTCCAATTGGAATATTTTCCGGGGTTAATCCGTTAACTTTTCTGAAAACCCATTTTGGTTCACAAAAACCCATCCCGAAAATCTTTGTGGTTTATCACTACCAACCACAATATGAGATTTATGCTTTAAACAAAATAAGTAAGTAAACACTTGCCTCGTGGATAAAATCCGACGATCCCGAGTCGAATCCCACAGAGTTTGGCCGGAACCTCTCTTTTCTTACTCTTTTCTCTCATCCTCTCCTCTCCTCTCCTTTTTATTTTCTCTCTTTTCTTTTCTTTCTTTCCCACTCCTGTGCCTTACAAGGGTTTAAAACCCAAAAATGACTCGTTTACTCAATTACGAGTCTCTATTAGCCAAAAAATTCTCGGAGCCTAAACAATACCCCCGGATACTCTATTCTAACTATCTCGGTCATTCTGAGACCAACCGCGGAATTTCCATCCGAGGTACTTGACCGTAATTCCCTATTTTAACCCATCACAACTTAATGCGAGTTTTCCAATTAAAATATTGTCCTCTGTCGCTTTACTCAACTACGACCTGTAATAAAATAATCCTTATCATCTACTTATTCCCAAAAGTAGTTATACCATGCATAGAAAATCATCTAACACCCCTAAACTCCAAAAATTATTATTCTGATAAATTCCTCAAATTTCCAAATTACACCCATTTATAAAATTTAATTTCCCATAAAAGTGCGGGGTATTACACATTGGTAAATTTACTCTCACCTTATTCTCGTAATACTTTGCTCTATGCTTCACTTGCTAATATTTCTCTTCTTTACAATTTGTTATCGACTTCGTCATCCTTTATCGCAGTCGCGACGAGCTGGTAAAGAGGAATGCTGATCTTGAGAAGAATAATGCCGAGCTGGAGGCCAGCTTGAAGATGGCCAATATTGTCCAGAAGCCCTCTGATCTCACTATGTCTGAATCCAATCAAATAAAGGAGGTGGTGATCAAGGAGCTTGGGGAGCTTAGGCAGTCCTAAGACCTGGTCTGCTCGAGCAAATTGGTTGTGGTAGAGGAGAATAAGGTGCAGGTGGAGAAGGTGAAGAAAGTGGAATCTGAGGCAGCCGCCCTTAAGGAAATATTGTATAATGTAGGATGGGATGTTGTGTTCGAGGATGTCGATGTTTAGATAGGCTACATCAGTCGACTAAACTTTAAGAAGGGTTGGAACAAGGCTCTCCTAGCTGCTGAGGTGGATATCAACTCCCCACTGTTCGACGAACATGATCCTGGGCCTAAGCCCGTGGTGGATGAGGCACCTGCTCCTTCCTCCGACGAAGTCATTCCTGCTCCCTAGACTGTCCCTGCTAGTTCTCCTTCTGACCAAGGGATCGTGATTGCTCCATCTGAGGGATATGTTCCTTCTGCTGCAGATAAGGGAAAATAACTAGTGACCTCGGAGCAAACTGAGGTTGTTAGATAGAATGCTTTAGGGATCCCTTTGTATTTTTTTTTCCTGCTGATGTACTTGGAATCTTTTATTAATGAAATGAAGTTTTGTTCCTTTCTTCATACTGCTTTCTTCCTTTATTGCTTATATGGTCTATAGATGATTGATGTTGATGAGTATATACCTTCTACCTCTCAACTCGGAAGAATTCCTGACCCTAATTCCAGTAATTAGGTTCTCCAAGCCTTCATAAGGATTTACATGTCCCTTAGGTCGAAGAACAAGATCTTTAAAGACCAGTCCAAGCTCATTGCCAAACTGAAGGATAGACTTCAGTAAATGGAAGAGGTTGGCACTTCTGTTCAAGAAGAAGTGAATGCTCTGAGAGATAAACTTCTGGATGCCTCCGAGATCAATCAAGTCGGAGAAGTTCTTCAATGGGAGATTGAGGCTCTGAGGAGGGAAGTGTCACGACTCAAAGAGCATGCGTCGAGAATTGCACCTCAAGTTTTAAGGGGTTCCTCTTCATCGGTTGGTCCGTGAGCTGGTACAGATGATAGGGTTACATCCAGGGAGGCTGAAGAGCTTCGAGGAGATATTAGTCGATCATACGTGATAGCTACTAGGCTCCAAAGAGATGTTACACTGTCGAGGCATCTGTTAAAGAAAGGTCCTCGATGAGTGTGGGTTTATGGTTATGATCAGGGCTAGATAGATTCTCTGACGAGGTTGGCAGACGTCGAAGAGCATATATTAGGGGATGCTTGAATGCTCTCAGGGAGATGAATGTCCCCAAGAACTCAGTGCTATGGTATCGTCATGAGATCTCTCCTTCGACTCTGATGCGTAACCCTTTCAGGAGGGACGACCAGTGTATCCCCATAGATGCTATCCCTAGGCAGTTACTAGAGCCAAATGTAAATGAAGCTGATTTGGAGTTAGCTCCTCATCCATACGATAGCCGGAGAGCACGAGTAGTTGATTATCTTGCTCGGAGGCCTAATGCACATTAGGATTTATTTAGTTCAATGTAACTCTTTGTAAATGTAATGAAATAATGAAATATTTATGTTTTGGGCGATTCTCCGACTAAACAAGTGTTGGGTATTTTTTTACGTCATTGATTTCTTATTTAACTATCTTGGTCTCTTCTTAGACGACTAGAGTTGTTTCATCGGGTGAGTGTCCTCCCAGCCCAGTATGTTTATGAGATACCACTCTTCCCTACTTTACCTTTTAGGTCGTGTCATCACACTCCCTTAGGCCTAAGTGTGGAAATGGTGAGGACACACCTGGTGTTGGATGTTCTATCCGAGCAGGTTTTTAAGACAAACATCATTTGGAGACCAATTTGATTTGGCCGAGCTACCTAAGGATCCCCTATAGGGCTTCATATATTATCGAGGTCAATGATGAGAGGTTGTTTGTGTTTTATAACAAAAATCTGAGGAGAGTAACACCCAACTTTTATATGCTGAGTAGGGTGCCTATTGTTTGGAAAACATGTGCAAGTTATAAAGTTCATAACAATAAATTAACACTTCATATAATGCTACTGCCAAATAGTGTTTTATTAATCACAAACAATGAAAAACCAGTTTCCAACTTCAATAATGTAATAAAAGACCATTATGGAAACTAGAAATAGAATTTCTTTAGGTTGGCTGACAATGTAATAAAAGACCATTATGGAAATTAAAAATATAATTTCTTTAGGTTGACTGCTTTCCAAGCTCGGGGTATCTCTCTACCCTCTAGTGTTTTCAAGTGATAGGCTCCATGCAGGTTGTCTCTTGTTACCTTTAATAGTCCCTCCCAGTTTGGACCCATCTTACCATCAGATGGTTTTACTACACTGCTAAGAACTTTTCTTAGGACATAGTCCCCAACCTGGAATGTTCTTGGATTGACCTTTTCGTTATAGTGCTTTGCTAGCTGTTGCTGATAGCTTGCTAATTTCACTAAAGATAATTCTCTACGCTCGTCAGCTAGGTCAAGTTCAATGAGTAATGTTGCATCATTCTATCCTTGGTCGACCAAGGTGGACCTCATGGTTGGGAGGCCAGCTTTTAAAGGGATGATTGAATCCATTCCATATGTTAGTGCGAATGGGGCTTCCCCAGTTGCTCGTCCTGGGGTAGTGCGGTAAGCCCATAAAATATGTGGCAGCTCGCTCACCCATGCCCCTTTGGATCGCTCTAATCGCTTCTTCAGTCGATCAATCACTATTTTGTTCGAAGCTTCAGCCTGTCCGTTGCTCTCAAGGTATGCTACAGAGCTGAAATGGTGCCTCATCACGTGGTCATTACAGAAACCATGGAATAGTCCACTTTCGAACTGGGTTCTGTTATCAGTGATGATCGTTCTAGGGATCCTGAAATGGGTAATTATGTTCTTCCATATGAATATCATCATATATGCATCTCTGATGTTAGCCAGGGGCTCTACCTCAATCTATTTGGTGAAGTAGTCTGTCGCGACTAACAGATAGTTGCATTTACTGGCAGCGGTAGGAAGAGGGCCGACGATGTCCATACCCCACTGGGCGAAGGGCCAGGGGCTAGTAAGTGATTTTAGTTCACTGGCAGGTTGGTGAACAATAGGAGCATGTATTTGACATTTCTCGCACCTACGAGCATATACCCCAGAATCTTTCTGCATGTACGGCCACCAGTAGCCCTCCTTCATTACTCGAAAAGCTAGCGATCTTCCACCAACATAGCTCCCACAAATTCCTTCATGAATCTCGTGCAGGACTTTCTCAACTTCCTTCGGGTGAACACATTGGAGGTAAGGGCCTGTGAAAGATTTTTTGTACAGTTTTCCCTCAGGAGATAAGTGAAAACGGGCAGCTTTGACTCTTATCTGATGAGCGACTTTTTTATCTTCTGGTAGGGCGCTATATTTCAAATAGTCCCTTAGGGGGTCCATCCAATTAGGCGCTAGTTCAATATGGAGAATATGGCCCGTGTCTACCATCTCGTTGCTCTGGTTGATGCTCGGCTAGGCGAGGAAGTCGATAGGAATCGTTCTTTTTAAGTCAGAGTCCATTACTGAGCTCAAGGTCGTTAGGGCGTCAGCATGACTGTTTTATCCTCTGGGAAACTACTGGACACTGACTTAAACGAAGTTAGACATCAATTTCTTTGCTAAAGCGAGGTAGGTTGCCATTCTCTCATCCCTCGCGTTGAAGTCTCTACTTATCTGATTAGAGACTAGTTGTGAGTCGCCGAACACCTGTAGCTATTTTGCACCCAATGTCGGTGCCTCCTGTAGGCCTGATATCCATGCTTCATATTCCGCTTCATTATTTGAGGCTTCAAATCCAAGCCTGATTCATTGCTCGATAATTCTATCATCTGGGCTAACGAGCATGATGCCTACTCCTACCCCCTTAGAGTTGGAGGCTCCGTCAACAAACAGTCAGCAAACACCTTGTGTCGAGTGATCTTCCTTTTGACCCACTTGTTGAAGTTGGTCGCAAGACTGTTCGCCTGTAAATTCCACGATGAAGTCGGCGAGGACATGCCCCTTAATTGCATTCATTGGTTGAAGCTGGATGTCAAATTGTCCAAGCTCGACCGACCACTCCTATAGTCTGCCGAACATAACTGCTTTCTGCAGGACTACTTTAAGGGGGTGTGACATAAGGACGATGATAGAGTGAACTTTAAAGTAGTGCTTTAATTTCCTTGGGGCTATCATTAATGCAAAGGAGGGCTTTTCCAATGGTAGGTATCACTTCACGGCATCCAAGAGGGTCTTTCTCGAGTAGTAGACAGGGTTCTGGATTCTCATTCTTTCGCATACCAATGCAGAACTGACAGCGTGGCTGGAAACTGTAAGGTATAGGTATAGGGAATCGTTCTCTTGAGGTATTATGAGCAAGGGTGGTGTGATGAGATAAGCTTTGAGCTCCTCTAATGCTTTTGAGCAATCTTGATTCCACTCCACTGTTTTTCTTTTCTTCAATACCTGGAAGAATGGTTGGCACTTTTCGGATGACTTCGAAATGAATCGATTCAAGGCGGCGAGCATGCCCGTGAGCTTCTATACGTCTCTTATCGTGCGAGAAGGCGTACCTTATTGATTTCATCGATCTGGTATAGGTTGACTTCAATGCCTCTCTCGCTAACCAAGTACCCGAGAAATTTTCATGACTGGACACCGAAGGAACACTTGCTCGCATTGAGTTTTATTCGATATTTCCTGAGGATTTTGAAGGTTCTTGACAAGTCTAAGAGGTGGTCGTCTTTGCACCTTATCTTGATGAGCATATCGTCAATGTAGACTTCCATGGTATCTCCCATTTGGTCTTTAAACATCTTGGTGATCAGTCGTTGGTAGGTTGCTCCAGCATTTTTTAGCCCAAAGGGCATAACTTTGTAACAATATAATTCAACGGTGGTGACTAACGCTGTCTTGTCTTGGTCTGCTGCGTATAAAGGAATCTGGTGGTATCCTGAGTATGCATCCAGGAAACTCATTATTTCATAAGCTGCTGTTGCATCCACCAACTGGTTGATCTTTGGGAGAGGAAAATTGTCCTTAGGGCATGCCATGTTAAGATCAGTGAAGTCAATACAAACTCTCCATTTCCCATTGCTCTTTGAAACCACTACTAGGTTGGACAACCATGTAGGGAGTTAAACTTCCCGTGTGGATCCTGTATCCAGCATCTTCTCTACTTCTTTTTCTACGGCCTTGGCCTTTTGGAGCGCAGTTCTCCGTGCCTTTTGTGCGATAGGCCTAAAATTCGAGTCGACGTGAAACCGATGATAAACCACACTAGGGTTAATTCAAGGCAGCTTGTAAGGTTCCCACGTGAAAACATCCAGATTGTTGCTCAACAGTAATATCAATCTTTCTTCTCTTAATCTGTGAGAGAGTCCCCAATCAAGAACATCCTGTCCTTTTTGCTACCACCAGCTGTGACCTTTTCCAGGTTTTCAACGACCCGCTCAGAGGGGAGGATCCTGGTCTCCTCTACTCTGGGTCTTCCATACTTTAGCTACTATTTTGAAGGTATCAAACCTTCTTATTCCTTAACCTTCTCTTTTCCCTTCTCGACCTTCTTCTCTAGTTTTGGGCGGATGGCTGCTATGAATCACCTTCTTGCCATCACTTGATCTCCGTGGATCTCCATCACTCCTCGCTCAGTCATGTACTTGAGTTTCAGATGGTAGGTCGAGGGAATGACCTTCATCGCATGTAGCCATCCTCTGTCAAGGATAGCCTGGTAGGGCGATTCAATGTCGACTACTAAAAACTCCATCACCTTGGAGACATTTTATGCCCTCACTGGAAGTACGATATTTCCCAAAGGGATAGTTACTTTCCCAACGAAGCCAACTAGAGGAACAGTGGCTTCCTTCAAGTCGGTAACATTTAAATTCAATTTCCTGAATAGGTCAAGATACATTACTTCAAATGATCTTCCTTGATCGATGAGCAACTTGTCTACATCATAGTTTGCTATCCTGAGTGTAATGATAAAGGTGTCATATGTGAATACGATGTGTTTTCTATATTCAACATCATCTTCTTGCCGATGCTTTCCAGACTGTATTTTTGCTGGATCGATTTGAAAAGCTTGCATTACTGTTGTAAGCTTTTTTACTTCCATCTGGGCTGAATTTCCTTGAATCTGCCTAAGATCAGATGCCCCATGAATCACTATGAGATCATGGCCAGCATCCTCCTCGAGCACGTTGTCAGGTCTTGTATCTCCATTGGTAGTGACCTTTTTTGCCATTTTCTATACAAACTCATTCAGGTGCCCAGTGTGGTATAATTCTTCAAGGTCAAATTTGAGATCTTTATAGTGCTCAGTTTTGTTCCCTCCTTCCTTGTGAAAAGTGCATCTCAGCACGTTGTTTCTCTTTGAGGGATCTCCTCCCATCTTTCAGGGCCACTTGACGAACGGTTCATCCTTGATCTTCGCTAAGATCTTGTAAATTAGTTCTTTGAAGACAGTGTTTACTGCCTGAAATGCTTTTGAAGCATCATTTTTATTCTCGTTCTTGGATCTACCCTTGCCCCCATTATTGCTCCCTTTCTTCTGGTTCTCAGCCTTGTCGTTACCCTTGGTAGCGAGCTTAGCTCGACCATTCTCCCCTGCACTGAGGGGGGTCACATCCTCAACTTTGGCATACTTCTCGAGGCCAGCCATTAAGTCATCAATGGTTATTGCCTCATTCTTAGTGAGGGATTGGTGCAAAAGGCAAGAGCTGGGTAGGACAATCTTAAAAGAGGCTACGGCTACCTGCTCTGAGCAGTCGTCAACCTCGTTAAACAACTCCCAGTACCTTCTCACATAGTCCTGGAGGCTCTCCCGAGGAATCTTCTTCATTGTTAACAAGGCATCTATCCTCTTCAGATGGGAGTTGTTGGTAGTGAAGCGAGCCGTAAAGAGCTCTGCCAGGGACTCAAAGCTCCTGATGGATCTATGAGGGAGTCTCTCGAACCACTTATGGACTACATCATGTAAGTTCGACGGGAAGATCCGGCACATTAGTGTATTCTTATGGCTCCAGAGAGTCATGGCCTGCCTGTACTACCTAATGTGATCGACAGGGTTAGTATTTCCATCGTAGGTCTTCAATCTAGGAATTGAGAACTTCTTGGGGGATTATTCTTCTTCTATCTCCCTTGAGAAAGGGGACTTCATCTCAGTTCTGAGAGCTCATCAGGCTAGCTCTCTGGTCGATCTGGCACCTCGATGTGCTAGGTATTGGTCCATCTCTCTTCAGGCCAAATTTTGTATGGCATCATTTCCTCGAGTTGGACTCCTGCATTAGTGAGTTGGTCGTTGTTACTCGAGCGAGTCATTATCCGATTCGTGTTCCTTAAATCTTTGAGATCCACGTCTAGGTCTCATTCCTCGGCTGTGAGAATTGCTCGCCTGAGGGCTATGAGTGCAATACTGACGTCGCCTAATGCTGCGATGGACTTCTTTGGACATCCTTTCCAACCTCCTTTTAAGGTGAGCATTCTCAGCTTCTTTCTTGCGAGAGGCCTCCCCTTACTCTTGGAGCCTTTACTCATAGGCATCAAATAACCTGGAGATTTTTGTGGACCTGCCTGGTCCCTGACTTTCTTCTGAGGCTTGCTGTTCTGGGCGAGCCCTCTGATCTGAGCGTCGAACTTCAGATCTGATCCTGCGAGGGCAGGCTGCTCTTGGATATCCCCTGCTTGAGGGGCATTCCTAATGTGACCAGATATTCCAAACTCTTTGGTGGTGAGGGCTTTTTTAAAGGAAGACAGATGTTCTTATAGACGGCTCCAATTGTGGTGACAATTAAGTTCAACACAAATTAAAGCAATCACCAGAACAAATAAAGAATGTAAGGAATGACAATCACACAACACAAAGTTTATGTAATTCATCAAAAATTCCTACGTCCACGGTGGTGCTATCAATATTATTTCTCTATACTCCGGGGAGTGCTTTACAGAAAAAATAATACATGTACTTTTCCCCGGGCTAAAGGTTTGTTATATACATGCTTATTTTCGGGGAGTGGGGGTGTTTGACTCCCCCACATTAGTCCATAACCCCTAGAATATCTCCTTATGAGATTTTAGGAATTTGACTGGGTTGTAACTGAATTAGTTAAGGCGTGAGGCCTCCAGACTTTGGGTCAGGCTCTACTGGGCTACTCGTGTAGGTCCAAGTGACAAATCGAGGTACCCACAGGTCCATATACCACTGTTTGCCTACCAATAGAAAATTTGCAAATGAAAAACCCCTACAATTGCTATACCATTTGTTTAATAATTATTCTCCAGAATATCAAAACGAAGCTGAAAAGTAGGAGGGTAGTCGGTGATTGACCGTTTGTAATGTTTCTTTGATCCTCTTAGCATTTCCAGTTGAAAATATGGACTGGCACACATTAGTACATAATCATATATATTATATCTGGAAAATAGGATTTTATATATAAGTCTAAAATCTTTTTAATCCTCCTGATTCTTCGAACATTAATAACGTCAAACATTTGATTCTAAACCATGGAATATTCATGTGGAATAGAGAGAATAACAAATAATGTGATGGGACAATTAAGTGTTATATAATTTAGTAATACATCACAATATCTTTTATACTATGACATCAATTAGATTTAAATTTAAATTTATAATGAATTCATAAATTCTACACACTAAATTTATTTTTCATGTGTCTTATTTTCATTCTATACCATCATGCAACCCACGCGATGCGCGAGCGCATTACGTTTATGGTAAATTCAATATTTTAAATTCATAAAACATGTAAAATATCAATCAAAGTATTTAAGGAATAAAAATAGCAAGTTAACTTATAATTGTAAAAATAGACTATATTTACCCTACTCTTCCCCATATTAGTTCCATAAATATATTATCCAACATCCAACAAATAAGACTCTCAGTTACATAGGTACTTTATCAATATACGGTTAAAAAACATTCCAAATGGGTTATATAATTCATGTTTTATTCTTAAGTTTTAATGTTCTGTTCTAAAACATATTGAAAGGATATTATCTCAGTTTCACATGCAAATATAGTGGTTCTACATATCAAATGTGTTTATTAAACTTTGACTTTATGTATAAAAAGAGTGTAAAAAATGAATCTCTTTTCTTTCAGCTGTAACAACCCGCCTAATGGGATACTGGGCAATCACTCCTATATCAAATTATAACAGGAGTTACATATAGATCATTCTTAGCATCACTGTCGAAAATCCATTTAATTACTAATATCCGATTAGGCGAGCGTTAAAATTTTAACTTAACTACTCTTTTAATCAATTAAAATAAAACATCCACAATTTAGTGCGTAAATAAAACTGAAATGAAAATGAAATAAATTAAAATAACCGAACACTCGGTTCAAATAATACAACCATATCGAATAACGTGTGAAGAATAAATAAAAACAGTTGGACCATGGGCCCGAATGTTTGTACAATACCTCCTATCTAGAGTACAAGGAACGAAGCATCTACCGAGAACCCGCAAGCATCCACAGCTGCTGCAGTAGACGTCCGACTAGAAAGAATTTCCATCTAGGCGTCCCTGTGTCTGGACACCTATATAATATATATATATATATATACACACAACAATAGAGGAAAAGTAGATATGCGGGTCAAAGCCCGAATTTTGAAAATATTTTGCAAGTGCATAAATGCTTTATTTTTAGAAAAATATTTTTATCTCATATTTAAATTGGTATCGCACTCCCATGAGATACCCCTCACCTCTCCCCTAATAGTGCACACCTAACACACGCTAACAACATGCCCTAGTCAAGCTATCCCTGCCTAACTAGTCTAATTTACCCATCTACTATCTACCCCAGATAGTCTAAGTGCTAAGGGCTAAACATCCCTCCATTCTCAACACTACACTAAGTTCGTGCGTGGGGTGTCTCGCAAAGCGAAATCCAAACAAGGAACCCCCCCGATACACTACTACTTGGCAGAGTTAATGGTAGAGATCCATTAGGCCCGTAGCACACACAAATGTATAAATACATATATATATATATATATACAGCAATAATATGCGTCCGGATAATATCTCCCGGACTGAGGTTTACGTAATAAACTATATAATACACATCCGGATCTACCTCTCGGACTGAGGTGTATTCTATACTCATATCAAAACCTTCCATTTCCCTTCTCATATCCAGGAAATGTACTTAAAAGCCAATTCATTAGCATGAATTGCTTTACCATATCATGTACTTTTTAAAAGCCAATTTTATTATTATATAAATGTTTTTCCTTTATATATCATCCCATTTCCCTTTTTATAACTCAGGAAATGTACCCAAAGCCATTTTCATTAGCATGAAAATGCTTTGATCAAATCATATGCTTCCACATCCCTTCTTCCATCCGGGAGTGTTACCGAAGCTAAACCTTTATCCCATTTCCCTTTTTATACTCAGGAAATGTAAATATAAAGCCAATTCATTATCATGAATTTCTTTAATAAATCTAATACCGCCCCTCCGGGTTTCCCCACTGGACGCGCCCCTAAATGGCTATCATCTTACAGGGCATATCTATACAAGACAACCTGGGAACCTAACAACGTCGAGAAGCGGCCATATGCATACGGGATAGTCAAGACCACACCCGGAATCTCCTAACCAGCGCAGTAAAAATAAACGCCCATATGGACTAGGGACTATATCCAACCTGCTCAATAGCCAGTAAGGCTTTACCACAACACGCGCAACTTCCCTTATGATAGCGATTTAGGGAGGTGTGTATAATCCATATTTTATCAATTATGAAAATCATTTGTCTTTCCATTTTGAAAATATTCATTTTTATATTTTCAAAATCATTTCCATCATATCGTATATATATACTTTAGTCACATAGTATATACATATATCTTATATTCCTCCTAGAATATATAACCGGCCATAATGGCCTATATCATCTAGCGATGACCATAATCCCAAATATTCCCTTCAGGAATCACAATCATGCATTCATATAAGCATGATACTAAACCCAAATATTTCTTACTTCGACAAATAATAATTACCTTAATCATCTCTTAAGGATTTATTCCCAAATCCAGAAGTCCCTTAGGACATAACCCTCTAATATACTTTAATTTAGAAGGCTCTTAAACTTAAATCTCAAAGAGGAGAAGTAATAATAATCTCCAAAATCTTGGGCTGAAAACAGGGCACCGGTCGACCGGTCCTGGACCCTCGATCGACCGCGGGTTGCAAATAAGCCTACGAAACAATGCAGTAGGCCCTATTTCCTTGACGCGGTCGACCGGCCTTAGGGGCGCGGTCGACCGGTCACACCAGGTCCTCAAAACTTTAATTCCTCAAATCCTTAATCCAACAACCCAAATTCATTTTCGGGGTTTCTAAACTACCCTAAAAATCATCCAAAACATCTACACGACTAATCCTAGCTTGTATTTTTCCAATTCCCGATTTGATTTTCGAGTTGATGATTTCAACCTGGAGCTTCCATCTTGTAAATATCATATCAAATCGAGGAAAAATCAGAAAAATACGTGGTCGATGCCCACGCGACCGTATCGAAAATATCTACAACTTTTGTGTTTTGGCCGAGAGCTAAATCATTTCTCTTCCTGGCCGAAAATGACCCCAAAGGCTACGGGTTCACTATTCGTTGTCTTCCCCAAACTCCCAAACTCCATTTTTTCCCCATTTTTGTTGTCTCTAACCTCATCCAATAACTCAACCAACATCTAATCTATATTTTTCAACTAACACATCAATCATTTTGGGGTATTAAACTACTTTCTTAGGCTTTGGATCTTAAAACCCCAAAACCCTAGATTTGACATTTCTCCCATTTCAATTCCATTTATTACTCCATTAACATGATTTTAATACTATAAATCATTAAGAGTTTACATTACATCAATATGTAAACTCATATCTAAGTTTTCCCAATTTTATTTTTAGGGTTCTAACCCAAAATCATATTTTTACCAACTATGATATGAGATTAATGCACAAAAGTAAATAAAGCAAGTAAACACTTGCCTCGTGGATAAAATCCGACGACCTCGAGTCGAATCCGGCGGAGTTTGGCCCGAGATCTCCATTTCTCCCCTCTTTTATCTCCTCCTCTCTCTCTTCTTTCCTTTATTTCTCTTTTCTCTCTATTCTCTTCCCTTCTCCCTCTTTAAATAGGAAGAAAAGGGTTTTTAATCCTTAAAACCCAAAAACGACTCGTTTACCCAATTACGAGTTACTTTTACCTCTAAAATTCCCCGAAGCTCAATTTCGACAATCGGACACTCTTTTCCGACTATCTCAGACATTCTGAGACTCATGGCGCAGTTGAAATTTCCATCCGAGGTACTTGACCGCAAATCACTATTCCAACCCAAAATAAATAAATGCGAGTTTTACAATTAAAAAATCTTACCTCGTGTCGCTTTACTTAACGGCGACATATAATTGAATTATTTCGACCTATATAGTCCCAAAAATAATGACAACATCCTTCACAAATCATTTAATCCTCGAAAATCCCAAAATTACTATTTAGGAAAATTCCCCAAATTCCAATTTATACTTAATTATGGAATTTAATCGTCCCCAAAAGGGCGGGTTGTTACATAAGCCTCAACTTTGGATATGAAATGAATTTGTTTTACAATAACAGAAAATAAGAATATGTTGGCATATGCAATTAGTTTCCACCACTAAAGACGACCATGGCACAAAGATCCTGCTCTTTTTATCAATTTCATTCACAACGAAGTTGAATCCCTTGAGTTTGATATGTGATTAGGGATTGTGATATTGTATTTCTTAAGCTTCTGGTAATTGGTAAATGTTGGGGGCAGTAAAAGTTTTATAACTGTTATTTTGTGAACTTAAACTTTTTAATTTTAAAAACTCACGAAAGGGGGTAGAGAAAGAAATGGGTTCAAAGAAAAACACCCTTTTTAGGACTACAAAATCATTAGCTAAAATAGTTGTTGCTTACCAGTTTGGAGAAATTACAGATTTTATGTTATGTTCTATAGTCAGGTAATGTTTTTGGACTACTAGATCTTTGAATAATTATTTGGGTTTAATCCAATTTTTTGTGTTAAATACAATTGCTAATATTTATTTACGTTTGCTACATTGTAGGTATGGAAGAAAGTGGGGCGAGTAATGCTAAATGATGGGTACAGAAGTGGAGCTATTAGGGAGGCAAAGAGATGGTGAAATGGAGATATTTTAGAGCAAAAAAGTTGTTGAAGTTAAACAGAAATGAAGATAATTTGGACTCAAAATGTTGTTGTTTCCTTTAACTTTAAATGTGTTGAGTTTTGCGTGTTTATTTGCATGTTTATTTTGGACATATGTTTCTCAACTTTAGATGTTAAGTGAGACAATTTGTTGCTGAAATTTGGTGTGGTAAGTTGGATAAAATGTTGATTTCCATGAATTTTATATGTTCAAAATGTTGGTATCCGTGAATTTTATATGTTCAAAATATAGTTTATGTTTTATATAGAATGATGTTAACACAAATTTATTACTTGACTCAAATTAAAAATGAATACTATAAAAGGTGCTATATCAATCTAGTTTGCAATTCACCAATGGAATAAAACACACTTATTTAATTAGGTGTCTAAATTTGAACAAACGAAATTCAATTTTAATTTAGCCCCTATGCATGCATATAATTGTTCAATCAAATGATTCAAATCATGCATATAAAACAAAGATGAAAGATTCAGGAAAAAAACCTTTCGAGTAAAAACATTTTTATCACTTTGAAAAGTTTACAAGACCATTGACTTACATACAACCTAATAATTGCCCAAAAGTGTAACGCACGGTTTCTTTGTCGAACCTTCAAAGTTATGAGAGACAGCGAAAAACTCGTAATTGTTGGTTTGTCATGTTCGGCTCGTCCACACGCAGAGGTATACGCTCAGTGTCCACCGACCAGATATGGAGATGCCTTCTCCATAGAGGTTTAACCATAGCATGATTGTTCTTTGGGTTCCAAAAGATTTACAAAAGTGATTGAGAATTTTATGTGTGAATCGAAAAGATGTTTGGGGAATCAAAAAAATGAAGTCTTGTTGTGTTTGAACTCTCAAAAATGTTTTTTCAAAGACTTACCAAAATACACCACCGAAATAGGTATATTTATGTTTTTAGAAAATCTAAGGCGGCGCAAAATTTATCAGGTTCGTACCGGTTCGACTTTGATGATTATGAGATCGGTTCGATTAGATAGAAATCTCTACATTAAAAGAAAAGCCGGATCTGTTCATTTCTCTTCTTAAATTGATCAGTCCATTTTGCAAAAAAAATATTTTTTTCCTAAACTTGCCTCAGATTTATTAAAAAAAATAGTAAAAATTTCTCAATACTAAAATAAAATATTAAGGATTGAATGTTGAAGAACCTTGATTATTCAAATCTGTCTTGACGTGAATGTGAGCTTGAACTTCAATGACGGTGTAGCGGTATACGACATACTAAATAGTAATGGATAAAATGTAGTTATAAAGCTCCCCCTATGTCTATGTAGGTACAAAATAGAAACATCTGAATTATCAATCACAATATGACCTATACAAATCTACCCTCCCATGAACCCAAAACTGAAAAGGTACATGATAAGACTTCATCTTTATGCTTCAAATCTTCAACATCAAATCTCAAAGCTTTTCTCATCAAATTGTGAAAATATTGATCATCAATTAGTACCTACACACATGAGACAAAGAAAAACCACGTGACGCATCGAGTTTGAAATGATTAAGCATATAAACATCAAAGCATAATCAAATCTACTCCATACTAAAACAAATTCCCCAATAATATCATTATTCATTCTCCCCCTTTTTATTTTTTTCGAAATAGACAAGGAAAGGAATACATCACATAAAACAAATTGGGGTGTCATGGTAAACAAGGCAAACAAACTATTTTTGATTTTTCAGATTTTTCATAAAAAAATGAAAAAATGATGATATAAAAAATCATACACCATGAATTTACAATAAGATAACCAAATCATGGAAAAGGAATGAATAGGTGTGAACATATTCAATAGTAAAATTGACTCAATCATGACATGTTGTGTACGATGCATAAGTGTACTCCTAACGAATGAACATAAAAAAGGTCCTTAGGTGTAGAAATGTTGAATTTAGATGACATCATCTTAATCATATCAACAAATCAAAGTATAAATGATTCACACACCAATAACGTCCAAAACTATATAATGATTTTTCATGACATTCAATGATGTGCAAACCGTTATAAATACCATCCAAACTCCCTCATTAAAAGATAATGATTTTTATTTTTTCTTATGAGGTGATGAAACTAAAATCTATTCGCCCATTGTTGGCATATATTTCTTTTTATTGTCTTTCAATTTTTTCAGGCTCTTTTAAACCTCATTAGACCCCGGATAATTTTCAATTCCTCACTTTTTTAGTTCCACTTAAATGGTGGCTTTATCACAAAGGAAAACATTAAATACCATTCGGAGCCCTTTTTGAATTTTTAAAAATAAATCACACAAACTCACAAATGGTTTATATCATGCACTACTTTTTGTCAAGTTTTATCCCATTTGGTTCGTTGTACAGACAAAATTGAGATGAAAAAACTCAACCAACAAGTAATAGAAAATCACAAAAAATCAAAACAAATCCGTGCATGTGTTAAATAAAGGTGCAATATAGGACAAATGAGTCAAACATGTAGGTAGCAACAATATATCATCTCAAACACTCCAAACTTTGTTAAGCACATGAATGACACAACATATTGTCTCAAAACACTATCAAGTAGTTACATGGATAAATGGAATGAAATTGTAACTCGATCATCCTAAACGTTCATTCATAAGTGGTGCAAAACAAAACACAAAACACTTTTTGTCTTTTTCAAAAAATTTATCTTTATAAAATCGTCTTGTTTTTTTCAAATATGATCTAAAAAGTATATCTAAAAAAACAAAAATCTTTTTTGTATTTTTGAAAAATATATCCCAATGGAAAAATATAAATAAAAAAATGATACATACTAGCAATAGGCAAAAATGTCATCATGTAAGTCACCTTATACTAGCAAATATGTCTAGATCTCAACCGGTAGGTAAGGTGGAGTGTTCCAAAGATGTTGACATCTTTTGAAACAACTCCATCAAATCATGTGAAGTATTGAACAAAAACTTTATTTGCTCTCGAATATGTGCAAACTCTCTATCATCATGTGCAAGCAAAGTATCTTGGGTGGGTGCATGTGTGCGAACATGAGTAGAAGCAAAGCGTGACACATTACCCAACTTAAAACAAAACTGCCTAAGGTGTCCTCTCTTTTTGCAATGGGAGCAAACATAAACATGCCTAGGTACACCTCTCTCAAACTATCTCCTATGTACTGTCCTAATAGATACGGGATGCCTAGGTGGGTTGGGTCGAGAGCTATGTGAATCTCTCACTGAAGTAGGAACCGACTCGGGTGCAACAAAAGAAGTGGATGTACCGTCATGACTTATTCCTATACTCTCACCACTACCCAAAATGGGATTGAGAACCATCTTTTCAACCGTCTTAGATGAATTTTCTAAAGGTACTTTGACCTCTAGGTAACGTTCGAGATCACTCTCGAGTTAGGATAGACGTGTCATCAGACTAGACAACGTGACGGTTAAGTCACACTTTTCCCTCCCTAAAACTTCTTTCTCTCTCTACGAATCTTAAATCTGACGACCTAAATCCCTATTATACTTCTTTATTTTCAAGGCCTCGGTGTAGAAATCCCTAAAATCTTTTTGGAGATCATTTTCATCTCCATTCTCAAACTCGCTCTCATCCCCACTAGAAATACTCGACACATCATCATTGCTCACGTGAACACTATCATCGTGGGACAAAGTAGATGTGCTCCCATGAATCGAAAATGATATACACATCCCATGTTCTAAATCTTTACCAGACTCATCTTCCTCATCTTCCTCACTATCAGTAAGTTTGATGGTCATGGCAGTTTCTTTTCCCTTTATATTTAACCTAGTAGGACATTCTTTATCTATGTTCCCTCTACGCTCACACTCAAAGAACCTTATCTCCTCCACCTTATCACTTTCTTTGGCCTGCTCTTTCTTTATATTTTTTTCAAAATATCTCTTTTTATTGGAAGAATTTTCTTTAGACATTTTGAGAAACTTTTTAAAAAAATTCGCAAGTAAGGCCATGTCAAAATCAAACTCGTCCTCAAACTCGGACTCGCATAAAATAACTTTCTTTTTCTTATTTCTCTTCTTTGAAACATCCTCACTCGATCTCGACTGTAACCTAAGTGCAATCCCTTTATATTTAGGTTTGATAGTTTGGGGAAACATATCTAACTCGTAATTCTTAAGTTCACCTACCAACTCTTCTAACTTAAGTGTGCTCAAATTTCCCATCGAGTTTAAAACAATGACTTTCGAAATAAAATGTTTTGGAAGGGATCCAAAAATATTTTTCACAACTTGCGTGTTATCAATTAACTCACCCAAATTATAACTAGTGTTGACAATGTCTAACAAACATGCGTAAAACTCATCAAAAGTCTCGGAATCTAATATAGTAATGGTCTCAAATTAGGTGGCTAGATTTTGAAATTTTGACTCTTTAACAGCGGTTGTACCTTCATGTGTCAATTTTAAAACATCACATGCCTCTTTAGACATGGTGCACGTCATAAAATGATGGAATTCGTTGGGAGTGACGACTCCAGAAATAACACTCAGACCATTAGAATTAAAGGTAAACAATTTATAATCGTCCTCATTCCAGTTTGACACAAGTTTTAAGAGGTGACATTATCAACAATCACTATGGGAGGAGTCCAACCATTTTCAACCAACAACCAAACTCGCTCATCTCTGGATTTTCAAACAGATTTCATGTGTACTTTCCAATAGGCATAATTATCACCGTCAAAGATGGGAACCCAATTATATAAGGGATCCATTTAAAAACTTACAACAAAATCATTTTTTTTAAAAAAGGTTGATATCACAAAATTTTTGCGATAAATATGAATTCACAATAATATAGTGAAACCTGCTCTGATACCAATTTATAAAAGGTGCAATATCAATCCATTTTGCAATTCACCAATGGAATCAAACACACTTATTTAATTAGGTGTCTAAATTTGAACAAACCAAATTCAATTTAAATTCATCCCCTATGCATGCATCTAAGTGTTTAATCAAATCATTCAAATCATGCATATAAAACAAAGATGACATATTCAGGAAAAATACCTTACGGGTAATAACCTTTTTATCATTAGGAAAAGTTTACAAGACCATTTACTTACATACAACCTGATAATCGCCCACAAGTGTAACACACGGTGTCTTCGTCAAACCTTCAAAGCTTCGAGAGACAGTGAAAAACCCGCAGGTGTTGGTTCGTCATCTTCAGCTCGTCCACACGCAGAGATCTACGCTCGGTGTCCAACTATCATATATGAAGATGCCTTCTCCATAGAGGTTGATGTAATACCCCGTATTTTTATGGATTTTGAATTTCTGGATTTATTAAATTTAATTGAGATATTAATTTAATTTTAATCCAGAATTTTATGTTAAATATTTACTAGCGTGACGAGAGTTAGTAATTATTGGGAATTTGTTGAATATTACTGTATGAGTAAAGTAATATATGAAACTCGTTTTATTAATAGTGTCACGAGTGAATAATATGGCAGTTATGGAAATTTAAGTCGGGACACGCCAATGTCGCGTCGTAACTAAATTATTATTATAAAAGTGAATAAATTTTAAGTCACCCATATGGTCATTTTGAGTTCACTGAAGTGTCCGGAAGGGTCGAGATAGTTAGAAAAGTGTACCCGGTGGTTTAGTTTGGGTTTCGAGGCATTTTTAGGCCTAATTGAGATCCCAGGAGGTTATTATAGACATTTTGTAACTTTGGGTAATTAAACCCACGGATTTTCTTAGGCTATATTATCCATTTGGAGTTGTCTCTTAGGGTTATCAAACCCAGAATATGAGAACGGCCATTAGAGAAGAAGGTGAAGAGTTTTACAAGAAAATCAAGGCCTATAACTCACTCGATTGCACCCCCACCACCACCAAAACATAGATCGTACGACGAGGAATACAACCATATTTTTTTCATCAACAAATTAGACCCTTGAATCCCAGGCAAGTATCTATCTTACTGATTTTTAGTTGGTATTTCTCCCATGTTAGTCTAGGAATGAAAACAATAAGTTTTAATTGAAGAATTATATGTTTTGGAAGAGAATTTATATGTGTTGTAGGGAGAATACATGTAGTCTAAAATCTTGATCATATATAGAGGATTATCCATGAATTTATTATGATATTTTGGAAGAAGATCTGGATTAAAATAGAGGTTTGTGATTTTTCATGAAAAAATTAGTTTTATAAAGAAATCTGGGATTAAACCCCTTTTTGATTGATTCGTTGAGGATTTATTAATGTTGTTACGTTAGAACTTATTTATATATATTGCTTATACATTAGGATTACTTTTATGGGAGTTTGGGGTGAAATTATAGAGGTTTAGAGGGGTTAGAATGATTGAACCTGTAGGTTGAAATTTGCAAAAAACTGGGCAAGAACTTCTTGATTGATCGATCGACCATGAGCATCGATCGATCGATGATCGATCGATCGACCCCATTGCACGATCGATCGATCCCTCCGGGAAAACCGCATGTTTTTCCCCTTTTTGTTTAATTCGGATAAAACACGTGGGAACCCTTGAATATCTTTTAAATAGTATAATGGGACATGAACGGGACTAGTAGGGTCTAAGTAGACTCCGTTGAGTGAAATTGAATATGGGATAAAGTTGTTGGTTAATGGAGAGTTATACATACATTGGAAATTGTGCATACGTTAACTAAAGATTTGACACTCGTGAAAGATTTAGACCACAAGGTTAGAGAGGGTATACCTACTGAAATTATACTTAGTAAGAGAATACTTCGAGAGATGAGAAGTAAGTAAGAAATAAATTTTTGAATGAGAATAAAAGAGGCGAATCCGTTATGTGAGATAATTGAGTAATTTGTGCTCAGAACGGATAATTATAATTATGGGTCATGGGCGCACCTAATTTGTTGAAAATGTGAATATTTATATATATGACTGTGTGACTGTGCATATATTATGTATTTGTGTAAAAATCATACCCGGACTACTTGCTACCACGGAGGTTTTCGCGTCGGGATAGTCTTATCTCGATTGGACCTTAATGGGTGATATTGATTCGTACCCTAGAAGATAGTATCCACGCATACAAGCTATCTGAGAATGATAGTCAGATGGTACTAAGAGATGTGAGGGTATGTGTTGACCTCTTAGGACTTGGAACAATGCTTCGCCTCCATTTGATTGTGTATTGTGTTAATATAGTTCGAGAGTGATTCCGAAATAGTATTTCCCTTTGTTTGAGTGATACGGGTACTTGATAGCAGAGTATGCCAGCACTATAGATTTATATGGGGTGCCGATAGTATATATATATATTATATTAGTGATTGATATATATATATATATATATATGCTTATATATGGAAACTTTCTACTATGTGTATAAGTAGTTAAGTAATGAATAAATGCTACAGCTTAATAATAAGTGATTGTGAATTTTGTAACAGTACTAAGTGATTCTAAGTAACGTAAGAATATGGAAGAGAATGACTTTATAAAACTAAATATTATGGCCTTAGTACTTCTCGGGAAAGAACATTATGGAAAAATAAGTTATATAGACTTATGTGATTAGTAGTACGGTAGGCGTGCACACTAGATGAGAGGTGAGAATTCTCAAGAGAGTGTCACATACTAACATGGTGGTTATATTAGCCGGTAATCATTTTAAATACTTTCTAAACTATTTTTAAAAATGTTTTACACTCGGGCTCTGACCCGTTTTCTGTCATTTTTCTCTCTCGTTTATATATGTATGTATTATAGGTGCCCAGTCACATGGGCGTCATGCATAGGTTCTTTGGATTGGATGTGCTGCAGCTTATGTGGGAGTTGCAGGCCTTTGCTTTAGATGACCTCTTCATTGATTTAGTTCTTACTGTAGTTCTTTATAGTAAGGGCATGTGTCGCCTGATTTCCAATTCTGTTTGGATTTGTTAGAGATTTATGTTTATTTATATTTCCATTATTCAGTACTCTTTGCGAGAGTTAACTATTGTCAGGATGATTTGATTTATGGTTCTTAAACTTGGTTTGGATTGTCTAGATGGTTTAATTCTTGTGTGTTAATTTCCATCCTTAGTATTTATGTGATTCTTAAACTGTTGGTTATTAATAAAGGTTTTCATATTGGAATTTAATAAAATGAAAATAAGACTTTAAATTGTTTTGACACTTAGCTTAATTATTTAGGGTGTTCAAATTGGAAATATTATTTTACAACAGTGATGCTGAGAATGAACTAACCGTTAAACTGTATTTTAATTTAGTAAAGGACTGATCACCCGGTATTTAATTAGGCGGGGTTTCATAGGTGGTATTAGAGCATCAGGTTTTAGTGTCCTTTAGGATCTGTGCGACTTATTATGCTTCTAGCGTAACTTTCTTTGATATAGAGCCCTATATTTAGGATTGTTGATTTCTTTGGTGGGATTTCGTTCTCCTATGATCACGTATATATCAGTGAATCTTATTTACGTTCAGGCATGTTCGAACAATAAAGTATGGTAGATGAGGGCCGTTGGGCGAGTAGTGGGAGGCAGGGCTTAGTGAGGTCGTTAAGCATATTCGAGGATGATGACCATAGTCGAGGCCACCCCTATTAAGGCACAAGAGGCTAGGACTTTAAAGACGGCTAGGACGCCGCCTACAAATTCCAAGTGCTGCTATAGTCGAAAGTGATGCCAAATTAGACTCACCCAACGTAGTAAGCTTAGGAGAGGGTCAAATGGCAAATTGAGGAGAGTCATCGACGAAAATTCTAGAAATACGGGAATTGTGTGTGTTACCCAACAAAGGTAATATATTCAAGGGCTTGGGCATATGGCGGAGTGTGGTTAACTAGAAGTGAAAATTTGGGGTAAATTTTTTCTTGACTCATCGGAGCAAAGTTATAATTATGGGAGTCAACCACCACATTTAATAGTGAAATATTGCATAAATGGAAGGACCTTAGGTACTATTTAACCGCACGTTCCTTCATCACTTCTTCAGAATAAGATGTGAATGTTGTTCTAAATCTATCACGAAAGGGACGGACAGGGGTCCATTTGTAAATGAAGTTATACTTTTAGCAAATCTTGTATCAGCGAAAGTGGATACCAATGGTAGAAAAGATTTCAAGTGGGAGATCAACTCGTGAGGAAAGTTGATAACAATTACGGAGAATTCTATTGCATAGTCGATCCATATGGTGTCCGTAGAGATGTTAACGCTTTATATGAAAGGAGCTAAAAATATCAAAAGATTTATCAGAGAGTGAGACTTGATGAAACGGGGTTAGCAACGCGCCGCAAGGGGGAGACCCATTAGAGGACTCATTTAAATGATCTGGATAGATGAATTCTTACAAAGCTATGGTGAATTCAGTAAGAGTTATTGAATCTAGTAGCAAGTTCCTCAGGGCCAACAAAGCTAAGGGAGCGACGGGGGTAGCCATCAGTATCGAGACTAATTAAGTCCCAGAGAAGTATGACAGGAAATAAGTGGGTTATGAGTTGGGGTATTTTATGGAGAGTAAAACCACACGAGTTAAAAAAAATTCGAAGAGAAAAAAAGGGCAAGGGTATGGTACTTCCAAGGGAAATGGTTACTGTAATTTTCGATTTGGTTCAGACAGACGCGTTATGTCTGGAAGACCATTAAGTAGCCAAGGCGATTGGCAAAGTAGAAGTATGAGTTTTATCCTCGGAGGATGAGGCGTATTTTATGTGACACGAGCGAGTCATTGCATTTTTATTTATTGCTAAGAATTTAGTGCGTATATCGATAGCATTATTATTATGTGTATGTTTTCCCTGGTATAGCGGGGTTGTTTTCAGTGATATCCGCAGAGGATAAATGGGTGCATTGTTTTTGTTATATAATTTATTGAGATTACTCTTTTTAGTGATGTGATATGCGAGTATATTATTGTACTGATTATTGTTTTATAAAAATGGTTAAAACATTAGTAAGGAGTGATTGCAAGGCTATCGAAGCTACTACCCTCGCGCGACATGTTTTGTTTGGATAATACCTCACCTGCGAAAGGGTTGGGCTCACACTCATTTTATATATATTATAGCGACTTCAAAGGGTATAGTGGTACGAAAATGTTTAATCCCAGGGTGGTTAGGGACTTTGTTATTATGATTCAGTGTGTGTATTGGGTTTACCGTTGGGCAGAAAAATTTCACTCATTATTATGTGTAGCGCTCAGGACTTAGTGTTAGGAGGTGCGCATTGTTATATTTATCCTTTTAGAATGTGAAAGTTAAGACTTATATTCATATGCTTGGGAATGGGATTTTGAGAGTCACGATTGTATACCTACGAGGTTTATGGAATGTGATTACGACCAATACTGAGCAATAGTGCAATTAGTAAAAAGTTCTTTGTTTCAGTACAATTGTGGGAGGAGATGTAGTTTTATATCAAGAGACGAAATTGAGGGGTGAAAGTTATGGACAGAGGACCCAACGAATTTCTTTAACCGACTATGCTAGGTAGTAGTGTATCAGGGGGGTTTCTTGTTTAGATTTTTCTTTGCGAGACATCACACGCATGAAACTTAGCATAAGGTTGGAAGTAGAGAGATGTTTGGTCATTAGTCCATGAGTCTAGTACCTCGGTTGTCATAGGAGCCAGTAATTATGACTTTAAGTTAGAGTTAAGTGACGATTTAAGGCCAGTGGAGACAGTTGTATGGTAACGAAACATTGGAAGTTTTGTTTTATCACCTAATCAAAGGGTGGAATGATTATAAGGAGGACTTAAAAACTTCAATTTTTAGAGTGATTAAGAGAATCCAAGTGTTGTAAACACATTGTGAGCACAAGGGAAATAAAGAATTGGGTGTTATGCTTGAAGCGTACGTGATGCTTACATCAGTATGCACGGTTTCTAAGGTGTGTGGGAATCTAGGTTAGTTGTTGCTTGTATCGTTCGAGTTAAAAAGATGTGGGAATAGACGCGTGGAATATATGTTATGAGAACAGCATAACAAAGTGGAACTTGGTAGAGTATATTAAGCGTGGTGCAAAGGACAATAATCCATATATACATGTACAATCACAATGGCAAACACGAATTTAGATGGAAGGCAATGGGAAGTCATTTAGAGGTATTCCTTGAGAAGGATAAAATTTAACTATTATGGAAAACACTCTGAGCGGAGTTTTATCTAGTCAAGGGTTGAAAGTGACTTGCGCATAGGTTGAATGATGAGGTTAGTAAGGTATAAAGGTTCAGTGGTGCACATCGTGGAGAAAAGTGCATGGGTCGGAACTTTCAGTATACGCTAATGAAAGAAGGGGAGTGTTAAGTGTCACTTATGTGAGTCATTACAAGTAGAAGTCGATGTTCAGAGAGACATAGCGAGTAGTTTCTGCGGGCACCACTCATAGATAAAAATCGGTTGGAATGAGAGTATCAATCAAAGAACTTTGTAGCAAACCTATGATTCCTAAAATAGAAAAGAGCAATTGTGTGAAACTTCTTGAATGGGGTGCCACTTCAAGGTAAGGTCACGAGTTCCTTAGAATGTGTGGAACAAGTTGACCTATAAAAAAAAGGATTATTATTCTTTTGGGGGGTATACACTATTAGACAGTGTTCCCTAACCTTCTTTGAAAATAAGAATCGCTCCGGTAAGAGGTTATTCCTGGTATTTTTCTGAACTAGAATTGGATCATTGAACCCCACCTTCAAACCAGAGTTTCAGGATGTAATGGGGATAACGTTTCATTTTGAGTAGGTTGTACCACCCTTAGCTGGAGAGTAGGCAAGGTGATTAAAGATCAGTGGAACCATGTGAAAGTAATTTTGAATTCATAGTGATTATTTCATTTCCACAACGGATGTATCTAGCAAGCGATGTTGAGTACAATAGAGTTCTGTGGAACCACTCATACTTTTTTATTGTGGACAAACTGCTTATTGAAATTTTGTGTGGAAAAACCTTAAATATTCTCCCTCTGGTTGTTTAGAGGTGACTAGATAATCAGGATTTTGATGGGCTGAGTTAGAGTCTGATGACTGTGGTGGAATTACCACAGCTGTTTTAGGTGACTTTTGAATGTCGTAAGAGTTAAGTTGCAAAAAAATTGAGATTTGAAGAACTGGCAATAGTGGTCAAATGTTCGCGTGGTTTCTCTCAAAAAGAGAGTTTTGTGATTAGATAAATACGAGTAATTGTTACGTAGTGAGGTGCGGCCTCCCTAATTGAGACAAAAAGGGCCAATGATGTGTAGGCTCGTCTAATGCGAATCGCAATGGATTGGAGCACAATGTGAAGTGACATGATTAAGGTGTGACTCTATAACTGTTAGTATTCAGAGTGTTAAATAAGCTTATTGTAAGGCGTAGGAGGACTATAGAAATTTGCCTTACCCGAAAGTCTATTTTGAGTATTGATAAAGTATCCAGATCGACTTTACCAGGCATATCTTATTTTTCGAATTTCGGGACGAAATTCCGTTATTAGGGGGGAAGTATGTAATACCCCGTATTTTTATGGCTTTTAAATTTGAGGATTTATTAAATTTAATTGAGATATTAATTTAATTTTAATCCGAAATTTTATTTTAAATATTTACTAACATGACGAGAGTTAGTAATTATTGGGAATTTGTTCAATATTACTGGATGAGTAAAGTAATATATGAGACTAATTTTATTAATATTGTCACGAGTTAATAATATGGAAATTATGAAAATTTAAGTTGGGACACACCAGTGTCGCGTCGTGCCTAAATTATTATTATTATAAAAGTGAATAAATTATAAGTCACCTGTATGGTCGTTTTGAGCGAGCCAAAGTGTCCATAAGGATCGAGGTAGTCAGAAAAGTGTACCCGGGGGTTTAGTTTGGGTCTCGGGACATTTTTAGGCCTAATTGACATCCTGAGAGGGTATTGTAGACATTTTGTATTTTGGGTAATTAAACCCATAAATTTTCTTCGGATATATCAGCCATTTGGAGTTATCTCTTAGGGTTATCAAACACAGAATATGAGAACAGGCATTAGAGAAGAAGGTGAAGATTTTTCCAAGAAAACCAACCCATATAACTCAATCAATTGAACCGCCACCACCACCAAAACGTAGATCACGCGACGAGGAATACAACCATATCTTTTTCATCAACAAATCAGATCCTCGAATCACAGGCAAGTATCTATCTTGCTGATTTTTAGTTGGTATTTCTCCCATGTTAGTCGAGGAATGAAAATCATAAGTTTTAATTAAGAAATTATATGTTTTGGAAGAGAATTTATATGTGTTATAGGGAGAATCCATGTAGTCTGAAATCTTGATCATATATAGAGGATTATCCACGAATATATTATGATATTTGGGACGAAGATCTGGATTAAAATAGAGGTTTGTGATTTTTCATGCAAAATTTGGTTTTATAAAGAAATTTGGGATTAAACCTCTTTTTGATGGATTCGTGAGGATTTATTAATGTTGTTACGTTAGAACTTATTTATAAATATTGCTTATACATTCGGATTACTTTTACGGGAGTTTGGAATGAAATATAGAGGTTTGGAGGGGTTAGAATGATTGAACCCATAGGTTGGAATTTGCAAAAAATTGGGCAAGAACTGCTTGATCGATCGATCGACCAAGATCATCGATCGATCGATGATTGATCGATCAACCCCATTCCATGATCGATCGATCCCTCCTGGAAAACCGCATGATTTTACCCTTTTTGTTTAATCCAGATTAAACATGTGGGAACCCTTGAATATCTTTTAAATAGTATAATGGGATATGAAGAGGACCAGTAGGGTCTAAGTAGAATCCGTTGAGTGAAATTGAATATGGGATGGAATTATGGGTTAACGGGGAGTTATACATACATTGGAAATTGTTAGTACGTTTACTAAAGATTTGACACTCGTGAAAGATTTAGACCAGAAGGTTAGTGAGGGTATACCTACTGAAATTATGCTTAGTAAGAGAATACTTCGAGAGATGAGAAGTAAGTAAGAAATAAATTTATGAATGAGAATAAAAGAGGAGAATTCGTTATGCGAGATAGTTGAGTAATTTTTTCTAAGAACGGATAGTTATAATTATGGGTCGTGGGCGCATCTAATTTGTTGAAAATGTGAATATTTATGTATATGACTGTGTGACTGTGCATAAATTATGTATCTATGTAAAAATCATACCCAGGCTACTTGTTATCACAGGGATTTCCGCGTCGGGACAGTCTTATCTCGATTGGACCTTTATGGGGGATATTGACTCGTACCCTAGAAAGATAGTATCCACGAATATAGGCTATTTGAAAATGACAGTCAGATGTCCTAAGAGACGTGAGGGTATCTGCTGACCTGTTAGGACTTGGAACTATGATTCGCCTCCATTTGTATGTGTATTGTGTTAATACAGTCCGAGAGTGATTCCGAACTAGTATTTCCCTTAGTTTGAGTGATATGGGGACTTGATAGCAGAGTATGCCAACACCATAGATTTATGTGGGGTGTTGATAGTATATATATATTATATTCTTATATATGGAAAATTTCTACTGTGTGTATAAGTAGTTAAGTAATGAATAAATGCTACATCTTTATAACAAGTGATTGTGAATTTTGTAACGGTACAAAGTGGTTCTAAGTAATGTAAGAATATGGAAGAGAATGACTTTTTACAACTAAATGTTATGGCCTTAGTACTTCTCGGGATAGAACTTTATGGAAAAATAAGTTATATAGACTTATGTGATGAGTAGTACGGTAGGCGTGCACACTAGATGAGAGGTGAAAATTCTCAAGAGAGTGTCGCATACTAACATGGTGGTTATATTAGCCGGTAATCATTTTAAATACTTGCTAAACTATTTTTAAAACTATTTTACACTCGGGATCTCACCCGTTCTTTGTCATTTTTATCTCTCTTGTTTATATATGTATGTATTATAGGTGCCCAGTCACATGGGCGTCATGCATAGGTTCTTTCGATTGGATGTGTTGCAGCTTATGTGGGAGTTGCAGGCCTTGCTTTAGACGACCTCTTCATTGATTCAGTTCTTACTCTAGTTCTTTATAGTGAGGGCATGTGTCGCTCGATTTCCTATTCCATTTGTATCTGTCAGAGATTTATGTTTATTTATATTTCTAGTATTCATTACTCTTTGAGAGAGTTAACTATTGTCAGGATGATTTCATCTATGGTTCTTAAACTTGGTTTGGATTATCTAGATGGTTTAATTCTTGTGTGTTAATTGCCATCCTTAGTATTTATGTGATTCTTAAACTGTTGGTTATCAATAAAGGTTCTCATATTGGAATTTAATAAAATGAAAATAAGACTTTAAATGGTTTTGACACTTAACTTAATTACTTATGGTGTTCAAATTGGAAATATTATTTTACGACAGTGCTGTTGAGAATGAAACAATCATTCATCTTGATTTTAATTTAATAAAGGACTGATCACCCGGTATTTAATTAGGCGGGGTGTCACAGTTGAACAATAGCGCGATTGTTCTTTAGGTTCCAAAAGATTCCCAAAAGCAATTTGGAATTTTATGTGTGAATCAAAAAGATGTTTAGGACATCAAAAAACGAAGTCTTGTTGTGTTTGAACTCTGAAAAATGTTTTCTCAAAGACTTACCAAAATACACCACCGAAATAGGTATATATAGGTTTTTAGAAAATCTGAGGCGGCGCAAAATTTATCAGGTCCGGACCGGTTTGGTTTTTATCATTTTCGGATCAGTCCGGTCAGACAAAAATCTCTGCATAAAAAGGAAAGTCAAATCGTTTCATTTTTCTTCTTAAACAGATCGGTCCGGTCTGTAAAAAAATTATTTCATCCTAAACTTGCTTCGTATTTATAAAAACATTTTAGTAAAAATTTCCCAATACTAAAATGAAATATCAAGGAACTTAAAATCCAACCTTACCAAAGTTAATCACGTCGAGGCTTGAATGTTGAAGAACCTTGATTATTCGAATCCGTCTTGACGTGAATGTGAGCTTGAACTTCAATGACAGTGTAGCGGTATACGACATACTAAATGGTAGGGGACAAAAAAGTCCTTGCAAATACAAATATTTGTATTTATTACATGAAAAAAATGAAAAATTGGACTTATAATTTTCGGATCGGGTAATTGATTTAAAAAATCTTCTATACCTTTTTGTTATCCACTTACTCTATGTCATTTCATTATAATTACATAATTTCTTTCTATGAGTAAAATTATATTTATTAATTAAGTTTTTTATAATTCGTAATAAACATCTCCGCCCGGGCATTACGCGGGGTACATGATAGTAATGGTTAAATGTTTAGCATGGCGACATTATGCCCATTAATGAATAACACGGAGTTTTAATAAGCTATTTAATATTTCTTCCCTTTTGCTCTATCAGGGAGATGTTGAACATTTTGCATTCGGTTTGGCATACATTAATCATATCACAGAGATGGTACACATTGATTAGGATAATCCTTATGATTAGACCAATTATATGCTTCATGCAATGTGCCAATGTATCCTTTAGTATTGTCCAATTTTCGACTAGGTAGTATCTCCTCGCCCATACATATATACTTTTAAATGAAGCAATTGTACATTAGCCTACTTATATCATGTGTTGGACATGACATGTTAGTTAACAATTGTGAGAGGTGGTAGGGTACAGTGGCCACAACATATTAATAGCTTTACTTAAATAATACAAGTATATATAGTTTTATAATTTTTACCTTGTCCTTTCTTTAAAGTAATTATGGTTCGATTATATTATCCTGTTATACAATGATGAACACAATTCATGTTAATCCAAATGTTTATTATAATTAAGTGTGTTCGCGGTCTGGTCCTATCTGATTTTGAGGTATATATATATACATATATTTTACATTACCAATAATGTAGTCTAATGATAGACTTTAATAATGACCATTAGGTCATGTTAGGTACCTTATGTGATTTACATGTATGTCCCTTGTAAGTAATATTAAAGGGTAGGTATTTTGTATTTTTAAGTGTGTGGCTAGTTGCATTCTTTTGTCCAAGGTATATGGTTGTGACATATCCCTTAATGTAGTTCGATAATATCTCGTATAATTAAAAGATATTTAAGAAGGTGTAGCATTATGTTTATGAGGCTATGAAATACATTACCAAAATTGTATGTGTGGACCATTGGGTGAAATAAGATTTAGGTTCTTGGTGGTGTTCCATGGTAGCTGTTCGTTTCGGATAATTCTTAATTATCTATGTATAGATACTTCTAGAATAGTTAGGCCTTGGGTCGATACATGCACATAGTATTGCACTTAGGTGAGAGGTGACATAATCATTACATGTGAGAGCTAATGATTGTCATGTATCGCGAAATGACTGCATAATTATTATAAGTATTGAAAGTTAATTATTGCAACTTTAAAGAGCTGACCCAAATTATAAAATGCTCCACCCCCAAGGTATTATTATTGTATAAACAAGTTAACAGAACTGAGTGGTAAGACTTGTAGTTGTGGCGATCCATCCTGGTATTCGCAGGGTTAGACTTGTTGGTTCATTATAGTTGTTTGCATATTCGAAGATACGTGAAAGGGTTACCTTTGTATTCTAATTGTAATGCAATTGGGATTTTGTAGTTATAAAAGCTTTAGTTTTACTCTTTTATTCAGTTTAACAATTTTAATAAGATGTTTTTATACAGTGAATTCAGTTTTCACAGTTTAGTATTTATCTTAATCATCTCTTATTGAATCCTTTATTTTGTTTGTTTTAATTTACAATGGTTTTTAGTTTACGTTGATGCTGAGAAAGATATAATTTGTGTAGATATTATCAATAATTCATATCTGGCCTCATCAACCGGGTGTGGAAAATTACGAGTTATCATAGTTAGTATGAGAGCATCTAGGTTCTAGGTTCCTCAAGATCTGTGTTGCGTACGTTTTGTTTTCGATTGAGAGTTCTTTGATGTGTCTAGAGCCTGTTACAGGATTTTATACTCTGGTTTCATGATGACGTTTGTGTCAACATCGTTCATAGCCATTGAGAATTGACAATACTATAGGAGTATTCGAGCTTAGAGAAGCATAAGAATGAGGATTGCTATGAGTTTATGGCCAAGTGCAGAACGAGTGGTTGGATAATAGTGTTCACCATACTTGTGAGAAGTATTATGAAAAATTATCGTGCTTGGGGGTAAAGTATGCAACTTAGAGACTTTTGCAGGCACTAGTTAGTGAATGTGTTTCACGTTGAGTCCATTTTTGGGGACCTTATGGAATTTGAGTTTTGAGCAGCCTATCAGAGTTTTCGGTTCTCGTTATGGTAATATAGATTGCGATGGAAATTTAGGCTATTATAATGACCATATAAATTTTTGCTACACTTACAGGACAGAGCAATGTATTCATGAGTTTTAGCAATTACGAAAATTTTCAGGATAGATTTAGGTGTGGATTAATTCCAATTAAAGAGTGTAATTGGTGTTGCATTCAGATTGGACCAACATTCATTTATGTGGTTAAACCGTTTGTGATTAGGGTGGTGATAATCTGAGAGTACTAGGACCAAGGAGTAGGCTCACTATGTGGTTATGGGATATGAGTTATGGACTAGTGGGAAATAAATTGCAGTACACTTGAGTGAGTGGAATTAAAGATAAGAGTATTGATTTTCTTGTTGGTTCAAGTTAAGGCAACCGAGTTAGATATTCATATGAATATGGAAGTTGCTTCTGCATTGTAGGCATATATTTTATTGATGTGTTAGCTATGAATAAGGTTTAGGATATGGATTATGTGTATGGTAGTGTTTGACCAACGATGGTTCGGTTGAGGTTTGCAAATGTCTACGTAGTGGGCATTACTATTGCCATTGAGTATATAGTTGTAGGTTTCTCATCTTTTGGGATGTATCACCTTATCAATAGTAGGTGCAACAATGTGAGGATTTTAGTGTGACACCCGCCTAATTAAATACGGGCTGATCAATCCTTTATTAAATTGAATCAAAGTGTCTGGTGGGTGATGACAAGAATGAATTCATCTAAATGCAAAGACCTATAACTCCCACACTAGCTACAGCATGTCAACGGTCCAAACATCTAACTCTGACGCCCCTGTGGCTGGGAACCTGTAATACATACATACATACATACATACATATATATATATATATATATATACAGGAGAGAAAGAAGAGATCTCGTGAAAAGGGTCAGAGCCCGAGTGTAAAATAGCTTTAAAATAGTTTAGCAAGTAGTAAAAATTCTTACCGGTTGATATAACATACATGCTAGTGCATCGACACTCACTTGATGATTCTCACTTCTCAACTAATGTGCATGCCTAACGTACTATTGCATTACTCTAGATGAAGCTAACCTAATTAAGCAATCTAACTCAATCTCCCCTTATGAATACTAATTCTTGTGATCACATAATTATAATTTATATATGATTACCTTTTCCTATGAATTTACCAATCCAACTATGTACATCTCAATACAGCCTTAAGTTCTCGACCACCTAATTTATTTAATATTACCAGCACAGTAGATGAATTATGTACATATATTTATCACTCATAATATATATACTAATAGGGCACCCCACATAAATCTATGGTTATGGCATACTCTGCCATCAAGTCCCCGTATCTCTCTTACAAAATGGAAATACTAGTTCGGAATCACTCTCAACTGTATTAACACAAAACACACATATTGGAGGCAAGGCATAATTCCCAATCACTAAGATGTCAGCACATACACTCACGTCTCTTAGGACTATATCACTGTCATTCTCATGTAACCTCTATCAATGATCCTATGTTCTAGTGTACCAGTCAATAACCCCCATAAAGGTCACATCGAGATAAGATTGTCCCGGCACAGAAACCTCTGTGGTAGCAAGTAGCGCGGGTATGATTAAACACAGATGTTCACATACTATATATATACATACACTCATATATATTTACATTATTCAGATAGGTACACCTATGACCTATAACATATTCTAACCATATGTGGCAAGTAACGCATGAGTCCTACGTAATTAATTCGTTCTTTTATTTTCTCAGTTACAACAAGTTCTTAGGTACTTCTCAATCCACGAAGTGTATCATTTTAATAAATATCAAATCAGTAGGTGTACCCTCTCTACCCTATTGGTCTAAGTTGTCATTGGCTTGCACAATCCCCAATTTATCACATACGTAATCATAATCCATTTTATACCATCGTAACCCCACGGTTCAATTCCATATGAGATCGTACTACCTGGACCTTGCCCACAACCCTACTGGTCCTTCTCAAGTCCCATTACGATATTTAAGTTATGTCTAAAGGTCCTTATACATTGGGTTAGCATTAAACACTAAAAAGGAAATAAGATTCCAATTCTAGGATGAGTCGATCGATCGAAGGGAAGGCTCGATTGATCGACCTATTCAATCGATCGACATTCAAGGTCAATCGATCGGTCGAGCGGTTATTGGCCCAGAAATTCTGCAAATAATACCTACAGGTTTCTTCCATTTTAATGATCAAAACCTCCATTAAAATGTCCCAAACTCCCAACCAAACATCACAAACGTTATATAAACATGTATGGATGATTTCTAATGTAAAACATTCATTAATTCTCCAAGAATCATCATTAAATGTTTACAATTCATGATTTTGTCTCTAACCCTAGTTTGTCACATTAATTCAATAATCCACATCATATTTACAGATTTCCTTCTCTAATCATCATTAAAATTCATGATAAATTCTTTACATATGATAAGAACATCAACCTATATGATTTCTATTCAAACATATGAATTATAGTCTTCCAATTATATTAAATCTCCATACAAACTTATAATTAAATTTCCTACTCTAACATCGATGGAATATCAACTCAATAACAACAAGATAGATACTTTCTTGGAAATCAAAGCTCTGAGTTGTAGAAGATGATGGGTATATTTACGCTCCTCGTTCTTCGATCTACCCATTGGTGGTGGAACTGAATGAAACGGTGTAGAATTGATGGTTCTCCCCGTTGGAAGCCTTCTCTCTTCTCTCTTCCTTAACCTCTTTGCAACTCAAGTGTTTCTAAACCTCGAGGACTAAAATCTCCATCAGATATAACCCTTTAATTTTTGTCATTAATTAAGGCCTAAAATCAAAAATTACCAAAATGCCCTCCCAGGTTACAGGTTAGGCCTAAAATCGTTTCTAGACCCAAACTAAATCCCCGGGTACCATTTTCGGACTATCTCGACCCTTCTGGACATATTGGCTCAGTTTAAATGACCATACGGGCAACTTAGAATTAATTCACTTTTTATTTCATTAAATTAGTCCCGACACGACTAACACGTGCGTCCCGACTTAATTTCTAAAACTGTCCTATTTTTCACTCACGACAACTTTAATATTTTATAATCATATATTACCTTACTCACTAAGTAATATTCAACATAATTATCAGCAATAAGTACTAACTGTCATCATGCTAGTAATTATTTAATCAAATCCAAATTAATTATAAATAAATTTACTCGATTTAAATTGATTAATACCAATCCCATAATTAAAAGAAAATACATTCAAAAATACGTGGTATTACATACTTCCCCCCTAATAATGGAATTTAATCCCGAAATTCAGGTACAACCGCTACTAAGATTGAGGATCATGCACCACCACATCATCCACTACTCAAAACCAACTTCAAAGTAAGGCTCGATCACTATATCCCTCGCCTCATAGCAAGCTTCTTTAATACACTCAACACTTTATCAGTTATAGGGTCACACCTCAATAACGACACTTCTCATTGTGATCCTACCAGACGACATTCAAATAAGACGAGCCTATACATCATTGGCCCCATGATCTCAATATTATTAGGAGTTCGTACGTCCCTACGTGTCAACTACTCATATTTATCTAAACACAAAACTCCCATCCTGAGAGATACCATATGAACATCTGAACACTCTTGTCAGTTCTTCGAATCTAGATTTTTAGTGACATAACTCTTACGATAGTCAAAAGCCACCTAAGACAGTCTGTGGTTATTCCACTATTGTTATCCGACTCTAGCTCGATCAATACAAAATTCTTATTATCCGCTCACCTTTAAATAACCAGAGGGATAATAGTTAAGGTTTTTCCACACAAAACCTCAATCAGCAGTTTGTCCCCAATAAACAGGTGGGAGTGCTTACACACAAATCTACCATTTGGTAATATCTTCTCCCAATTACCATACTATACTTCACTTACTAGCTATATCCTTTGTGGAAATGAAATGATCACAATGAGTCCACAATTACTTTCATACAACTCCACTAGTCATTAATCACCTTTTGCCTACTCCTCGGGCTATAGGTGATGCAGCTCAAAACAAAACATCATCCCCACTACTTCCCGAAATCTCATATTGAAGGTGGGGGGTTCAAGGATCTCATCTTGGCTTACAAAAATAGTAGGCAAGACCACGTTCCTGCGCGATCCTTCTTCTCAAAGAAAGACTGGGGCACACTATCTAATAGTGTAAATCACCCAAAATAATAATAATTACTTTCTTTTTTTCAACTTGTTCCACACATTCAAAGGAACTCGTGAATTTATCTTGAGGTTGGAAACCCATCAAAGAAATATAACAACTTTATTGCCCTCTTCCATTACAGGAATCATCGGCTTGCTACAAAATTATATAGCTGATCCTTTTGCTCCAATTGATTTCTATTTACGAGTGGTGCAGGCAGAGACTACTCACTATGTCCCATTCAACACCAATTTCCACTTGTAATATCTCACATTAAGTGGTACTTAATACTCCCTTATTTCCTCGGAGTATACCAAAATTTCCGACCCGTGCACTTTTTGCCACGATGTGCACTTCTGGACTTTTTATACCTTATTGGCATCACCATTCTATTCATGTGCAAGTCACTCATAACTTTCGACTGGGTAGAACTCCACTCCAAACTTTTTATTATAGTTAGATTTTAATCTTCTCAAGGGATACCCCTATTTAAATGGCTTCCCACATCCTTTCAACCAAATTCGGGTGTGCTACCCAGATCGCACACGTATATATGGATTATCATTCTTTTCACACGACGTTTAATCCCCTCTACCATTTCCACTTTATTATATTAGTCCCACATGCATAAATTTCACACATGTATTCCCACGTCCCTTTAATACGGACGATTCTAACATCAACTAACTAGGGTGTCCACACACACTATAAACCGTGCATACTGGTGTAAACATCACATAAGCTTCACACATAACACCCAATTCTTTATTTCCCCTGTATTCACAACGTGGCTATAACACTTAGGTATTCTCAATCACCCTAGAAATCTAATTTTTAAATCCTCCTTAAAATTGTTCCACCTTTCAACTCATGGTCATAAAGACATATTTGCAATGCTTCCTCACCGCACAACTGGCTTCACTGGCCTTATATCGTAATTTAACTTTCAACTTACAATTATAAATACATACTTTTGTAATGACCGAGGTACCAGACTCATGGACTAATGACCAAACCTCTCCCTACTTCCAACCTTACGCTAAGTTTCATTCGTGGGATGTCTAACAAAGTGAAATCCAAACAAGGCACCCCCCAATACAATACTACCTAGCATTATCGGTTATCGAAATCCGTTAGGACCTCCGTCCATAACATGTACCCCTATATTCCCATCTATTAACCTAAAAGCTATATTTCCTCCTGCAATTACATTAAAACATGGAACTTTTAGCCAATTGCACTATTACTCAACATTGGTGGTAATCACGTTCCATAATGTAACGACCCAACCCGGAATTAAAGGTTAATTAAGGATTAACCCGATCCGAATCGTACATTAATACTGAAGTGCAATGAAACATCCTAAATAATGTTTCTAATCCATTCTTATTAGTATTTAACGTCACACTTATTAGCATGCTAGTCCAAATTACAATCACTACGTGATATGACCCAAGGGAAGTGCCCCTAAGGCTAAGTAAACAGAGCTACTAATCGTAAATGCAGATAGTTACTTACCTGTATAGCGCTCTCAAAGTACGGAATATCACACAACCTGTCGCAACAAAAGAAGGGACGTGAGCCGAATGCTCAGTGGGATCATATACAAATGCAGTATAGAAACGAGCTGCAGAAAGAAGTACTCACACGCTACACTACATGCATGTCAAAAAATGTATATATCTACATATATACCTTTGAAAAATACATATGCCAATGTATTTAACCGTTTATTTCAAAGACATCATTTAATACCATTTAACTTCCCTGGCATTACAAAACAGTCATTAGCATTACCATGCTTAGGACTTATACGTGTTTTCCATTAACTCACACAGTTTAAACAAATGGCATTTGTTTGGAAAACATTCTTCTTACATTCAAGGAGATTTACTATCCGATGTTCATTTACTCACGCCAAAGTTACTTAACCATTTCAGGATTTCCATTCAACACACACACATGCCGTGTTTAGAAAAATACTCTTTTCCCTTGTAAACCTCATGTAACACACGCTTATGTTTACTTTAATTCAATTGTTCTTACGTAGCTTAATTTCATTAAGTCACCTTATTAAACCATCCCATGTTTCCACATGAACTTTAAACATTCAATGCGTTATTCTTGCATTAGTAAATCAATGAATTTATGCCATTCATTTATGCTTCTTTCATGAATATGCGATTCATTACTTAGCATTATTTGTCTATGGGATTTGCCAACACACTCACGGACTTCGTGGACTCACACCACCGGTCTCCGCCGCCATATACTACTGCAGTTGGTTTGGGGTCTTTCACCACTAGGGTCGTCATGCCCTCCTTAATTATTTTCTCTCGGCGTCATCCGACTATCATTATCTTGCCAATGTTTTCAACATTTTCACAGTTTGTACTTTAATTTACATTCCTTTGGGCCGAAGCCAAAGACTTAAACTTAGCCGTCCATTTTCCCATTATACTTGGAAAATCACTACTTCTCTTTAAGTCCTTTGTTTACACACGTGTTGTTATTACACCAAAATAATTCACATTTTAGGACTTAATTCAATTTCATCGTACTTGGATAAAAACATTCACTTACATTTTTATTTCATAAAAATGTTCCGCTTTAGGTAAATTATCGATTTACCCTTTTTTTCATCAAAACTTGCAACCATATTCTTTTTCAAGTGTTATTCACAAAAACACCCTCTTTGCGTCCTGTTCTCGACACGTAGGCATTTTCGTTATTAAAACACTTATTTAACTTCTCACTTTGTCAAAATTACACATTTTGCATTTTAGCCTCTTTAATATATAAAATCATGCCTTTCACAAATTAAAGTTCCCGCACTTGATTTTGAGAGTTTAACACTAAAACTCCAGTTTAGCCAACATTTACACGTTTGATACTTTATAATTTCAAACTTGGTGCCACACACTTTCATTATGACAAATTGCATAAAAACCCATACTTAGTCTTTTATTTCGAACTTAGTCTCTTATATTCTCATTATTTATATTTTTACCCAAACTTATCAAGAAGACTACACTTTCACGTATTTACGCTTTTGACCCCAAAACTTAGTTTAAATAAACTAAATAGTACACTTTACAAATGAAAGTTTATTTCTGCACTTTATAATGATTTATCAACATAAAATCACTATATCAATCAAACAAAAAGGGTACACATGCGTCAAATGTTCTTTTACCGAAGAAATTATTTATTCACCATAAAACTTAAAATTTAAACATTTTACTCCATAAAATGTTTGTGATTTGGGGCTCAAATTTATCTATTTTAAAAACCCATTAAACCTCTTGTTGTAAGTACCCATTTTCATAGAAAATAGTAAGCATGATACTAATAAGTCTATTAGTACATTTAATCCTCATTATTGTTTCATAAAAATATATCCATCCTTACACAAAATACCAATAGTGTAACCAATAAATCCATGAATTGGTTTTAACCATTTTCTTACACGATTTACACCCAAATGGTGGGAAATACTATTCTTAAATTTTGTCAAATTCAAAACCAATTTAAATCACTTCTTTGAAAACCCACTTGTTCTAGAAATCATAGAAAGCCACCCAATGAACTCCATGGATGCAAATCAGCACAAATCCTTCATATATTAAAACTAATATATGTAAATAGCAATATGATATTATGCTAAATAATAAACCTATACCAAGGTTAAAGAATCCCACCTCAAAATGTCCTTAAATAATGGTAGAGAAAGTGGGTGACTCCCCCACCTCCAAAGGTGGCCCTAAAGGGAGTCACAATAGTCCCCTCTTCAAGATCCCAATTAATCTTCAATCTCTATGAACTACTCTTTCTTCTACTATGATAAAATCCTTTTAAAATCACCCAACAAGTCTTTATTTGAGCTCCAAAAACTTATCTCAAAATCTCCTATGAGCTGTCCCAACTTTAAGAGGTGTTTTAATGGAGTTTGGGGAACTCCAATGTGGTGTTTTGATGGTGGAAAAGGAGAACCACGAATTTGGAAGGAAGAACAACTCTTGCAAGAGCTAGAAGATAAAGATATAATCTGAAAATGTTTGAGAGTTTTGGCTCCAAGTATTTCCCTCCCATTTATCTTACAATGGAAGCTTTCCACCCTTGACCAACAAACCCAAGGTTTTGAATGCCCCAATGGGTGTAATGTTTTTCCCAAGATATATATAATAAGCCTTGAAAGAGACTACACATACACCAAACATGTGATCCCCAAGATTCATTTGAAAAATGCCCAAAAACACCAACAAAAGTTGATTTGTGTCACTTTTGGTACAAGCCCAAAAAAAAATTCTTTTTTTTTGAAATCTTTAACTGAAGAATCATATTCCTTGCATTTTTTTGGCTAAAAAATCATATTTACAGTAGTCGTTTGGTCTCCCGGATTGTCCTATACAAGGCGCCAAGAATCTAGACCGCCGTACAAAAGTATTTTTTTTTTCGATTTTTCTCTTCATAATAATATTCCTTATATTTTTGTGAGTCAAAAAACATATTCACAATATTTTTTGACCTCCCGAGACGTCCTAAACAATTTGCACAAGACTGGACTTTCGTTGTGTCGCGCGTCGTAAGACAATTAGTTCACATGCTTGCGTAGCATTCGTTGCTTGTCCGAATCGCACGAAACTTAACCAAAGTTCTTAAAATAACTATATGAACTCAAAATAAAACTCGTGTGAACCATGAAACATAAAACTATCTCGTTTAACCCATATTGCGATATTTTTCTTTTCATACCATTTAAATGTCGCGTCGTATTAACCTTGTCCGTGTCGCATCCGTTCCTTGATATTTTTTCCTCAAACTTAATGGACATCCTAGCCAATACTGTTAGAGATTAAATATGCATTAATGTGATACATGCATTGTTGGATTTGTTTTTGTTTAAACCATTTACGTAATATGTCACCTTACGTATTACTTGACGTGTTGCACTTCGATTATTTATTCCTCCAATTTTTCTTTGGAGAAAACACTTCAAATAACGTTAAATACCTATTTTCTTGGGCGGGGTATTACACATAAACCTTGTACCCATACAATAGGGACTCTCAAAATCCTATCCCTAGATGTATGAATATAAGTTTTAACTCTCACGTGTCTAAAGGGATGGTATAACAACGCGCTCCTCCTATCACCAAGTCCTGAGGGCTAAGCATAATAACGAGTTAAATCTTTTCGCTCAACAGTAAACCCTATACACATCGAATCATATAAATAAAGTCCCTACACATACCGGGATTAAACATCTCGATACCACTATACCCTTCGAAATCTCAATAATATATGATATGAATGTGAGCCTTACCCTCTAGCAGGTGAGGCTTCGCCAAAACATAACATCCTGCACTAGAGTAGCAAACCCGATAGACTTGCAATATCCGCCCATTATCAGTCTAATTATCACACTAAAACCATAATCAGGATAATATCATACTTGTATAACACATCACCAAAATGAGTAATCTCAATGAGGTATATACCACTATCAATACACCCATTCATCCTCTGTGGATAACACTAAAGACAACCCCGCTATACTAGGGAAAACATACACGTAATAATAACGTTATCGATATATGCACTAACACATTTCGCATGCAAATCTAGCAATAATCAAAATGTAGTGACTCCTTCGAGTCACATAAAACACACCTCATCCTCCGAGGGTAAAACTCATACTTCTACCTTGCCAATCGGCCTAGCTGCTTAAATGGCTTTTGGACATAACACGCCTATCCTAACAAAATCAAAAACTACATTAACCATTGCGCTTTCTAAGCACCATACATTTGTCCCTTTAATCGCTTCGAGAAAAATTAAAGCATGTGGTTTTACTCTTCACAAAATACTTCTATACATAATCGACTTGTCTTCGGTCCTACTGACCATATTAGGTTTCTCTTCTCTCGGACTCTGGTAGTCTCAACTTTAATGGCTACTCCCGTTGTTTCCTTAGGTCCATTGGTGCTAAGGAATGCATTGTTGGTCTCAATAATCCTGACTGAATTCACCGTCACTTGGTAAGAATTTAGCTATCCGAATCATTTAAATAAGTCCCCTGATGGGTCTCCCCCTTGTAGTTCTTCACTAACACCATTTCACCCAGTCTTACTCTTAGAATAAATCTTTCAATTCTTTTAGCTCCCTTCACAGAGAAGATTTAACATTTCAACTGACAGAGCGTGATATTGTCACCATATAGATCGACCATCCAGCAGAATTTTCCTTGAGTATAGTCAACTTTTCTCACGAGTCGATCTCCCAATTGAAATCCCCCTGTCCATTTGTATTTACTTCATCTGGTATAAGATTCGCTAAATAACTAAATTCATCTTCACACATGGACCTCTGTCCAACCTTCCTGTCATGAGTTCAGAACAACATTCACATCTTATCCTCAACATCTGATGAAGGAACTTGCGGTCAAACCATACCTAAGACCCTTCCATTGACACAACTTCCCACTTCTAAATGTGGTGGTTCACTCCCACTATTATAACTTTGCTCCGATGAGCCAAGAAAATCTTACCCCAAATTTTCACTTCCAGTTAACCACACTCTGCCATATGTCTAAGCCCTTAGATATTTTACCTTTGTTGGCTAACTCACACAATTCCCGCATTTTTAGAATTTTCACTGATGGTTCTCTTTAATGCTTCGTGTGACTCTCTCCCAATCCCACCACGTTGGGTGAGTCTAATTTGGCACCCTTTTGACTATAGTAGCACTTGGAAATCATATGTTGCGCTCTAGCTGCCTTTATAGTCCTGGCTTCCCATGCCATAATAGGGGTGACCTCGACTACGGTCATCTTCCTCGAATATACTCTACAACCTCAATTTAGCCCTACCTACTACTGTCCTCCCAATGATCCTCGCCTATCATATTTCATTATTCGAACATGCTTCAATGCAAGTAAGATTCACTAATATATACGTTATAGCAGGAGAATGAAATCTCACCATAGAAATCAACAATTCTAAACATAGGGCTCTATATCAAAGAAAGCTACACTGGAAGCATAAGAAGTCGTACAGATCCTAAGGACACTAGAACCTGATGATCTGATACCACCTGTGATACCCTGCCTAATTAAATATCGGGTGATTGGTCCTTTATTAAATTGAATGAAAGTGTCTGGTTGGTTCATTCTTAGCATCACTGTCGAAAAATATTTTTTTCTTTATTAATCACCTAATCAATAATTAAGCTAAGTGTCAAAACATTTAATTTTATAGATAAAGTCCTACCGTTAAGATTTAATATATGAGACCATTTTCATGAACACATATAATAATATTAAATACCAAACCATCCAAGTGGAATAAACATGCTAGATTAATCAATCCAAATAAAATATCCCAAATGGAATGACAATGAAACAATTAAAACAATCCCTATTAAAACTGAATACTGAAGTAATAAAGAGTACAAGTCTCTCTGAACTAAATAAAAACTGGAAATGGGAGACACATGCCCCATCTAAAATGACTAAGTGAAGAGCTGAGATGATAAGGATGAAGTCATCTAAATTCAAAGACCTGCAACTCCCACACTAGCTGCAGCACGTCAGTGGTCGAAAGATCTAAGTCTAACGCCCCTGTGGATGGGCACCTGTAATATATATATATATATATATATATATATATACTAGGGTGTACCCATGCCGATGGCACGGCAATAAATTTGTTCTCGTGATAAATTTGTTACCGCATCGTCAATATGTAAATATCAACACTGTTGGTCATCCCGTGATACACTTGCGACATTATTACGATTTTAATACGGTGCATTCATGTGTTCGAAACATCTAGTTTAGATTTGAAATTTAGGTTGTCCTGTGCCGATGGCAGGATGACAAATTTGCTCCAGATAACCCATGCCAATGGCATAGTGTTTTACACAATAATTAATTTTAAAATGATAATTAATTAAAAATACTGATTGAATTTCATCTTATTTTATAATAATAATTGATTTTAAAATGATAATACTTTACTAAATTTTTCAATAATAGATTATTTGAATTATTAATATTAACATTTTTCTATAATTTATCTCTATCATTATATCACCTCTGACCACGCACTTTCTTCTCTTTAGTCAATTGCAAACTGCATTACCTACACAATATCTACTATTTGACCGTTCATAACTTTGTAGAAAAGTGGATTCCACCCTCTCATAAAATTGGTGGTGTGACCCTTGAGCAGTAATGAGACATTGAAATGACTATTAATAAAGCTTCGCATGGTCTTTAATAACTCCACACTTCATTCACATCATTGTTCATCTGTCAAAAAAAGATTTGTTACTGCACTTTTTCAGACAAACACTATGCCAGTAAACATATAAGAGAAGTCCTTTTAGTACCACCGTATATGCAGTTCTTTAAAATATGAGAATACGATGAGACTACATTCGTCCATTCTTTGCAAGGCATATCTTTGATTGCTTGAAGTAAGTAATAAGTAGTCATCTTTTATATTCCTCCACCTCCTAATAAAAAACTCACCACCAAAAAATATTTAAGATGTGAAAAGAATATTTTTCCTTTTCAAGTATTGATATTAAATACAATTAGTATCCATTTGCTTGCTTTTTGACCTAATAGCCCAAAGTATTTACAGAGTACCACTTTGTTCAGCCATATAGGAGTGCTTTTAAGGATGCTATCAATAAACAAAAACAGCGAACAAAAAGTAACGACGATTTATCACAATTAAGATAAATTAAAGCTTTTTGACCAAAGTATAAATTTATTTCTCAAGAGAATAAAATAAGTAACTCAAATTCATGATGCTTAACAAAAAAAAAACTTTATTTCACGTGTCCTACTTCTTATGATTTAAAACAACAAAAAGCTGAAAGTTTTAATAAAAATAAAATCACCTCGTAGGATCTATTTGTTTCTTAATATCATAATCATCACCATCATCATCATCATCATCACATGCAAATTAATAAGTGAATATGAAATCCCATATCAGAAACATAGTCAAGTAAAGTTTTTTTTGATAGAAAATTGGCTCACGAAAACAACAATCAAGAAAGAAAATAAAAAATGCAAAATTAACTAATGGTCCAAAGAAAAATAATGTTGTAAACGTATGCCATCTATTGGGAGCAAGAGAGAGTAAGATGAGGAGGAAGGAGGGTATTGAAAACAGTTGCCTTAAATTAATTCTTCCACAAAGAGAGACAAAACAAGTCACCAAGAAACCTAAATAGACCATCCTCCACCCTCCATATCATGTTTCTATACCAACAATAATTAAATAAAAAGTAAGAATCATTAAGCCAAGACCTTTAATCTTTTAGTTAAGAAAATATTATATATTGTTTACCAATTATTACCTCTTTCTCACTTAGGGACAAAACTATTAACCATATACTCACTAGAAATGTGTTGAAGAACATAAATGGCACGGTGGTTGTTGTGGTTCAGTTCATAGTTAGTTCTTACACAAAATAGAATGAGTCTGGAACAAAAAAATAAAATCAGAGAGGGCGGAGTTTATTGCAGAAAAAAAAGTCTTATACATAGAGAGAACCAAATTACACTTCTATATTTCAAACCCACCTTTAAGAAATTAGAATAGAAAGTTGCACACAAAATTAAGGATATGCATTCATATCTCACTCAGCCAACAAACTAATGTCAGATACATAAAAACACTTGCAAATAATATGTAAATGGAAGTACATAAATAACCGTTTTAGAGATCAATAAATCAGTTTCACCATTCATTTCAGAAAAAATTGGTAAACGACTGATCAAGCCAATTTATAGATCAATACATCAGTTTTACCATTTATACATACACCATGTCTGATTATAAAAAATACACATTTTCTAATAAAAGTCATTTTTCTAAAATTTTTATCCAAAACTAAAATAAAAACCAACCAATGAGATAGAAGAAATGGACAAAGCGTGGGAGATGCCAATACCCATTATACACACTCTAAAGCTACTCCAATGCCTCCGCTCAAACCCTCAAAAAACATCAAAATCCCCAAAGGGAATTTAGTCCCCTGTTTCGCATAATTTAAGCCAAAATCCCACATTGGCATCTAGTTCCCTGTTTCACAACATTTAAGCTAAAATTCCAAAATGGCTGTAATTCTCCCACAGATCTGAGAACCGTATACCTGATGCATGGCTGTAAAATTCCAAAATGGGTCTATTACCATCAGAAGAAAGGGCATTATAGTAGCAGAGGGAGAGAGTGGGGGTTAAAAAATCTATTACCATCAATCATCCAACCATATAACTTACAAATCTAACTTACATCTGCAACCACAGAGAGAGAGAGAGAGGGGGGGTTTAATGGATCTCGGGATTCTAGAGAGAGAGAGAGAGAGGCTTGAGATAACTTACATCTGCAATACGGTCCATCATCATCATCGTCAACAGAGCTCGAGAAACTTAGACAAAAATATTCACCATCGCCATCTTCGTCCACACTAAAAAAACACCAACACGATCCACATTAGCTGTTCATGAACACAATCCACAGTCCACACTAAAAAAACACCAAATCTATATTACAAACAAAGAAAAATCATCAAAACTTCAAAAAAAAAATGACCCTCGAGTTGATAACACAGCCACACACACCCCAAACTGCTACCGCATCTCCGTCGGGGTCAGGGGCAGAGAAAAATCATCAAAACTTTAAGAAAAAATGGCCCTCGCATTGCTAACACCGCCATACACTACAAACTCCAACCGCATCTGTGCCAGGGTCAGGAGTAAAGGAAATACACCCGGTGGTATTTCCCAGAACCCAATCAGAAAACCAAATACAAAAAAACCAAATCTAAATCTCAAAATTTGCTACGTTGACACCCCAAATTCCTATACTCAACACTGTGAGAAAATATAAGGAAAAAATATTAACATCAATTATGAAATAGGAGAATACCTCACGAAAACTAAGGTAGGGAGAGAGAATCTGTGATAATCAACCCAAGATTTGTAACTTAATGGGTCTCGTGAATAATGCCAAATCTGTAAGTTTCTCAAGAGAGAGAGAAAGAGAAGGCTTTAAATCTCAAGAAAATGGAAAGATTACAATTTTGGGTTTTGTAATCAAATAGCTAAAAAAACACCGCCATGCTCTGTCCCCCACACAAAGGCACTGAGTTAGATGAACGCTACATCAAAGCTGTGGCAAAAATGAATGAACCTGTAAACAAAGAAAATTAGTATATAATTTGATCCCAAAAATAAAAATAAAAAACGATGTGGAGAGAGGATCTTAAGGTTTAGGGTGCGTGTACATGGAGGATGCTCAACATCTAGCCTCGATTCACACTGGAGCCTTAACTCTCTTCTCTTCTGGATTCGAAAGAGGTGTGAAGTGAAATAGACATCATCGAGCCTTGTGCTCTGGTAGAAGTGGGGAGACATAAAGAGAGAATGTGTGTGTTAACGTAAGATATTGCTTGTCAGCGATATCTTTTATTGAGCCTTGTGCTATTTATTTAATCTCAATGCAAAAAGGGTGAGAACAAACGTGTTTCCTACCGGCATGAATGAGTTACACGTGTCTTCATGTGAAACCATTAGATCCAAATCCCTTAGAGACAAACATAAGAAGTCCATCTGAGTTAATCTTAACCGTCAGTTGATAAAGACCAAACTTATCAACTTTCGATCTCAACCATCAGTTGTCTTGGACAAAAATCCCTCATCCTTTATTATATAGATAGATAGAGAGAGAGAGAGAGAGAGAAAGAAGAGATGACAGGAAACGGGTCAGAGCCCAAGTGTAAACTAGCTTTACAATAGTTTAGCAAGTACTTAAAATGTTTACCAGTTGATATAACATACATGTTAGTGCCTCGACACTCACTCGAGGATTCTCACCTCTTAACCAATGTGCATGCCTAACGTACTACTGAATTACTCTAGATGAAGCTAACCCAATTAACTAGTCTAGTCCAATGTCCCCTTATCAATCCTAATTCATGTGATCGCTTAATTATAATTTATATATGATAACCTTTTCTTATGAATTTACCAATCCAACTATGTACATCTCAATACAGCCTTAAGTTCTCGACCACTTAATTTATTTAATATTAAATACACAATTTTATCTACTTACCAGCATAGTAGATGAACCATAGGTACATATATTTATCATTCATAATATATATACTAACAGGGCACCCCACATAAATCTATGGTGATGGCATACTCTACTATCAAGTCCCCGTATATCTCGTAGAAAAGGGAAATAATAGTTCGGAATCACTCTCGAACTGTATTAACACAAAACACACATATTGGAGGCGAGGAATAGTTCCTAGTCACTAAGAGGTCAGCATATACCCTCATGTCTCTAAGGACCATCTGACTGTCATTATCTATAACAAGGATCCTGTGTTCTAGGGTATAAGTCCATATCCCCCATAAAGGTCACATCAAGATAAGACTGTCCTGGCACGAAAACCTTATAGCAAGTAGCGCAGGTATGATTAAACACATATGTGCACATACTATATATATATATATATATATATATAGGTACACCCACGACCTGTAACATATTCTAACCATACGTGGCACGTAGCGCCCGACTCCTACGTAATTAATTCATTCGTTTATTTTCTCAATTATTGCAAGTTCTTAGGTACTTCTCAATCCTCGAAGTGTATCATTTTAATAAATACCAAATCATAGGTGTACCCTCTATACCCTACTGGTCTAAGTTGTCATCGGAATGCACAATCCCTAATTTATCACACATGTAATCATAACCCATTTTATACCCTCGTAACCCCAAGGTTCAATTCCATATGAAATCGTACTACCCCGACCTTGTCCCTAACCCTACTGGTCCTTCTCAAGTCCCTTATGATATTTAAGTTATGTCTAAGGGTCCTTATACATTAGGGTTTCATTAAACATTAAAAAGTAAATAAGATTCCAATTCCACGAGGAGCCTATCGATCGAAGGTAAAGGTTGATCGGTCAACCTAATCGATCAATCGGCATTCAAGGTCGATCGATCGATTGAGCGGTTATTGGCCCAGAAATTCTGCAAATAATGCCCACGGGTTTCTTCCCTTTTAATCATAAAAACCTACATTAAAATGTCCTAAACTCCCAACCAAACGCCACAAACATTTTATAAACATGTATGTATTGATTTCTAACGTAAAACATTCATTAATTCCCCAAGAATCATCACTTAATGGTTACAATTCATGATTTGGTCTCTAACCCTAGTTTATCATATTAATTCAAGAATCCACATGATATTTCAATGTTTCCTTCTCCAATCATCATTAAAATTCGTGATAAATACTCTACATATGATAAGAACATCAAACTACTTGATTTCAATTCAAACATATGAAATCTAGTCTTCCAGTTACATTAAATATCCATACAAACTTATAATTAAATTTCCTACTCAAACATGGATGGAATATCAACTCAAGAACAACAAGATAGATACTTTCCTATAAATCAAAGGTCTAAGTTGAAGAAGATGATGGGTATATTTACGTTCCTCATTCTCCGATCTGCGCTTTGGTGGTGGAATTGATGGAAACGGTGTAGGATTGATGGTTCTCCCCCTTGGAAACCTTCTCTCTTCTCTCTTCCTTAGCTCTCTGCAACTCAAGTGTTACTAACTCTCAGGAATTCCAACTTCCATGAGATATAACCCTTTAATTTCTGTCATTAATTAAGGCCTAAAATTAAAAATTACCAAAATGCCCTCCCGGGTTACTGATTAGACCTAAAATCGTACCTAGACCCAAACTAAACCCCCGGGTACACGTTTCTGACTATCTCGACCCTTACGAACATATTGGAACACTCAAAATGACTATACGGGGGGATTATAATTAATTCACTTTTTATTTCATTAAATTAGTCCCGACACAACTGACACGCGCGCTTCGACTTAATTTTCATAACTGTCGTATTTTTCACTCACGACAACTTTAATATTTTATAATCATATATTACTTTACTCACTAAGTAATATTCAACATAGTTATCACCAATAAATACTAACTCTCATCACGCTAGTAATTATTTAAATAAATTCGAATTAATTATAAATAAATTTACTCCATTTAAATTAATTAATCCCAATCCCATAATTAAAATAAAATACATTAAAAAATACGGGGTATTACATTTAGGTTCGATATTGATGTTGTTGTTAGATTCGGGATATAATGATTTTTGAGTTTGGAGTATTTACATTGATTATATACTAGTTGTGGCATACTTTATAGGATGGATACGTGGGATAGTTGGTTGATGATAGACTTATCATAGTATGTAAGGATATGCGTGATGAGAATAAATTATATTATAAATGTTTTTCTTATTTTGGGATTTCTTTGGCAAGTGATGACCTCGATTACATAAAGATGGGCATGGTCACATATGGTGTTATTATGATGGTATATAGGGACACTGGTGATAGTAAACCCTTATTAACATGGTTAGATGTTTAAAGGTTTAGGATTGATTAGGCACTTTATTAAATTTAAGGATGGACAGAGGGTGTCCAAACATATGTTTGTGGAAATCATGATGTTTTTAGTGTTATTGGATCATTTAACTTAAAGGGGTTTGGTCTCACTCTTGGAAGGGGTGAACCTTTTGTTGGAATTGCCACAAGTTGAGATTTTTGTGGTTAGTGCATTTTTTCGTGTTTAGTCTTCAGCCAATGAATTTTAATAATCGACTGAGCTAGGAAATAGTGTATCAGGAGGGTTCCTTATTTGGATTTCTCTTGTAAGGCCTCCCAACCATGAAGCATTTTTAGTGTTAGGACTTGATAGACGTTTGGGCTCTGGGACGTTGGTTTAATGTGTTAGACATTACTTATGAGGAGAAATAACGCATCGAGCGGCAAGTTATTTTATGAGTTTCAGCTAGCGGGCCAAGGAGTGTAGTGTCAAGATCACTGGGAGATGTTCGCACCACTAATTGAATGAGTGGGGCAATATCAATAAGCTTTTAGTCGCGGTTAGTAAGGTATTAGAGTATACCTTTACTCTATAGTCATGGATTATATATGTGGTTTATTTTTGGATGTGTATATATGTGATATTTGTGCATATGTTCACGTGGTATAGTGTGTATGGATGCCCCAGTTGTGGTGTACTATGGTATGTGTATGTTATCCTTTTTCTTTTACATCTCGTGGGATACAAGAATGGGCTAATTGTGTATAATCCTATGATATTTATGCGGTTTCTATTTTGACGTTGTGTTTTAGTGCATACCTTGGGCGGAATTCCTTTATTGGGGGGAAGAATGTAATACTCGGTATATTCACGAACTGTAATTATTATTTATCAGGTAATTAGTAAATTAATAAATGAAATTATTTATTAATTAGATGTCTTAGTAATAATAAATTGGCATAATTTAGACAATAATTAAAATGTGTATGCATAGAATAATTTAATGAATAAATTATTGACGTCATGAGATATTACCATGAGTTACGAGAAATATCATTTAAACCGGACTCTGGGATGTGACCGATGTTCGTTTATGTGTTTTTATCGCTTAAAATTAGTCTCTGGGGACAGGTATACCCTTAGGCGAGATTATGGGCTATTCGGGGTAGCCTTTAGGGCTCTTTTAAGGACCCAAAATTCGGCCTTACGGGGGAAGATGACGGATTAGGGAGTTTATACATAATATAAGCCACCCTAAATAGGTTTCTTATCAATTTTTAACTAAACCTAGAAGCCCCAAATCTTGTGGGAGAAGTTAATAAGTTCGTAGAAGAGAAAAATAGGAGAATCTCAAGGTAAGAGCCTTCATTCATCTTCTAAGATAACAATTTTGTTGCAATATCTTTAAACATGTGCTTCTTAATTTTTAAACATGCTTTATCATACGATTTTGGGCGTTTTTGATTATATCGGAGACACATTTATATGATGATTTATGATTTGGGGTTAATTCGAAATGATATGAACATGTCTTGCATTGAGTAGTAGTACCTTGATGATTCCAAACATGAAATTGATGGATTAAATGGCGTTGATATGAAAGATAATTAATGTTTTAGAATGAAACTTGATTATTATGAATTATTCCCATGTTAATTTGAGGTTTATGGTTGGAATTGGTGATGAATGAACCCTTAGTTGATTTCAAGAAGAGTTATGTCCCAAAGTTTAAATATTTAAGGTGTAATCTTGAATTTGATGTTCGTGTACCCATAAGATGGTGTAAAAAGTTTTAGAAACATTTTTTAATACTTACATTGGGTTAGGGTGTTGATTGGGTACTTTTTAGAGCTTGGTTTGGGTATTAATGGAGGTTTGGAGGCTTCATCTTTGTCCTTAGGCTGTTTTGGATTCTACCCATAACCGAATCGATTCAACCTTGTGGAGAATCGATTTCGGTTATGAAATTATAGATCTTTTTATTATGAACTTGTGACCACCAATTTCATGTTTTTTTATTTTTTTTAATTAGTTATGAATTTTCTACAAAAGGGTGCGTGACACTGATATTTTTAGTTGGTGGTTTTGGGATGAACTTTAATTGTAGGCACAATTATATTTAAAATGATAATAAAACCATGTGAATATATTCCCTTAGTTATATTGAATTCGTAGTTGAAGAAATTGAGGTTTACAAAGCTTAGAAGTTGTTAGTTGAGATTAGGGAAGATAACCAAGTTTTAATTATAAGCAAATTTTGGTTTACTGCCCAATGCGAATTGATTCGTCTTAAAGAGGAAATCGATTCGGATTTGAGTGAATAGATTTAGATACAAGGGCAAATCAATTTGGCCCCTGGAGTTGGTTCGGATCAGACCGGTGGATATAGTTATAAGTTTTTTATGAACTCATCTGAGTATGTGGGAGGTTATCCAAGTGAGTGATGGTTGGCATAATTGGGAAGTTAAGTTTACTAGTATGTAAAGAACAAGGTAAAGTATGCAATTTAAATCAAGGTAGAAGAATGGTTAGGACTTTTTTAAATATACTATCCGACGTTGAGGATTGTATTAGAAACAGTGGAAGCATGAGAGAGCGATATCCTATAGTCGTGTGCACACATTGTGATGAGTTCAGATTTTGAGAGATTAGAGGCCATACAATTTACTTAAAAATTAAATGAGAATATATATATATATATATATATATATATATATATATATATATATACACACGTTACAAGAGGGTGTGTGTATATAAAGAGATATATTTATGTGAATCAAGAATGCAAAAGCGTTATTACTACACTACACACCAACTACTAACTATACAATATATTAGCAAAAAAATAAAAGTAAACTAAGAAAAAGGGTTTCTTTTTTTATCTTTATTATTTTTTCAATATTCAAGTTGTATTTACAAATGAGGACCAATAGCCTGTTTATAGGAAAGGTTAGCTCGCTAACCAAGCTAATAGCCCAAAAGACAAAAAATGGACAACTAATAACTAAACAAGACTAATTAACCCTAAACATAGCTGGAGACTAATAAAAGACTAAAAATAAAATAAAATGATAACAATACCATAAACTATAAATAAAAGATTTTTTTCTCCCAGGAGCACAACCACACGCTACGTGTCTCTACGGATCACCATACACATCATTGTCCCTGTCTTCGAAAAATCTCGTTCTCGAGCTTGGAGGATGAAATATCAATGCCACATTATATGAACCAAGAAAACCTTCGGACCTCAATCAAACCCAATCAAAAGTGGGAAGCCCAATTGGAATTAATCCAATGTGTATGAACCTCATTAATAATGGGTCTAATAAATCCAAATCCCGTTGATGTTCCTCTACAAAATTCGAACAACAAAAAATAAATGACCATATCTACCTTCTCGACACCACAAGTACATGGTTGCTACTTGGTATGGTGGACCCTTGAATCCGACCGAACAGCAACTCCGATGACTACATTTTTGTCAGTACGATGGTGAAATAAGCGGACTGGAGATAACGATATTCCAAAAAGTCGGACCCAAAATGACAAATAGTCAAAAAATGGATCTGAAGTGGGACGCATATTTTCATGGAAGTCATATGTTGTATCATAAATAGGCCCTAGGATCAATTTTGGCCGGATTTGAGGTTCAATAGGGGATGGGGGATTGGGTCGGAGTAGGAAAACCCATTTTTATCAAGTTTTATTGTGATTGGGCATAAATGAGTGGGGTAAAGGGGAGAAATAGGGTAAAAATAGGGGGGGGGGGAGCTAAGATTTTGGTCGAAAGGGGTTTTTGGGTGGTTCTCGATGGTTCTTGGGTATTTTTTTAGGGTTAGGGTTTGGGAGAAGGTAGGAGACGGTGTTATTAAACGAAAATGTAATTAACCCTTTAATTAATATTAATTTAATTTAATTGTAATTAATGTAAATTTTTGTTAAATGTAATATATTGATTTTGATGATTCCAAACATTTTTTAAGTGTCTATATAAATATTTATTTATTTGAATATTGATGATTTCATTTTATATAATATAAATTGTTATATGTTCTGTTTATGGTTTTTAAAGAAATTTTTGTATATACTCATACACATATTTAACTATTAATAAAATATATTTTATGTCTAAATTATATTATGATAGCGTATATACTGTTAATGTGCAAATTATTTCTAATGCAAGTAATACAGCTTGTTATCAAAGTGTTAACAAGTTTATATAATGAGTACTGATATGAGTTCCAAATAATTCTTCCAAATCTCTTCCAAAATGACTTGTGCTTTGTACCCTAGCGGAACCCCCATCACATGGTAATAGATGACAGGTAAGTGGAAGAATGACGTGGTGTCCACATAGGATTTGGGGGAGATTTGGGGGAGTTATTTGGGACTCAAAGCATTATTCTTATATAATTTATATTTTTCTGAACCTTGTGTTTATTATGAGGCTTCTTTAAAGATTCCTCACTTTCCTAAGCTTGGGCCACGCGCGCCAGTAAACCTCTTACACGCTTACATGCTTGGGAAGATAATATTATATAACTTTTGTGCTTTTGGTCCAATCTTGATGTCAGTTGGTATTTAATTTTTTTTACTTATCCTTTATATATTTATATAATCAAATGATGCAATCTTTTTTAACGTTTTAATATATATGTTTTTCTATAAAAAAATATTTATATGTTTATGTAAAAATACATTTTATATATATATATATATATATATATATATATATATATATATATATATTCTTAAGTGTCTCGTCTTTTAAATCTGTTATAATTTTGAACGGTTCCATTTTTTTAATTGTTTGTATGCCCTCTTCTATATATACCCATTATTGTACATTTATATGCATTTTATTTACTTATTCAAAAGCTGAATTTGTTTAAAACTTTTAATTACCTCCTTTAGAGCAACGAATGTGGCCCGTTACTATTATATATTGGACCCCCGTGCCAAGCCTTTTTTTCTTGCTATTTGTTAGAGCAACCCTTATGGGTATGTTAAACATGTATATATGCCTTATATCTGTATGTTATGGGTAAGGCAAAAGTGTAAATATAAGGGTTCGTAGGGCAAAAAATAACAAAGATGCAATTACACTAGATGGTTTTTTGTGGGACCCACATCTAAAACGGAACATCTTGTTCCGCGCAAGGAAGGAGAAAAAAAAAAGGGCTTAAGCGGAACATCATGTTCCGCCCAAGCATTTACACATTTCCCCTTATTTCTATTTTCACCCCCAAATTTTTCGAATAGTTTCAACGGCTATTTATCCAACGGTTATTTTTTTTTATAAATAGGAACACTATCTCCATTTTCATTTATATTTTTATTCTAAACACTATCAATTTTCATTTATATTTTTATTCAAAACACTCTCTAGGTTAAATCTTTGGGGGAAAACGTAATAAGTTAAATCTTTTGGGGGAAAAGTCGAAATTCCAAAATCCTTAAGCGGAACATCATGTTCCGCCCAAGGGTTCAATCTTTAAGCTCAAAACGACGTCATTTTAATTTCTTCTTCATCTTACCATTTTATATTTAGCTTATCCATAATAAAAAGCTTAAATTTCTATCTGTATTTTTACACTAATTGAGGATTAATTTGGCTCTTACATAGCTTTTGCGGTTGATGGTCTGTCAGTCTAGTACCCACTAAATGCCTACATGACCTACTGGAGCCGTGTACTTGCTCCCTCTCAAATGACACCAGCTTGTCCTATTTTTCATCCATATTTATATTCAGATCCTCTCTAGCCATGCGTTCCAGCCTTGCTGTCCGTCAAGTCAGTTTGACTGATTTTATTTGTTGTTTTGATCTACGCTTGTATGGACTCGCCGATCTATTCATGTTAATAGCTTTGTCATTGTGAACAAATTTTTGACTGAACCAATATCTCCAGGGCCTGTGCTATGTTACTTCTATCTCATTACATGATCTTACTTACGTATTATATGCATTTCCTATATATATATATATATATATATATATATACATTTTCTCAAAAAAGTACCCAAATCCAATTGATAAAATTACCAAAAAAAAATTATCCAAATCCAAGAAAAACGTTGATAAACCCAAATCAAACATAGATCCAATCACAACCAACCCGTTATAAATTTAGATCCAACAAAAAATTGAAATCAAACTCAGATCCAACAATTTTTTTCAAACTCAAATCCCATTTGAAATCAAAGTCACTTCCAACAATTTTTTTTGGGACATATACCAAATAGTTCCTCGGGCATTTTTTAATACCCATTTAGTCCAAACTTTTTTATTTTGCCTCAAAAAGTCCTTTGCCACATATTTTGGAGAGGGAGTGCCGTTGGCGCGGACCTCTAAAAATAAGAGGATATTGAGTGCTTGAGGGACTAAATGGGTTAAACTAAAAATATGTGTCCTTTTTAAAAAATATATATTTATAGTAGAGACTATTTAATAATTGACCCTTTTTTTTCATCTCTTCAATCTGGGGACCTCAGTGGGGTAGGAGGGTGGGATGTGGGCGAGACAGTACAAGGGCGGTGGAAGGTGGAGATGGAGAGGCAAGAGTGGGCGGCTATGTTTATACATAAATAAAAATTATCGAAAGAAAATTACCCAAATCCAAGAGGGTGGACTATTTGTGTTATGTTTTTAGAGAGAGACGTGAAGATGGGTGTAGAGGTAGATAGTGTAGAGGGAGGAGATGGGTCAAGGAGGAGAATAGAAAAAGGGGCTCTTAAGGTGAGAGAGAAGACCCAAATCAATATTTTGTAGGGGTGTTCAGAAAACCGAATGGAACGGGGGACCGAATCGAACCGAACCGGATCGTCATAATTTTTCCGATTTTTTTTTAATTGGTTCGGTCCAGGTTTTTTTTTACAGACCGGTCTAACCGGTCCGATCCTCGGTCTCCCTTAATAAATATCCGGTCTGGATCGATCCGGACCGATTACTATAATATATATGCATTTAATTATATATATATATAATATATATTAAGTGTAACACAACACAACACACGCACAACAGAAGCACACACTGGAAACAGAAAGGGAAGGGGTACGCTGGTCCAAAAATAAGTAAGGAAGGAAAGTTGGAAACATAAATAAACCCTACTCCTTTTGTTTCTTTTCAGCGCCGTTCCCAAGCTATTCCACTCCCTTTGTTTTTTTTTTCTTTCTCTTGATTGAAAGAAAACTCTTAGTTCAGCGTCGTTCCCCGCCCCGCCGTTGGCGTTCCCTTCCCCCGCCGTTTTCCTCTGATCTGTGTCGTCGTCGCCGTTACCTTCCCTCCGCCGTCGCTTCCCTTCCCCCGCCGCGCCGTTGCTTCCCTTCTCTCCTCTGATCTGTATCGCTAGTAGCTACTGATGGTAAGATCAGTTTTTTTTTTTAGCTTAAAAAAATCAGTTATTTTTTGTTGCAAACACTATATTGTGCTGGGCTGTTTTTGGATAAATTGGATAAATTTGGAATGTCAAAATCTTCTGCGATCAGTCTCTTTTGAAAGTATATAAGTAGAAGATAGTGTTCCTGAACCCGGACGAATCTAACCCGGTCGCATTTTGGAGACAGTACATTCTGACTTTCAACAGGACAAGAGGGATGTTTTTTGTTGATAGATACCCTTTTTATTTGTAAAATGAACAGGATTCTTAATCATCTTCCTTTTTAAGGTCATCAATTTTTGGTCTATTTTATACTTTTTGCATTATATTATGCCTGTATTACTTCCTGACATTTTATCTTTTATTGCAGCATGAGGTTATTATTACTATTGTTATTCTTATCATATATATTATCCTTTTTGATAGTGAAAAGGAAATGTCTACTCTGCTCGAGCCTATAAAATTCCAGAATGTAGCCGTGCTGCTGTTGGCACACCATTGGTCCATGTATGTCACCTTCCCTCTCACCCAGCACATGGAAAAATTTGGGCTGTTTTTGGATAAATTTGGGTAGTTTTTATGATATTCGAGCAGTTTTTTATGATAAAATTTAGGCACACTACACCAAATCTGCCCATTTGTCAAGGTCATTGACCTTGACAAATCCAACTTGTCAAGGTCAATGACCGTGACATTTCGAGGCGAGACAACTTTTTTTGTCACGGTCGTGTCGCGATCAATGACCGTGGCACGTTTGTCACGGTTATAAACCGTGACAAAGCCGTGACCCTTTTTAAAAAAATTGTCACGGTCAATGACCGTGACAATTCTGGACAGAATTTAAAAAAAATCTACTGGGCAGTATGGCCACTGCCACTGCCCAGCAGTATATTTGTACCTATTATAGCAACGTTGTACCTGTTCCAAACATCATATATCCGAACAAACTAAAGATAATGCAAATATATATTCAAATAAGAAACTATTTAAAAAGAAACAACATCACCATCATTTTATCTCAAATCTACAAACTATTTGCATGGAAAAGAGATTTTGTACCGCGACGCTCGGGAACACCTCCTTATCCTTCCCTTCTCGTCCGAATAGACACATAAGTATAGAGCATATGTGGCCTACCCTTAGGGCCACTCCCTGTCCCCTGAATTGAAATAAAGTAAAATTAGTATCCGCCCCTCAAATATAGATAAATATAAATCGTAATTGAAATCGAAATCGAAATTGACATATAAATATAAATACATTACCTGTAGTGTCACTCAAACAGCTAACTTGAGCTCATATGGCACCTCCTTCCAACTAATGTACCCCGGGCAATCGTGTCAATTATAATTCTCTTCATATCTAAACACTAAGAAATACCATAATCCTATGGAGTTATGCGTTGCAAATTCCTTCCAACCGTTGTGTAGCCAAAAATCAGCAGTTGAAGTTGTCAATTCCACCTTTCAATGGTCTCCCATGTTTTGCTAGAAGTTCCAAGTGGTGGGGTGGAATTGGCAACTTCAACTGGTGATGTTTGGCTACATAACGGTTGGGAGGAATTTGCAGAGCATCGCTCCATAGGATTATGGCATTTCTTAGTGTTCGGATAGACGAAGAGATTCAGTCTCCTCTCCACAAATAGGACACCCCACATAACTATGTACTGATCACCTATTAAAGGTAAGAAGCGTATATTCATGGATTAGTATAAATAAAACTTAGATGTAGTTGGAATATTTATGTATTAATCTCCTCTCCACAGACGCACACTACACAAGAGTGAAAATGATAAAGTGCAGATCAAGTAAAAGCATTAAAAATGGATGTTTCGGTACAAATTGAAATATTTATTACAAATTGAAAAATTGTTTCAAATTCGGGTTATCATAAAAAATGGATTGATATTCGGTAGGAGCAGCCAAGTCATCCACACTACTATTTAGACGCCTTGGCGCGTGTTGGACAATTGACCATGGCTCGTTGTTGATATACTCCGAGTAAAACACTTGCTTAACCTTTTGAAATGCACAAACAAACGGCTCATCGCTCACGTGGTCGTTGCTCTTCAACTTGGACAAGTCAACCATGATCAAATTGGTGACAGGATCAACTTTACAAGCATTTTTATCCTCAACTCTTACCCATTCACAGTAAAATACAACCTCTTTGAAGCTTATATAATCCAATTCAAATATATTTTGGATTACACCATAGTAAGTCATTTCAGCTTCAACGAGGTTTTTATCTTTTGCGCTCGCTCGAAAGAAAGTAAGAGCCTTGTATGAAATTCCCGAGTTCTGTACATTTGTGCTTTCCTCGTACACTTTAGCACCGAAAATGTAACCGTTCAATCGATACTTTTTGTACTCTTGTGCCACGAACAAGGGTCCAGTGGCTAGACGAGCAAGCCTTGATGTCGCATCACCCATCTTTAGGAGCTGAGAATATAGATAAATTAATTATATTAGTGGTAAAATTTGAGTGTAATGTAACGTTATATAACGACTGTTTTCATTATAATTACCTCTTGTGTCAACCATAGCCTAAATTCGCTGTCTGATTGTACCATTGTTTTTCGTCTTTTATTGTTCTCACAGGCTTCATATTTACTGCATATTACAAAATTAATCATGTATAAAATAATCTAACATAATGTTAAACATTATAATATTTGAAACTTACTTTTTCCATTCTTCGACATCTTCATGTGTGTCAAATAGATAACGAGCTACTTGTTCTTGTTGCAAACTCGTTAATTTCACTCGTTTTCCCATCACATTACCACCATCATCGAGGAATTCATCAGTGTCATCAACGCTGGTCGAGTCAGGCATATATTCCCGAGTATATATTGATGACTCCACGGTGATGTATTCCTCTGCAATTGATCCTGCAATATATCGTCACGCTATTGCCAGACAAATCGTACTGCGTCTTCAAACTGTGCAAACCAACCATGGCATGTAAAGTTGTTTGATCTTTCTCACAGCCAGAGTATAACGGTTGGGTCTCCTTAAATTTTAAACTTTGGTAGTCATCGTCAAGTTTTATCGTGTTATCTTCACGAGCACTTGAATCTTCTACATCATCAGTAACCTCATTCTCCTCAGCTTCATAAACTCCGTACGCATCATCAACTAAATCCTCTAACATATTATGATCTACGTCATCCCCTTCTACATCTATTCTACTTGTTGAAGGTTGTTGTGAAGGTTGGTCGGGGACAAAGGGAACTTTCAATTCACCGTGAAAACTCCAAAATCGATAACTATCTTGCATACCCGATCTTAACAAATGTAGTTCAACTGTTTTCCACTCAAACACCTTACCATTCTTACACCTAGCACACGGACACGGAAACTCTTCATCATTACGACATCTCTTTGCATATTTCACAAATTCGTTAGCACCTCTGCGAAACACATCCCCCATTCTATTAGTCTCACCCATCCACTCTTTGTATTTCGGATATCCCATCACAGCTACCACAACTAAACACCTATTAAAGGTAAACAAAACTTAGATTTATAGTATGTTTTATTTAATTATCCCATCATTTAATTATCCTATTAAAGGGTAAGTGATCCTATCCCATTCAAGAATGCATTTTTCTGTAATATACTTAACAGCTCAAGCACATTGTTACGATTTGAAAAAAATTCTACAGCATATCCCCTTAGTTCTCCAAGTACACGACGTAGATTGGCAGGTGTGAGTGTTATTTCAATTGGTCAATTGAAATAACAGTCACACTTGTCAATCTAGTATGTACCCAGAGAACATTAAGATATGACTGCAGAACTTCCTCCAAAAGTAACAACTTTAAGCCAATAAGAATATTATACTGAAATTATACAGTCTCAAACTGTCCAAATGGGACAATTCGAGAGATCTCATTACAGGGGTAATGACTCTCGAACGGGTCTAAGTGCTATTGAATGCGTACGCAGAAGAACTAGAATGCTAGTATCTATGCGCACTATATTTAATTTCAAGTATGTTTCATATAATGGGTTAATTCAAATACAAAAATAAATTCATGGGTTAATTCAAATACAAAAATAAATTCATGGGTTAATTCAAATACAAAAATAAATTCATGTATTGACCACACACACACACACACACACACTATCTAAGCTGTTCTATAGGAATAAAAACAACATTTTTAAAATATGATGGGCTCACCAATTTGATCAAAATTTTCAACAACATAGACTAATTGATCTTTATTATAAGACAATTACTACAAATTTACGCGCATCGCCCGAATTCAAAAAGTAATTTAATGACTAAAGTAATACTTTTTTTAACTTTAGTTATTCACCACAAATCTTAAAAAATATTTTATTTTTCATGCTTTTTAAACTTCGGATGCTTTTAGCAACTTCGGATGACAATTACTACAAATTTACATTTTTGGATATTATTTACATTTACATTTTTGGATATTATTTTTGGAAATTTATAGAAAGTTACTTATTTATTTACATTTTTAACCCCCTACCCCCTACCCCTACCATATTTTTAACTTTAGTTATTCACCACAAATCTTAAAAAATATTTTATTTTTCATGCTTTTTAAACTTCGGATGCTTTTAGCAACTTCGGATGACAATTACTACAAATTTACATTTTTGGATATTATTTTTGGATATTATTTACATTTACATTTTTGGATATTATTTTTGGAAATTTATAGAAAATTACTTATTTATTTACATTTTTAACCCCCTACCCCTACCATATTTTTAACTTTAGTTATTCACCACAAATCTTAAAAAATATTTTATTTTTCATGCTTTTTAAACTTCGGATGCTTTTAGCAACTTCGGATGACAATTACTACAAATTTATATTTTTGGATATTATTTTTGGATATTATTTACATTTACATTTTTGGATATTATTTTTGGAAATTTATAGAAAATTACTTATTTATTTACATTTTTAACCCCCTACCCCCTACGCCCACCCTGCCCCACCCCCTACCCCACCCTGCCCCACCCCCTACCCCACCATGCCCCACCCCCCACACATGCACACACACGCACATATATACACACATACACACATATATATACACACAAACATATATATAAATGGAAGAGAGAGACAAAGAGAGAAAATTAAACCTGAAAGTAGAGAGAGAGAGAGAGCAACGTCGAGAGAGAGAGAGAGGGAGGGAACGGCGCGGGAGGGAAAAAAGAAGGGGGAAAGAGTTTTTGCTGTTAACATTGTCACGGTCGTGTCAAGGTCATTGACCGTGACAATTATTTACAAAATTGTCACGGTCATTGATCGTGACAAGTCCGTGATAAGTAAATTTATCACGGTCTTGTCACGGTCAATGACCGTGACAATTAGTTGTCACGGTCGTGTCAAGGTCAATGACCGTGACAAAAAATGCGTGTTTTTTTATCACGGTCAATGACCTTGACAAGGCTGGTCGGCTGAAAGGTGACAATTTGTCCATTTTGGTGTAGTGGCAGTTTTTATTAGATTAGGGTCGACAAGTTTGACCGGACCGACCATATAAAAAATCGGACCGACTAAGCCCGGAAAACCGGTTTAATCGGTCCGGTCTTGGTCCTTTTATTTTTAGGACCAGTATAATCGGTCCGGTCTTTAAATTCATTAAAAACCGGATAGTTACTTAATCCGGAGCATAGGGGCATAGGGGCATATAAAAAACATTCTCGATAGTTACTTAATATAACAGTAGACCTCTCCGTGAACGTAGAAAATTTGGTCGAACCACGTATATTCTTGCGATGTGTGATTGTGATTGTGATTATTGTTGTTCTTATTATCTTGATGTTTGTTTTTCTTCATTACCTGTTTGTGTTGAGATTTTTTGTCATCACAATTGGCGCCGTCTGTGGGAAACGATTATTTTTCCTATGAAAACCTTAACCAACAAGAACGAACGATGTCCCGTCATAGTAATAATGTCCTTCAAGCAGGAAACATTCAGCAGCAGCCAAACCCTCCCAGGGTAAGGATTGAAATTCTCCATTCAAACCCAAGACTTCGCCATGAAAGGTAGATCTTCGAAGAAAGCCAGGGGCCACCTAGACCTACGCAGATCTTTAGGCTGATAGACGCCTATAAGGCCAGACTCCATGAGAAGGAGGAGGCTACTCACCAACAGCAAGATGAAAATGCTCGCCTTAAGAGGCACCTCGAAAGGATGGAGAGAGAACTCCATCGAAACACGATGCAACGCCACAACATGAGTCCTATCCCTCAAGTGAGAAAGTCTCGCAGCCGAGGGGGGAGCCCGAGGGGTGGGTTAGAAAGAATATAAAGACACTAGTAAGATGATGAGCACTCCGAACGAGTGCAACCAGCTCGCCGTTACGGGAGTCCTGGTCGGTAAAATGATGACATATGAAGTTTTGTCCAAAGGGAGATGGACCAGTACCTAGCTCATTATGGTGCCAGATCAACGAGGGAGCTAGCGAGGTGAGCCCTCAAAACCGAGATGAAATCCCCTTTTTCAATGGTAATAGAAGAAGAAGAGGCTCCGAAGAAGTTTGCGATTCCCAAGTTCAAGATTTACGATGGGAAGACTGATACCATTGACCATATCAGGCAATATCAACAAGCTTTGACTCTATGGAGTCACAATGATGCACTCATGTGTCGAATCTTCCTTTTGATCTTACATGATGTGGCCCATAAGTAGTTTGAAAAGCTACCTCATAGGTCCATCAGAAATTTCAAATCCTTGGTTGAGTAGTTTACAACTCCCTTCATAACAAGCAACTCCCACACGAATAGGATGGATGCACTGCTTACTCTGAAGAAAAATCCGTAAGAGAACCTCAGATACTACACGCAGAGATATTAGGAAGTATTTAATGAAATTGAGGATTGTTCAGAGAAGGTCGCTATAGCATCCTTTAAAATCAGTTTGTCGAGCTCCTGCCTCCTACACCAGTCCTTAACTAAGAAGGCGGCTGCATCCATCGATGACTGGAAGTCTCGTCTTGAAAAATATGTCAAATCCAAGGATGTAACCCATCTTGATGCAAGAGAGAATGGTCACACAAAGGCTGGCCTAGGAGCCGAGAAAAATGAACCACAGAATAAAGGGAACAAGAATGGGGGGGGGGGGGGAAATGGCTCCAAGAATGGGAACAAAAATGATGCCTCAAAGGGATTTCCGGCTGTAAACATAGTCTTCAAGGAGCCGATAAATGAGATTCTTAGAAAGATCAAAGAGGAGCCATTTGTTAAATGGTCGAAGAAGATGGAAGGAACCCCTTCCAAATGAAATAACCCACTAATGTGCGCATTCCACAAGGAGGGTGGTCATAAGACTGAGCATTATAAAGCCCTCAAGTCTCACCTCGAGGAGTTGGCCCAAGCTGCACACCTTAATGAGTTTGTGGAGAAGAGAACAGATAAGGCAGCAGCGAACGATGAGTAGAGACCCGATAATGTCCTTAAGGAGGACGTTGGTCAAAATTTCGCAGTAATACATGGGGCATCAGACCTCAACCAAATTCAAGGAAATGCAGCTCAAATGGAAGTTAAGAAGCTTACTACAGTCATGTAGGCCTTTCAGATTGACCTAGCTAAGACTCAGGTAGGGAAGCATCGACGGCCGGAGGACATCGATTACAATAAGCATGTTGTGTTCACGGATGAAGATTTGGTGGGGGTGAGAACCCCTCATCATGACACACTGGTCATTACACTCAGTATATCCAACTAGGATGTCGACAGGTTGCTCGTCTACCAAGGAAGTTCTTTCGAAGTAATGTACCTAAAATTGTTCAAAAAGTTGAAGCTGAGCATAGCCGACCTCAAGGAAGCCACTGTTCAATGGTCCGCTTCGCGAGAAAGATCATAGTCCCTTTGGGAAAGATCGTCCTGCCAGTTAATGCAGGAAGCATCTAAAAAATGATTGAGTTTCGTGTTATTGATATCGAATCACCGTACCAAGCCATCCTCGATAGGGGATGGCTCTATGCAGTGAAGGTCGTTCCATCGACCTATCATCAGAAATTGAAGTGTGTAACTGATTGAGGAGCGATTGAGATCCATGGGACCAGGCTTCACGTAAGAGAAAAAAGTGGAAGAAATAAAAAGAAAGTAAGACCCTTTTGGAAGCCGAGCAGCTGTACCTGCCATTGGACAAGCTCTCTTATGCACTGGTGATAGCCTTAAGGAAAATGAAGCATTATTTTGAGGCCCACTCCATCTTCGTGGTTACTTCGCACCCCCTAAAGGTTGTTCTAAGGAAATCAGACCTCTATGGACAATTATCGAAGTGGTCAGTTGATCTCGGAAGGTTTGATATTCACTTTCAACCAAGAATAGGCGTCAAGGGACCAATCCCAGTCAATTTTATCACAGAGTTCACAAGAGAACAACCATGTGATAAACCAGAAACAAGTCGATCAAGGGAAAGCTTATAGGGACCAAGTGTTTGGACCTTATACGTTGATGGAGCCTCCAATTCTAAAGAGGATGGAGTAGGTATCGTACTAGTGACTCCCCAAAATACGGTGCTCGAGTAGGGAATCAGACTTAGATTTGAAGCCTCCAACAACGACATAGAATACGAGGCGCTAATCATCGAACTAAGCAAAGCACAATTACTAGAGGTAATGCACCTTCAAGTCTTCGGTGACTCGCAGTTGGTATCCAACCTGATAAACGGTGGTTTTAATGCAAAGAATGAAATGATAGAAGTTTATATCTCCATTGTAAAGGGACTAATAGCCAAATTTAAGCAAGTGGATGTTTAGCAGTTCCATAGGGGACAAAACACCGATGAGGATGCCCTAGCATCTTTGAACTCAGCAATAGACTCTAACTTGGGAAGAACAATCCAAATAGATTTCCTCATGCAAACTAGCATTGAACAGAATACTGAGCCACTGAATCCCGAGTAGGTTCTCCACATTCAAAAGGCTCCGAAATGGATGGACCCCATCTCTGACTACTTACGAAGTGATATACTGCCATGTGACAAGAGGTAGGCTCATCAAACAAGAGTCAAATCTGCTCGCTTTCACTTATCTCCCGATGGGAAGTTATATAAGAGATCCTTCATCGGGCCCTACCTTTAGTGTGTTCATGCATAAGACGTCGAGAAAATTCTGCATGAACTTCATGAAGGAATTTGCGGAATTCACGCAGGAAGGAGGTCGCTAGCCTTTCGATCAATGAAGGAAGGGTATTGGTGGCCATACATGCAGAAGGACACTGGAGTTTATGTTCGACAGTGCGAGAAATGCCAAAAACACTCACCTATGGTCCATCATCTATCTAGCGACCTAACGTCACTAACTAGTCCGTGGCCTTTTTTCCAGTGGGGTTTGGACATCGTAGGTCCTCTGCCTATGGCCACAGGAAACCAAAAGTATCTATTGGTCGCCACAGACTACTTCACTAAGTGGATAAAGACAGAACCACTAGAGAACATCAAGGATGCAGACATGATGAGGTTTATATGGAGAAACATCATTACCCGCTTCGGCATACAAAGAACGATCATTACTGACAATGGGACCTAGTTCGAGAGTGACCCCTTCTAAAGCTTTTGCAATGATCATGGAATTAGGAACCATTTCAGCTCTGTAGCCTATCCCCAAAGCAATGGTCAAGATGAGGCTTCCAATAAGATAGTGATCGATGGACTAAAGAAACGACTGGAACAAGCCAAAGGAGCTTGGGCGAACGAATTGCCCCATATCCTCTTGGACTATCACACCACCCCAAGGCGTGAAACTAGGGAAACGCCCTTTGCACTCACATATGGAATGGAAGAAGTTATTACACTAGATGCTGGTTTCCCTACCTTGAGGTCTACGTTGGTCGACCAAGGCCACAATGATGAAGCATTGCTCACTGAACTTAACATAGCCGATGAACGGAGAGAATTGGATCTAGTTAAATTGGCATCCTACTAGTAATAACTAGCCAAGAAGTACAACCAAAAAGTCAACCTAAGAAAATTTTAAGTGGGGGACTATGTCCTAAGGAAGGTCCTTGACAGTGTTATGAAACCATTAGATGGCAGGCTCGGACCGAACTGGGAAGGACCATTCAAGGTGGTAAGGGACGGCCTGCAAGGATCCTATCACTTGGAAACACTGAACGGTAGAGAGATACCAAGAGCTTGGAATATGGACAACCTGGAGAAATTCTACTTTTAGATTTCCGTATCTATGCACCATTAGTTTAGGTAAATTTTTATTTACAAATTAATATTTCTCTCTGTTCCTGACCATGATCAATAAAACTCGATTGGCCTTGACATTCTATATATATTAGTTTTCTCAAATATATCTTATTATATGCACCATTTCCATGTTACAGGCTTCATTCTTATAACATGTATGATAAAGATCATGGATTACATTAAGTTGGTTAACTTGCTCTAGTAAAAAAATATATTAAGCTAGCCTCTTGTGATTGCACCACAATGGTTGGGTTTATACTAGCTCTTCCCCAAATCATAGTTAGCAAGGTTGAAATATAATAACTCTCCTCAGGCCTTTGTTCATAGCACAATTCGCCTCCTAAGTTTCTCCCACAACAAATAAAGAGCTACGAGGGATCCTTAGGCAACACGGCCAACTCAGGTTGGTCGCCAACATAGTTTGGCTCTAAAATCCTGCTCGGTTGGATGGCCCATTAATCAAGTGTATCCTCGCCATCGGACTACTTAGGCCTAAGGCATCATGATGACGCGACCTAAAAGGTAAAGTGAGGGGGAATGGTATGGCTAAGGAATACTAGACTGGGAGAATACTCATTTGAAAATAAACTCTAAGACACATTTAGTCAGCTAAGATTCCCAAGATAACTAGATGCTACTAATAAATAAGAAAACAGACAACATGGGTTTAGTCGGCCTTGGCCCAAAACATAAATATTTTATTGCTAAAGGTTACATAGTTACATGTGTAATAGTGATAAAATAAATAAAATCCTAAGGAGGTCCAAGTCTCAAACCAAGGTAGTCAGCTACCCGCGCTCTTCGACCATCATCACGATGGGGGGCAAAATCCTCATTAACCTCCTCCGAGCTTGGCTCCAGCAGCTGCTTTAGGATAACATCTATTGGGATCCAGCGATCATCCCTTATAAATGGATTTAGTTCTAAGGATGAGGGAGAGATATCATGCCTACACCAGAGGGAAAAATTCTTGGGAACCATTAACTCCCTAAGGGCATTTAGCCACCCGCTAATGAAGGCTAGCTCCTCAACCTCTTTTAGCTTTGTGGGAGCATTTGTCTAGCCTTGGTTGTATCCATCTACCCACACCCGTCGAGTTTTGTTTTTTGAACAAGTGCCTCAGTAAGGTGATGTCCCTCTGAAGCCCAACAGCTATCACATACGCTCTACGAACATCTCCTTTTATCTCGGCAATCTCCCTTTAGGAACCACTAGTGTCAATTCTAGCTCGTCGACTGGATGACGACGAAGAACCTTGTATAACGACAGGAGCAATGCTCAGTGCGTTCTTCTTGAGGCGTGCAACTTCCCTCCTTAAAGAATCATTCTCCTGCTATAGCACCTCCCCAACCTAGTTAATTTTAGATGCATCTAAGAGCTTTGCCTTCAGAACATTCACCTCTTCTTGAACAGATGCACCAATCTCTTCCATCTCTGCAAGTCGATCCTTAAGCTTGGCAACCAGTTCTGACTGATATTTGTAGTCCTTATTCCTTTCCCTAAGGGATTTGTAGATTTTGAAAAAAGCTCAGGGAACTTTGTCACTCACATTATAACCAAGAATTTGACCTACGCGATAGGTAGCAGGGATATAATCATTAAGATCGACAAACTACAAAGCATAAGAGCACACATAATACATATATCAGCAAATGCCAGAAAAATAATTTCATTCCATTAAAACTAGCACTTGGAAGATACAGATTCTTTTAGTGGAAAGAAGAAAAAGCAAAACATACAAAAGGATCCCTAAGTGCCTAGTTGGTGACATCAACCTGCTCGAAAGCGCCTGGCTCCTTCCCCTTATGAACAGCAGCTTCGCTTGTCTTAGCACCAACCACACCTCCCTCGACTATGGCAAGGTTTATTCCCTAGTCACCAGCAGGAGCAGTAGGGGTAGAAGGAGAAGCAAGAACATCACCACCAGTAGAATCCTCACCAGTCGGAGTAGCTAGGACATCATCTCCAATAATGGGCTTGGGGCCAGGATTGTGCTTACTGAATAGAGGAGAATCATCAACAACTAAGTAGAATCCCAGCCTTTCTTAAAGTTTCCCCGAATGATGTATTCAATCTAATTTTAGACATTTTCATAGGCTTCCTCCCAACCCTCATTATATCCTCTCTCTCTCTAACGGTGGTTGCCTCTGCCTCCAGGCCCTTCACTTTCTCACCAAGCCCTTTATCTTCATTCATGACGCTAGTTTACTCGCCATGACCAGTTCATAGTCTTCACGGAGTTCCTTCATCTCATTGGCCACCCCAACTCTCCCATGGGTAAAAGAAGACTCAACTTCTATGAGAGCTTTCTCGGAGGACTCTTGGGCCTCTTGAGCAGTCTTCAAGCTCTCCTCGAGCTTAACATTCCTCCTCGCCAGCTCATCTCGAATGTGGTAAAGGACGATGTATTCAAATAAAAATTATAGGAGGAAATAGATGTGAGTCAAGGAGTACGAAGAAATTAAAAAGTACGGAGAAATAAAGGAAATGGCCTTACCAAAGAAAGCCCTTGATCTGCCTTTAGGGCTAACTAGTCTGGTCCCATCTTTTAATACCGCTCGTGGTCCACCGACAACACTTCTCTCTCGAGCATCTTGGAGGAAGCTGAGGGGCTAGAGCCATAGATGTCGCCTAAGATGGGACAACCATAGGCATAAGAGAAGCATATGCTTTCTTCATCATTTATTCTCCTCTCCTCCTCTACTCCCGCCTCTTCTTATTCTCCTCTTCTCTATCTCTCTCTTCCTATTTCTTTATCTCCCACTACACCAAAATTGGCGATTAGTCACGGCCAAAAACTTTGACCAAAGCTGTGGGTCGCGGACTTGGGCCGTGACCATTTCGGGTGTGACCATTTTTGTGGGTCGCGACCCAAGTCCGTGACCAAAAAATGGTCATGGCTGAGAAGGGTCACGGCAGATGGTCGCGGACTTGGGCCGTGACCCATGCCGTGACAGGTCGCGACCCTCATCCGTGACCCACAACTGTGACAAATTGGTCGCGACCAAAGTCCGCGACCCACGTCCATGACCCATAACCGTGACAAATTGGTCGCGGCCAAAGTCCGCGACCCACGACCGTGACAAAAAAATAAAAAAAAATTAGTCGTGGCCCTCATCTGTGACCCACAATCGTGACAAATTGGTCGCGGCCAAAGTCCGCGACCCACAACCGTGACAAAAAAAAATAAAAAAAAATGGTCGCGGCCCAAGTCCGTGACCCACAACCGTGACGAAAAAAATGGTCGCGGACTTTGGCCGCGAACATTTTTATGCGCGGCGAAAAAAATAAAAATGTATTTTTTTGGTCAAATCCTAAAATTGGGGGTCCTGTGAGCACACCATCGGTTGCTACGTGTAACGTTGGACGCGTACGAGGTGTTACAAATATTTATTATTGGCAAAACAATAAAAAAAATCACAAATTGCGAATCGAGAACGCTGTTAATAAACAAATATATATACAAACTTTAAAATATTACACGTCTTAATAATTCACTGACCAAATAAAAAATTGGGCAGAGTTTCCTTTATTTTCTTGACATTCCAAACCCTGTAAATGTAAAACCTGCTTATTATAAAGCCCGCACGGCCATAAAATTCAATAATCAAATTGTAAAAGCCCACACGGCCATAAAACTAAACAATAAAAGCCCGCACGGCTGTAACACATAAAAAACAAAATCCTAAATGTCCACAATATATAAACAATCTTCATGTTGTAAATCATTGCCTCCTTCATTTGTTCCTCGTGCAAAAATCCTACAAATGAAAGGATACATAAAAAAAATATCAGTAACCAAGTAGTTTCACAAAAATTTTAATCAAGCAGAAAAATTGCATATATGAGTTAAAATTATCAACATATCAAATTTTTTTATGCCAAAGTCTAGAAATATGCAAATTACCATCGTATTCTCAAACCGGAAGTCCTGTGGCTGCGTGGTCAGTTTCTACGAGTTACATTGGTCCCGTGGGAGGTGTTGGTACCCACGGGGCCGTTCGGAGGCTGTTTTGGGTTTTCACCCTCTAACGCCATGTTTAAAACCTAAGTCTAGAAATAGGCAAATTATCATCGTATTCTCAAATCGAGAGATCCGCGGCTGCGGGGTCAGTTCCTACGAGTTAAATTGGTCCCGTGGGAGGTGTTGGTTCCACCCACGGGGCCGTTTGAGGGCTGTTTCGAGTTTTCACTATCTAACGCCCTGTTTTTCTTAAGTCTAGAAATATGCAAATTATCATTGTATTCTAAAATCGGTAGCCTCGCGGCTGCGCGGTAAGTTCCTACGAGTTACATTGGTCCCGTGGGAGGGGTTGGTGTCACCCGCGGGGCCGTTCGGGGGCTGTTTTGAGTTTTTACCCACTAACGCCATGTTTTTAAGCCTAAGTTTAGAAATATGCAAATTACCATCGTATTCTCAAACCGGGAGTCCCGCGGCTGCGTGGTCAGTTCCTACGAGTTACATTGGTCCCGTGGGCGGTGTTGGTGGCTGTTTTGGGTTTTCACCCTCTAACGCCATGTTCTTAAGCCTAAGTCTAGAAATATGCAAATTATCATCATATTCTAAAATCGGGAGTCTCGCGGGTGCACGGTAAGTTCCTACGAGTTACATTGGTCCCGTGGGAGGTGTTGGTGCCACCCACGGGGCCGTTCGGGGGATGTTTTGGGTTTTCACCATTTAACGCCGTGTTTTTAAGCCTAAGTCTAGAAATATGAAAATTACCATCGTATTCTTAAACCGGGAGTCCCGCGGCTGCGTGGTCTATTTCTACGAGCTTTATTGGTCCCGTAGGCGGTGTTGGTGTCACCCACGGGGCCGTTAGGGGGCTATTTTGGGTTTTCACCCTCTAACGCGATGTTCTTAAGCCTAAGTCTAGAAATAAGCAAATTATCGTCGTATTCTCAAACAGGGAGACCTGCGGCTACGGTGTCAGTTCCTACGAGTTACATTGGTCTCGTGGAAGGTGTTGGTGCCACCCACGAGGCCGTTCGGGGGTATTTTCGAGTTTCACCCTCTAACGCCATGTTTTTGCTTAAGTCTAGAAATATGGAAATTATCGTCATATTCTCAAATCGGGAGTCTCGCGGCTGCGCGGTCCGTTCCTACGAGTTACATTGGTCTCGTGGGAGGTGTTGGTGCCACCCACGTGGCCGTTCGGGGGCTGTTTTTGGTTTTCACCCTCGAACGCCATGTTTTTAAGCCTAAGTCTAGAAATATGCAAATTACCATCATATTCTCAAATCGGGAGACCCGCGGCTGCGCGATTAGTTCCTTTACATTGGTCCCGTGGGAGGTGTTGGTGCCACACACGGGGCCGTTCGGGGGCTGTTTCGAGTTTTCACCCTCTAACACCATGTTTTTAAGCCTAAGTCTAAAAATATGCAAATTATCATCGTATTCTCAAACCGGGAGACCCGCAGATGCGGGGTCAGTTCCTACGAGTTACATTGGTCCCGTGGGAGGTGTTGCTGCCACCCATGGGGCCGTTCGGGAGCTGTTTTGGGTTTTCATCCTCTAACGCCATGTTTTTAAGCCTAAGTCTAAAACTATGCAAATTACCGTCGTATTCTCAAACTGGGAGTCTCGCAGATACGTGGTGAGTTCCTACGAGTTACATTAGTCCCGTGGGAGGTGTTGCTGCCTCCCACGGGGACGTTCAGGGGCTCTTATGGGTTTTCACCCTCTAACACCATATTTTAAAGCCTAAGTCTAAAAATATTTAAATTCTCATCGTATTCTCAAATTGGGAGACCCACGGCTGCGGGGTCTGTTCCTACGAATTACATTGGTCCCGTGGGAGGTGTTGGTTACACCCACGGGGCCGTTCGAGGGCTGTTTCAAGTTTTCACCCTCTAACGCCATATTTTGCTTAAGTCTAGAAATATGAAAATCATTGTCGTATTCTAAAATCGGGAGTCTCGCGGCTGCGCGGTTAGTTCCTACGAGTTACATTGGTCCCGTGGGAGGTGTTGGTACCACCCACGGGGCCGTTCGGGGGCTGTTTTGGATTTTCACCCTCTAACGCCATGTTTTTAAGCCTAAGTCTAGAAATATGCAAATTACCATCATATTTTCAAACCGGGAGTCCCGCGGCTGCGCGGTCAATTCCTACGAGTTACATTGGTCTCGTGGGAGGTGTTGGTGCCACCTACGGGACCGTTCGAGGGCTGTTTTGGGTTTTCACCCTCTAACGCCATGTTTTTAAGACAAAGTTTAGAAATATGCAAATTATCGTCGTATTCTCAAACCGGGAGTCCCGCGGGTGCGGGGCCAGTTCCTACGAGTTACGTTGGTCCCGTGGGAGGTGTTGGTTCCACCCACGGGGCCGTTCGAGGGCTATTTCAAGTTTTCACCCTCTAACGCCATGTTTTGCTTAAGTTTAGAAATATGCAAATTATCGTCATATTTTCAAATCGGGAGTCTCGCGACTGGGCGGTCAGTTCCTACGAGTTACATTGGTCCCGTGGGAGGTGTTGGCGCCACACACAGGGCCGTTCAGGGGCTATTTTGGGTTTTCACCCTCTAACGCCATGTTTTTAAGCCTAATTCTACAAATATGAAAATTATCGTCGTATTCTCAAACCGGGAGTCCCGCGACTGCATGACCAGTTCCTACGAGTTACATTGGTCTCGTGGGAGGTGTTGGTGCCACCCACGGGGCCGTTCAGGGGCTGTTTTTGGTTTTCACCCTCTAACCCCATGTTTTAATCTTAAGTCTAGAAATATGCAAATTACCGTCGTATTCTCAAAGCGGGAGTCTCGCGGATGCGTGGTCAGTTCCTACGAGTAACATTTGTCCCGTGGGAGGTGTTGGTGCCTCCCACGAGGACGTTCGGGGGCTATTTTGGGTTTTACCCTCTAACGCCATGTTTTTAAGCCTAAGTTTAGAAATATACAAATTATCATCGTATTCTCAAATCGGGAGTCTCGCGGCTGCGCGGTCAGTTCCTACGAGTTACATTGGTATCGTGGGAGGTGTTGGTGCCACCCACGGGGCCGTTCGGGGGGCTATTTTGGGTTTTCACCCTCTAACACCATGTTTTTAAGCCTAAGTCTAGAAGTATGCAGATTACCGTCGTATTCTCAAACCGGGAGTCCCGCGGATGCGTGGTCAATTCCTACGAGTTACATTGGTCCCGTGGGAGGTGTTGGTGCCTCCCACGGGGCCGTTCGAGGGATGTTTCGGGTTTTTCCCCACTAACGCCATGTTTTTAAGCCTAAGTCTACAAATATGCAAATTATCATCGTATTCTCAAACTAGGAGTCCCGCGGCTATGTGGCCAGTTCCTACGAGTTACATTAGTCTCGTGGGAGGTGTTGGTGCCACCCACGGGGCCGTTCGGGGGATGTTTTGGTTTTTCACACTCTAACGCCATGTTTTTAAACCTAAGTCTAGAAATATTGAAATTACCGTCATATTCTCAAACCGGGAGTCCCGCGGCTGCGCGGTTAGTTCCTACGAGTTACATTGGTATCGTGGGAGGTGTTGGTGCCACCCACGGGGCCGTTCGGGGGCTATTTTGGGTTTTCACCCTCTAACACCATGTTTTTAAGCCTAAGTCTAGAAATATGCAAATTACCATCGTATTCTCAAACCGGGAGTCCCGCGGATGCGTGGTCAATTCCTACGAGTTACATTGGTCCCGTGGGAGGTGTTGGTGCCTCCCACGGGGACGTTTGAGGGATGTTTCGGGTTTTTCCCCATTAACGCCATGTTTTTAAGCCAAAGTCTACAAATATGCAAATTATCATCGTATTCTCAAACTAGGAGTCCCGCGGCTATGTGGCCAGTTCCTACGAGTTACATTAGTCCCGTGGGAGATGTTGGTGCCACCCACGGGGCCGTTCGGGGGATGTTTTGTTTTTTCACACTCTAACGCCATATTTTTAAACCTAAGTCTAGAAATATTTAAATTACCGTCATATTCTCAAACCGGGAGTCCCGCGGCTGCGCGGTTAGTTCCTACGAGTTACATTGGTCCCGTGGGAGGTGTTGGTGCCACACACGGGGCCGTTCGGGGGATGTTTCGAGTTTTCACCCTCTAACTCCATGTTTTTCTTAGTATAGAAATATGCAAATTATTGTCGTATTCTTAAACCGGGAGTCTCACGGATGCGCAGTCATTTCTTACGAGTTACATTGGTCCCGTGGGAGGTGTTGCTGCCATCCACGGGGCCGTTCGGGGGCTATTTTGGGTTTTCACCCTCTAACGCCATGTTTTTAAGCCTAAGTTTAGAATTATTCAAATTACCATCGTATTCTCAAACTGGGAGTCTCGCAGATGCGTGGTGAGTTCCTATGAGTAACATTGGTCCGGTGGGAGGTGTTGGTGCCTCCAATGGGGACATTCGGGGGCTGTTTTGGATTTTCACCCTCTAACACCATGTTTTTAAGCCTAAGTCTAAAAATATATAAATTATCATCGTATTCTCAAACCAGGAGACCCGTGGCTGTGGGGTCAGTTCCTACGAGTTACGTTGGCCCCGTGGGAGGTGTTGGTTCCACCCACGGGGCCGTTCGAGGGCTGTTTCGAGTTTTCACCCTCTAACGCGATGTTTTGCTTAAGTCTAGAAATATGCAAATTATCGTCATATTCTAAAATCGGGAGTCCCGCGGCTGCGCGGTCAGTTCCTACAAGTTACATTGGTCCCGTGGGAGGTGTTGGCGCCACCCACGGGGCCGTTCGGGGGCTGTTTTGGGTTTTCACCCTCTAACGCCATGTTTTTAAGCCTAAGTCTAGAATTATACAAATTACCATCGTATTTTCAAACTGGGAGACCCATGACTACGTGACCAGTTCCTACGAGTTACATTGGTCTCGTGGGAGGTGTTGGTGCCACCCACGGGGCCCTTCGGGGGCTGTTTTTGGTTTTCACCCTCTAACGCCATGTTTTAAGCCTAAGTCCAGAAATATGAAAATTACCGTCGTATTCTCAAAGTGGGAGTCTCGCGGATGCGTGGTCAGTTCCTACGAGTTACATTGGTCCCGTGGGAGGTGTTGGTGCCTCCCACGAGGACGTTCGGGGGGCTGTTTTGGGTTTTCACCCTCTAATGCTATGTTTTTAAGCCTAAGTTTAGAAATACGCAAATTATCATCATATTCTCAAACCGGGAGTCTCGCGGCGGCGCGGTCAGTTCCTACGAGTTACATTGGTCTCGTGGGAGGTGTTGGTGCCACCCACGGGGCCGTTCAGGGGCTATTTTGGGTTTTCACCCTCTAACGCTATGTTTTTAAGCCTAAGTCTAGAAATATGCAAATTACCGTCGTATTCTCAAACCGGGAGTCCCGCGGATGCGTGGTCAATTCCTACGAGTTACATTGGTCCCGTGGGAGGTGTTGGTGCCTCCCACGGGGACGTTTGGGGGATGTTTCGGGTTTTCCCCACTAACGCCATGTTTTTAAGCCTAAGTCTACAAATATGAAAATTATCATTGTATTCTCAAACTAGGAGTCCCACGGCTATGTGGCCAGTTCCTACGAGTTACATTGGTCCCGTGGGAGGTGTTGGTGCCACCCATGGGGCCGTTCGGGGTATGTTTTTGGTTTTCACACTCTAACGCCATGTTTTTAAGCCTAAGTCTAGAAATATGCAAATTATCGTCTTATTCTCAAACCGGGAGTCCCGCGGCTGCGCGGTCAGTTCCTACGAGTTACATTGGTCCCGTGGGAGGTGTTGGTTTCACCCACGGGGCGAGGGCTATTTCGAGTTTTCACCCTTTAACGCCATGTTTTGCTTAGTATAGAAATTTGCAAATTATCATCGTATTATCAAATCGGGAGTCTCGTGGCTAGGCGGTCAGTTCCTACGAGTTACATAAGTCCCGTGGGAGGTGTTGGTGCCTCTCACGGGGCCGTTCGGGGGTTATGTTGGGTTTTCACCCTTTAACGTCATGTTTTTAATACTGCCTTTTTCTTGTTTAATGTTTATGAGATCTGCAACACTTTTAATATGGCTCCTATTTGCTTTTTCCCCATAATGAAGCTATTCTTTTTGCAATTAATTGAAAGACCTAATTATTTTTCATATAACTTTTAAAAATCCATTAGAATATCTAGACAACTTTTAGAACCCTAAGTGAAAATGATAAGGTCATCTGCAAAACTAAGATGGCCAATTAAATCACATCCTCTAGGATAAGAGAAGGATTTAATTTTGCCATTTATCATGAGATTATGAAGACCTCTATTTAAAGCTTCTGAGGCTAAATTGAAAAGGTTTGGGATAAAGGGTCCCCCTGCCTCACACCTCTATAGGGTTTAAAAAACCTTTAACTTCACCATAAATAGCTATAGAAAGCCAAGAAGGGGAAATACATCTCCACACAAGATCAAGTGTTGTTTCTGAAAAGCCAAACTATCAAAGAGACTAGATCAAGAACATCCAAGAGAGTTTTTCATAGGCTTTGTGAATATTAATCCTCAAAACTACATTTCCACCAAAGCCTTTTCTATCAAGCTATTGCATCATTCCCTGACTAAGATGTTGTCTAAATGTTTCTATTTTTGACAAAACCTAATTCGAATGGGGAAATAAGGCTTAGAAGAAAAGAAGAAAGTTTAGAGTTGACGATTTTTTAGAAAATTTTATAGGAGACATTGCATAGACTAATTGGTCTAAAGTCAGTGCAAGAGGAGGGGTTTGGAATTTTAGTAATAAGGCATACTTTGGGTCTCTCCCCGGGATTTTGTAATTTCAGCTCTAAGAAATAAGGATTGAATAGTTTACACTAAATATTTCTTGATAATGCCCTAACATTGAATAAAGAACGAGTTGTTGAAACCATCTAGACATTCAACACTGTTTGGATTAATACTTTTAAGAGCTTCCAAAATTTCTATGTCATCAGGAATCCTTTCCATATCTTCATTCATTTGGTTAGTCACCAAGGCAGGGATATAAGTTAACACTTCAAATGACTCAGTAGAACGTGCAGTGAATAAATTTTAAAAACAATAAATAACAGTGTTAGACATTCCTTCAGTTGACTCCTCTAAGTTGCTGTCCTCATTTTTTATTCTATGAATCAATCAATTCCTTCTATGTTGATTCACCAATGAATGATAGTATTTAGAGTTCCTATCTCCATTTTTGATCCACTGCCTTTTGAACTTTTGAAACCAGAATTACTCCACAAATGATAAGGCATCATTTAACTTAGCCTTAACTTTGTTCAGCTCCACCAAAAGGTCCTGAGTTTTATTCTCTTCATAATGGATCTCAGCTTTGAGAACCTTATCCTCTAGGTTAATACAGTTTTAAAAAATGTTTATGAAATTTTCTTTTCTCTAATTCCTCATAACCCCTTTAAGTTTTCTATGTTTGAAAGCAAAGACATCTAAAGGTCATCCTGTAGAGAAAGAATTCCAAATGTTACAAACCCATTGGTAGAAAGAATCAGCTGAGGTCCAAAAGTTTTGGAATTTAAAAGGTTTCTTGATAAACTTTATAGGACTCAGATAAGAAGAGGACTATAGTCAGAGAAGGATTTGTGAAGGTGTTTACAATAAGAATTGAGGGAAAGAAGAAGACCAAGACTCATTAATTAGACCTCTGTCTAGTCACTGAAGAACCAAAGAACCATTTGAAAGTCTTTACCAAGAGAATTTAGAGCCTGAAATCCAAAATCCATAAGATTGCTGGCTCAGATGCAATTATTAAAATCTGAAGATGCATCTAAGTAAATACGCAATCCACCTGCCTTTTCTTTTGAAGAAGATTCAATATTGAAACCCCCCACAACTAAAAGAGGAATAATAACACAAATCATTGAACTGTCCAATATGAGATCCCACAAAGGCAGTCTTTCCAGTATATATACTGTATATATACTGTATATATATGCATATATATACGATACTGCATATATATACATATATATACCATTGTATATACTATATATATAGTGTATATATATGCAATATATATACTGGTATGCTACTCTACAGTACACTGCATATATATATACTGCAACTACAGTATATATATATATATATATATATATATATATATATGCGGTCGATTCCTATGACTCACATTGGTCCCCGTGCGAGATGTTCGTGACTCTTACGGGACCGTATTGTGTTCGTTTTGCGTTTTCCCCATTCGATGGCATGTTTTTATGCTTCAGTCAAACTTTTTGCAAATTTACGTCGTACACTCAAACCGGAAGCCCCGTGACTATGCGATCGGTTCCTACGAGTCGCATTGGTCCCGTGCAAGGTGTTCGTGACTCTTACGGGACCATTTTGTGTTTGTTTTACGTTTTCACCCTTCGATGGCATGTTTTTATGCTTAATTCTAACTTTTTGTAAATTTATGTCGTACACTCAAGCCGGGAGCGCCGTGACTACACGGTCGATTCCCACGACTTACATCGGTCCCGTGTGAGATGTTCGTGACTCTTGCGGTACCGTTTTGTGGGTGTTTTATATTTTCACCCTTCGATGGCATCTTTTTTATTCTCAAGTCTAACTTTTTGCAAATTTACGCCGTATACTCAATCCGGGATCCCTATAACTACCCGTTCGGTTCCTACTATTAACATTGGTCCCGTGCGAGGTGTTCGTGACTGTTACGGGACCGTTTTGTGGATTTTTTATGTTTTCACCCTTCGATGGCATGCTTTTATGCTTAAGTCTATTTTTTTGCAAATTTATGTCGTACACTCCAACTGGGAGCGCCGTGACTACGCGGTCGGTTCCTACGAGTTACATTGGTCCCGTGCGAGGTGTTCGTGACTCTTACATGACCGTTTTAAGGTTATTTTATGTTTTCACCCTTCGATGGTATGCAAGTCTAATATTTTACAAATTTACGTTGTACACTCAAACCGGGAGCCTCGTGACTATGTCGTCGGTTCCTACAAGTTACATTGGTCTCGTGCGAGGTGTTCATGACTCTTACCGGACCGTTTAGTGGCTATTTTAGGTTTTCACCCTTCGATGGCATTTATTTATGACCAAGTCAAATATTTTGTAAATTTGCGTCGTACACTCAACCCGGAATCCCCGTTACTATGCAGTCGGTTCCTACGAGTCACATTGGTCCCGTGCGAGGTGTTCGTGACTCTTACGGGACCGTTTTCTGCTTGTTGTATGTTTTCACCCTTCAATGTCATGTTTTTATGCTCAAGTCTATTTTTTTTTTGCAAATTTACGTCGTACACTCTAACCGGGAGCCCCGTGACTACGCAATCGGTTTCTATGAGTTACATTAATCCCGTGCGAGGTGTTCGTGACTCTTACGAGACCGTTTTATGGCTGTTTTACGCTTTCACCCTTCGATGGCATGTTTTTATGCTTAAGTCTAACTTTTTACAAATTTACGTCATACACTCAAACCGGGAGCCCCGTGACTACGCGGTCGGTTCCTACGAGTCACATTAGTCCCGTGCGAGGGGTTCGTGACTCTTACGGGACCGTTTTAAGGCTGTTTTACATTTTCACCCTTCGATGGCATGTTTTTATGCTTAAGTTTATTTTTTTACAAATTTACGTCATACACTCAAACTGGGAGCCTCGTGACTACGTGGTCGGTTCCTATGAGTCACATTAGTCCCGTGCGAGGGGTTCGTGACTCTTACAGGACTGTTTTAAAGTTGTTTTATGTTTTCACCCTTCGATGGCATGTTTTTATGTTTAAGTTTATCTTTTTGGCAAATTTACGTCGTACATTCAAACCGGGAGCCCCGTGACTACGTGGTGGGTTCCTACGAGTCACATGGGTCCCGTGCGAGGTGTTCGTGACTCTTACGGGACCATTTTGTGCTTGTTTTACGTTTTTCAGCTTCGATGGCATGTTTTTATGCTCAGGTCGAACTTTGTACAAATTTAGAAAGTATTCTCAAATCGGGAGCTCCGTGACTAGGCGGTCGGTTCCTATAAGTCGAATTGGTCCCGTGCGAGGTTTCGTGACTCTTACGGGACCTTTTTGTGGCTGTTTTATGTTTTCACCCTTCGATTGCAAGTTTTTATGCTCAAGTCTAATTTTTTTGCAAATTTACATCGTACACTCTAATCGGAGCCCCGTGACTACACGGTCGGTTCCTACGAGTCAGATTGGTCCCGTGCAAGGTGTTCGTGACTCTTACCAGACCATTTTGTGGTTGTTTTACGTTTTCACCCTTCGATGGCATGTTTTTATGCTTAAGTCTAATTTTTCGTAAATTTACGTCGTACACTCAAATCGGGAGTCCCGTGACTACGCGGTCGGTTCCTATGAGTCGCATTGGTCCCGTGCGAGGTGTTCGTGACTCTTACGGGACCGTTTGGTGTTTGTTTTTGGTTTTCGTCCTTCGATGGCATGTTTTTATGTTTAAGTATAACTTTTTACAAATTTATGTCGTACACTCAAACTGGGAACCCCGTGACTACATGGTCTGTTCCTCCGATTTATATTGATCCCCTGCGAGGTTTTTGTGACTCTCACGGGACCGTTTTGTGGCTATTTTACGTTTTCACCATTCGATGGTATGTTTTTATGCTTACGTCTAATTTTTTGCAAATTTACGTCGTACAATCAAACCGGGAGTGCTGTGACTACACGGTCAGTTCTTACGACTTACATTGGTCCCGTGCGAGATGTTAGTGACTCTTACGTGACTTTTTTATGGCTGTTTTACGTTTTCACCCTTCGATGGCATCTTTTTTATTCTCAAGTCTAACTTTTTACAAATTTACGTCATACACTCAAACCGGGATCCTTGTGACTACCCGGTCGGTTCCTACGAGTCACATTGGTCCCGTGCGAGGTGTTCGTGACTCTTACCGGACCGTTTTGTGGTTATTTTACATTTTCACCCTTCGATGACATGTTTTTATGCTCAAGTCTAATTTTTTGGAAATTTGCGTCGTATACTCAAATCGGGAGCCCGTGACTACGCAATCAGTTCCTACGAGTCACATTGGTCCCGCTCGACAAGTGAATAAGATGAGCGGTCACAAATTGCAAACCCAAGAATAAATTTTGAAGCATGACTTATTTTTATTCCCATGTCACATCTCTCCTATTGATCTCGGACTAATCAAGAATATCTTTAAGCTAATAAACAAATGGTTACCAATTAGTTTAATGTGAACCATTGCAGAGAAATTGACACGCCTTAAACCTAGAAAGTGGCAATCCGTTGGATAATGCCTTCTTTTTCTAGTGTTGACCCTAAATATTCTTTGTTCAAAAGTTATGTTCTCCCCCCCACTGAAAGTGACAAGAAACAAATGTGCCAACAATACCCAAGCTATAGGGGGAACAAAAGAATTAAAATTACGGGGTTTAGACATAAATAGGATCCAAACCCAAAATAATTAAAAAATTGAATCAATGCATATTTAACCTTAAAATAAAGTTCATCATAGATCTATCCATTACCTGGATATTTTGTTACACCCAAGGCCAATAAGAATCTTCTCTATGCCAGCAGCGATGCAATTTCAGATTATGTTTGATAGTAGTTCAACCCCAACATCAATGTATCCTATGACAGTGAAAAAATAATAATTTTTTTTGCAAACGGTTATGTTTAATTTAAAAAATGGTAGATACAAAAAAAAAACAAATTCAAAACCAAAGAAAGAAAACCAGGGCTAGTTCTTTCGTCACTCATTGTCCCAACTTGAGTCGTGGTAAACTTGTTTGAACTTAAATTCGTTAATCCTCATTGATATTTTCTTTCACGTATATAAGGGTTACTACTGAGAAAAAAATTAGATGCACACATATGGAGAAGATTACAATTGATTTTGATTACATTTCAAAATCCAATACTTATTCAATTTCAACAATAATATAAAATGGCATAGCAGGTATATCATAATATAACCAACACCAATCTAATTAAACCAGGTATATATCTATTACTTTTTTTTCAGAAGGACAAATCTAAAACCAAATTAAAAATACCAAGGCCAAGAACAAAATTAACACTTATAGAATTCTTAAGGGACCATTTGTTGCTTCTAACCCCCAACCTGGTCTCCACCCGTCTCCACCGCATACTATTTAGGGTGGCACGCATATAACCCCCAATAAAATCACGACAAGGTGGATGTAACTTTTTTTAGTTATTAAAAATCCATTTAATTATATTTTGTCAAAAAAAAATACACATAAATACAATCTAGGTTTATTGGCATAATCTACACAAACACACACATACAATCTAGGGTTTATTGACATAATATATACATACACACACATACTATTTAGGGTTTACTAAACCCTAATATTTTTTTTGACATAAATATATACATACACACATACAATCTATACATACACACACATACAATATAGGGTTTATTGATAAAAAACAATTTATTTGTTCATAGTTACACACAAAAACATATATATACACATAAATATATACATGCACACAGATATAAACATAAATCTATACATACACACACATACAAACATAAATCTACACATACATACACAGAAATTAGGGCTTTAGACAGAAATAACAAAATCCAAATGAATCAATACCTACCAGGGTAGATTTATGTTTGAAAATCCAACTGAAATCCAAATGAAATCGCACGTGAATCGCTTAGCCCTAATAGCCTTACAAACCACACATAAGAAATTAGAAACAACGGGTAATTTTTGTTTTTAATACCTGAACCTCATCAAGGCCAAGAACCGTGACCCCATGCACGCGACCAATAAAATGAAAAAGAGGTAGTCCTGGCTTCTTCTACCTGGTCACAGCCTAAAGCCGTGACCCACCATGTGCGCGACCAAAAAATTACAGATGAGGTATTCTGGCTTCTTCGAACTGGTCATGGCCTAGAGCCGTGACCCACCATGCTGGAGACTTTTCCATCCACACTTAGTGCTTGAATGAGGCATGGTCACGACCCATAGCCGTGACCCACACCAAGAAATTATCACGGCCCATAGCCGTGACCCTCGATCAGTGATGCGCGACCCTTTTCATCAACCCTAGTGCTTGAATGAGGTATGGTCACGGCCCTTAGCCGTGACCCACACCAAAAAATGGTAACGACCCTAAGCCGTGACCCCCAATGTGTGTACTATCTTCTTCGTCATGACATGGGTCACGGACTTGGGCCGTGACCCACCCGTGACCAAGCTTGGAGGGAATTTTGGTGCCTGTTTGGCGCCAAGATTGTCATGACTTGGTCATGGCCCAAGTTCGCGACCACTGTGGTCACGGACTTGGTCCGTGACCACTTCCTGAGCATCAGTAATTTAGTGTGGTAATAAATATGGTCACGCCAAATATTGAGTGGGTCACGGCCCAGCTGGTCGCGGACTTGGGCCATGACCCACTGGGCCTGATCATTCGCAGGATTTTGTGTAGTGTCCCTCTCTCTCTTCTCCTCTTATTTCCTCTTTGTCTCCAACTCTTTCTCATGAGCTGCTGTCTGGGAACCACTAGGAGTGTCCCCAATCCTTGTCTTTTGAATCTTCAGCCTATTAGACAACATAGCATCATCATCATCATCATGGATCATGTTCTTTCTCTTAGGGGGATCCATATCTTCTCGATTGAACTCTCCGACCTGGAACCACATGAACTAGAACCGTATTACTGGATCCAACCTCACCACTACCACCTCTGTCACCTATAGCAACACCAGACTCTGAGATGCTCTCCTTGTCATCATCTAGCTCGATGGGTTCGAGAGAACCTTATTCCTCTTCTTCTTCCTCTGAGATATTAAGATGAGGAATGTAGTTAACTGGACGGACGATGAAGCTGGTGGCAGTGTTCTTGTATTCTAACAAGAAGGCAGCCAACCTGGGATGTTCACCCTCTACAATAGAGTCTCTTAGCTTCCAGGCCTTGATTAACTCAACAACACAGATCTCGTGGAGAGTAGGATCTTGATTCTTGGACTTCCCTGAAAAAGAAAAGAAAATATTAGAGGAAGAACACATTATAACAACAATAAAAAAGTAGAAATATTGAACAACAACCTATAAATTCCTCCCCATACATAAGGAGCTAAGGTCCTCTATACCTTGCTCCCCCACCTAGGGAGGGAATTTCCAGTTACTAGCAATAAATCCCTCAAACCAGTAGCCCTTATGGGAATCAGGTAGATTCACTACCAACACCCTCTTTGGACTCCTCGCTTTCAAATAAAGAAGACAAGAGTTGGTACGAGAGAAGGTATAACAGAAGAAAATTTCAACCAAGCCTAAATTAATGCCATAGAGTTTGTTTACTCTATTGACGCCATTTATAATCTATTAAATGTTTAGAGAACACTGGGCTGGGACTATATTGAAATACTGAAAAAAATGTAAAAATAGGCGATTTGGGGGAAAGGTTAATCCCCCTTACGACAACAAAAGGATGTGAATCCAGTTTCCATCCTCGATGTCACGAACATTACGAGGAACAGGGGTGCACTCAATATCCACCCAGTTGGCGATATTATAACATTTCCTAAATTCTACCTAATATTTGTTGTTTATCCTTGCCATGAAGAAAACCCTAGCTACAGTAGAAAGAAAAATGACGAAAGGAAATATAGAAAAAGAAGGGACTGAGAACTTACAAGGAAAATAATGAAGTTTGAAATGATGAGAAACCACGGGTGAATGAGGACGAGAAGCAGAAAATAACTTTTGCACGAAGAAGAACAAGCTTGAAAGCAAGAGGGAACTTGAGAGAAGATTATGGTTTGGAAGTGAGGTAAAGTAAGAAGTTGAAGTGACGAAGTGAATCGTCCAACACCTTAGTTTAAACCCCTCAATGATAGTGCATGACAATCGACGAAGATCTACCACCTAAACTTACTGCAAAATGGCGATTCATACCCCTATCAATTGTAGAAGTAACAACTGTGCCATCAGAGCAAGATCGAAGATGTTATTTGAAAATTTTAAGCCCAACTTATGGGCCTAGAATTTTTAGGGGCAATTGTGGTTACCCATTTTTTTGAACAGGCCCATAAAAGTAGCCGGCCAAGTCCAAATAAATAACATAAGGCACTCAACCCAACTTGTGTGTCTTGAATGATGGTTAGGATAGAATAATATGACTAAGTCCATCTCCCAAAATCTCGGATGAGATATTCAAGCGATACTCGGTTCACGTGTTGGTTACCATCTCTCTCTCTCTCTCTCGCTCTCTCTCCCTCTCTCTCTTAGCTGAGTATATATTGTACCCCTAGCCCGGGGCATAGGGGACTATGAAAAACATTCTCGAGAGTTGCTTAATATAACATTAGACCTCTCCATGGACGTAGGCTATTTGTCGAACCATGTATATTCTTGCATTGTGTGATTGTGATTATTGTTGTTCTTATTATCTTGGTGTTTGTTTTTAGTCATTACTTGTTTGTGTTGAGATTTTTTATCACCTCACAACTAATATAGAAACTAGTGTACCCCAAGTCCCAATTATTATAAAAAATGTACCCCAAATAGTAAACGACCCTAAATAAAATAATTATAAGTGAAAAAACATCAAGTGACATGCTTCATAAATGAAGAGTGTCATGTGTGATACTGATTTAAACAAATTTGCAAATTCTCAATTTAAACTTATTTAACTAAAGTGAATTTTAAATCAAATTAAATCAGCCCCTAAACATACAACTATGTGTATGTGTCAAACCATCACAAATAAAATTGCTAACTCACAAATTTCAGGAAAAAAGCTCCTATCAGGTAAAACCTTTATTTCACTATAATACTTGCAATGATTATAATGAAATACGCAATGATTTAACCATAAAAAACCCACATAGTCCGCAACCTAGAGTCAATAAGAGACACAACTCCAATTCACGTAGGAATACCCACGAACACTCCATATAACATGCAGTCGTGTCAACTTAGTACTCCTTTCAAGAGCACGTAGATCAGCACTAGATATCTTCTCTACAAGAGAAAACTTGACTCAAGATGTGTTCTTGGGTTCCAAAATAACTCACACAAACTATTGGAATCTTGGGAATTGAAAACAAAAGGGATAAAAGCCCTAAAAGTAAGAAGACAAAATATTTTACCAAAGCAGTTTCGTCTCTTGAAAATTCTCAGGTCTTCTGATAAAAAATGAAGTTGGAACAACCAATTTATTAAAAATCTAAGTTGGTGGCTAGCTCGAACGAAATAGGGTGTCACTCGAACGAGAAGGCAATGTCGTTAAAATGACTTCGCACGACATGTTGATGTCGCTCAAACGAGCTCCTCTGTTGCTCGAACGAGATTTTAAAAAATAAATTTTTAATCTAAAAAATTCCCCTATAGGTCTTGTAAAATAATTTTGATGAAACACTCCGCTCCAACACTTAAAAAATATTTTGTAAAAATATCCCAACACATTTATATGAAACGTTAAGTGATTTGAACACAACCTTACCAAAATCTGTGTCGCGGAGGATTTTCTTGTTAAAGAACTTGATATTTCGGATCCGTCTTGTAAGTATGAATGTTCTTGAATATTCTTCGACGGTTGTAGCAGTATACGACACACTCAATTGATAATGAACAATAAAATAATATCCTTACAAATCTCCCCCTATGTCTATGCCGGTACAAAATAAAAACATTTGAACTATCAAATCAAAATGCCTATATAAATCTAATAACCTCCCATGAACCCAAAAGTGAAAAGGTACTAAACATGTAAGTCTACAACTTTTCTTCAAAATCTTCAGCTACAAATCTTCAAATATTTAAGCTTTTCTCATCAAGGTGTGAAACATATGATCTTCAATCTTTGTACCTACACGCATGAGACAAAGCAAATACCTTTGTGACGCATCGAGTTTGAAATGATATAAAAATAAATCAATCCCCCTTTTATTTGTTCGAAATAGATGATTAGGTATAAATTCTTCCTAATTTATCCCTTAATTTAGGTATTTTTAGCATCTCGAACAACGTAATCGATTTGACTTTATCTTATAATCTTGCTACTGACTTATCCTAATGAGTACACCGAGTTTCTGGTATTTCGTAGTGATTTTACAGGTATTTGATGTCAAGAAACCGAAGAAGGAAACCGAAAGAATCAAGAAAGACAAGAAGGAAAGTCAAAAGGGAAAAAGTGTAATTTCCACCCAGAATTCAGATGAGGTACCTAAGAGAAGTTGAAGATATCACATTCATGAGAACATAGGAAGAAACGACACCTCAATCAGAGTTCCGGAACAAAAGATATGAGCAGTCAAAGTCGAGCAAAAGTCAAACAGGCAGACCGGTCCGCCCATACCCCGAACCGGTCCGCGCTGCAAAACTCCACTAGACCTCGGATCGAAAGCAAACCGAAGAAGGGTGAAAACTAAAAGAACCGATCCGCCTGGAAATAAAAAGAACCGATCCGTATGGGAGGCAAACCGGTCCGCCTAAGGCCCGGACCGGTCCGGCCATCGAGATTCTGAAAATCTTATCTTCTCCTAAAGAGACTCCTAGTGCAACTGAAACTCTTGAATTGTTGTAGGGTATAAAAACCAATTTTATTATTATTATTTGAATGGGGAATTAGTATAATTTTCCTTACTTTTTGCAGAAACCCTAGTTTAGATACAATTTCCAGTTTCAATTCCAATCGGGAAGATTATTCAGATTTCTGTGATTAATTTTTTTTATTAATTGCTGCTATTACTACTTTGGTAAGATTAGTAAGTGATTTCATCTCTTCAATTCATTTTTACATCAATTCACAAATTTTCCATAGTTTAATCATGGTTTTCTGCACATCAAACACTGTTTTTATTACTTTCAGCATGCTAGGATAGATTTTCTAAGGCCGGGATACATGAATTCAGCCTGATGTGTTAGTTGCATGTGTATAAAATTAATCCTCTGAATTTAGTGATTGATTACGACCGTATTGCGTAGGAACACAACAATTGTAGATGTTTAGATCTCATTTGCCTTTGGGTAACCGGGATGATTTAGAATGCAATTCGAGTGCATCTATCACGATACCGATTTACTCATCCTCAGATTAAGCATGATGCGGGCTTGAACCTCGTATACGTAATGCTTGGGAGTACTAAATTCTGGGTCAAATTAATCAGTTAAATTTACGATTAGTATTATAACTGCAATACACTAGGATTGTGGGATTGTATTCCCGTCCTGTTTTTCTCATCACTTAGTTCAAAAGTTTCAAATCATCTTTCAATCATATTTTAGGTAGTTTAGTGTAATTGTATCTCTTCATAATTTCATAATTTCATTTAGTATGATCATTCTCAAAACCAAATCATTTTTCCTTTTTTTTAGAGTCAAAGTTAGGATTCACTCATCTTTCCCGTCGTTACAACTTTGTTGTCCTTTTTCCCTGAGGATCGATACCCGACTTGGCAGATTATTACTTGAGCGACAGGCTTGCACTTAATCCTAGAGAGTACGCACTTCTGAGACACATTCTGAGTCACGTCAAGTTTTTGGCACCATTGCCGGGGAACTAGGTAGACTTAGGATTAGATCGAGTCAATCCAATATTTTAACAAAAAATTTCCAAAAATCCAAAAACATAGAAACATTCAAAAAGCACAAAAAGATTCACCATCATCTCTCATAAGACATTAATGCAAAATTCTGAACTCACTCCCACACCCCATAATACTCCAACCAGCATTCACGAAAATCCAATCGTTGAGTATAACCCCGATAGCCCTCACACTCCAAACGCCCCACAGTTCTGGATTCCACCTCCCACAGCGTCACACTCAATCCCCAATAACACTCCATTTTCCTTCTTAGGACACACCCCCAAACACACTTCGAGCACACCAAGTGAGAGCATTGAGTCGTTAAGTGAGAGAGAGATGTCGCAACACGGCAGTGCAGCCGCCGGTGAGGAAGAGCCCTCATACCGCCCGCTGAGAGATTCTTATATCCCGAGCGCACTGTCACTTTGGGATGCATTATACTCCCGTATAATTCCGGGCAATTCCGTTTCAAAAATGGGATGATCCAGATGTTACCTCATTATCATGGTATGGATTCTGAAAAACCATATCTTCACATTAGGGAATTTGAGGATTTGTGCGATACGCTCAATGATCAAACTTGCACACAAGAGGTGATCCACCTCAAACTCTTCCCCTTCTCGCTAAAAGATAAAGCTAAGACCTGGCTATGGTCTTTACCTCTAAGCTCGATTCCATCTTGGAACGAGTTGTAATTGAGATTTCTCAAGAAATTCTTCCCAACACATCGAACAATCTCCATAAAGGCTCAAATTCAAGCGTTCAGACAATCTGAAAATGAGCGATTTCATCGATATTATGAGCGTTTCAACGAGTTAGTTACTTCATGCCCCCATCATGGATTTGATGCAGCACAAATCATCTCTTTTCTCTATAATGGGCTGAATCTTTAACTCCAAGAAACTTGTTGAGACTACGGGAAGTGGTCCTTTTGTCGACTTAGACACCCACGATGCTGAGCTTCACCTGAGGTATGTCGCCGAGACTACCCAATCCTGGGATACATCTGATCCTAATGCTCAAAATCAAAATTGTCAAGTGACCACCACTCCGTCGGCGTCCGACCTATTTCACGTAGATAAGAATTCTATGACGAACAGTCGATTGGATACCCTTGAAAAAGGATTTCGAGACCAATGGGAGATATATGGAAAAGGACCAGTTGGATCCATACCAAACCCCGTCGAGAAGGTGTGTGAGATTTGTGAGGCGGGCCATTCAACTGAGGAATGCCCGACTATACCCGCCTACAAAGTAATTCTTTAGGAGCAAGTTAGTGGTATAGGAGGATTTAAGGGTAATTTCGATGCACCGCACGGGAATTAATACAACCCTTCGTGGAAAAACCATCCCGGTTTTAGCTATGGGCAACAACATGTTGCAATGAACCCTCCTTCACATGTTGTACCTCCTCCACCACAACACTTTCAATAAGCTCCACACATGCAAGGACATGTGCAAGCACCACCACCTCAAGGAGCGTATATCCCTCCACCGCGAAGAACTCTCGAGGATACTATCAATCAATTTATGGCTAGCCAGACCACAACCAATGCCAAATATGATCGTCTGATTGGCGACATAAATGAAAGTTTATCAAAGATACAATCCTCGTTGAGTGTCCAAGAGAAGGGAAAGTTTCCTGCCCAAGGCCAAAGACCTCCCCAAGGTCAAACTAGTGTTAGCTCCACCTCTACTGAACATCAGGAGCAATGTCAAGCTGTGACCACTCTTCGTAGTGGGAGAGTCGTTGATTTATCACCTCCCCCACACGACACAACGAAAGACAAGGAGATTTTGCCCGGCACAAAAGAGGCCAAAGATATCCCCTTGAATGAGAGTGACAAAGAAGACGCTAGTGAGACAGAGGTAGTAGTGAAACCACCCTACGTGGCATCGTTTCCTCAAAGGTTGATTCCCTCGCATAAAGGAAACCCACGTGAGGACGTGCTAGAAGTGCTAAAGAAAGTAAAGCTGAATTTACCTTTCCTCGATGCCATTAAGAAAATTCCAGCTTATGCTAAAGTCATCAAAGACTTGTTGACGGTAAAGAGAAAGATGAAGGTAAAGAAGAATGTCTTTCTAGCACAAAACATGAGCTCCATTCCACTAAATGATCTCCCACCTCTATTCAAAGATCCCAGTGCACCCACCATTTCCTGCATCATTGGAGAAAACAGAATCGAAAAAGCCTTACTTGACTTGGGAGCAAGTGTCAATATCCTCCCTTAATCCATCTATAGGCAACTTGACTTGGGCGACCTCAATACCACAAAGGTCACTCTCCAATTAGCGGATCGAACCGTGAAGATCCCAAGCGGCATAGTCGAAGATGTGATCGTCCAAGTTGACACCTTCTACTTCCCAGTAGATTTTGTCATTTGGGACACGGAGCCCTCCTTTAACTCGAGAAACCATGTTCCCATCATCCTTGGGCGCCCATTCTTAGCTATGGATAACGCCATCATCAATACTAGGAATGGGCGAATACAACTCACTTTTGGGAACATGACCTTAGAGACCAACATCTTCCACATAGCCCAACATACGGGGGAGGAGATGATATTCACGCGGTGAGCCTCATAGATGAGGTAGTAGAGGAGTACTTTGAGGAGAATTATTGAGGCAACACCTTAGAGTCCTATTTAATGGCGATACACGAGAGTGAGGGGACGTACACCGACTTCGAGAGGGAGGTTAGGGAGTTGAGAGAGTTACTCGATGAGAGTGCGTCGGACGATGATGTGAGAGATGTTAATTGGATTTCTAGATTCGAGGAGTTACCTCCGAGGGATACACACATGGTTCCCTCCAGTGATAAATTTCCAACCCTTGAATTAAAGAAACACCCCTCCCATACTAAATATTCATACCTAGGAGAGGATGATACATTTCCTGTTGTTGTCTCCTCTAGCCTAGACGAAGAGCAGGAGGATAAATTGTTGAAAATTCTGAGGAGCCACCAAAGTGCTTTTGGTTGGTGCATTGCTGATTTGAAAGGGATAATCCCTTTGATTTTCACTCACAAGATCCATCTCGAAGAGGATGTCAAGCCGTATAAAAAAATGCAAAGAAGACTAAATCCCAACATGAAAGAAGTTGTGAGAACCGAGATTATCATGTTATTGGATGCCAGGATTATCTACCCAATCTTGGATAGCAAGTGGGTGAGCCCTATTCAAGTCATCCCGAAGAAGTCGGGTATGACAGTGATTGAGAATGCCAAGGGAGAGCTAGTTCCCCAACGTACCACCACCGGGTGGCGCGTTTGCATTGATTACCGAAAACTCAATGAGGGAGCAAGGGAAGACCATTTCCCCTTGCCATTTATTGATCAAATGCTTGAGAGAGTAGTGGGACACCCTTACTATTACTTCCTTGATGGTTATTCCGGATATAACCAGATTGAGGTAGATGTACTTGACCAGGAGAAAATGACCTCCACTTTCCCTTTTGGTACGTTTGCCTACAAACGTATGCCATTTTGTTTGTGTAATGCACCTGCGACCTTTCAAAGGTGCATGTTGAGCTTATTTAGCGACATGGTCGAGAGAGGACTCGAAGTTTTCATGGTTGATTTCAGCATTTTTGGCACCTCTTTCGACCTTTGTCTCAAAAAGTTGGAAAAAGTACTTGCTCGATGTGTGGAAAAGAACTTAGTGCTGAATTGGGAGAAATGCCATTTCATGGTCACCGAGGGAATAGTTCTTGGCCATATAGTATCATCCAAGGGGATAGAAGTTGATAGGGAAAAGATATATGTCATAGCTGACCTTCCCCCACCAAAATCGCTTAAGGACGTGCGCTCTTTCTTGGGCCACGCGGGGTTTTATCGAAGGTTCATTAAGGACTTTAGCGCCATCACTAGACCCTTAAGTAACCTACTCATGAAGGACACCCCATTCGAGTGGATGGAAGCATGCCAAAGGTCTTTTGAAAAATTGAAAACCATGATTGTGTCCGCTCCCATCATGCAAGTTCCGGATTGGTCTTTGCCATTCGAACTTATGTGTGATGCTAGGAATTATGCGATAGGGCCTATTTTGGACCAAAGAAAAGATAAGCAAGCTCATGTCATCTACTACGCTAGCCGCACTCTTACCAGACCACAACTCAATCACTCTACCACGGAGAAAGAGTTGCTAGCGGTAGTCTTTTCCCTTGATAAATTTTGGTCATATCTCATCGGTTCTCCCATTACTTGCTTCACCGACCACGCGGTATTGAAATACTTAATTGCAAAGAAAGATGCAAAGCCGCACCTCATAAGGTGGATCCTACTCCTACAAGAGTTCAACCTCTCCATTAAAGATAATAAAGGAGTAGAAAACGTCGTTGCCGACCACTTATCACAACTTTCGTCCGACGTACCTAGTGATCCCATACCCATACCCATAGACGAATACTTTTCGGATGAGCAACTCTTTGCCACCTCTCCTTTACCCTGGTTTGCGAATATAGTGAACTACCTTGTCACGGGAGCCGTCGCTCTCGACTGGACACCGCAAGATAAGAAGGGGTTTATTACTTGGTCACGCATGTTCTTCTATGACGATCCTTTCCTTTTTAAATATTGCACCGACCAAATCATCCACCGATGTGTACCGGATGATGAGATCCCAAAAGTCATCGAGTTTTGTCATTCGGAAGCTTGTGGAGGCCACTTTTCGATGAAAAAGAAGGCCGGTAAAATTCTGTAATGCGGCTTTTATTGGCCCACAATATTCTGGGATGTAAACGATGCTTGAAAATCTTGCAATAGGTGCCAATGGATGGGAGCCATTGCTCGACGAGACATGATGCCTCTTACCCCCATACTCATCATTGAGATCTTCGACTGTTGGGGTATTGACTTCATGGGTCCCTTCCCCCCGTCCTTTGGTTTCCTATACATCCTTGTCGCGGTAGATTATGTTTCGAAATGGGTGGAAGCTATAGCTACCAAGAAGAATGACAACAAAGTGGTGATTAAGTTCCTTCAGGAACACATACTTTCCCGCTTCGGTACTCCGAAAGCGATAATCAATGATAATGGCAAGCACTTTTGCAATAGGCCATTCGCTGAGCTCATGAGAAAGTATGGTGTCGTTCATAAGGTTGGAACGACTTATCACCCAAAAACGAATGGGCAGGCCGAACTATCAAATCGGGAGATAAAGAACATTCTTGAAAAGACCGTCAATCCTACCGGGAAAGATTGGTCACTTAGATTGAACGATTAGCTATGGGCCTATCGTACCTCATATAAGAATCAACTCGGTATGTCCCCTTTCCATTTTGTGTATGGAAAACCTTGCCATATTCCCGTGGAGCTACAATACAAAGCGTATTGGGCGATTAAGCAATTGAATTATTCCATGGATAAGGCCGGTGAAGCCCGCAAGATTCAATTAAATGAGTTAGAAGAACTACGCAATGATGCGTATGAGAATGCTAAAATTTCCAAAGAAAGGATGAAACTCGCTCACGATAACATCATTCGACGCGAAGAGTTTCTTCTCGGGAAAAAAGTTCTTCTCTATAACTCTCGGCTTCATCTATTTTGGGCAAGTTGCGGTCACGATGGTCTGGTCCGTTCATCGTGAAGAATGTTTTCCCCCATAGTGCTGTTAAATTAGACGATTTAAAAGGGGGAAATACATTCAAAGTGAATGGACAATGCCTAAAGCCATATCTAGAGGCGTGTGCGGAAGAAGTCGACACTGTCTGGTAGTCAAACCCCATTTACGGGGTAGAGTGAGCTGTTATAGTGAGGTCGTCGCACCCCCGACGCGTATGGGGTGAGAGTCGTGTGTGTGGTGAGAGTCGTGTGTGTAGTGAAGGATGATAGGAGAAATCAGTCATAAGGCGTTCTCATACCAGCAAGTCAAGAGTAAAGTGTGTAATAAACAAGTAAAGCAAATAAATAGAGAGAAGACAAGATATAGATTGGTTCAGCCCCTAAAATAGGCCTACATCCACTGTGTTGCTCCATTCTCATTATGTGCGTTGCATTGTATAATATAATCATGCCTAAAGAGGCGTACAAGTATGAGAGTAAGGGTGAATACATGGCAGTATTGTAGATTTCGGTGAGCCCGGGAGGTGGCTGTGATGTAGATTTATGTCTCCGAGAGGTATGTTGAGGTTGTGTAGAGAGAATATGTATCGCAGAACCTGACCCGGTCGGGCATGGAATCGATCCCCTTCCTTCTATGTGTGGTCCTCTATTTATGAGGAAATGTGTTGAGTGACATGCCCTGAGCACGTGGCGTATACGAAGTCTACAGCAGTTGTGGATGAGGGGGGTGTGGCCTACAAAGCAAGCAGTGTTGTAAGCTGATGGAGGCGTTCTGCGCACCATACGACAGAGTGCCGCGGCCTATAATGGACAGGGATGCACCCTGTGCCATCTGGTCCTGAAGGGATGTCGCACCGAGTGAGTTCTGGCTGCGCCTTGAGTGTGGTTCGTCCGTGCCCTGTATGGCCTAGAGTGCGAACTATAGAAGAATTCATGTCCGCGGCAGGGTGCTATATTTGTATTATCAATAAGCCCTCAAGTCGTAGTGCCGAGAGAAATTGATTGGGGCTACAGCTTAGTGGCTAATGCGCGACGATGCTTTTAAAGCGACGATTTGTCTTCCGTGCTCCCTTATATAAATTGTTCCTGGCCGTGGACTTCATTACGTTTCCAAAACTTTGAGAGCACATCGAGAGAGAAACTCTGCACCTCCATTCTCTTTGCATATTCCGGCAACCTTTCAAGGCGGTGTGCGGTGGTGCAAGGCGGTCTGAAGCTGAGCACTGCTAATTTCTTCATTTCCAGGTGATTTTTCGACCACTTTACTTTCTTAAAAGGCTTGTAAATTTACAGTTTTCTTCCCTTTTGATATGATTTTTCTATTTTTGGTTCATTTGCTAGAAATCTAGGGTTTTGTTTGTACGTTTTGCCCTTTCCCACATATGCTGCATATGAAATACATACAACTGTTCTTGGTGTTCATAATCGAACCCTCCACATTCTGTGAGTTTGATCTTAAAATGGTTAAAAATTGGATAATCAACTGTTTAGGATAGAGGCCGCGGCATGATAGGATTAAAATAACCCATTCCCTTGAACTGATACGATCATCTGCGTCATATCATTTCCAATGGCCGTGGTCCCCTAAATTATCATCCGCGGCGCTGAATCACTACCCTTGTAGTTACGAACAACCTTTAAATTTTCATGAACCCAATACATATCCATGTTAAATAACTATAATTGATACTAGATAACATCAAATTGACTGAGCAAATTTAGGAATGGCCGCGGTCTGAAATATCTTAAAGCAATTCGAATTTATTTCCGCGGCATCCTATGTTCCTCTGCTGATATGGAGAGGCCGCGGCAAGTTGGGACAGTACGATCCTAAAAGAAATAATTACAAATACATTTTTAATACTAAAAAATAACCCTTCTGCGGCTTCTTGAAATCTTTTCCAAACCATACTGGCTGCGGCGCCTAACTGCGAACTCTGCCTTTCAGGTACTGCTGCAGCCATTTGAGCTTTGACCCAAACGAGTTCCTGAAAGGCTTTTCGGCAAAGATTTTTGGGACCTCTCCCCCCGATCTTACTTTTGTGCCCCTCTAAGATCAATACGGCCTTGCAAACTAAAAGATTACCCAAACTGCGTGATACTCGACTCAGACTCTGCGGACACGGCATCTGGGAAGGATCTCCAATCTCCGCCGATGGAAGAGGAAGCCAACTCAAGTACTCATCCAACGGATGCCACAGTAGTTAGAGATAACCCAGGTGGTGTATCAGGGAGGGCTGAGAGACCTTTGGCCGCACTTGATATCCGCGGCTCCATGACCCAAGATTGGGTTGAGCAGGTGGCTGAGGCCTTCGAATTTCTAGAAAATTTGATGTGCTCAGCCCCTGCCACAAACCAAAGACCGTGCACGATTCTATCCGATGATGGAATTTGCTTCCCTCTGCACGCCTTCATTTATGGGCTGCGGCTGCCTGTTCCAGTTCCTATCCGCCGTCTTTTTCAGGAAATGAACCTGGCCCCAGCACAGTTGGATCCTAATGGCTGGAGAGCCATTCTCGTCGCAGTTGTCCTTTGGGAGAATTTGTTCAAAAAGGACATCACTCCTGCGGAGTTCTTTCACTTCTACCACCCAAAGGAGAACTCAGTGAAGTTCGCGGGCTACTATTACCTCTCAAGCCGTGGCAGGGACGAGACCCTTTACACTGGGAGACCGACCAGTATGAAGAACTGGAAGGGGAAATATTTCTACATCTCGGGCGGAGGCTGGGAGATGCACCCCGATGAGAATGAGAGGGAAAGGTCATATGTAATGCCGCGGAAGTGGGGGTCTCCCTCAAAATTAGGTAATAAGACTGTAGCCGCGTCCTTTCATTTCACATAAATATGCACAACTTATACTAACCTTTGAATTGTCTTTTCTTTCTGCAGCCCTTGACAATCTGCATTTGAACAAGCGGCAGGAAAAAAGAGTAGCCGAGGCCGTGACAGTCCCTGCTGAACACAAGAAGTTCAGAATGCTTGTAACGTCAACAACCGTATTTGAAGCGGGATTTTTCCCAAACAAATCCATTCCTCAACAAATGGGCGTGAAAGGTAATTAACTGCGCCATAATTTTTACTCCGCGGTCATTTATTCTCTTAAACTCATGCTATTCCTTTTCAGGTGAAGAAGTTGACAGGGAACTGCTAGCGACGCAACTAGCGGAGATGGATGAGGACGCAGTCGTCCTAAATAATACTGCGCGGAGCAGAAAGAAGAAGAGTTCCAAGGCTAAGGGACCTACCGCGGCCCCCTCCGGAGAAAATAATGCTGCCCCTATCGTGGCTCCTGCCAAAAAAACTACAACACCTGCCGCAGATCAAATGGTTAATGATGAGAACCTTTCGTATGACCATTTTGATGATGACATAGGGAAAAACTTGGCCACGACGGGCTTGATTTCAACCGATGTTCCCCTTCATTCATCCTCTCCTCCGTCGCCAACTCTTGTGGCAGTTAACGCGAACTTGCTACCTCCTCAATTCCGCGGAGAGTTTGGGCCTGATGGTAGACCAAGGCCCGAATTAAGGAAGCTTGACCCCAATTCTTCTTGGGACACTACCGCAAAGGCTGCGTGGAGAATGGAAAGAGCCTTGGATGCCGCAGACCTTGACAGGCTCGTAGGAGAAGATCATAACGATCTGGAGGACTCTGGCCTCCATAGCCTTCTGAGGGTACGTACCAGTTGTCATTCTTTAACTTTTGCATCTCATATTTTTCCATATTTTTCTAATGTATTTTATTTTAGGCCGCGGATGTGATGGTGGTCTAGAAGAGGAAGTACGAGGCCTTGTATAGACTGAAGGAGGCCGAAAAGAGTACTCATGCCGTGGACTTGCAGGTTGCACAGACTTCTTCTTTTGAGGCTGGGAAGAAGTCTGCTGCTGCGGCTCTTCAGGCAGCCCACATGGACCTTGAGAAAGCAATCAAGGAGAGGGAAGAAGCGGAGGAGAATTTTAAGCAAGTCGCGGAATCCCTGAAATCCTCCCAGGCCCAGACTGCCGAAGACGCCCGTGTTGCGCAGATTTCAAATACCAAGCTCGCCCTACTCCAGCAGAAATATGAAGAGTTGGAAGCCAAGTCCGCTAAAAAAGACGAAGATCATGCCGCGGAAATAAAAAGGTCGGAGGTTGATCATGGTGACGCCCTCCAGCTAGCCATAGATCATGCCGTGGAGTCATTTAAAGGCTCCAAGGACTTCTTCCTTATCAATAACAGGGCATACCTCCGCGGCTACCAGGAGCTGCGGCAAAGATTTATTAAGAGGTTCCCTGAGGACAAGGAGGAGGTCCTTTCCTGGAAGTTAAGCGATGCCGAACATCAAGAGTGCATCGCTGAACTTAAGTCCGCGGCAGAAGAGAGAGCAGGGCTCAGGGCCGAGGCAGAGGCAGAGGCAGAGGCTGTAGACGGAGAGACAGAAACTACCGCAGACAGAGAAGAGGCTGATGATGATGATGACGCAGCCTCTTAAACTCATTCAATTTCTATTATCATTAGCAAAGGGCTGCGTCCCTTATTTCTGTAATCTAATTTTCTGTTGTGGCTGTGGCCTTCATCCTGTAATCTTTGGCTATTAATACCAAGGCTGCGGCCATATTTTTACCACTATGATTGACTGCTTGATATTCCTTGCTCTTTTACATTGCATGTTTTACATTGCTTGCTATAATGAATGGTTGCACGTAACTGCCTCATTTTTGAAAATGTATCCGTGCCCCGATAGACATAACATTTTAAGTCTGCGGACAGAGATCAATTTCTTCGTAGTATGATTATTTGCCAATGTTCGCGCCCACATAAATGGTGCAATTTTACTCCCGGACATCGACTGCTGTGTCACAAGGCTGCTGCGTGTAATCCGCAGCCCTTTATTATGCCGCGTCATGTAAACGTCTTCACTTGATTGCCGCGGACATGATTTCAAGGCTGGGCCTTACTAATTACATAGATCCCCAGCTGCTTTCATTTCAAATGGTTGTCTGAACCGCTTATCTTTTGTCAACCCATAACCAACATGGAACATGTAGAGAAAGCCTTTCCTTAGACTTGGTACAATTGATTCTCCTCCACCGTGGCATTTGACGCTGTGGCAGTTGTAGTTTTCTCATGCTTCAAGATGTTAGTGCCTCAGCACTTTCATGAATGAATGGATCCTAGAGCTCTGCAACCGTATCGGTGGGATGTGACACATTTCTGGTTCATCTGAACAATGTGCCTTTGTAGACATACGTTGCTCTTTCTAAGCCTTCTCGAGCTGGGTCATGTTATCAAGCTACCCACAACTAATACGCGAGACACTATCAAGCCTCTTTAGGCTGGGTTATGTTATTTAAGCCACCCACAACTGATATGCGAGACACTATCAAGCCTCTCCAGGCTGGGTTATGTTATTAAGCCACCCACAGCTAATATGCGAGACACTATCAAGCCTCTCCAGGCTGGGTTATGTTATTAAGCCACCCACAGCTGATATGCGAGACACTATGAAGCCTCTCCAGGCTGGGTTATGTTATTAAGCCACCTACAGCTGCTGATATATATAAAGCCATCCCTGGATGGATATTATAAGCCTCCCAGCTCGATGACACATCCCGAAAGCTAAGAGCGAGCAATGTAAGCCCTCGCGGCTAATTACGATTTTCAAAAGTTGAGAACGGGCATTGTAAGCTCTCCGTGGCTAATAAGAGCTCCTTGAATTCTTAGATGCTTCCGCGAATATGATCATCAGAAGATAAGATGTAGTTGCACATTTCGAGGGGAACTTCTGAGTTAATTAAGGTCGTAATCCCTCCATAAGTACATCCCGAAGTAGAATAATCCTTCGAGATAATTTTGTTATTTTTCCTCTGGAATCTGTTTAAGACAAAAAGTCTTTTTGTGAGATAGCAGATTATGAAACCAAGAGAAATATCAGATATGGCAAAATTTTCTAATTCATATATTTATATATGTATGCTTCAGCTAATGACTTTGTTAACAAAACATAAAGTCTTGAGTATTAAGGCTCTAATGAGCTTCATAAAAAATAAACATAAATAGTTGAAATTGAAAAGACTAAGGATGAGGTGCGGCATGCAACCTCTGTCAGGTCCGGATGGGTCCTTTATGCATTCTTCAGGAATCGCTGCAGCATCCCCTGCCCAATTAGCCTTTCAACTTCATCCTTCAGAGCATAGCATTGCTCTGTGTCATGGCCATGGTCCTGATGGAATTTGCACCAGGTAGCTTTGTTCCTCTTGTGGGGTGGAGCTCTCAACTTTTCTGGCCACCTCAAAAGCTTGTCCTCTTTGATGAACTCAAAGATCTCTTCAATCGGGAAAATCAACGGCGTATAGACGCCTGATTTTTTTCTCTAATTTCTCTGTTCTCCTTTTCTGACTTCCTTTGGTTGATTTCGTGGCTTCTTTAACTGCCGCGACAGACAAGGCTGGTTGAGTTTTTTCCTCTGCCCCCGCGCCTATATTTTGAGAGGCCGCGGCCTCTAGCATTAGTACCCTCTGAGTTAGATAATTGACCTGGGTCTGATGTGAGGCATGGCTGTCATAGAGGTGATTAAGGTCATTGTACAGTTGCACAATCTCATCCTTGACTTCTGCGCTCTGGCTGGATTCTCCTTCCATTTCTGCTTTTGTTAGTATTTATAAAGTATATAGAATCTGAGACAAAACTAACAGAAGTGAGTGATCACATGAATATTGGGAAGGGGAATTTGAACTGCTCCTTGATATGCTGATGAGGCCGCGACCAGTATGGCACATAAGTGCACTGCTGTGGTCCTTTAATGTTATTCACCAAGGTTGATTCGAAGGCCTCTCGAGTCCTTCCCATGGTGGTTTTGAGCTGTTGTAATAGGTCCGCACTAGCAGGGGTCGCGACGCGAGAAGATGTTGAACTTACAGGCCGCACCCCTGTCTAGGCAGTGGAGAGATCCCAAGACAGGAACTGATATTTTCTCCCCCAACACGTGAAGAAAACCTACTAGGGTCCATTGTTGAGAGAATTCCCTTGCGGTGCGCAATACGACACAGTTTCAATGATAACCCCTAGATCATAGGTAGATGGCAACAAAAAAGGGGAGTAAATATAGCCCTTCCCTAATCATCCACCTTTTCGGGACTAAAGTCCACCATGCCTTTCAACATTATCTAGATGGAATGATATCATAGGGGTATGTAAAATAGGTCCAAAGCCATCTGATGAAGATCCAAAGACAGATCATGAAATATGAAATACCCGTTAAAGGGGGCGGATGTGAAGTAGAGCCCAATAACCAGTAACCGACCCGTGAGAAGATGATCCATAGGACCCTCAGGATAAGGCGTTTAAGAACTCATATATGTAGAGAAACAAGATTGAAATATCTCCTTCCCACAGACGGCGTCAGATTGATGATACAAGAAATAGGCCATAAGGCATTCTCATACCAGCAAGTCAAGAGTAAAGTGTGTAATAAACAAGTAAAGCAAATAAATAGAGAGAAGACAAAATATAGAGTGGTTCAGCCCCTAAAATAGGCCTACATCCACTGTGTTGCTCCATTCTCATTATGTACGTTGCATTGTATAATATAATCATGCCTAAAGAGTCATACAAGTATGAGAGTAAGGGTGAATACATGGCAGTATTGTAGATTCCGGTGAGCTCGGGAGGTGGCTGTGATGTAGATTTGTATCTCTGAGAGGTATGTTGAGGTTGTGTAGAGAGAATCTGTATTGTAGAACCTGCCCCGGTCGGGTATGGAATCGATCGCCTTCCTTCTAGGTGTGGTCCTCTATTTATGAGGAAATGTGTTGAGTGACATGCCCTGAGCACGTGGCGTATACCAAGTCTGTAGCAGTTGTGGATGAGGGGGGTGGCCTGCAAAGCAAGCAGTGTTGTAAGCTGATGGAGGCGTGCCGCGCACCATACGGCGGAGTGTCATGGCCTATAATGGACAGGGCTGCACCCTGTGCCATCTGGTCCTGAAGGGATGTCGCGTCGAGTGAGTTTTGGCTGCACCCTGAGTGTGGTTCGTTCGCGCCCTGAGTGAGGTTAGTCCGTGCCCTGTATGGCCTAGGGTGCGAACTGGAGAAGAATTCATGTCCGCGGTAGGGTGCTATATTTGTATTATCAGTGAGCATCAGTAGGATTAAGGTACATTTGGGAAAAAGCATTCATGTTTCGAGAATATCGAGTCAAAGGGCGTTGACCAGCGAAATCGAGAGGGTTTTAGTCCAGATTGATAGGGAGTATGTTGTGAAAGTGAAAATTTTCGAAGAAGAGCGAACGAAATTAAGTTCGAGGAAAATCTAGCCCATAAACCCTGGGCCGGACCGGTTCCTTTAATTTAAGGCTGGATCGGTCCGCCCTCGGACTGGTTCCTTTAATTTTAAGGCAGATCGATCCGCTAGTCGGATTTTTTGAATATTAAAGGACCGAACTGGTCCGCCCCTACCCCGGACCGGTCCGCCTTCTGCAGATCTGATTTTTCCCTTCCAAAGATTCACCCCCTTCTCCCCAATCCCATTCATTCCCTCCAATCCGTTTTCCCAACTCCCAACCCCAACCTTTCCCTTCCAAATTCACCCCCTTTTCCCTCCAAACCCTTTCCCTCCAATTCCAATCCCTACACTCACCCCTTCACCTATAAATACACACCAATACCCTCCCTTTCTCTTCACACCTTCAACCCAAATCCTCTCTTCTCCCTCTCTAGTTTTCCAAGAAAAAATCCCTCTTATTTCCATGGCCCGAAGGGCTGCCCCCACCAAGTATGACTCCACCGACATCCACCCCTCTGGTCATGGCGAGTTCCGCTCCCGCCAAGAGGAGCGATGGTGCCATTGGTTCTTCGGTTTGGATCGCAAACTCCATATGGAGCGCGCTGTCTAATGGACCGGGCTGCCCAACTCCGTTACCGCCCTATTCATGGATAGGGGGTGGTGTCGATTCCTCAACGAACCTTATGAAGAGGCTTAGGCAACCGAAGTTCGATCCTTTTATGGCACACTTGTTCGGACGGGCCAATTCGAGGCCCAAGCTTACGTGGATGGGAATGTCATCCCATTTTCTTTGGCTCTTCTCACAGCTAAATTGGCCGAGTAAGATGTTCTGGACGTTTAAGAATTCACCAATCCATGGAATGTCCCCCCGGTCGACAAGGAAGTTATCATGTCCCGCATTGCACCAAATGTGGCTTGGACGTGGCAAACCGTCGCCGTTGGAAGCCTTAACGAGAAGGCGCGCCTCACTTTTCAGTTTGTGTGCGCCAACATATTACAAACGTCCAACGATTCCGCCATGCATCCCCGACAAGCCACTTTAACCTATCACCTCTTTGACCCACACACTTCCATCCACTTGGCCCGCACTTTATACGCCGATATCATCAACGCGTCCTTGGATGAGAAGGGTACTGCCCCACTTCCCTATGCCCATTTGATCACTTCTATCCTCAAGGATGCTGGCATAGCGGCGCCGCTCGATCATACTCGCATTCCCGGTCCTTTTGGACAAGGGACCCGCACCAAGAGAGCAAAAAATCTAGCTATCCTACGGGCACAGTGGGGTGGTGATAGTGAAGAAGAGGCTGCCTTGAGCGAGAGCGACAAGGAGGAAGAGGCAGTCGGTGCGGATGTCGAAAAGGCGAATGTCGGTCCGGATGAAGAGTCGACGGACGAGGAGGACGAACCGGATTTTGAGTGGGCAGGAAGCGACCTCTCAAACCGAATGGCGGCACTTGAAACGAACATCGACAACTTTTTGACCGATTACCGTCGCGATACGAGCTTAATACTCCGCTTTCAAGCGGACATCTATCGACACCAAGGGGAGCCCAATGAGCTACTGCCATCCTATTACCATGACCCCTATGGCCCCGACGCGCCCTGTTCTTCCCATCCCCCACCCCAGTGAAGCTTGATGTGGTTCTGGCAGCTTTTTATTTGTTTTTCCTGTTCACATTTTGTATGCTTTTCCTTGTAATTGTACCACAGTCTTGTTTGTAACTGCATTTTCTCCATTTGTTTGTTTTATTTATCGCACTTATTATTTTGCCTTATTTAGATTTTAGTCCTTTTTGCTTGAGGACAATGTAAAAGTCTAAGTTAGGGGGGGTCACAAGTACGTATTTCTAAAACTTCACAAATTTTCCAAAATGCCCAGAAATTTCCAAAAAAATCATAAAATTTTGAAAAAACCCAAAAATATTTTTGTTCAAAATAAATAAAAATTGGAATTCAAATTTTTCAAAAATATCATTAAAAGTCGAATTGAAGTCTCAAGTTGTAAAATTCAACATACACAAAGCCGAAATTGACTAAAGATGGAAATTGAGCGAAAATTGACGACTTAACGAATAAGTGTGGAGATTAACAAACCCGGTGAGATTCGAGCCTATCACTTTTTGTGAGTTTTTAAATCAATCCGAGTTAATTGTTAACTCAAAGTTCTTTTCAGTGCCTTAAAAGTCGTCGAGGATCTCAATCCTTTTATTTTGATCGGTTATGAAAAACGTGTGTGATTTTGCTTTGAAAAGCGTGCCAAAAGTGATCTCTAAACTTAAATTCATCTCGAAACGCATATGGTAACGCAATTGGTATTTTGGACAATAATGTAGGCCCTCGTTTGTCACCCAAAAATATTGGCCAGAAAAAGTAGCAAAAAATTACCCATTTTGTAACCAAATTTGAGCCAAATAGATTTTCCCTTTCGTTTGACAACCCGAAAAACCCAAATATACCGGAATTGTAAAAAATGGAAAAATTCAGAATTTAAGTCCGAAAAGTGCATAAAAAAGGGAAAGAAAAAAATAAAAATGCTCAACAAAAATACTGAGAAAGGAAAAGAAGTGAAAGACAGAAAAAATAGAGAAAAAGAAGAAAAATATGAGTAATAGCCCGGAAAAAGCACAAATGGACATCATAAATGACTTTTCCAATTCCAACCTTTCCTACCATTTTCTCTTTAGCCAATTACACCTTAAAACCCGAAAATATCCTAACCGAGTCCAAATTGTGAAATTGATTACCGCATGGAGAGCTAATACACCAAAAGATAATAAAAGAGATTGAATGCGTGAATAAGAGGCAATGATCCCGTTTTTAAAACCGTAATCCGTTGATGAGATCCTATCACCATGAAATTTCCATCTTTCTACTTGTGTGCGTGACTTTGCATCTATTACATTCACTCTTTATATCATGCATACCGACAGAATAGCCACAATCCGAGTGATTCGTTTGAGAGAGCATTACGTGAGAATTTGAAATCAAAACGAATTTTTGGATAAGTAACGTAATGATCAATCGGTGGAAATTGGCGGTTATATTTCCCGCTTCACACGCACACACTATGATTTGAGTCTTGTAAATATGACTTGATGATGACTATTTTCTGGAAAAGTTTGAATTACATAATTTTTGCGTATTTTGAATTTTCTTTGAGTCGAATTTTGTGGGTATATTCTCTGCAAACCCTCAGGAGACACCACTCGTCCTATAAGGGTGACCTAGGTGTTTAAAGGCTTATTGCATACGCTAAATGCAACTACTTGCCCGCGAAAAAGGTATTCTATCCTAATAAAATGTTTTCAAGACTTGAGCCGTGCTAGGATTCATTTACATTGCTCGGGACGCGCAAAGTTCTAAGTTAGGGGGGTTTGATTAGGCATAAATTCTTCCTAATTTATCCCTTATTTTAGGTACGTTTAGCACCTCGAACAACGTAATCGATTTGAATTTATCTCATAATCTTGCTACTTACTTATCCTAACGAGTACACCGAGTTTCTGGTATTTCGTAGTGATTTTACAGGTATTTGATGTCAAGAAACGGAAGAAGGAAACCGGAAGAATCAAGAAAGACAAGAAGGAAAGTCAAAAGGGAAAAAGTATAATTTCCACCCAGAATTCGGATGAGGTACCTAAAGAGAAGTTGAAGATATCATATTCATGAACACATAGGAAGAAACGACACCTCAATCGGAGTCCCAGAACAAAAGATATGAGCAGTCAAAGTTGAGCATAAAGTCAAACAGGCATACCGGTTCGCCCATACCCCGGACCGGTCCACGCTGCAAAACTCCAGTAGACCTCGGATCGAAAGAAAACCGAAGAAGGGTGAAAAATAAAAGAACCGGTCCACCTGGAAATAAAAAGAACCGATGCGCATGGGAGGCAAATCGGTCCGCCTAAGTCCCGGACCGGTCCGGCCATTGAGATTCTGAAAATCTTATCTTCTCCTAAAGAGACTCCTAGTGCAGCTGAAACTCTTGAATTGTTGTATGGTATAAAAACCCATTTTATTATTATTATTTGGATGGGGAATTAGTATAATTTTCCTTACTTTTTTCAGAAACCCTAGTTTAGATACAATTTCTAGTTTCAATTCCAATCGGGAGGATTATTCAGATTTCTATGATTACAAAGTTTTATTAATTGCCGCTATTACTACTTTGGTAAGATTAGTAAATGATTTCGTCTCTTTAATTCCTTTTTACATCAATTCACAAATTTTCCATAGTTTAAACATGGTTTTCTGCACATCAAACACTGTTTTTATTACTTTCAGCATGCTAGGCTAGATTTTCTAAGGCCGGGATACATGAACCCAGCCTGATGTGTTAGTTGCATGTGTATAAAATTAATCCTCTGAATTTAGTGATTGATTACGATCCTATTGCGTAGGAACACAACAATTGTAGATATTTATATCTCATTTGCTTTTGGGTAACCGGGATGATTTAGAATGCAATTCGAGTGCATCTATCGCGATACCGATTTACTCGTCCTCAGATTAAGCATGATGCGGGCTTGAACCTCGTATACGTAATGCTTGGGAGTACTAAATTCTGGGTCAAATTAATCAGTTAAATTTACAATTAGTATTATAATTGCAATACACTAGGGTTGGGGGATTGTATTCCCGTCCTATTTTTCTCATCACTTAGTTCAAAAGTTTCAAATCATCTTTCAATCATATTTTAGGTAGTTTAGTGTAATTGCATCTCTTCATAATTTCATAATTGCATTTAGTATGATCATTCTCAAAATCAAATCATTTTTCCTTTTTTTTAGAGTCAGAGTTAGGATTCACTCATCTTTCCTGTCGTTACAACTTCGTTGTCCTTTTTCCCTGAGGATCGATACCCGACTTGTCAGATTATTACTTGAGCGACAGGCTTGCACTTGAGCCTAGAGAGTACTCACTTCTGAGACACATTCTGAGTCGCGTCAATAGACAAGGAAATGAATAAACAAAATAAACATGGAGTTGTCATGACAAAAAATGCATACTAAATATGAATCAAACTATGCTCATGAAAAAGAGTAACTCAAATGCTTCCACAAACTATTTTTGATATTTTTATTTTTCATGCAAAAAAGTAAAAATAATTTTACAAATATCACACACCATGATTTTACACTAAGACAACCAAATCATTGAAACGGAATGAATGGGTGTGAACCTATTCAATAGGAAAATCAAAGCAATCAAACATAACATATGTTCAAGATGAATGTGTGTACTCTTAACGAATGAATCTCAAAATCGTCTTTAGGTGTTGAAAGTGTTGGATTTAAATGAAATCGACTCAATCCATCAACACATCATAGTCAAGAATGATTCTCACACCAATAACGTCTAAAACTATGTAAATGCTTTTTCATGACACTGTCAGGACGTGCAAACCCATTATTTTTCCTATCCAAACTCCATCATAAATAATAAGCATTATATTTTTCTTTTGAGGTGTCCCCTTTTTGGCATATTTATCTTTTTATTGCCTTTAAATTTTTTCGAGTTCTTTTGAAATGGTGGCTTTCTCGACGACTTAATTTTGAACTATCGCAACCCTTTTTCGTGATTCACTCATCATATTTTTTTGCAATTAAATCCTCACGGTATGCATTACTTCCATTGTCAAGTTTTATCGCATAGGGTTTGTTTTAAAGATAGAATTGAGATGACAACACTCTGACTAATATATGATAAACTTGTACAAGAATCAAATCCATGTTAAGTGCGAATTAAAGGATCATATGAGTCAAACATGTGGGTAGTAACAGCTAATCACATCTCAATGACTCCAAACATTATAAAGCACAAAAATGAAATGATGACTGATATAAAAACAATATCAAATAGTCACATGGATATGGAATGAAATTGTGACTCAATCATCCTAAATGTTCATTCATATACGGTGTGAAAACAAAATACAAAACTCTTTTTGACTTTTTCCAAAAGTTTTATAAAAATAAAATCTTTTTGGCTTTTTCAAATTTTCCCAAAAAAATGAAAATATTTTTGAATTTTTTCAAAATATATCAAAAAGAAAAAACATAACTACAAAAATGGTACGCACTAGAAATAGGTAAAAATACCATCATGAAAATCATCCTATGCAAGAAACAAGTCTAAACCTCAACGGTTAGGTGCGGTGGAGTTTTCCAAAGGTGATGACATCCTATGAATAACCTCAATCAAATTATGTGAAGTTTGACCAATAACTTTACCTGCTCCCTAATATGTGCAAACTCTCTCGTGTAATCATTCAGAGCATCAGGTGTGGGTGCGTGTGTGTGAACACATGTAGTAGCAAAACGTGACACATGACCCAACTTAAAACAAAACTCCCTAAGGTGTCCTCTCTTTTTGCAATGCGTGCAAACATAAATAGGCCTAGGTACACCTCTCTCAAAACGTCTCCTTTGCGTTCTCCTATCGTGTACGGGATGCCTAAGTGGGTTTGGTTGAGAGACATATGGATCAATCACAAACTCGAGAACTGGCTCGGGTGTAATGTGTGAAGTGGACGCACCATCATGATCTATTTCTCGTCTCTCAAAATCACCCAAAATGGGATTGAGAACCATCTTTCAAACCTACTTAGATGCATTATCTAAAGGAACTTTGACCTCCCAGGCATGTTCGAGATAACTCTCAAGTTAGGATACACATGTCGTCAGACTACACAATGTATTGGTCAAATCACTCTTTTCCCGATCTAAAGCAATCAACTGCCAACTAAACAAACCTTCACCTTCTTGAGCTGACTTGCTTTTGCCTCAAACACCTTCAAACTCTCTAACTCTTTCCGCACATCTCTCACTCTAAGATTTAGGTCTTTATTCAACGTTTTGGTCTTTAGGGTCTCGGCAGATGAATCTCTAAATACGATCTAGAGCTCACTATCACCCTCACTAGCGCACTCACTCTCAGACTCGGTAGAAACACTGAAATCATCCTCACATATGCTCAAGTATCCTCATCTTCCTGGGATAAACTAGGTGTGCTCACGTGACTAGTAGAAAAGCCAACAAACTTCCCATGAGACGACTCATCCCCGGAATATTTCACCTCATCCTCACTATCGTTAAGAGTGGCTAGTATGGCAATCTTTTTTCCCTTTCTCTTTATCCTAGTGGGACACTCAAACGCTCTATGGCCTCTCCCGTCACACTCAAAACACTTCTCGTCTCACCTTCTTTCTCACCACTTTCTTTGGCTTCATTTTTATTTTTTTCAAAAAATATTTTATTAAAAGAATTTTGTTTTGAAAACTAGAGATTTTTTTTAAAATTTTTAGCAAGCATGGCCATATCAAAATCAGACTCATCCTTAGACTCGGACTCACAAACTCTCACTATATTATTCTTCCTAGACTGGGATTTAAGTTCTATCCCTCTATCCTTAGGCTTGATAGTGTCAGGAAACATGTCAATTTCATATATCTGGAGGTCTCCTACCAGCTCTTTAATTTTAAATTGCCTGAATTACCTAAGGTATTCAAAACAGTCACTTTAGGGTGTAACAACCCGCGTAATTTTGGGCTATTTTAATTAATTTTTGCAAAATGAAGGAAAATAAAGTTTTTGATAAAATTATTTTTATTGCTCAAATATGTTGAATATTATTTTTAAAGGCGAGAATTTCAAACGGTTTCGAAAACGGAGTTAAAACGGATTTTAAAATGATTTTTAAATGTTTTTAACTCTTCGAATTCTAAGTCGGCGAACATTAAGTAATTTTCAGGAGTTGTTTTGGCTTCCAACTCTTCATTTCTTTGACTTATTTAAAGGAGTCTTTTGGATTCCAACTCTTCATTTCTTTGCATTATAAAAGGGAGTCATGGGCAACCCTTTTTAACCTACTTTTGGCACAAATTTTGGCAGCAAATATATTTTATATTCCTCTTCTTTTTATATATACTTTGGCCCTTGAGATTTGTGAGTTCCAACCTTAGATTAGAGGTGTTCTTGGGTCTATTTTGTTGGAGGTTCTTGGAGGAGCTTTTGTAGATATTTTGTGTTGATCTTGAGGATGTGATCGTTGGTTTCTCATCATGGTTTGAGGTATGGGGTTTTACACAATATGCTCTTTAAATCTTGTGAGTGTCATTCTCTTTGAATTCTTGTTTAATTGAACTCATATTTGAATTGATAAATTCATTGAAATCTGGAAAATAATTGTTGAAATTATTTTGATTCATGTGGTATCATTATAATGTTATTGAGCACGTTGTCATGAGATTTTATTATGGCACGGATGTTGTGAACCCGCCAAAATACCTATTCCCGGCCATGGCTTGATAAAGCATATGCGAATGGGGTGAGGCCTGGTGACCCATTGATGTGTTGTTGAGAAATTAAAATGATAAAATGCTATTGAGATTTGCATTTTGATTTGAATATTCATACTCGTATTGCTACGCCTTGTTGCTAATTTAATTACGTTGAGCATCTTTCCTGTCGTATTGTGTACTTCCCCATATCTTCTTTTAGTTGGCATGTTAGTGTGGATTTGGGACGCTATGGACCAATTGGGATGATTTTTAGCATGGATTATATTGGGGAGAATTTTTAATACAAGTTGGAATATTTGTATTATTTATTTTGTTGTATAGAGCATTGGAGATTTGTATTTTATTTTCGAGTTAGTTGTTGTATGTAATTCGAGAGACTTGTTGTAATTGAAGAGATTGAGATTAGTGGATTTATATTATTGTGGGTTTATTTAGATGCTCTATACCTTGTCACTTGTGGATTTGGATTTATTTTATCGCATTAGCTCTCCATTCGCTCTCCCCGGGCGGGCGGGGTGTTACATAGGGATAAAAAGTTTTAGCAGCGATCTTTAAATCATTTTAACCACTCGTGCATCAGGTAATTCAACTAGTGTTGACAATATCAAACAAATGTCCATAAAAGTTATCAAAACACTCAGTCTCAAGCATGGTTATCGTTTCATACTTAGTAGTTAAAATTTGAATTTTAGACTCTTTGACCGTGTTGGTGCCTTCATGGGTGAGTTATAAAACATCCCACACTTCTTTAGACGTGGTGCACGTCATAATACGCCGGAACACGTCGGGGTGATATGTACGGAAATTAAACTAAGCCCACATGAATTGAAAGTGTTCCGCCTAAACCTATCATCATTCCAGTCTTAATAAGGTTTTAAATTATTGATATTATTTGTGGTGACAGTGGGAGGAGTCCACCCTCTTTCACAAATTACCCAAAATCCCTCATCGATTGCTTTTAAATGTGATTTCATGCAAGCTTTCTAGTAAGCATGATTAGACCCCTCAAAAATTGGCAACCGATTATATAAGTTTTCATTCAAAAACATTATGAAATTTTTTAAAAATCCGATTTTTCAGAAAAAAATCAATATCACACAAATTTTGCGAACAAATATGAATTCACAATAGATTAGTGAAACCTTCTCAGATACCAATTTTAAGAGTGTCGTGTGTGATACTGGTTTAAATAAATTCGCAAATTTCCAATTTAAACTTATTTAACTAGATTCAATTTTAAACCAAATTAAATCACCCCCTAAACATGCAACTATGTGTGTGTCACATCACAAATAAAATTGCTAACTCATAAATTTCAGGAAAAAAACCCTTTCTGATAAAACCTTTATTTAACTATAATACTTACAATGAAATCCTCAATGAGTTAGCTACAGAAAATCCACATAGACCATAACCTAGAGTCAGTAAGAACAGCAACTCCAATTCAGTCCAGGAATACCCACGAGCACTCCTTATGACATGCAATCGTTGTTAGCCCAGTACTCCCCTCAAGAGAACCTAGATCAACATTAGAGATCTTCTCTACAAGAGAAACTTGGCACAATATGTGTTCTTGGATTCCAAAATAACTTACATAAAATATTGGGATCTTGTGAATTGAAATTAAAAGGGATTAAATCTCTAAAAGTGAGAAGACAAAGTATTATGTCAAAGAAGTTTCATCTCATTGAAAATTTTCAGGTCTTCTGATAAAAAACGAAGTTGGAACAACCAATTTATAGAAAATCTATGGTGGTGGCTCGCTCGAACCAAACAAGGCGTCGCTCGAACAAGAAGGCAATGTCGTTAGAATGACTTTTCGCGTCTTTGCGCGACTTTGCGTGACACGATGATGTCTCTCGAACGAGATCCTCTGTCGCTTGAACGAGATTTTAAAAAATAATTTTAATCTAAAAAAATTCGCCTATAGGTCTTGTACATAGTTTTGACGAAAACTCTTCTCTAACACTTAGAAAATATTTTGTAAAAATAACCCAACACATTTATATGAACCGTTAAGGGACTTAAACACAACCTTACCAAAATATTTCTCGGGAAGTCTTTTCATGTTGAAGAACTTGATATTTCAGATCCGTCTTGAAATATGAATGTTCTTGAATATTCTTTGACAATTGTAGTGATATACGACATACTCAATTGATAACGGACAATAAAAATAATGTCCTTACAATAAATGTTCTTCCTATCTCGATTCTTGATGTCCTATAAAAATTACGCACGTATTCAATAGGAGATATGTTTTATAGTGTTAGCAGTGCTACAAGTTTCACTAAATATTACACGATTAACTATAGACCTTCATCCTCTTATCATCTTATGACATTTGTCTCAAAGGGAGTTGATAATGATATGCTTCCTAAAGCTTATGGTAACAAGATGTTTTTGTAGGTTAAAAATAGATCATGAACTACTAAGGAAACTCTCATAATGTTGTGAGCTTGTTCTTATGGGGAACAATGTCATGAGGTTTTGTATTCTTTGGGTAATCAAATTATACAACGATATATAATTTGAGATTTTGATTACTTCACAAAATAAAACTGACTTTGTTTTCCACTTTGCACGATAATTGACATTGCTATCTATTTTTATTCTTAAATTGTTATTAAGACGTTTTGTAGTCTATACAAAACCTTAGTCAGGTAATTGTTAGTGACTGTCCATAATTATTTCTGATGAAATAAGCTTTGTTATATGACTATATATAATCGAATACCATTATTGTCCTTCTAAATTAAATCTCATCCTATGCGGCGATAGACACATGGCAGTGGTTGTTGACTCCGTGTTATTTAAATGTGGTGAGAAATTGGTGGAGAATATCAAACTTTCATGCTCAATGGCTTTTGATGTTAGCATGGAGGAAATTATTCTTCGTGACACTATAGGAATATTGATTTTTTTGACATAAATTAATTGGGGAGAAAAGAAGTAAAAATGCATGGAGCACCTTTTTGCGGCAGTTTTGGCGGCATTTCCACAAGTGTGGTAATAGCCAATGTGATAAAAGAACAATGAAATTTTAAAAAATGTGGCAAAAAAGTTAACAGCATTTTAAGCAGCATTACTTTAATTGCAACAATAAAACTTGTGGAGCTGGGGCATTTATATTAATGCTGGTAATAACCTTTTCGCGGTATTAATTTTTTTTGAAAATAACCTTTTGCAATACCTATTAAATGTTAAACATACTTCTAGCGGCACTAAAAAAATGTCGAGAATGATGCTAGCGAAATTAAATAAAATGTTAATATTATTTTGTAATATATAAGTGGGAACAACGGATTTATTTGTTTTTAAGACATCACAAAATATTTAGGACTATATACAACCAAATAAACCAACAACCCAATCTCAAGTATACATAAACTCCCCAAGTAAGCACAAATATATCGTTCCCTTTAAAGGCCTTTTAATTAGTAACATACCTAAATTGAAGTAGCATTCATTTGTTCACTAACACGAGCAGTAGTCTCGGGGGAAGCCAAGTGTTGAGAATTTGCAATCTATAAAAAATGAATTGTTTCAGTCATGAAAATGTAAAGTCTTAATTTATGATTTTTAAAAAGTAGTTATCTATGTACTTATTAAGATGGAGCTAAATGGTGATTTGATTGTGGTATCACTATAGGTTGAAATTGGTTGGTTTCTTCTAATTATTGTTCGAGTTGAAAAATAGACCTATATGATGTTATGTTTTGATCGTTGGAGGATTGAGGAACCTCTTAATAGCATGATTTAATAATAGAACATACATTTATATATATACATGACAATTAGGCACAAAAGATAAAAGTGTGTACGTATTAACCTATTTGGATACAACGGAAGGGTAAGTCATCATGTGCTCGTGTATCAACTCAAGCTCTGCCTCTAAATGATCAAATTTATACGAAATTTAGATCAAATCTCAGATCGTAGTCACTCATAATCTTTTTAATTAACCTTCAAACATTTAGTTCCATGCACATCAATTGGAGAGGGTCCATGCCCATAAGCTCGACAATGTCTCGAGACTTCATAAAATATCTCGTCTTTACGACTGACGAATTCATTACAATCTGGCAAAAGTTGATATACTTTTTGCCACATTATTTAATTCTTCAGGGGAATTAGTGTTCTCCTATATAATTACAATGTATTGAAAAAAATTCCATCTATTATATAGTGACTTGTACCTAAAGAATTCAAAACTTTCATTTCATTTACCACAAATCATTGTATCATTTTATTTTACCTTCACTTCTCACCAAACATTTTCCTTGCATGAGTATAACTCCTTGTATCGCCAATCTTTGAAAGCCAATGGTAACCTGTTCAACATCGGTATAATACTAAATTAGTAACCTCTTACATCGATTAAATAATCATCCTTAAATTGTCAAGAGATAACATATAATATTGCAAAAAGTATTCTAATAAGAGTTATGTTATACAAAAATTTACAAAAGAGACCTTACATGTTCCCATCACGAACTAAAATGCCTAAATGGGTAGATAATCTATCTACAATATCTCCAACTGGATGATAGAAATCATTGAAGTGAAGCTCTAAGAAGTTTCACTTACCCCGTAATTCACCAAACTTTGTAATGCCTCCGCATTTAGTGGCATATTATGCTAAAGCTAAATCGTAAAAATTAAAAAAAGTACGTTAACTTCAATGTACACAATTAATTAAGTAAATATAAATAAAATAACTTTGGGTACCTTCTTTATGTGAATGGGTGTCTTGGTTATGTAAAGGCTCACTCTCTATCGACCTACTATTACTGTCACTGTCTTTGTCACTTGAGTTTGATAGTTCGGTCGAGCTAGAATTTGAAAGGGAATGAGAAATGAACTTGGATTGCAGCTGAAATGGTGGTTGGAGATTGGATTATGAGTGCAAAGGAGACGATGAATGAGAATGTGCCAGTGAGAGGAAATTATTATATCGTTGCGATGTCATAGCAACCTATAATAATAAAAATTCACCATCGAGTTAATAAGAATAATCGACTATAACACAATTCATTATAATATGATTAAATAGATGAAATAGTTATTTTTGTAGTTCATTACTTGAAATTGAAATCTGATATCATAACACAAGTTGATGAAATAGATACAATACTAGATAATGGGCGTAGAAAATTCAAATTTCAAAATATGTGATGTAATCATGGGGAATATATGTAGATTATTGAAGAGTTGTGGAGTATACCGATGAACACAAACATATACAATATTAGTCCACGTGGCATAAATACATAGTTTCGAACTATATATCCACTAACTACATGCACGTCATTAGTTTAATTATAGTTGATTTTAGTTTATTAATGAGGTTGATTTTGACTAAATACAATATGTGTGGGTTATTGTGGATTTAGGGGTTGACACATTGCTAGATGATGTGCCTTAGTAGTGGTTTTATAATTTTTTGAAGATAAAAGAAGAGATGATACTTTAATACTACATGAGCTAAGACAAAAGAGGATAAGTATTTAATCCCACTACGACATAACATGATGTCGATAAAAAGAGAACTCATCGATCACCAAAAAGTAAATCCTAGACTTGGGCATTAACAATATGACCAATGCCTAACCCGAGGATTCTCAACCATACTAATGAACAACATCCAACCGAGTGAGCCATTACACATAAAAAACCATGCCCAAACCCAATGGTTCACAAACATACTAATGGACAACGCGGTTCACAATTAAACTAGTATAACTGACATAACTTCTTTAAGGTATCCAATTGACATCTATTAAGCAAATTTCCAAAATAGAATAATTCTATTAATAATCCCAAACACATAGGGAAAATATATAATCTCCTAAGTTTGTATGCACTTATATTTGGGAAATTCTTTGTGGATTGATTCATATTTAGTCTTGAATACTCATCACAAGCTTTGTTGAGTCATATATACTCCAATTTATAATTCAGGATCATTAGAAAAAGAAGTAAATACAACACTTGGAGTGATAAAAACTAATTAGTCCTACACTAGAAAAATAACTTTTGTTAATTTATAGTCCCAAACAAACACTGATATTTAAAATACTTATCAACAACATATAAACAAAAAAGAAGACTTAAATATAAGGTTAAACAACATCAAACTTTAACAAATTGAAAACTTTCCACTTTAGTGTTGTTGATTGATTTGTTGTTAACTTAATCAACATCAGATCTCAGACATGAATTGAGAAATTAAAGAAGGTGAAGAACAAAATTAAACTTTCGGTATGTCCCCAGAAGACACGGGAATGGCGGCATCATCAACGCATATAGACCTCTGTGCAGCGATCGGAATGCTAAAATGAACACCTCGATTTGTATTTAGTTTTTCTAATAGTAACTAATTTGGAACTAATAAAAGCAGGTTTGGGTTTCCCACATATATACATGTATGTAGAGAAAGAGGTAAACCAGGCCATGGGATTGTAACCAAAACGTGTCTACATGGAAAATGCTCAAGCGACTGAGTAATGAACACACTTTTTCTTTTCGAATCTACTGTGTGTCGAGAATCTTCAAACTTCGAAATGTTCATGTGAGAATCCTCACTTGCACTTACGACGTATTTTCCATCTGGACTGATTGAAGCCAAAATATGGCTGCTAATATTACGGAGACCTATCACCACCCGTTAATGAGAAAATATTAAATACCACGTAGCATCTAATGAAAATATGACATGGGTGCAATATAGGTCCCGTGTTGATAGATTTATCCTTCGAATGAGATCACGCAGGACCCATATCATAAATATGTTGAATTTGCCAAAATTTGACTGATTATTTTGTAGACTTGTCCCTACTTATTATGTAAAAATATTAGGTATTCCTGAACTAAAGTAGCATTCAATTAACATTTGGCATTGCACATGTGGTATATTGATTGATTAGGTGTTTAGGATGAAAATAAGATATGTTGACACTAACTATGAGTATTGTCCACTATTTGTTGAATACAAGATTACCCATCGATTTATTGAAAAATACATAAGGAGAAAATACCTCTGAACTTATGCATCATATTTGACCCATCATAAATTCTAATCCGGGAGTCGATAGATGCAACGAGTAATTTAGATGGATTCCATGGGGAGAATTGTGAAAAAACACATAATTATTCTGTTTGCTATGCGTGCTTGGGGGAAAATAATCTCAATTTATGTTGAGATAGAACAGAAAAGAGAAAAAATAACCTTACCTGAAAACTAGTTATCTTTTCTCCTAAGAAAATTTTCTTGTTTCATATTTCAATATGATCTTTTTGTTCTAGATTTCAATCTACGTCACACCCACACAATATGATAATTAACTGATGTATTTATGAATCGACTGATTAGACCGATAACCTGAATTCAAAAGCTATAATAAAGATTGGCAAAATTCTTATGATAAGGACATTGAAGAAATGAGGAAGAAACCAAATCGAGGAAAGAAGAATCTAGGGGAGCAGATTGTATCAGTTGTATTATACAAACAACAATTCCCCTTATGTGAACCAACTACAACACCTTGTAACGATAAAAAATAAGAAATTATTAAATATATGAAACTATATTACATTACATTTATTGTACTCAAGAACTTGATTAAATGATTATGATTGTTATTTTCTTTTTTGTCTAAATGTTGATTCTATAACATGTATAAATAGGTTGAAACAGAGTGGGATATTCAAAATTTTAACTTTGAAACATGTAATTTCAAAAACTTCCAAAAGTACTTGAAATTCTGTATCAGGTTGTAGTCCCAAGTACATTTAAAATCTCTCAATATTTAGCAGGGGAATTGAATAGCCCATGAACTATAAAGTTTTTTCACAGAATCCACCAAAATTTAAAGATCCTTCTAGGGACTTTATAGCAGTGTTTTCAATGATAGGGGGTTTCACAATGAAATGCAAAGTCCAAGAGAGTACCTTTACGAAAGTGCATAATTCATTTTTTATTTTTTTTGCACTCAACCATTATTTGGCCGGTCTGGATTATGAACATAACTTGTTTGCTATTATACTCAAACCATACAAGAGGAAGCCGTTAATTGACTTTATAAAGTATAAACTAGATAGAAGTTGCACTAGGTACCCGTTCTTCTGGAGTATAGGAACTAACTATAATCATTTCATAGAGATCATTCCAATCCACTACCTGTCGATTAGGTATGCTCCAAATTATAACTTCTATATCGAGTGAGCCACTAATGAAGTAATTATCATGAACTGGATTGAACTATATGCAAGTTACTGCTAAAACATACACAACTCATAATAAAATTAGGTTCAATAAAGATTATTGTGAAAATTTATCATATGAAGACCTATTAATTTACTTGATAATATAACATTTATTGGCATCTCACCGTAGTCATTGTGTGCAAACAACTTTAAACAACCCTTAGTTTCCATATCCTATAGTCTAACTATTTTTTCCATTGAATACGAAAGAAATTTTTGCATGTCCATAAAAATTGCATCATGTTTTGTTAATTTGGCATATAAAAAATAGTGGGAACTAGTTTTGGCTAGAAGAAATGATTAGAAAAAGCTTCCTTCAATATCTTCTATCATTCAATATCCTTAGAAAACGAAGGCCTCTATACAAGCCTATTCCTGAACGGGTTCATACGGGGCTTTGGGCATTTTGCAAGGGTCGCAATTTTGTAAAGACTTCGACCTAAAATTAAATTAGAATATTAGGATTAACTATTGTTTAGATATATGTTTTGACATGAAAAAACTCGATTAACAATATTAAATGGAGTACAACGATGTTGTTTTTTAGCATGCTGATTGATTAATTCTCAATTCTATATACAAAATGGTAATTATTCTTTTTTTCATTTTTGTTTTGTGGTCTGAGTGAAGCTCTTATTGAATGTTGTTTGTTTGAAATTTTATGGCTATGAATACTCCATATATGTTAATGGGAATATTTTACCATTATTACTTATGATCTGAACTATTTATTTTACATTCTTTGAACAAATATAATACAATAAAATTTTTTTGGAATGAATTTCCTCAAGGCTTAGCATTTGGCAATTGGACTTAAAACTGAAGGTGAATTCTAGTCCGAGGTAAATAACAAACAAATAATGTTAATTAGTAATGCTTAATGAACCTCATGTTAAGAGAAAAACACACACCAGAAATGAGTGGTTTATATATTTCTTTTCATTTATTCATATGATGTCTATCAAAATTTGTACTGTTAGAGAATTTCTCAATTTTGTTTGTAGTATTTGGAATTAATATATTTTTAGTTTATGATGGGGCCTATGGGTTGTATGTTTCATCGAGAATCAGAGTGTCATAATTCTGATTTTCTATTAAGATGTTATTTATGTCAACTTGAACATAATGCTAATGGATATTACGCGTAATGTCAAGTAATTTGACATGACTAATTAGGTAGTTAAGGGGAGGGGGAGGTTGAATAATAATCACAAAAAATTTGAATAACAAGGCATTGACATGAAATAAGTGCCAAGACATTGCTACCTCTTAGTAGGATAATGATAACTTACATTCTAATCTAGTGAAGAATCAAAGTTGATGCAAATTTCTGTTTTCGGCTTAAAGAAAATGTCAAAATTATTGGAAGGTAGTCCGGACTGAATATCTTATTAAGTATTTACAAATTATTAAGCCTCTCTATTAACAGAAACTAGAGTTGGGGTGGGGGGTGTCCGACTTAAGATTTTGACCAAGACATGTCCAAAACCTCATCCAAGTGACCTTTAAAAGAGCACACAGGTTTTCGAAAAGCCCAAACACAGTTTCTATCACTTGTACATAATCACGAATCGAATTTCCCTTCTTTCAGCTAGAATTCTTCCATCTTCTCCTCCTTTAAGATAACATAGGTTCAACCTAAGCTATAGGAGGCCGATCCAAAACACTATGAGCTATGGGTGAAAAGGTGTTGAAGAAACAAAATTCAAATCATCGGGTGGATTGGTTGACATAACTTCCCATTCCTGCACTTCCCACACATGGATCATCTTATCCTCACTCGCGCTCGCAAGATAATGCGGATTCAAACTATATCTTATCATCTAAATAGATCCCTCATAGTCTTGAATCTCTTGGCACAAATGCAGAGCCGAAAATCCTTACATGGCTTCCTGTGCTGACGGGATTTAACTCATTAGGACTCATGATCCCCTGTCGAAGCATTCTCTCTTTCTTTGTCAACAATTAATCCACTAATTGTGTTAGCAAAACCTTTTATTCATTTCAATAAGGTTAACCCTCTTCTCTTGCTATATCTAAAACTCTTACTTACATAAGAATTTGCGACGACTTTTTTGCATTCATCAAAATTTTTTGATAAATTTTACCAATGCATTAACTCCTTGACGGCTGGTGGATATCCCATAAAATTTTCAAACTCCTCCATTATCAGTTGCTAATCGGTTTGAAGATCGCTCATCTTATTCCACATTCCCTCTTCGTTGAACTCTTTCACTATGAACTCATTTCCAGTGTCCAAACTCGTTATTAAGAAGCACAAACCAAATTGACCTTTTAATAACATAGATGAGAGAACCCCACTTTTTGGTGTGATATTTAAATTTTTTTCTCTTTTTGGCAAAAATCTAATGCAGTTTTCAAATTGACATTTATCAATATACAGTCTTAATAAGGCTGACGATGATAACGTTCTATTTAGACACTATTTTGATATAGCACCAATTAGTTCTTCTTTCCTTCTTTTCGTGTTCACCGAAAATGACTCTCTGTCATCGTCGAATCTCTATCGAATAAGCATGATAGTTGGTAATGGCTATGGTGATGTCAATGGCAATCACAATGGCATACTAGATTCTTTCAATTCTTTTATGGGAGAAGAAGATTTAATATTGGTCGTATTTGGACCACAGATTTTTTTTTAGGAAAAACTCTGTTAAATTTTGAGCTGGTGAATTTTACAAGATCCTTATTGCTCAATAACCCCATACCATGAAAGAGTCATTGACGATGGCCCTTGATGGATCCCAGCTCGAAAATCCACAGGTCGTAATCTTTCAACATGGACCAAGGGTTAATTATGGAATTAAAAGTGCAAAATTCTTTAGCGGGGGCCCATTACATGGAGGACACAAAAGAGATACGCCCATCATCGAATTCTGCATTATCATCGTCATCAGGGCCAGAAGAGACGAAGTCAGGTGAGAGAGTAGATGATATTCTTTTGTGGGACTCGAAGAAATGGTCATTGTATCCCAAACCGTCCCAATTCATTATCAATGTCCTTCAGTGTTCCATTGTTAGATATTAGTGGAAAATATCCAACTATAATAAGATCAAATAAAAGCAAAGCATAGGGAGGAAAGGAAATCATTTAGAATTATTTACAAGATTTTGTGTAATCTTTTAGGAGAGAAGAATGGTTGAAGGGGGGATAAACAGAGGTGGAAGAGAGAAAAAAGGGTAGTGACAGTTATAATTTGTATTGGTTAGTTGATATAAAATAAATAGTTAATCGGGGTTCATTACTTGTCGTCACGTCGGTGTATATGCACTATACTATATAATTATAGCGAGAATGGGTTTCATGTTATTATTTCGTGTGCTCATGGTGCCCATATTTAGAGCATCTTTGTTTATTTCATTTCTATCCAAGCTCCTCACGGAGCTTAACATTTCGGACACATTCACCAATGGTAGGATATAATATTCCTTAGAGCGATTTATCGACATGTTGTACCGAGATTGACCATGCATTTTAACTTTTATATAATTAGTTTGGTGTTTTCTCGAGGTCATGTTGTGTACAAGGTTGATTTATGGGTTATGCATTGCATTTTATAGCTTGTGTCATCCATGTGTAAAAAATGTATCTAACGGAACTTTTCACGGTGCACCTGTTAAGGCTAAACCTACTTCGTGTTGTGTTTGTGCCTTACTCATGTGATATCCACTACCACAATTAAACATGATTTCTTTTTTAATGATCATTTTTGTGATCTTAGAAAATGCATATGTGATGGCCATACTATTTTTAGGCTAATTCCAAAATTCAAATAATAATTTTTAAAATATTCAAAATTCGTCTTGATCCTTCTCAAAATCACTAAAGATATATTCAACTTTTGAAACACGAGTTCTGATTTTTCCCTTTCGATTTTTGAATCAATACCGAATAAAAACCGGGATAATATTTATCCCTTAAAATGGTTCATTTAATGTCTAATCCAACTTATTTTCAAATTGAACAAAAAGGGCTAATATGTAAAGGCGCACTTTTCGTCGAGCTACTATCTCTTTCACTGCCACTTGAGTTTGATCATTCGATCGAGCTAGAATTCGAAAGGGAATGAGAACTAGGCTTAGATTGTGGCTGAAATGGTGGTTGGATATTTCATTTTGAGTGCAAATGAGACTGTGAATAGGAATGTTCCCGTGAGAGGAATTTACTTAGCCCTTGCGATGTCATAGCAACCTTCAATAATAAAAATTCACCACTTAGTTAACAAGAGTAATCAACCATAACACAATTCATTATAATATAATAAAATAGATGAAATAGTTATTTTCGTATTTCATTAGTTGAAATTGCAATCTGATATACTTATACAACTTGATCAAATAAATACAATATTGTAGTGCTAGCTTTTATTAGATCTATCAATGCATCCACCTCTTCTTTGTTGAAATTGCAATCTAATATCATAATACAACTTGATCAAATAAATACAATGCTTAATAATGGTCCTAAACATTTCAAATTTTAAAATATGTGATGTAATCATGGGGAATATATGTAGATTATTAAAGAGTCTTGCAGTACACTGGCAATCACAAACAAACACAATATCAGTCCATGTGGCATAAATACATAGTTTCGAACTATATATCCACTAATTACACGAACGTCCCTGGTTTAATTTTTGTTAATTTTAGTTTATTGATGAGGTTGATTTTGACTATATACAACACACGTGGGTTATTATAGATTTAGGGGTTGACACGTTGCTAAATGATGTGCCTTGGTAATTTGTTGAAGATAAAATAAGAGAGGATACTTTAATATTACATGAGTTTAGACAAAAGAGGATAAATATCTAATCCCACGATGACATAACATGATGTCAACAAAAAGAAAACTCATCGATCACCAAAAAGTTAATCCTAAACTTGGGCATTAACAATACGATCAGTGCGTAACCTGATAATTCTCAAGCATACTGATGGACAACATCCAACCGAGTGATCAATTACACATAAACAATCACGCCCAAACCCGAGGTTCATAACATACTAATGGACTACACGGTTCATAATTAAACTACTATAACTAACATAACATTTTTAAGGTATCCAATTGACATCTAAAAACCAAATTTCCAGAATATAATAATTATATTAATCATTCCAAAGACATAAGAAAAACAAATAATCTCCTAATAGAGTTTGCATGCACTTATATTTAGGCAATGCCACGTGACCTGATTCATATTTAGTCTTCATTACACATCACAAGCTTCGTTGAGTCATATACACTCCAATTTATAATTCATGATCATTGTAAGGACCAAATTTCCAATTGAGTCTTAATGTAGTTTTGACTTATTCTTAGAACAAAACACGTTTGAGTCATTGGTAGATTTTTATTATTCGGTCATTATAAGACTCTGACTTGTCGAAGATGAATTGAAGATGTTGCAGGAAAGCTACAAGGATTTAATCATTCCAAAGTTTAATTGGAGCAAATTTCTTGTCATCAAGGTTTTATTGCATTCCGAGATCACACATGTATAAATGCATAATAGTAATGAAACTCAGAATTTTGTTTTAAAAAAATAAGGATGTTCTTTTAAAAAGAAAAATGTTTTTAAATGTGTTTAAAATGTTTACACTTCGTTTTAATCAGATGAGGACGGATTAGAGTTGGATAAGAGTTTTTTTTATAGAACTCTGTTTTCACGTTGGATTAATATCAGACTCTAATTACGACGTTGTTCAAACGACACCTCATGTCGTTCGAACGAGACTTAAACGACACAGTGTCTCACTCAAACGAGACTCTGCAACCTCCTTGAAATATTTATATATAGGCGTGCTCTGTTTCATCGAAGTGTGTGCATTCTAATAAAATAGTTTACGATCCAGAAACCTGTTTCACATGTTTTCTAAGGCTTTAAAGGCTTAAACACATCCTTAGATTTTATAAAGGTCCGAGTTATCATTGCCATATCTTTATGTGATCGTTGTTGCAGGAAGTTAGGTTTGTTCAACACTTGAACATTGGTGGTTTTGTGGTGGAGAAGCTAACAAGGTTACTTTCATGTTCAACATCGTAGATGACACAAGGCCGTATAGGTGGACACCGAGACACTAGTGGAGGCGCATGTTATGGATGAGCTTCATAGAAGAAGGTTACTTTTTGCATGGGCAGTGTGAAGATTGGTAGAATGTCAGAGGAGCGTTAAGTCTCGTAGTGATCGATTTATTGTATAAGACTACCGTCTGGCTTTGTTAAACCTTTGTCATAGTAATTGTCTGGCATGGGCCATTCGAGGTTTTTTCCCGATTTGGTTTTTCCTCGTACATAGGCTTTGTGAGTGTTTCTTTACTTTATTTTACTTGCTTTAATCACTAGTTGCATGCTTAGGGTTAAACACGATAAAATCTAGTTAATTTAATTTTTATCACAACTTGATTTGTTAAAATTGAAAAAGAATTTTTTCAAAAAGAGAAAGTTGGGTTGCATTCATCCTTAACATAATTCTTCTCAAGATTTTTTTTGTTGAGTGTGATATTTTAGCGACCTACAAATTGGTATCAGAGCTAAAAATATATTTTTATTGTGTTTGATCCATTTTTACTTGTAAGGATGGATTTTGCTAATTTTGACAGTTTTCGCACTCTTGTGTTTGATGGCACTAATTATGCATATTGGAAAATGCGAATGAGAAGCGATTTAAAATCCATTGATCAACTTGTCTGATTAGATGTTGAAAAATTTTGGTCACCACCTGTCACACGAGAGGGTGAGGTCACTAGTTTAAAACCCGTTGAGTCATGGAATAAGATTGAACATAGGCTTGCACAACATAACTCTAAAGGTCTACCTGTTATTTCCTCACATGTCACAACTGAAGAGTATAATCGTATCATGACTTGTGATACTTCGAAAGAAGCTTGGGATATAGTTTCACTCACTCACGAGCATGGTTAGGGCGTCTAACTTACAAAATCTCACCACACGGTTTGAGACGATTAAGATGTTTGAGAGTGAGACATTTGATGTGTTTTACACTAGGTTGTACACTATTGTTAATGCAATTTTTAACCCAGGTGAGAAGATTCTCAATAACCGAGTGATTAAGAAAATTTTGAGATCGTCGAGTAGGTTTGATGCTAAAGTGACCATTATGAATTCCCTTGGTATGCTCAACTCATCGAAACTAGAAGAGGTCGTAGGTGACTTACAAACCTATGAACTTGATTTGTTTACCTCCAAGCAAGTGCCAACGAAAGAAAAGGGAATCGCTTTTAAATCCCTGAAGGATGAGACTACAGTTTTGAATGACGACTCCGATTCCGACTTTGAGGATGTCGTCTTGTTGGCAAGAAAGTTCAAGAAGTTTCTTCAAATTCATAAGCAATCGAAAGATGACAAAATGTTTGAGAAATTCAAGAATAATGGAGAATCCACCAGTGGGGATAAAACTGAGAAACCTAAGAGAGATGATTCTAATTGGTGTTTTGGGTGTGAGGGGTATGGTCACAAAGTAGCTGAGTGTCCCACTAGACTTAAGAAAGAGGGCAAGAAACCAATAGCATACAACGCCACCTTAAGTGATAGTGAACAGGAAGAGGGAGAGGATTACCCCATTGAGCATAACTTTGTTGCGTTTATGGCATGTCATGTGAGTGATGACGATATATCTTCCCACGAGGATACTCATGTGCATGACACTTCCGAGGCTGTTGAGAGTGCTTCCCGAGAGGGTGAGGGTAATGAGAGCGAGGATGAGGACATCGACGTAGGAGAGTTGCAAGTTTCATTTCAAGAGTTGTTTGAGGAGATGGTGAAATTTAAAAAGGCTAACTCAAAATTTCAAGCTAAATTGAAAGAACGTTCCACAGAAAATAATGATGCGTTAATTGAGGATACTAGGGCACAGGATAAGAAGCTTATGGAGAAGCTAGAGTACGTCGAGAAAGAGAGAGATACCCTTAAAGGTTTGATGGAGGCCTTAAAAAAGGAGTTGCTAAAGTTTGAAGAGTCTAGGCATCTACTCGAGTCTAGGATTAAGGAGTTAAAGGAGTGTTTGAGAGAATCGTCTAGAGTTAAATTTGTCTTGGAGGCTAGAAGTGAGAAGTTGGATAGGATGCTAGGCACTGTCCAAATTAAGAGAGATAGGGGAGGTATTGGATTTTATGATCGTGGTGTTACCATTCCCCTCGCACGTGTGAGAGATCCACATAGGTACGTTAGAAAAAGTCCACATGTAAGTCACTTTCCATACCACCGCTACACTTGGACATTTCGTGGTAGGAAAGGTCACCTTAGAAAGTTTTGATATGACCTTAGGAATGATTCTCAAAAGTGTAGTAAGTTTAGGAACAAAGTTGCCCCGATTCCCCCCACCCCCATGAGTCGTTACACACATACTTCGGTTAGGAAGTCGAATATGGTAGCTTTAGGAATAAAACTTCATGATTCTCATTTGGTTGTACTTGATTCTTTCCATGCTAAATCTAAAGGTTGAGTGTATTACCGCATTTATCTATTTGTATTATTTTTATCATTTATTGCATCTTATTCGAAAAATACAAAAAGATTTTGTTTTTCATAAAAATTTTTTTGAAGAAAAATACAAAAATATTTTTCTTTTATTTGAGTCAAAATATTTTTAAATAAGCCAAAATGTAAGGACATTTTTGTCCATTATTATTTTGTATGTCTTAAGCCGTTACATCGTTGAAGAAAATCAAGATCGAATCGTCATCAACGGATCCGAATTTCAAAAGAAGAAAGGAATTATTTTTCTGCACACCCGGACCGGTCCGCCCAGATTAAAAGAATCGATCCGACCCCGGACCGATCCACCCCTCTACCGGACCGATCCGCTTGCTGAAGATCCAGTAGACCACGAATCGAATGCGAACTGAATAGGGGCTTTGAGAAAATGAACCGGCTCGACCCCCAGACCGGTCCGCATCAGAGGCAGACCTGTCCTCCTGGGATAAACTCAGTCAGATCATGCAGAGATTTTTTAGGCTGAAAGATTTCTATTTAAACCCACTTCGGGGATTTGTATAGAAAGACTTATACACACGATTTTAAGAGTCGATAAACTCAAAGTCTTCATCTTTGTGAGTTACCAAACTCATGATTTGATTCACATAAATTTCCAGATCATTGGTGAATCATTTTGAAACCCTAGAACACAAACACTTTTTGTTGTTCATACCCTTGTGGAGAAGACCGTTCTTCTTCTTCATTACTGCCCTCCTGGAAAGGGAAAAATTCCAGCCACCGACTATAGATCTGATGCCTGAGGGTAATTCTGTGTCACCCTTGTATTTCATTGTAATCCGTGTAAATAGTACCTTACAAAATTATAGTGAAATAAATGGTTTTGTCCCTTTGGGGGATTTTTCCTTATTTGTGTGTGTTTGAATGTTCTTGCATGCTTTATATCTTATTCAATCACACCTAGATGCATGTTTAGAATTTAATTGGGTTAAACTGTGTTTAATTATATAATTTCTTATTTTGAATGCACACGCCACTCTTTCAAATTGGTATCAGAGCCGGTTACGCTAATCTATCGCGTATTCCTAAGTTTTCATAATTTTTTTTTTAAGATATCAATTTTCTGAAAAATTGATTTTTGAAAAAGTGCGTGTTCAATGGAGAAATCATATAATAAAATGCCAGTTTTTGACGGTACTAACTATGCATATTGGAAAGCCCGCATGAGGTCTACTTTAAAGGCCATAGATGAACGTGTTTGGATTCTAGTAGAAAGAGGGTGGACACCTCCCTCCGTCACTGTTGAAAACGTGACCAATTTAAAACCTGTCACTACATGGACTGAAGATGAATTTAAACGGTCTTCTTTTAATTCTAAGGGTTTGAGTGCTATTTCCGGATCCATCACTCCTGATGAGTTCGGACATATCATGACGTGCACCCCGTCAAAAGAGGCATGGGATGTTTTGCAACATACCCATGAAGGAACTAATGCCGTGAAAGAATCTAAATTACAAAATTTAACAACTCAATTTGAGACCATCACCATGCTTGAAACTGAACGTTTTGATGATTTTTATGCTAGGCTATGTGATACTGTTAATACTAGCTTTAATCTTGGTGAACATATTCCTAATGCTAGAGTTGTGAAAAAGATTCTTCGATCTTTGCCTAAGGATTTTATCCCTAAAGTCACTGTGCTAAATTCTATGGGTAATTTAAATACGCTAAAATTGGAAGAACTTGTAGGAGACTTGCAAACTTATATAATTGATATGTTCCCTAAATTTGTCAAGTCTAAAGATAAAGGAATTGCACTTAATGCCCAAGAGAGAAAAAGTGATGGGATGGCAAGAAAGAGAGTAGAGTCATCTTGAATGAAAGAGAGTGAAACTTCTGATTCTGAGTGTGATTTTGACTTAGATGATTTGGCTCTATTTGCTAAAAACTTTAAGAAAATTATCAAATTTAAGAAAAGTGGAAATTTTAAAGATAAGAAGAATTTTCAGAAAATTAAGTTTGAAAAGAAAAATGAGAAATATGCTAAAAACCCTCCTAAGAAAGACAGCGAGAGATGCTATGAGTGCGACGGTAGGGGACATAGAGCGTTTGAGTGTGCTACTCGTCTGAATAGAGAAAAGGGAAAGGCTGTCCTTAATGCTACCCTTAGTGACGATAGTGAGGTCGAGTCGGTGGACTCGGGGGATGAGTCACCGCATGAGTGTAACTTTACCGCATTCATGGCTAGTCATGTGAGTACTCCTAGTGCACCTCACGACGATGAGGATGCTACTTCACAGGGACACCTCGACAGTGAGAGAGATGTAAGTGAGGGGGAGGATGACGCAAGTGAGAGCGAGAGCAATCTTCAACGTGCATATGCCTAGTTATATAATGAGTCATTTAAAACAAAAAAGCGTAACAAAGCGTTAGTTCTTAGGATCACTGCGTTAGAAGAAGAATTAGAAGAGACGAGAGAGAAAGTGTCCTCCACCTGCACCGCACTGAGAGAGAGAAAGAGTCTACCTGTGGTAAGTTAGATAGTTTGTTTAGAGAAAAAAAGATTTGTTTTGAGAAAGAAAGAGGGGACTTGACTAAACAAGTGGCTAGTCTTACGAGTGAGCTTTATTCCTCCATGGAGACTCGAAAGAAACTTGAAGCCCTTGTTGCCCAGCTTACTCATGATGTGAAGAGAGCACGGGAAGTCAAGGTACAAATTGAGGACATATCTGGGAAGATGGGAAAGATTATCCTCGGCCCCGATTTGGGTTTTGGTGATCGGCAGGGAATCGGTTATGATGGTGCCTCCAAGTCCCAAATTGCACCTGGACCAGTCCCTAAGTTTACTACTACTCCTTATGGTCATCGCTAAAATCCACGAAGGAGAGTTCGACCAAGAAAAGCAAACCAAGGTCCGCCTACGACTGAGTTCTTTTATACATATTGCAAAAGAAAAGGACACCTGAGGGAGTTTTGCTATAGTTTGGGTCAAACACGACGTACTTCTGATCCACCATGTCATACTAATGAGTTTTCTTGAGAGAGCGTGTTGAGTTTTTAGCCGCCACATCACAGAGTTTGATGGAGGAATTTTGACGGATGTCTTTGCCGTCAGTGAATGGTTCTCACATTTCGGCTAAAACCAATAACAACAAGGGTAAACAAAAGGTTACCACTTCTTGGGTGCCTAAGAAAGATAAGAAAGCCCTTGTTGTTCATGTTGCTCTCAAAGAACATAATACCTCACAGTGGTATTTTGATAGTGGATGCTCCAGACACATGACAGGTGATGTCTCATTTTTTACCCTCCTTGAGGATTATAAGGATGGTAGGGTCATCTTTGGAGATGGGAGCAAGTATAACATTATGGGAAGAAGTACTGTGGAGTTACCATGATTTCCTAAGCTAGAGAATGTTTTGTACGTCAAAGGTTTGAAAGAAAACCTTCTCAGCATTAGCCAGCTGTGCGACGCTGACTTTGCAGGTTTGACCGGGACGCGTTTAATGTCTATAATTAAGTCGGTAAACTTTTAGTGCAAGGGGTGAGGACCGAGGATAATTTATATGAGACTGTACCTACTTCCTCACTTGTCTGTAACAGCGCCATGATCACTCCTATGGATTTGTGTCACCAACGTCTAGGTCACGTGACGTTAGAGATTTGACTCATTTAGTCAAAAAGGACCTAGTACGTGGCTTACCATCTCTTGGAAAGTCAACTTCCATGGTTTGTGGACCCTGTCAGTTGGGAAAGAAAATTTGGAGCCCTCATAGGAAGTTGCAGTCTATTACCACCTCTCGAGTTCTTGAGCTGATTCACATGGATCTTATGGGTCCTACTCATACTGAGAGTTTGGGTGGTAAGAGGTATATCCTCGTGATGGTAGACGATTTCTCCAGATACTCCATCGTAGGTTTTCTGAGAGAGAAATTCGATGCTGTAGAGTTTTTAACGACCAAGTGTCGTGTCCTGCAAAATCAACACGGAGTCACTATTAACAAGATACGTAGTGACAACGACACTGAATTTAAGGAAGTAAAGGTAGATTTTTATTGTGATAGCCTTGGGATCAAACATGAGTTTTCTACTGTGAAGACTCCTCAGCAAAATGGGATTATTGAGAGAAAGAATAGAACGATCCAGGAGATGTCTAGATCTATGCTTCTAGGTCGCAAAGTTTCTAGGAGATTTTAGGCAGAGGCAGTGTCTACTGCGTGCCACACGGTGAATAGGGTTTACTTGCGTCTACACACACTTAAGACGCCTTATGAATTATGGACTGGCAAGAAACCCAACCAGGCATATTTCCATGTTTTTGGGAGTAAATTCTACATCATACGGGATAGAGAGCAATTAAGAAAGTTTGACTCCCGGAGCGACGACTAAATATTGCTAGGATATTCATCGAATAGCAGAGCGTACCGGGTTTTTAACCTGAAGAGCTCTAAGGTTATGGAATCAATAAATGTCACCGTGCAAGATGACGAACCTTCAACGGCTATTGATCCTAACCTACAGTGTGAGGATGAGGACTTCTCTGGGAGTGACTTACTTGTCCCTCACCCACACTTTGTGGACCTTACTCCTGCGTTAGGGGACACTCCTGCTTGGGCTCGCAAGAGTCATGACCCTTCTGCCATTGTTGGCGATCCCACTCTAGGGGTCAAGACTCGTGCTCAGTTAGAAAACATCGTTAGCCACTTTTGCTACACGTCCAAAGTCGACCCTAAGAATCACAAAGAAGCACTCAAGGATGAACACTGGATATCTACCATGCAGGATGAGTTGCTTCAGTTTAAAAAGAATAATGTCTGGGAACTAGTCCCCCGACCTAGTGAGACTAATGTGATTGGTACTCGGTGGATTTTCAAGAATAAAATGGATGAAAATGGTACCATAATCAGAAACAAGGCTAGGTTGGTCGTTCAAGGCTACACACAAATTGAGGGTGTAGACTTTGGGGAGACATTTGCTCCTGTTGCGAGGCTCGAGTCCGTCCGCTTAATACTCGCCATCGTATGTCATCTACGCTTCAAGTTATATCAGATGGATGTCAAGAGTGCCTTTCTGAATGGCATTCAGGAGGTGGTTTATGTGGAACAACCAAAAGGGTTTGAAGACCCTAAGCACCTTGAGCACGTTTTTTATCTGAGGAAAGCCTTGTATGTTTTGAAGCAAGCACCCTGTGCTTGGTATGAAAGGCTTACTTCCTATCTCTTAGCCCGTGGCTTCAAGAGAGGGGGAGTTGATATGACGTTATTCGTCAGGAGAGATGATGGTGCTATTTTGGTTGCCCAAGTCTATGTGGACAACATAGTCTTTGGATCCACATGCTCCCAGCATGCTCACCACATTGAAGAGGAGATGAAAAGTGAGTTTAAGATGAGCATGGTTGGTAAGCTTACTTTCTTCCTTGGTCTCCAGGTTCGTCAGCTAGAGGATGGGATGTTCATCTCCCAATCCAAGTATGCTAGAGACCTAGTGAAGTAATTTGGTTTAGACTCTCTTAAGCATGCACGTACACCTATGAGTACCACTACCAAGCTTAGTAAGGACACTTCAGGCACGGATGTAGAGCAAATCCTATATCGTAGTATGATAGGTAGTCTCCTTTACTTGACTGCTTGTCGTCCTGACATAGCCTTTAGTGTTGGAGTCTGTGCGCTATATCAGGCGTCCTCAAAAGAGTCACATTTATTTTCTCTAAAACGTATTATTAAATACGTGAGTGGGACTCTCTCATACGGTATTTTGTATTTGTTTGATACTGATGACCTTTTGTGCACCTATTCAGATGCCGATTGGGCTGGGGCTGTAGATGGGTGTAGGAGCACTTCTGGTGGGTGTGTCTACTTTGGTTCTGCTCTTGTCTCCTGGTTGAGCAAAAAGCAAAACTCCATGTCTTTATCCACTGCGGAGGCTGAGTACATCACCGCCGGGAGTTATTGCATGCAACTCTTGTGGATGAAGTAGATGCTGGAGGATTATGGGATTTCACAAGACACGATGACCATTTCCTGTGATAACACGAGCGCGATACACATATCCAGCAATCTAGTCCAGCATTCACGCACAAAGCACATCAGGATACGTGAGCACTTTATACGTCAGTTAGTAGAGGAGAAAGTCATATCCCTGAGTTTTGTTCCCACCGACCATCAGTTAGCCGATATTTTCACGAAACCTCTAGATGCCCTTAGATTCGAGAGTCTTTGGAAGTCAATGGGGATTTGCACAGTTGACTGAGGGGTTCGTCCGTGTCTAGCATAGGATGCATTTATTTCATATCATCTACTACCTATTGCTAGATTGTATCATATGTTTTGTTTTATTTTCTTTTTACTTTTTACACTTCTTTTTAGAAAAAATTTAGAAAAGCTCAAAAAGATTTTATTTTGATAAAATTTGTGAAAAATCCAAAAAGATTTTTTTCTTTTGCACCTTTTATGGATGAGCATTTAAGAGAGCCAAGTCATAAAATTCATTCCATTTATCCATGTGACTGTTTAATAGAGATTTGAGACGCTACATCATTTCATCCATGCGCTTTCCATTATTTGGAGTCTTTGAGATATAATTAGTGATATTTTCCTACATATTTGACTCCTATATTCTTTATTGCACACATGCACGTCTATACTTGATTATTGTACTTGTCTATCACATATTGGATTGAGTGTTTCCATCTCAATTCTGTCTATACAATGTACAATATGCGATAAAACTTGACAAGATTGGAATGCAAATAAAAAAAACGTTTTTGTGAGACTGTGTGTTTATTTGAGAACGGGGAGGGGCTGCGAAAGGTAGTTATCTATCCTTTGCGCAAAATCCACCATTAAAAAGGACCTAAAAAATGGAGGAATTTTATTATCCGAGATCCAAAGAGGTTAAAAGAGCCCCGAAAAAATTTAAAGGCAATAAAAAGTCATATATGCCAAATATGGGCCATTTAGTTTCCATCAACAATTTTCCAAAGTTTGAGAATTTAGAATACCTCTATTCAAAATATAAATCTGAGGGAGTTTGGTTGGAGAATTTAAACAGATTTGCACTTCCTTGAATGTCCTGAAAAAGTATGAAATTGTTTTGGACGTTATTGGTGTGGAAATCACTGTGAGCTTTGATTTGTTGATTTGATTTAGTCAATGTCTCTTATTTCCATTTTTTTACACCAAATGAAGCATTTGAGTTCATTCGTTAGGCGTATCCGATATTCATCGTGCACATATGTCATGTTTGTATGCATTGATTTTCCTATCGAATTTGAACACACCCATTCATTTACGCTACCATGGACTTGGTTGTTTTGTGTTCGTTCATGGTGTGTTTTTGTTTGTTTATTTTATGAGAAAATTTTGAAAAATAAAAAATAGTAGTTTGTTCCTAGTTACACCCCAGCTTTGCTTGTTTGATTTATTCTTCTAATTTGTCTATTTGGGGACATCATAAAAAGGGGGAGAATGAATTATCATTTTTTTGGGAGTTTTGAGATTTGATAAAGTATGCTTTCATCATTTAATATCTATGTTTATCTATTTTCAAACTCGATACGTCACTTGGTACTTTGCGTTTTCTCATATGTGTAGGTACTTCGTTGATGATCTCTGAATTGCACACTCTGATGAGAAAAGGGTTAGGATTTCTGAAGATTCGAAGAGCAAGATCTCTGAATTGCACACCCTGATGAGAAAAGCGTTAACATTTCCGAAGATTCGAAGAGCAACCGATGAAGTCTTATTCATATGTATGTTTCCAGTTTTGGATTCATGGAAGGGTAGATTTGTATAGGCATGTTGTTATTTGATAAATTCGGATGGCTGTTTTTATGTATGTACCGGCATAAACATAGGGGGAGATTTATAAGGACATTTTTGTCTATTATAATTTTGTATGTCTTAAGTCATTACATCGTTGAAGAAAATCAAGATCGAATCGCCATCAACGAATCCGAATTTCAAAAGAAGAAAGGAATTATTTTTTTGCACAGCCGGACCGGTCTGCCCAGATTAAAAGAACTGATCCGACCCCGAATCGAACCGCCCCTCTACCGGACCGATCCGCTTGCTAAAGATCCAGTAGACCACGGATCGAATGTGAAAATGAATAGGGGATTTGAGAAAACAAACTGGTTCGACCCTCAGATCGGTTCGCATCAGAGGCCGACCGGTTCGCCTGGGATAAACTCAGTCAGATCGTGCAGAGATTTTTTAGGCTGAATGATTTCTATTTAAACCCACTTCGGGGATTTGTTTAGCAAGACTTCTACACACGATTTTAAGAGTCCATAAACTCAAAGTATTCATCTTTATGAGTTACCAAACTCATGATTTGATTCACAAAAATTTCCAAATCATTGGTGAATCGTTTTGAAACCCTAGAACAAAAACACTTATTGCTGTTCGTACCCTTGTGGAGAAGACCGTTCTTCTTCTTCATTGCAGCCCTTCTGGAAAGGGAAAAATTCCAGCCGCCGACTACAGATCCGACGCCTGAGGGTAATTCTGTGTCACCCTTGTATTTCATTGAAATCTGTGTAAATAGTACTTTACAAAATTATAGTGAAATAAATGGTTTTTCCCCTTTGGGGGATTTTTCCTTATTTGTGTGTGTTTCAATGTTCTTGTATGCTTCATATCGTATTCAATCACACCTAGATGCATGTTTAGAATTTAATTAGGTTAAACTGTGTTTAATTATATAATTTCTTATTTTGAACGCACACGCCACTCTTTCACAAAAAGATTTTCGATTTTATTTTTTATGTCGTGAGTTAACATGTTTGATGTGGCATATTGGTGTGCTTGGATCCCCTTCCTTCCGTTATCCATGTGACTATGCCATTTGGTCATTATTATTGATGCTTAGAATGATCTTAACCATTATTTTTATGGGGTTGTTTCAAAGTTGATATGTGTTTTTTATTTGACTTTTTATATATTCCATCTTTGCACACAGGCACGGGTTTATATGGATGTTTGACTACTCTTGCATATTTGAGTCCGGTGAGACGTTCTTATCTCAATTTTGTCATTTATGCGTAACTAGACACAAGGAGGAGGTGTGCATGTAATAACCGTTTACAGTGAAGATTATATTAAAAAAAATGATGAATGTTCACGGGAAAGGGTTTGAGAGTATACAATTGACTTGTCATGAAAACCACCATTTAAAAGAGACCGAAAAATTAAAAAGGCAATAAAAATAATCATATGCCAAAAATGGTCCAAATTAGTTTAGTTTATTCAAAAGAAATTCTGATATATTTGAGGGACTTTGGATGGATTAAAAATTTAAACGGAATTGCACAAAGAATCCTAATGTTGCAAATTCATGTCATGACGCTATTGATTATAGAATCGTCAAAATTCCAGATTCGTGTGCATGATGTTTGTTTACTTCGTTAAGCTCATACTTTAATTGTCACATATGGCTATAATAAAGTTTCATGATAAATTGCTATTGATTAGAGATTCTTGATCGTTGAGATGTGTTGGAATTGTGATTCATTTATTTTAGTTCACACAAATACATTCCATGTTCATGTTTAGGCACATCGATACTACGTTAGCATGTTACTCATATTTGTTTGTTTTTGCATTTTCTCTGTTTTGCTATTGTTTCGCAGTTTTGAGCCCCTTCCAGTTAGGATTTTTCCATTGGGCAACAGTGTTTAATTTTCTGGGGAGACCGTGAAAGGTTGGTTATGTCGCTCTAATGACATACAGTTTTGTTCGAGCGATGCCACTTCTCATTCAAAGAACACCCTTGGCTCGTTCAAATGGCATCCTATTGACCAATTTGACTTTACTGGTTGATGTCTATTTAAGTACCTTGTTTCACATTGATTCATATTTTGGTACTGGATTTTCTATTTATGGAGTTTAGTTTAAGCATTGTCATATTTTGCTACATTGGTTAGTTTATCACACTTGATTAGACTGATATATTTTTGTGTGATTCATTATTTTCTAGCTTCTGATTTGACATTAATTGATCATATTTAGCTGGTTGTTACATGTCTATCTAGCATAATTTGAGTTAACGTAATTATATTGGTATATCACATGATAGATTTGTTTATCTTTTCATCGGATTGTCTATTCAAGGAAAAAAGGGGGAGAGCTGTCTATGATGTAGTGAGAGTTTTATGTATGTGACTTCATATCTTGATTTATATATTTGCATATAATGGTATCATGTTTTGTTCACATAACAAATTATTCGGATTTGATATTTCACATTGCTTTATATCATTTGTTCCTCGATACTTCACTGGGTATTTTTCTGTTTCATGTGTAGGTATACTTAAAAAAGATTCGAGATTTCAAGTCTACATTACATTTAGACATTCAGAGATAGTTTCATGCTTGCCGGTCCATTGTTCATAAGTCTTTTCCTGTACTGATCATGTAATTTTATTTTTGGGTTATGGGATGGGATTTAGGCATCATACGGCTTGACGGCCTGACTTAGTCATTTCATTGTTGGTTTTGTCCCGGAATAGTCAAAGGGGGAGATTTGTAAGGACCAAAATTCCAACTGAGTCTTAATGTAGTTTTGATTGATTCTTGTAACAAAATGCGTTTGAGTCATATGTAGATTTTTATTATCCGATCATTACGGGACTTTGACTTGTCGAAGATGAATTGAAGATGTTGCGGCAAAGCTACAAGGATTTAATCATGCCGAAGTTTAACTGGTGAAAATTTATCGTCTTCACGATTTTATTGCATTCCTAGATAACACAGGTACGAATGCATAATGGTAATGAAACTCGTGTGACACCCTGCCTAATTAAATACTAGGTGATCAGTCCTATATCAAATTAAAATAGATTTCTCATTTGGTTCATTCTTATCATCACTGTCGAAAACTTTTTAAAACATTACTAACCACCTAGTATTCAAAAAGCCGATGTCAAAATTTTAATCTTTTTATTTAACAATCAACAACAACAGAACATTATTACATAAATACATCCCATGCAATATTAATATAAATCCATCCACAATATAAAAGAATGAAATGAAATAATACCGAATAAACCATCGATTACAAAATTAATTATAAAGTCCAACCTGAATAAAAGTCTAAATACAAGGTCTGACTGCCGGAAATGAAATAATTGTGGGCAAGATGCCTGAATAAAATACTACCCTGCACCCTATACTAGGATTGAAGTAACTGAATCGCCAGAGTCCAAATCCTGCAAGCATCCACTAGTGCTGCAGCTACGCATCCCTAGAATAGATCATCCTGTTTGGCGTCCCTGTAGTTGGACACCTAAAATGTTTTGGAAAAAGGTTTGCAAGTACGGGTCAGAGCCCAAGTAAAAATAATTTAAAAAAATTTAGCAAGTACTTAAATGACAAATTAAATGAATAGTTATTAGATACACATGTTAGGTTACGAACACTCCATTGATTTCCTCATCTCGCATCTATAATGCGTACCTAACTTTTTCTACTCAACCCCACCTAGTCAATTCTATCCAATCTAACTAGGTAGCCAGTATCTCATAAACACAAATCAATCTAGCTCCTCTGTACCGTCCATACAGTACACTATCAAATACCCTTAATAATTAACATCTCTCTTATGTTATTATTAAACCCCAGTTACCATTTCTATGTAGGTTATTTTTCAAGTTTTATCATTTAAGTTTCACTAATTAAACTTTATTTTAGATATTCACTAACTATCTTCCAACTATTCACACATTAGTAACTTCATCATCATATAGATATACCCTATCTAAGCTCCCTACTAATTACTCTTTAGTAGATTAATTGTTCTTTAGATACATACTATCTCGTCTCTCTACTAGCACACATAAGTAGATTATTCGTGTTGTATATATTTTACACACCATATATACTATAAGTATACACTCTGCTATTATAATCATCTATCACTCATTAAGGGCTATTGGTTCGTAATGTTACCCCCAACCCAATAGTTAATCCATATACATTGGTTCAGAATTTTACCTCGACCCCAATATTCAGATTAATTATAGTTTAGATACGCACAACTACCTAGTTTGAAATCATAAGTCTACTACCCAAAACTCATAGTGTCCACCCGTATTTCCAAAGAAATACATTTATTAAATATATATATCCATTTCTCTTTAATATGGGCAAGACTTTTCAAATTTTAGGATTAAGTGTTCACGTACTTAAGTCAAATAAGATTTCACTATCTTTCGCGTCCACTGATTTCACACAGTAGATAATTTCACAAGTATATATATATTCACACTTTATATATATATATATATATATATATATATATATATATATATATATATAACACGGCACCTACCAGACTCAGCTACGGTGTATACTGTAAACATATCAAAGGTATATATATTTATCATCCATTATGTATATACAAGTACATCACCCCTAGGCACAACTGCGATGCATGCGTACTCTGCTATCATGTACGGGTACATTTCTCGCTGTACAGGGGAATATTGTTTCGGCTTCTCTCATGAACCCTATATATCAAATCACACATATTAGACGTGAACATAGTTCCAAGTCAATGGTTTACACACATACCTACGCACCCATATGACCATCAACACTATCGTGCTCACTGATAGCCTGTACCTAGGTTCTATGTTCTATGGGTGCGAATCAAAATCCCCCCGAAGGCTCCTCAAGATATGATAGTCCACAACGCACAACCTCCACTCGATAGCAAGCAGCGTAGGTATGTCTTACACACAATAAATCAAATTATAGATATTTTTCACATATATATCAATAATATCAATAGGGCATACGCACATCACATATTACAAGTTTCACACATAGTATATTTATATCCCGAATATCCCACATATCAATGTATTATTAATCCAATCATATTATAGGTATTCATTCCACACATATATATATATATATATATATATATATATATATATATATATATATATATATCACAACAATAGGTCGTACACACATCCCATATCACAAGCTTCATACATAGTATATTTGTATCTCGAATATTCTACATATTCCATAATTTATAACTTCGTTTATCACCGCACATTCCCGAGTATTTATCACCACTCAAAGGGTATACTTTATTCCATATATAATATCATAAGGTAAAATCTCTTCCCCTTACTGATCTAAGTCCTGGTTCCTCTCAAATTCTCATAACTCGAATTATCCTTCAATTTAGATTTTTCCTCTCTATTAATCCAAATTAATTTAGCCCCTAAACTTCCCTCATATGTCATGCCTAAAACCCATACTAGGCCTACTCGTGTTGCAATATAATTCTGTTTTATTATAAATTAAATCCCATAAATGAATTCCGAATGATTTTCAAAAGTCCTAAACAAAAAGGAAATTATCGGACAAAACTGGGCAACCGAATCAATTAGAAAATTTTCTGCCAGATTAAACACCATGTAGTAAAATATCATTTAATCCCTATACGGAACTTCGATTGACGTAATTCAATGCTCATTTTAAAGCTAAGAGATAGATATTTCGATAAATGTACGAATCTCACTCTAATTCTAAGTACAATTGAAATGGCATACGTTTAAAGTTATGTTAAAAATTCTGGCAGATTACTATGCTGGAAGATCAAACATCCTATAGTAAAACATCGATTACTCCCTCAACAGAACTCCGATTAACCTAATTAAAATCTCATTAGAAATATAAGACATAGACCTTGCGAGGAATCCATGTCTCTCACTCTAATTCTAAGTTCAATTAAAAGGGCATACGTTTAAATTTATGTTAAGAATTCTGGCAAATTTATATCTTCCTTTCATTAATTATACCCTAAGTCATTCAAGATTCATGTTCTTCAATCAAGAACCCATTAAGATTCAATATTAATCATCAAATATATTCTATTATCATTTTATCTTCACATAGAGATGAATTTACAATGAAACGTTTACCCCAAAACATCAAAGATTGAACCCAAGAATCAAATTCTCCTTTAATTAACATAAAACCCTAATTTTCTCATGTTCATCAACTTTATAAATCAAGAACTCAGATTTATCTCTTATTAATCAACCCAAACCCAATAATTTCATATTATCATCATTAAGGAACGTATCTACATGCATTCCTACTTTAGTTTATGAATTAAACCCTCCCAAATTCATATAAAACTTCCAAAAGCATTAAGTCAAACCCTATCCCACATGGGTATTATAACATGATTGATATAAATTATCATTTAAATACTTGACTCTCAATAGCAGGTCTGAAATTCGTTGATAAGATAGTGTGGTGGTTCTCCCCTCGCTCCATTCTCGATTCCGTTGCGTTCAGGGCGAAAAACTATGTAGGAAGCTTGGTTCTCCCCTCCTCTTCCTCTCCAATAGCTTCTATCCCTTTTTATTTGTGTTAAACCGAGCCCCTCTCTCTAATGGGCAGATATACACTTACAATTTTCGGACTTTTCTAAATTCCAAACTCTCGAATGATCGAAATTCCCTTAAATGGTGTCGGGATGGTCTAAAATCGTCTTGGGACCCAAACAATACACCCAAGAACACTTTTTGGACTATTTTGACCCTTTCAGAACCAATCGTGACCTCGAAATCACCATCTGAGTCACTTTATAAAATTCTCTTAGTTTACCTCCAAATACGCCACGTGTGAAATTTAGCTTAGACTGAATTAATTAAATCTTAATCATCGAATTAAATATTTTCTACTCATTAAATAAATTCTTATGTCATAAATTTAATTAATTTCCATTTTTTCCAAAAATACGGGGTGTTACATACTTTCCCCCTTACAAAGGAATTTCGTCCTCGAAATTTGGATAAGACATGTACTCCAAGGTCTCTACATGTCCTGAATCCCGTACTCTCAAGATCATCATAATAATTTCTACCCCTCCTAATTGTGAGTGATATAAAAATTTCCACCAACCAGGGTGCCCATACAACCTATAAAGGTGCGTAACTTCACTGATGCTACCTGGCCCCGCTTGCCTCTCATTATCGTATAGTTACTATCCCTTAGATATAACTTTTTAAGCAAATAATACCCAAGCTACTAAACCCATGTCTTAATGGCTAATCATCTCCCCACTCCAAACATTGTTCTAAGCTTCATGCGTGGTACTTCTCGCAAAGAGAAATCCAAACAAGGAACCCCCCGATACACTATAGCCTAGCATTATCGATCGTTGGGATCTGTTAAGCCCTCAGTTCATATTACGTACCCTCAAATACCCATCTTTTAACATAAAAGTATACTCGTCCACTCTCATGCTAAACAAGATAGTATATATCATGACGCTCTTACTTTCTCTAGTTTCTTAGCGCTAAAAAGTCACGAGCTATATCTCTCCGCTCGACAATAAGCTTGTCTACCCTGAATCACATCAGTAATCATCCCTGCGCACCGGGATTAATTATAACTAGACAACATACACAAAAGTCTAATACACAATATATATAATATATATACACATATATATAGGATCATCCCTCTTTCAGGTGATACCTCAAAAAATAAATCATACCTTGTGATAGCGAACACGAGATCTCACTATCATAATCTACGATCGCTCAACCCGTTGCTAACCAGTCAACTCTCGTAAAGTAGTCTACCCTATTTTCATAACTCTTGAAAGTAGTAAACTAATACCTAATATAAATGTCCTCTTAGTGCATTTTCTTAGCCCAATTCCTCTACCGAAAATCTCGCTCCTCGGACGGTTGTTGTGCCTCACTGACACCATTCCCATATACTTTTCCAGCCCGAGTAGTCTCACTTTCTCACTGTGGACAAGTTCAATATAGGTGGTCCCACTTTCTATGCATAGGACACCTTACTGTGTCTTCCCGTTATCTTTGTCCCCATTAGCCACGTTGGGGTGTCCTTCTCCCGAGCCTGGTAGTCTTGTTCCCAATTGCTACCCTTATTGTCCCTTTGGCTTGACTGGCCCTACGAAACTCGTTGTTGGCCTCGATGGCCCTGATTGTATTCACCATCACTTGGTAGCAATTGAATTGGTCTGAATTATTTAAATCGGTTCCCGACTGGGTATGCCATCTTGGGGTGCTTCACTATCACCATTTAATCCAGTCTTGCTATTCGACTAGATTCTCTACCCCCCTTGGCTCCCCTCTCATGGAAGCATTGATAAATTCATGTAAGCGTACGACCCTAATGACGTCAACACTAATCATTCAAGTAGGATCTCCCATCCAGGATTTTATATTCTACTCATAAGTCCATTATCAACTTTACCTTTATTTTATTCGTATTCCCCTTCGTTGAGTACGAATTTTCCTCAACAAGTCAGCTCCTTTCTCACAATCGGCCTATAATTCGCTCACTTGTGATAAGTTTTGAAACTCAATTCGCGTCTATGTTTGAACAGCAGATGGAGTATCGATCAATCAAATTTCACTCAAATTTCTCGTTTAATCCCATGTAGTCCCTATATGTTGTGACCGACTCTCGTCACTTTATGATGCCCCTAAGAGCTCAAAAATTTCCGCTCAAAATTTTAATCCTGGGTGTCGCTACACTCGACCCTACACAATTGCCTTTGGATTTTATCCTTCCATTGGCCTATTACTCTCCTTTTGTTTCTAATAGATGAATCTCCTAAAGAGTCCCTCCATTTCCCCCCAGCTCTTACCGACAACACTGATTGAGTCTAAACTTTGCACCAACATTATCTACAAAAGCGCTTGGGGAAAATCTTATTCTCGAGTGATTTTCCTATTGTCACCATCCTGAACAATAATCATGGTGACTTCCATCGCAATCACCATTCCCAGACTACTATAGGTCTTCTACTGAGCCTCTCCTCCGGTAATCCTTCTAACGTCCCTCATTGGTCGTCCTATAATGTTCGGGGTATGAAGCACAACCGAATTTGTATAAGAATCACATAAACTATATATAATGGCAGGAGAACGTAAGTCACATACGTCGAGAAGTATAATAACTCTATCAAAAGGCTCTATATCAAAGAACGCTATGCTGAAACATAAAAAGACGCACAGATCCTAAGGACACTAGAATCTGATGCTCTGATACCATTTGTGACACCCTGCCTAATTAAATACCGGGTGATCAGTCCTATATCACATTAAAACAGATTTCTCATATGGTTCATTCTTAGGATCACTGTTGAAAACTTCTTAAAATATTACTAACCACCTAGTATTCAAAAAGCCGATGTCAAAATTTTAATCTTTTTATTTAACAATCAACAACAACAGAACATTATTACATAAATACATCCCATGCAATAGTAACATAAATCCATCCACAATATAAAATACTAAAATGAAATAATACCGAATAAACCATCGATTACAAAATTAATTATAAAGTCCAACCTGAATAAAAGTCTAAATACAAGGTCTGACTGCCGGAAATGAAATAATTGTGGGCAAGATGCCTGAATAAAATACTACCCTGCACCCTATACTAGGAGTGAAGTAACTGAATCGCCAGAGTCCAAATCCTGCAAGCATCCACTAGTGCTGCAGCTACGCATCCCTAGAATAGATCATCCTGTTTGGCGTCCCTGTAGTTGGACACCTAAAATGTTTTGGAAAAAAGTTTTGCAAGTACGGGTCAGAGCCCAAGTAAAAATAATTAAAAAAAATTTAGCAAGTACTTAAATAACAAATTAAATGAATAGTTATTAGATACACATGTTAGGTTACGAACACTCCATTGATTTCCTCATCTCGCATCTATAATGCGTACGTAGCGTTTGCTACTCAACCCCACCTAGTCAATTCTAGCCAATCTAACTAGGTAGCCAGTATCTCATAAACACAAATCAATCTAGCTCCTCTGTACTGCCCATACAGTACACTATCAAATACCCTTAATAATTAACATCTCTCTTATGTTATTATTAAACCCCAGTTACCATTTCTATGTAGGTTATTTTTCAAGTTTTATAATTTAAGTTTCACTAATTAAACTTTATTTTAGATATTCACTAACTATCTTCCAACTATTCACACATTAGTAACTTCATCATCATATAGATATACCCTATCTAAGCTCCCTACTAATTACTCTTTAGTAGATTAATTGTTCTTTAGATACATACTATCTCGTCTCTCTACTAGCACACATAAGTAGATTATTCGTGTTGTATATATTTTACACACCATATATACTATAAGTACACACTCTACAATTATAATCCTCTATCACTCATTAAGGGCTATTGGTTCGTAATGTTACCCCGACCCCAATAGTTAATCCATATACATTGGTTCAGAATGGTCCCGACCCCAATATTCAGATTAATTTTAGTTTAGATTCGCACAACTAACTAGTTTGAAATCATAAGTCTGCTACCCAGAACTCATAGTGTCCACCCGTATTTCCAAGGAAATACATTTATTAAACATATATATCCATTTCTCTTTAAGATGGGCAAGGCTTTTCAAATTTTAGGATTAAGTGTTCATGTACTTAAGTCAAATAAGATTTCACAATCTTTCTCATCCACTGATTTCACACAATAGATAATTTCATAACTATATATATATTCACACATTATAATATATATATAATACGACACCTACCAGACTCAACTGCAGTGCATACTGTAAAACATATCAAAGGTATATATATTTATCATCCATTATATATATACTAGTACGACACCCCTAGGCACAACTGCGCTGCATGCATACTCTGTTATCGTGTCTGGGTACATTTCTCGCTGTACAGGGGACTATTGGTTCTGCTTCTCTCACAAATCCTATTTATCAAATAACACATGTTGGAGGTGAACATAGTTCCAAGTCAATGGGCTATGCACATACCTACTCACCCATATGACCGTCAACACTATTGTGCTCACTGATAGCCTGTACCTAGGTTCTATGTTCTAGTGGTGAGAATCAAAATCCCCCCGAAGGCTCCTCAAGATATGATCGTCCACAACGCGCAACCTCCACTCGATAGCAAGCAACGTAGGTATGTCATACACACAATAAATCAAATTAAAGATATTTTCTCCATGTATATATCAATAATATCAGTAGGGCATATGCACATCACATATCACAAGTTTCATACGTAGTATATTTATATTCCGAATATCCCACGTATTAATGTATTATTACTGTAATCATATTATAGGTAATCACTCCACCTATATATATATATATATATATATATGTATATATATATATATATATATATATATATGTATATATATATATATATATATATATATATATATATATATATATCAAAACAATAGGTCGCACACACATCCCATATCACAAGCCTCATACGTAGTATATTTATATCCCGAATGTTATACGTATTCCATAATTTATAACTTCATTTATTACCGTACGTTCCCGAGTATTTCTCACCATTCAAAGGGTATCCTTTATTCCACATATAATATCATAAGGTAAAATCTCTACTCCCTACTGATCTAAGTCCTCGTTCCTCTCAAATTCTCATAACTCAAATTATCCTTCAATATATATTTTCCTCTTTATTAATCCAAATTAATTTAACCCCTAAACTTCCCTCGTAGGTCACGCCTAAAACCCAAACTAGGCCTACTGGTGTTTCAATAAAATTCTCTTATATTATAAATTAAATCCCACAAATGAATTCTGAATGATTTCCAAAGGTCCTAAACAAAAAGGAAATTAGTGGCTAAAATCGGGCAACCGAATCGATTAGAAAATTTTTTGGCAGATTAAACACCCTATAGTAAAATATCATTTTCTCCCTCTACAGATCTCCGATTGACCTGATTCAATGATCAATTTAAAGCTAAGACATAGATATTTCCATAAATGTATGGAAATCATTCTAATTCTAAGTACAATTTAAATGACATATGTTTAAAGTTACATTAAAAATTATGGCAGATTACTATGTTGGCAGATCAAACACCCTATAGTAAAGCATCGATTACTCCCTCTACAGAATGAAGATTAACCTAATTGAAATCTGATTTGAAAGATAAGACATATAACTTTTTAGGAATGTATGGATCGCACTATAATTTGAAGTACAATTAAAATGGCATACGTTTAAAGTTACATTAAGAATTATGGCAGATTTACATCTTGTGTTCATCAATTAAACCCTAAGTCATTCAAGATTCAAGTTCTTCAATCAAGAACCCATCAAGATTCAATATTAATCATCAAATATATTCTAATATCATTTTATCTTCACATAGAAAAGAATTTCCAATGAAAAGTTTACACAAAAACATGAAAGATTCAACCCAAGAATCAAATTCTCCTTTAATTAACATAAAACCCTAATTTTCTCATGTTCATCAACTTTATAAATCAAGAACTCAGATTATCTCTTCTTAATCAAACCAAACCCACTAATTTCGTATTATGATCATTAAGGAACATCTCTACATGCATTCCTACTTTAGTTTATGAATTAAACCCTCCCAAATTCATATAAAACTTTCAAAAACATGAAATCAAACCCTATCCCACATGGGTATTATAACATGATTGATATAAATTATCATTTAAATACTTGCCTCTCAATAAAAGCTCTGAAATTCGTTGATAAGATTGTGTGGTGGTTCTCCCCTCGCTCCGTTCTCGATTCTGTTGCGTTCGGGGCGAAAAACTGTGTAGGAAGCTTGGTTCTCCCCTCCTCTTCCTCTCCTATGGCTTCTATCCCTTTTGATTTGTGTTAACCCTAGACCCTCTCGCTAATGGGCAGATATACATTTACAATTTTTGGAAATTTCTAAATCCCAAACTCTCGAATGATCGAAATGCCCTTAAATGGTGACGAGATGGTCTAAAATCATCCCGGGACCCAAACTATACACCCGGGTACGCTTTTTTGACCCTTTCGGAACCAACCGTGACCTTACAATCACCATCTTAGTCACTTCATAAAATTCTCTTATTTTATCTCTAAATACGCCATGTGTGAAATTTAGCTTAGACGGAAATAATTAAATCTGAATCGTCGAAATAAATAATTTCCCCTAATTAAATAAATTCTTATGTCATTAATTTAATTAATTTCCATTTTCTCCAAAAATACGGGGTGTTACAACTCGAAATTTTATTGTAAAAAAATAAGGATGTTATTTTAAAAAGAGAAATGTTTTTAAAAGTATTTTAAATGCTTACACTTCATTTTAATCAGATGAGGACGGATTAAAGTTGAATACGAGTTGGTGTTTTTTGTAGAACTCTGTTTTCAAGTTTGATTAATATTAGACTCTAATTATGACGTCATTCAAACGACACCTCACGTCGTTCGAACGAGACCTGATGTCATTTGAAGGACATAGTGTCTCTCTCAAACGAGGCTCTGGCACCGGCTTAAAATATTTATATATAGGCGTGCTTTGTTTCCTCGAAGTGTGTGCATTCTGGAAAAATAGTTTACGATCCAGAAACCTGTTTGCACATGTTTTCTAAGGTTTTAATGGCTTAAACACATCCTTAGAGTTTTCAAACATCCGAGTTATCATTTCCATATGTTTGTGTGACCTTTATTGCATCAAGTTGGGTTTGTTCAACACTTTAACATTGATGGTTTTGCAGTGGAGAAGCGAGGAAGGTTACTTCCATGTTCAACATCGTAGATGACACAAGGTCGTATCGATGGACATCGAGACACTCGTGGAGGCGCATGTTATGGACGAGCATCATAGAAGAAGGTTACTTTCTGTGTGGAAACTATGAAAATTGGTAGAAGATTAGAGGAGCGTCAAGTCTCGTGTGGATTGAGTCATTGTACTACCGTTTGACTTTGTAAAACCTTTGTCATAGTAATTATCTGGCCTAGGCCGTCCGAGGTTTTTTTCCTGATTGGGGTTTTCCTCATACATCGGTGTTGTGAGTATTGCTTTACTTTATTTTACTTGCTTTAATCACTAGTAGCATGCTTAGGGTTAAACAAGATAAACTCTCATTAAGTTAGTTTATGTCACAACTTGATTTCATAAAATTGAAAAAGAATTTTTTTAAAAAGAGAAAGTTGGGTTGCATTCATCCTTAACTTAATTTCGCACAAGCAAAAGTTTTGTGTTGAAGTTATATTTTCGGGACCTACAATCATTTGGAGAATCTGTAAATACAACACTTGGAGTGGTAAAAACTAGTTAATCATACACTAGATAAATGATGCTTGTTGATTATAGTCCCAAACAAACAACGATGTTTAAAATACTAAACAACAACATACAAATAGAAGAAAAAAAACTTAAATATAAGGTAAAACGACATCATACATTAACAAATTGAAAACATTCCACTTTAGTGTTGTATATTGATTTCTTATCAACTCAATCAACATCAGATCTCAGACATGAATTGAGAAAGTAATGAAGGTGAAGAATAAAATTAAATCTTAGATATGTCCTCAGAATACACGGGAATGACTGCAACATCATCACACACAAATATCTGTGCAACGATTAGAATGCTAATATGAACACCTCAATTTGTATTTGGTTTTTCTAACAGTAACTAATTTGGAACTAAAAAAAGCAGGTTTAGGTTTCTCTCTCTCTCACACACACACCCATATATATATATATATATATATATATATATATATATATATATATATATATATATATATATATATATATATATATATATATATATATATATATATCTGTGTGTGTGTGTGTGTGTGTGTGTGCTCATGTGTGTGTGTGTGTGTGTGTGTGTCTGTAGAGAGATAGGTAACACCTTGCAATTTGGAGTCGTAATAAATGGCGACAGTTAATGGTTGGCGGTGGTTGCTTGGGGCTAGGGCATTTTGAGCGACCGATTGAGAGAAGGAGAGAGAGATTCAGGTGAAATTGAGATCATTGATGAGAGTGAGGTTACAAAACCGTCTCCGAAATAGAGAAAAAGAAACACCTGCTAAACATCCCGTGAAACTGAAAATTGTAATAACAATTTGATTATAAATTCTCCAGCATTTGTAGTAAAATACCGTATATTTACGGTGTATTTTTTGGCATTTGTTAAAAAGTATCGTAAGTTTATGATATTTGTATGTAAACCCCGTAAATTTTCTATATTTAAAAATAAATGTCGGAAAAACTTTTTCTCGTCACTTCTTATAATTGTTGTAAAAAAGAAGTTTTCTTGTGGTGTTACATGCCTTCTTTCATTAACTTATTTAATTAAAATTCAACATAATATCTTTTCAATTACAAGTTCAATCTAATAATTATGGTAATGACTGTCTTATCTATAAGGTAGTATATAAGTAATACTAATTCCATGCTTGTTTGTTGACAAGCTTTTGTTATATTTTATTGCTGATTTTTTTAGGGTTGGCTAAATATAGTACCGATTTGTACTGCACAACAGTATATTATTAATACTCATACATTTGTATAGGTAGAGATTCAACACATATACAGAGAGAGAAATAGGGCACTTGCATTTTACTTGGTTGAGGAGAGATGTACAAAGAAAAGATAGAAAAGGAAGTATAACATATTTGAAGAAAAAAGATTTCAAACAAACATAAATTGCCTTTCAAAAAGAACATTCCAAGAATTACTGTTCTAACTCTGCTAATTCTCGAACCGAATTGACATCATCAAACACATTCGATTTTATCATAGTAATCTCTCTCTCTCTCTCTCTCTCTCTCTCTCTCTACATATATATATATATATATATATATATATATATATATATATATATATATATATTCTTTTTGGTATGTCTGATGTATATTTATGTGATATCTATATATTGTGAAGAGTTGGGTTCCATTATGATCCTACTTTTCGTTGGCATCTCATGAATTCACTACATGGTATTAAATAGGCACGTAAACGTGTCGAATTCGGACTAGATCGAGCAAATCCAAATTCATATCCGTTTATGTTAAACGTATTTGGATCCGATCCAATTATTCATCGGATTATCCATTAACGTTCAAAATCCATATCCGTTTATGTTAAACGGATTCAGATTCGATCCATAATAATTTTCATTATAAAAATAAATAATGATATGTCAAAACATATACTTTTGACCACTTGATTTGCAACTTTTTAATTTTCAACTCTAAGGAGGCGTGTGTGATATGATGGAGATTTTTTTTTATATAATATTATAACTATTATAATATATATTTAAAATGTTATTAAATATAATATATTTTAATTAAAAATACATTATATATATATATATATATATATATATATATATATATTAAAAATATTATTGGGATCGGATTATTAACAGATCGGAGTATATGAATCCAAATCTGCTCCATTTAATGAACGAGTAATCGGGTAATTGAATTTAAAAAATGATCCATATTCGTTTAAATGGAGAATTCGATCCATTGAGACGTCCACTATTAAATCTTGTGATGGTACCAACAAAGAACGAAGTCAAGGGATGGATTAACACTCACATCGATATTGTATCAAATCTATTACATGTTATTCATTTTTCACTTTAGTCCCATTTACCGATGCATTACTTTAGCACTCTTACTTTTAACCAGTGTTCTAAAAAACCCGCCTAAGCACGCATAGGCTTAAGTCTTGGGAGAAACGCTCCGCCTTAAGATTTTTACGCCTTACTCTTGGTAAAACCCTTAAGGCGCACTTTTTCCTAAAAACAACAATGCTTTAGTGAAACGATATCGCCTTTTAAATATATTTTTATAAATCGGACCACTATCTTGTGCAAAATAATCAAATAGTATTTTAATTTGCAAATATTCAGACCTATTTTTATGATATATACAATTTTAGTATTTTAATAGCCTTGTTATGGTTAAAAAATATTAAAATTTATTAAATAGGCATAAACGCCTTTTCACGCTTTTTTACACCTAAGGCTCGCCTAGACTTCTAAGGCTTAAGACTTAGCCTCCATGCCTCGATCAAGCCCCGCAATTTTTTAGAACCTTGCTTTTAGCACATATTTGCCCTCACCCTTAGAAATCAAAGAAACCAGTGTTTTATTTCTTTAGTTGGATCATCTAGAAATTCACAAGGAGGTTTCCCGGTCATTGAATGGCGACGACACAGCTCCACCAATTGGATCAACTAGAAATGCCTTATGTTTGTACGTCTATCTCTGTGTGTGTTTCGTACTCCATTTTCTTCTTATTTTGAATCTTTGTGTTTTTGGGTGATTCTTTAAATTTGAATTTTAAGTGGACCACTGGTGGTGTAGTCATTCCCTGACACATTTTTTTATTCATTCATTTCTATTTGAGTTTCTTTTATTTGATTAGAGAACTTTTAAGTCTTAGGTGTTGTTTGTTTTTACCTCTAAAGTCTGAATCTGATTCAGACTTAAGAGGTAACAAAAACTGTTTGTTTTTTAAATGATTAAGAGGCTAATGACTATATTTGCCTCTGAATGATTAAGAGGTAAAGAAACATCTGAAGTCTGAATCTGAAATCTGAATGAGTCTAAATACATTCATTCAGAGGTATATTCAGACATAACAACAAACATATTTTTCATATTCAGATTTTAGACTTCAGATTTCAGATTGATCATCTAAGTATTATTTTTTTGTTTTGTGAGAACAAGCCATGACATTTGTGGTTTTTCTTACATAACCTTTAATTTGGCATAATTTACGTCTTACCTTGGGTTAAGAACCAAGTCTTATGATTGGAGTAAATGGGCTATGAGGACTCAATATATAATGCTTGGTGATTGACAACAATATGAATTTTTAATTTGTATGTTTTTATGTGTATTCACTCCATGTGAACTATTTATTTCCGTTTCTTTAAACTTTATTGTTTTCTGTGCATCATTTTTGTGTACAGAGATGGGTTTATTTTCTTTACTCTCATAATTTTCTTATTTCATTGTAGTGGCCATTTGATTTGTGGTAGATGCCTCTGGCCAGCCCCCACCAATTGGAATATACGGTGTATTTGGAATAATATTCTCAATTTTTGCTCCAGACATTTAGTTTTTTTCGTATGTAGTACAAAAAAATTAGCTCTTACGGGTGGATTTATTCATTTGGTTGTTTGGGAAAAACATTATTTGATTCATTTGGGAATATTCTTTTTTTTAAAAGCACCAAGTAAGACATTGTATGTCCTAATTATTTGTTTGTTTTATTCAAAGTGCATATCTTACAAAAGAAAGTTTAGTAGGATGACCCAAAATATTAAAAAACATAATTTTTTTTATAGATCAAGGAGGATATATATAAATGTGTGAAATGATTTTGATGAAGAAGTTCCAATTATTATTTTTTAGGTAGTATTCTATTTTGACATTTAAAATTTGACTTGCATCACCTCCCTTACCCCCCCACCCCTTATGTCAATTTTAATCAAAGTACATATTGTTATGTCTACTATTTAATTAATATAAAAGTACAGAAGTACGAATTATAATAATTACATAAATAAAGTGAAATTATAAAAAATAAAAGGACTTACTTGAATTTGCAGAAAATTAATAGAAATAGAAAAGAATCCGAGCCCTGTAAATTGACACAGTGTCCTTAAGATAATTTATTCCCTCCAATGTGCTCTGAGGTTGATGAATATTGTCTCCCAAGATACAATGGATTTTTCAAATTAATTATATAGCACGACAATAATTAATTTCGAAGAACACAATTTATGTGTTTTTACTGAACCAAAGAGTATATGTAATGCAGAAAAAATGAGACAGATTTTCTAGAGAAAGCAGATAATACAGGAGGATTTTTGTAAATTTATGGAGGGGATTTTTCATTAGTCTAAAACAGTAGGGGAAAAGATTTATTTATAACAAAGATTTTGACCGTTGGGAACAGTCAAAATCCAAATTAACTATAAAAATAATTAATTTCGTTAACTGTTGACCTTTGGTAATTAACTGGAAAATAATTAATTAATAATTAATTAATTTCATAATTAATTAATAATAGCACTGAATGTTTAATTAATTCGGCCCAAGAATTTAGGAGATTTTTATAAGCCCGAGTTGAACCGAGTCGACCGACGGGACAGACGGCGCGCGCGCGTGTGGGCTTTTGGCCCAAGCCCAACACATGCATAGTGTAGGCCATCTCCCCTTCAAAGAGTTGGGATACCCAAAGGCATCCAAGTCTTAGTCCATCATTTGGGTTTTATTAAGTCATCATTTTTCTACTAATCTTCCAATGTGGGACAAGAGTTAAAATATACCCAATTCAATAACTTTCATTGCTTTGTGAGTCACTTTGAGGACATATTTATCATTCATAACTTATTGAAATTGCACATATGAATATACTACGTTAATCTCCTTGTGAAGGAGAACGCATTCGTATGTGTTCCCATAGTTATCGTGGTGTGGGTCCCACCTAAATTTGAGCTCAAAGTTGCTCAAAATTCTGGACAACTTTTATTAAGTCCAATTTTCAACAATCCCCCACATGAATGATATATTACTAAAAATAAAACAGAACAGATGCTATTGCAGATGCAAACACAGGTTGAGTAAAACTGAAGATTTATTGCATCGGGAGAAGTAGCGTAGTGGCCTTGAACTTTCTTTAGTGATATACAATCGGATTTACTTGGTTAATTAGTGAACTTCACGTCTTTTAACCGTCAACCGTTTCTGTAAACCTAGAAAACATTATTCACACAACAATTCTTCAACATAGTTGGTTCTCACATTTGTGTTCATTTTGTCCATGAACACCACTTGGTTCCGTGAGTATTTTAGAGAATTTGACTTTCATTATTCTCATATAAGTGGCCCCCTTCTTACTCACATAGGTGACTTCCATAAAGAGTATCCTGCAATATCCCACTTAGACATACTAAGATATGGATGTCATTAAAAGCATAACTTATCCTAATTTTGCGACAAATGTGCATAGTCTCATCTTTGGAATGGATAGGATTAAATATCCTCTAGTGCTTACTGAATACAATGTAGTTCAGTTCGCCCATTGAACCTAGATCTTAGGATCTTCGGTCAGCTAGGTTGGGTTGCCACTATATTGATTCTTATTTATTTATAGTCATTAAACCATTTCCTCTTGATGATCTTTCAACTTGCTCTCGGTTTAAATCTTTTGTTAGTGGGTCCTCTATATTATCTTTTGACTTTACGTAGTCAATTGAGATAATTCCGTTTGAGAGAATAAAGGTCCAGGTCTATTCTTCTTACAAAATCACTCTTGGGATAATAAAGATTGATGACTCTATGACTTGAGAGGCTGACCTCAACTAGGACTATGAGTTAACTGACAAAATCCAATATGTAAGGTGTTTCACCTATTGCTATTCATGGTGTTATACTGTAGGCCCTCAACATATTTTTAGCATATTTATCCAATTTTCCTTAGTAGACTCCAACCTCTTCTTTATCCAATCTATAAAGGTTCGATTCGTGATCTCCGTCTACTCATTGCATTGTGGATGATCTGATGACAAATGCAATTTTATGCTTATGGCCTTATCACAATACTCTTGAAACTCATCATTGAAGTACTGGGTTCCATGGTTGGTAATGAAAGTGTGAGCGACCTCATACATGCTTATTACATTATTCTATATAAACTAAGAGAGTTTTGCATAGGTTATTTCAATTAATGATTCGAACTCCACCCATTTGGTAACGTAGTCCATCGCTACTGCTAGAAACTTGAATCTTCTTTTGTTCTTCGGTAATGGGTTGACACGAACCATACCCCAGATGGAAAAAGACTAAGGCGATGGTATCAATACCATCTGATTCCTAGTTTCCATGGATCACTCTGTATATCTAGCCTTTATTGCACTTTTGCATTTATTCTTCACAATCTTTTCTCATTGCTGGTTAATAATACCCTTGGATGGCTATTCTCTTTACTAGTATTCTTCCTGCTACATGGGTGCCACATGATACCTCATATATTTCTTTGACCAGGTTTGGTAGTTCCATAGTGTGAATACGTCTTATCATTGATATTGTAAAACCCTTTTTGTACAACAATCCCGTATCCATGACAAACTTCGACTCTTTGTAACAAACTCTTCTCGGCTCCTTCAAATTTTCTAGTAGAATGCCTTCTTCTAAGTATCTTATAATTGGCTCAATCCAGGTTTGGTCCATGGTCCACTCCAGAATATTTACTTCTTCTATGTCACTTATCCTCCGAAATAATATTTCTATAAGTATAGTAGCAAATGTTAGATGAGCTAACGTGTCTACTGTGGTGTTTTCAATTTTGGGGATTCTAATCATGTGGAGTTCTTTTTCCTTTAGTAATAAGTTTACGACTAGTTGTGAATCACTGCAAGCCATTAGCTGCTTAGATCCTAGTGATACAACCAACTTTAATCCAGCAAGCAAAGCCTCATATTCTTCTTTATTTTTGGCTAATTTAATTTTGAAACATCGAGAATATTCTACGTCAATTCCATCAGGTGTATTGACTATCAAACCATCTCCACTATTGCTTGCATATGTTGACCCATCAAGGAATATCTTTCATGCTGGTAGTTCATGATCGAAGCCTCCTTGCACGAAAGAATTATCTTTAAAATGTTTTGTAGTAAATTCTCCCCCTAACCAATATTATGTTCTTGAATGAGGACTCCCCTGAGCTTTGGATCTTCATGGACGAAACTACACTAAGTTGCTCGAATGAACTGTGAATCTGTTCGGCTGGAGTAATAGTTTCTATTTTGGATAGTCCTTTCTATTCGTAGGTGAATTCTTCAATGAAATATTCTTTGGATTAGCCTTTGAATTTAGTCATTGGCTCATATGTAATTTCATTTTCTACCAACTCTATTTCCCTTTCCATCAAACATTAATATTTCTTAAGTTTGTGGATGATTTTTCAAAGTGGGAGATCTGTATAAACTACTATAAAGTGGTCTTAGAAGCACTATTTCACCTTCCTGGTGTAATACCCCGTACTTTGTCAGATATTTAAATTACATGAGTGGATGCAATTTAATAATTTGAAAATTTAAAGTAAATGAGATGGACTAATTATATTTCATGTCGCACGTGAATAAAAGCAACTAGTGATGTTATTTTATTTGGAAACAAGCGTGGAGACGTGTCGGGTTTAAGACGTGAATTTTTTATAAGTGAGTCGAATGGGAATTTTGAGCGCACGATTAGTCTCGAAAGGGCCTAAATAGTCAGAGTAGAGTACCTGGGGATAGTGTTTGGGTTCCGATGACTTTTGGATCAGTAGGGACTCGCATTTGTATATACGAGTCAATTTTGGGTTTAATAAGGGATAACCCTTATTTCTTCACTTATAAGTCGTCATAAAGAGAGAAAAGAGGTAAGAAAAGAAAGAAATAAGAAAGAATATAAAGAGGAAGAATAGGGAGAAAAAGGGGTGATTTTCGTGCAAGCTCCGATGGATTCCGGATTGAAGTTGTCAGATTGATCCAACTAAGCAAGTGTTTAACTTACTTTAATGATTTAAGTGTGTTTATTGTTCATATTATAGTTGGTTTGAAGACTATAATATTTTGGGTTTGGGATTCTTACAAAAAAATGGGTTTTTGGGAGATGATTTCATATGATTTTGATGTTATAATAATTCTACATGAAATTTGAGTTAAAATCCATGTTAATGGTGTAAATCTTGGTGAGAAATTGAAAGGGTGAAATGAAAACTAGGGTTTAATTAAGATAGGGTTAAATCTTAACCAACTTGATGAATCCCAAGAATAAATTAGTGTGTAGGTGAGTATATTGATGGTTGATGAGGTTGGAGACCATAAATTTTGGGCTGGATGAGTGTTGGAGTGATTTTTTGAGGTGTAGAAGAAGATGTACTCGTAAAGGACAAAAACTGTTCACATAGAACCGGTTCGAATTCGGTTTGGTTCGATTGTTTGGAACCGAATCGATTCATTTTTTGGGGCCATGGGTTCGGTTTAGTTTTGGCAGGAAAATTTGTGAGGTTTTTCCTGGCCTAAAAGGACTGGAGATGAATTTATTTTGGAGATAAATAATAGGGGATCCTACGTAGAATGTGAGGACCTCTAAGTGATGTATAAATCTCGGGTTAGTGCGAATAAGATTCGGAGAATGAATTTAAGGAGTGTTTATATATATATATATGTATGCGTGTAGAATATATATACCGATAGTATATGTGAATAATATCCGAATGTGCCAGTAGGATGAAATTAGAATACTTGCTAGTGGTGATAAGATATAATTCGAGAAAATATATTTATGTGAGAATTGTATCATAAATGAGTGAATACTTATGGGATTAATATAAGTTGTGTGTATACTTATAAATTATTGCGAATTGGTATATTCGGGATTACAGGCTAATGCCACGAGGGATAGGCATGATAGCCGAATTTGATGTGATAATTATAACGGGTATAGAAACAAAATATATATGATATGATTACTAATATATCTGTGTGAATGGTATATTTTTGTGAAGCATGCCCCTCTAGTACTATCATGGGAAGTTGCGCGATGTGGGTGCCACACCTGGCTTAAGGAGCCGGGAGCGTATAGTCCCCAGGTCATAGCGTCCATTTTTATATTGTGTGATTTTTATCAGGGGTGAAACGTGGTGGGTATGTTTTATTCTCATTTCCTCTGAGGAACTATGAACACTTCCCATACATTGTGGTTTGGATTTGTGTCGGTGTTAGATTTTGTCCCTGTTTCCCAGGTGATGTGTATTCTCCCTGGAGGATGATAGCATTGTAGAGACTCCATCCATTGAGTTATAGCTCTGAGATATGGTTATTATACTTATATAGTGTGTGATATATAATTATGGTTATACTGGATGTGTATAGTATATTGTATATATATATATATATATATATATATATATATATATATATATATATATATATATATATATATATATATATATATATATATATACAGACAAAATGAAAGAATGGAATGTGAGATAAATTCTGGATCATCAGGGAGTATAAAATCCGGAATAAAATAGGTGATATACATATATAAAGATGAGAATACTATATACGAGGCTAATAACACTAAGACATGAATAGTGTAAATAAGTAGTGAGAGTTATATATTATGAGCGGATTAACTATAAGTGAGAGATTATAATGCATAAGCTTGTGCGAACGCTTAAAATGGGATATATGCGGGAGATGAGATAGTGTATAGGGATTTAGAAGTTCGACGTGGTACTGGTTAGGTTGGGTAGCTAACTAGGGTGTTTTAAAATACATGCGTTAGGTGTTCACTGTTAGATGAGAGGTTAGGGGTATCTCATGTGAGTGCGACACTAGTTTAAATATGGAGAGTATCATATTTTAAATATTAATGTTTGTTAAGAACTTGCTAAGATGCTTTTTAAAAACTCGGGCTCTCACTCGCATCTATTTTTCTTTTTCTTTCTCATCCTTTGTTATACTTTTTAGGTGTCCAGACACAGGGATGCCTAGATGACCATTCTTTCAAGTCAGACGTTGCTGCCATAGTTGTGGATGTTAGCAGGAAATTATTTAGAAGCTTATATCCTTATGATCTAGATAGGAGGTACTGTGGTAATATTCAGGAATATTGCCCAACTGTTGTCTTTTATTTTATTTATGGCATTTTTATCTTTCGCCTATTTGATATGATTGTATTATGTTTTACCGAGAGTTGCCGGTTATTATTTATTTATTTTAGTTGTTGTTAATATCCTTGTATGGTTGGATTTACTTATGTGTTTAGGTTAAAAAGATTAGAAAGTTTAAGGTTTGATGCCAGACCTAATAGGTTATTAGTAAATAAATGGTTTTCGACAGTGATGCTGAGAATGAAACCATTTGAGATTCCTGTTTAGTTTTCAATAGGACTGGAGTGTCACACCTGGATGCCACTATCAAAGAAATGTCTAACATCCCCATTCAATAATACCTTATTTTTACACTAGTAAAATCTTTTGTTATGTAGTATACTGTCTTTTGGACCCCTTCATCAGTTTTGACCAAAGCCGAGCTGACTGTTGATTCTGACACCACCATATAAAAGTATAGTTTTTCCCCTAGGATTGGCCTTGAGAGTAATAGGGACGATCATTGGTGTATTTTAGATCTGGAGAGGCAACTTGGAATTCCTCTATCCATTCGAAAGAGTTTTTAATCACTTTAAAGAATGGGAGACAGTAAAAAAAATTCAACCTTGACTCCAAACATACATTTGGCGAATTTAGCTTCATCTACTACTTCCCTAGCTTGTTGATGAATTATTCAAGGTCTTTGATGTGTTCATCTACATTAATGCTATTTGTGAGTATGTCTTCCACATAAATTCTATGCTTTTACCTATCTACTTCAAAAATACATGATCACCAACCTTTGATAAGTCGTACCTACATTGTTTAGTCCAAATGGCTTAACATTATAATAAAAGTACCTTAGTTGGTGATGAAGGACGTCTTCTCTTTATATTTTGGCCTCATATTAATATGGTTATAACCAAAATATCCGTCTATGATGCTTATTAGCTCATAACCAACTGTCGCGTCCTCAAATTTATCTATCCGAGGAAAAAGGATAATAATCCTTGGGACATGCCTTATTTAGATCTCTGAAGTCCACACTCATCCTGCATTTGCCATTTTTCTTTGATACCATCACCACATTTACTAATTAGTTGGGATACATCACGTCTTCAATGAATTTGACTTTCTTCAACTTCGACACTTTTTCTTGAATTGCTATGTCCTCATCTTTTGAGAATACTTGTCATTTCTATTATAGTAGTTTAGAATTCTTGACTATGTTGAGATCGTGGTTGATAATGATCGAATTAATTCTAGGAATATCTTCATAGCTCCAATAAAATACACTTTTCCTAGCTCGTTGGAATTCAGACAGTTGCTTCTTAATGATGGGATTAAGGGATAAGCCAATCTGGCCTATCCTTTAAGGATGCTCATCATCCATGATCATAGGGTCTATTTCCTCAATCTCTTATCTGGTTATCAAATTTTCTTCATCTCGAGGATCTAATGTTTCGATCTGATATTTTTGAATTCAACTTCTTCCGTTCTCCCTCGTAGGTCGATGTGTAGAAGCATTCACATGGCTCTACCTAGTTTCCTTTCACCACTCCTACATGGAAATTGGTTGGGAACTTTAAACATTTGCGAATAGTTGAGGCTGCACCCTAAAATTTCTTTAGGCCCCATCTTCTAAAAATTATATTGTAGGCAAATGAGGCAATATTATCAACGATGAAGAATCTTATCATCTCAATTCTTCAGGTTGTCTAAGTTCCAATAAGAACCTGCAACTTAATTGTACCTAGTGGGTGCACATTTTTCATCTAAGAATACTATCATAGGGAGATGGTATGCCTCCAATTTACTATTAGGCAACTTTAACCTCTTGGAATAATCTCAGAACAATACATCCATCGAACTCCTGCTATTGACCAAATTTTTTTTGACGATCATGTAGTGGACCATAATGGTTATAACGAATGAATAGTAATGGCGATGTATAAACCTTGCGAGGTTGTCTCTGGAGAAACCTATAATCACCCTGTCTTTAGAGACCTTTTGTGATCGAATGCATGCCACTAATGTCATGTTGGCATCTCTGTTATCAACACAATCTCTCACTTCATTGCGATACACATTTCTTTCAACTGGTTCATCACCTCCACCAGCGTCTCCTCCTACTATGTAATTGCACCTCAATAAGGTCATATTAAACTTCTACATGATCTTTTGGCCTTGTGGGAGGATAGGATCTTCCTCGTCTTTATTGTCCCAGACTATTTTTTGTCATTATTTCCTTCTTGAGGTGATCTTGATCTCCTCCTAAGCTTCCAATCATCACATGCTTGGGTTGGTATGACATGATTCTCCATGTAATTTTTAAGTTTCATCTTTTGATGAGGTCATCAATTTCTTCCTTCAGGGTTAGGTAGTCTTTATACTCATGCCTATGATCTTTATGGAATTTTCAAAACATTTTCTTTTCTTTTTTTCTCGTAGGATTTTTACCTTCTCTGGCCACTTGAATTATACATTTCCTCGGATCTCATCGAGGATATGATGTACTCCCATCATCAAGGATTTGTCAAAATTTTGGTTTGGCCTCCTATCTCTCTTCATTTGGGGTCTATCATTGGGTTTTTCCTTTCTTCCTGAGCTACTACCTTCCTCAAACTTTTTTTGGCTGAACTCTTTTAAATCCATTCTTTCCTTTGCGTCAATTATTTTTCTTGATATGTCTAGGATCTTAGCCATTTGGTTTGGATGTTCTTTGTCCAATTTGTAGTACAACATTTGAGGCAATAACCCTCTCATGATTTCTGTAATGGATACTTTTTCATTGTAGTCCACCATTTCTAGATTTTTTTAGTATTAAGCCTGCTAATATATTCTCTTGTCATTTCGTCCTCATATTAATGGATACTTAACAAATGATAAACACTCATACTAGGTGTTACTCCAAAATTGAAATTCTTCCCAAAGAGGTCCGCCAGTTCTTTAAACTCATAAATTTTTCCTCTTAGTAAACCATTATACTAGATTTGAGGAGGTCTTGTGAGAGTGCTTGAAAAAGCATCGTAATGAATCTCGTCGGTAATTCAAAATATATTGCATGCCACCTGGTAATGGTCAACATGAAATATTTGATATAATTTCCCTTAATACATGGGAGTGATCACATGAGGATTCAATTTTGTTGGTGTGGGGTAGCTAATCACGAAAATTGCAAATAGAGATCCCAGCACAAACCCTGTTTGGAGTGGAGTTTTTATTTTCATGAGATTGCCCAGATGATATTATATCCGTTGGATAGATCCTCTTTAGGGTTGGGCTTCCTCTACTAATGCTAACTTATTATATTGTCCATGACTCTTGGTTGAGCTCTCTTCTCTTCAATCAACTTATTCATACCAATTTGATGCCTTGGTGTTGCCCTTAAAATGTTCTCTCCCCTAGGATCCTACCTCTACTATTCTTTCTTTGGGGTGGGCTAAACAATGTTGATCATCATTATATCCAGTTAATCGCATGGTAGAGGTTTTACCTTCTGACCAATTTATCCGAGCAGATTTTCTCGTACTAAATCCCAAATTTGGTCTCTAAAGATTTCCATCGCTTTTCCTCGGTTATATTGACTCATATCTCTTTAGGAGGAAGGAGTCGGTGATTCCCTATGTTTACCTCATTTTTTCATCAGGGTTGGGATTATTAGAATTTATTTTGAATGGACTAGCTAGATTTGTGAGCCCAGCACACTTTGGGTGAGATATCTCATATTTTCTTGCATCGTTTCTTGACTTTTAACCATGCTTTTCAAATTCCTACCAGACCCCTCAATCCAATATGAGTTGAGGGTGGTGTAGTTCCCCTTTCCCGGCTACTTTCTATTTGTTTATCCATTTTTACAAAACTTGCATAAAAATAGAGTATAGACATATAAAAATGTAGTATGACTGGATATTTGAAACATTGAAAATAGTTAAACTATTTTAGGCTAGGAATTAGTATATCTAGGTACGGTTTACATATAATTAGATATTGGAATGGTAAATTTGGGATTTTAAGTGAGAAATTAAGAGAAGTCCCTGATCAAATCATCGAGATTACTATTAAAGAGTTGTGGGGGTTTTTACAAAAATTCTAGAACTTCCACAAATATAAATTACGAATGAGATGAGGAACAACTAGGCTTTAGTATTTCCAACAGATGACATTGTTATGTTATCACCAAAAAATGGATTCAAGTTTTGGTCTTAGCTAATTGAAATCCAATCCAAGATAAAAATAAATAAATAAGCAATGCATGTAAATGAATACAGATAAAGATGAGGATAAGAATATCAACACCGCGAATTACGTGGCTCAAATCTCAAGAATGAGCCTATGTCCACATGTAGTCTTTTTATAATAGTATCATCTTCATACCAATGTATTGTATCTCTGGCTATAAAATATGAATGTCATAGTTTATCTCTTTATCTCAGTAGTGTAATTGATTGGTTGCTTGCATTTGAGAATGCTGGGATTCTATGGAATTATATGTATATTAGTTTGCCACACACAAATTCAATTTTACCATTTTACCTTGGATTAATTTAAGTGTGAATAGAAAGATGAAATCAAAATTTTAGTTCACAAGCCAAGCATGCAAATAATACGAAGAAGTAAGGAAACATCCCTAAAAAGCAAAAACCTATATTCGTCATTTTAGAGTAATTGATAGACAATCGATTTACAAACTACTTATACCGACTAAGCATAACGTGTAGAGTCCTCAATTTCTTCTATAGAAAACATCCTAGTCTAGTTCTTTCCACAAGAAGAAATCTATCCTTAGTACCCACTAATGATCTTTCGTATTCTTTAGAAGTGAAACCTTGGTTCCAAAAATTAGCAGTAGAGATTTCTCTCTACAAGGATCTTTGAGCTAGAAAGGTTCTTCTTGATTTGATAAAGTGATCTTTATGTTTCCAAGGGGTTTGGAATAATTATGGAATAGTTTGATCACAAAGATAAACAAAAAGGTTGAAAAAAGCTTTCAAAAAGATTTATATAATTCTCTAATCACGTCTATCCTTTTATAAGAAAATGTGTTATAAAGGGATAAATACAAGAGATTTGGATCAGATTTAATATAAAAAATAAAATCTCATGTGTTCGTTCGATCAACACGTACCTCAATCAAATGACACACCCATTTTCATTTGATCATTCATCTCACTACACATTAAATGAGATTCCAGAGCTTGATGAAAAATACCTCGTTCAATCATTTGAAATAATCATTCTAATGAGTCACCCTATCTCATTCGAATGACTTCTAATAAGGCTACTAATAAGATTCTAGAGAATTCCAAAAGGCGATGTTTCAGATCTCATTTGAACCATGAGAACTTGTTCTAACAACGTAGTGCAGTTCATTCGAACGACGAGATATTCTCGTTCAAATGAGATAGGGTGTTTCTTGATGTTTTACTTCAAAATATTTTAAAACCATTTTGAAAAAAAAAAATCTTTTAAATTCTTAAACCCCTATTAAAATAATGTAAAGAAAAACTTTACCAAATGCATCCATAACTTCTTCTAAAGTTGTTGGGACATACGATTATTCAATCTTCTAGAAGTATTTAACTTAGTAATAGAATCTTTAGAAGTCATGTAGGTGCAGTGTATGTGTAATGGGATAAGACAAAATAAAAAACAAACTAAGCAATTATAAGACTTTCTCTTACAAATCTCCCCATTTGGCAATTCCAGTACAAAACAAAAACCATAGCTAAATTGAATCATAGAGACTAATACTAAAAATACCCTCCCAAATCAAGAAATGAAAATGCATTCTTGTATAAGTATTGAAATGAAATAGTTCTTCCCCTTTGGCTAGCTTCGTCTTCATCTTGTACGGGTCCAAGTGATCATTATCTAAGCGGAATGTCCTACCCACATGAACAAACAAAATACCGTGACACATACGAGTTTTAAAAGATAAATAAAACTTCCCCTCAATTGGTTCTCCCCTTTTTTGTCTGTAATAGACAAAGGAGTAAAAATTAATCATGATATATAACCATCACATGAAGAATCCATAAATCATCACAAAATTAATGAATTAAGGCACATGGAATGATAAACCCGAAAGCATAATAAAAAGGAAACCAGGAGAACATATTCCTCTATTTTTGAAAATTTCTAAAATTTCAAGTAAAAGTGTAAAGATTAGATATAGTTACAAAACACATTCACCATGGAATAACACAAAAATGTCCGAATCGTGAAAAATGAAATGTAATTATATGAAAATTTTCCATAGGTAAATAAACATAAACATTCATAACATAGTTGCACGAAGTCATGAGGAACTTCTAAACAAAGAACTCAAACTCTACCCTATGTGTAAAAATTAGTTAACTCATATGAAATTGACTCAACTTAATCAATATGCCGTGAACTTAAATGATTCTAACACCAATAGTGCCAAACTATTTAATGTTTTTTAATAAATTCCGTTGTGCAAACCCATTGATATTCTCTTTATAACTCCCTCGAAATCTCTCATATACAAGAATTAACTCTGAAATATTTTGAAGAAATCATAATGCTCATGGTAGCGAAGCATCAATGAATTTCAAATGAATGGACTGGCCATCTTCTATGCAAACGGTGACTTTTAATGCAAAGAATATTTTGATCTTTTGTAGCCCCTTTCCATTACATAACATATAAAAATATTTTTCAAAAACAACTGAAATTTGGGCAATGGTTCTTACATGTATAACTTATCTCTTTTCACATTTCGTTCGTTATTAAGCAGAATTACAATGCGAACATCATATTCAACACAATTAAGCACAATGTTCATAAAGTTTGTGCATATGTGCAATAAAGGTGATAAGGAGTCAAGCATATAGAAAGTAGTCATTAATTATCAATGTAATGATAACCACATATTATTAAAAACAATATTGAAATAGTGTCCTGTCTCAATACACTATAAAAAGTCACGTGAATGGATCGTATGCCTAGGTGATCCGAAAATATAAAATCTTCATCTATATATGGTGAAAAGAAAAAATACAAAATCTTTTGTCTTTTTCCAAAAAAATTTATCAATATAAAATCTTTTTCATTTTTCGCATCTTTTTCTGAAAACAAAACATCTTCTTGTATTTTTTAAAATTTTTCAGAAAACAAAACTCTTTTACAATGATAATACAATTTAGCAATAGGAATATAAGATATGAACATGATAAACATCCTATACGAGATTAAGTACACAAACTCAATCAATGGTGAAAATATCCAAAGATTTCTTAAGATTCTCTAATCCAAGTACATCTAAAGGTTTCGTGAAACTGTTGGCCAACTGATGTTCGGTAATCACAAAGCTCAAGGACATGACCATCTCCTCAACTAGATCACGTATAAAATGCTAACATATCCTAATGTTCTTTGTGCATGAATGCTGGACCGAATTTTGTGATATATGGATCGCACTCATGTTATGACAAGAAATAGTCATTATGCCTCCTGAAATCCCATAATCTTCCAAAATTCTCTTCATTTTATAAGAGTTGTATGCAATAACTACCGACAATAATATTTTCAGCCTTTGTAGCGGATAAAGTTGTGGAGTTTTTCTCCTTTATCGCCCATGAGACAAGCGCATACCCAAAGTAAAAAACACCTACTTGAGGTTCTCCTACAACTATAGATATCGCCGGACCAATTAACAACCGAATAGGAGGACAAATGATCATTTGTATCAAAGGAATACTAAATCGTAGCAAATAGTGCCACTCACATATTTGATGATACCATTAAAGTACAAGTAAGTGAGACACTTTTGAGTATGCCTAGTATTGTGCACAAACTCCAGCACTAAAGGCAATATTGGGATGACTAGATGTCATGTAGAGAAGACGATCTATCATACTCCGATAAAGGGTTTTCTTCGCGTCCTTTCCTGAAGTGTTATTGATAAGATTAGTCAATGTACTCGTAGGGGTGTGTGAGTTCTTAGTGGAGTCTAAACGTAACTTCTTTACTAGGTCCCTTGCTTATTTATATTGAGATTTGAATATCTTATCCTCTAAATGACGAACATGGAGACCTAACCTCCATATTGAGGAGAATGGGAGATCAAGTCAAATATGAGCTTAACAAGAAACTAAGGAAGCTGGACCGAGGAAGCGATTTATATCCAGCGTGTATTTTGTGAATTTTTTATGTATATATCAGATGTATTTTAAATATGGGCTACGTTCTAATATTAAGATGAGGTTACTCGGTATCATCGATGGGCCATGTTTGGCAGGAACTGGGAGAGATTTCATGTTATATCAAACTACCTCACTTGGGAATATTTATGAGAACTCATTTAGAGGATTAAGAAGAAAAGAAATGTGAACACATGACTTGACCCTTTTAGATACACAAATCAAACACATAACTTTTTCTAAGAGAGAATGTTTGAGCATCTTTGAACTTGCCCGAGTATCTACCACTGAGTTTTGGCGTTAAATTGAATATCTTTGCATATAAGATCTGAATGATTTCATACCATACCTAGGCATGTCAAATCAACTTTACCTCAAATAGGGGTGGTTTAGTGAATAGATTATTGGTTCAATGCTGATGCACTATGGCGTTGCCTGATATAATAGTTGGTCACTCAAGATTTCACTCAACATTTAATGCATTTGATGTGTTGGGTATGGAAGGCTGACGCAACATTTAGTGTGCATGTGATTCCAAGAGTGTATTTTGAGCCTATATATATCCCCAACTACCTTGTCAGAAAATAAGAACCTTTTGAGAAAGAGAGAAGACGTGATGTTTGAGCAGAAAGATAACGTTGGGAGAGTTAATAAGAACTAAAGAGCACTTACTTTCCCACCACTAATATTGTACCCTATTCTGGTCAAGAACATAAGCAATTATTGAGCTTTGGTCATTTCTTCTTCATACCTTAGTGTCTGATCTATCTGCCTGATGCTAGGATTCTTCCTTTTCTATTCCTCTAGCTAGATGCTTCATTGGTTCATTTATTGTTCTAAAAATATTGTATTTATTGCTTGTCATTGTTATACATGAGAATTTATGACTTATACATTTGAATTTATTCCTTATCATTTGGGAGTGCACTTATTGTAATTATTATCATTTCCATTAATATGGTTTGTGCCTCCATTTATCTTTAAACATCGTGGTACATTAGAAAAATACTCTCTTACATTTGGTGACACTACCGGGGAGGTATTCTCTAAGAAATGACCAATGACAACATCAATCACACTCTTAACTTTGATGATCTTCATCATAAATAGGGGAAGTATGTTGAGGTTCCTCAAGTTATGTACATCCATCTGTTGTCATTACATTAAGTGTTCTAGATAGGCGCTTACATGAGTTCAATGATGGGCCCTATTCAGATGACCAACATCATGACCAAGTTTATGGAGATTTTACATACTCAGTCTGGAATGAATAAGTTTGGTTCTATAATGGATCTAAGGTCCTTCTCCACCTTGATGGCACCACCTGTTATTCCTTGGATCAATGCACTCATTTTACTTATAAGGCCTAGTAGTCCTCCTGTGACCAACCTTTCTCCAGCTTCAATGTCAACCACTGAAGCACCTGTTGGTATATGCCTTTCACCTATGGTTAATTTGCAAATATCTAAGAGATTCGATCCAACCGCCTCACCTTATTTAACTATCGAGAAGGGTTAGAAGGAAATAATGAAAATGTTGGCATCATCCTCACAGATTCCTGGTGAGGTTGCCTCCATTTATGATGATTTTCGTACTCCTTATCCGTAGGAGTATAAAAATGAACCTTACCCTAAGGGGTATATTCTCCTAATATTTGAGACATTTAATGGGAAATGGGTCAATCTAGAGGAGAATGTTAAAAGATTTGTAGAGAACCTTAGTGCTAATTACAAAGAAATAAAAAAGTTTTATCGAAAAGAGTTTTCAAAATCTCTCACTAACAAAGCTTACACATGCTACTCTCACTTAGCCCTAAGAAATGTGACTATATCGGAGGACATTCACATTCAATTTCTCTATGAATTTTTTCTATTATAAGATGAGTTTACACGAACCTATCTTTCTCAGGAGAAGCAAAGGCCAAGGTAGGAAGTGATGAGATATATACGGAGGTTTAGGCAAAGTTTTCTTGATCTGGAAGAAGATTCCACAAAGGGAAAGCGTATTCAAATTTGTCCTGAAAGGTTACTATCGGAGAAAATTTTCCATTTGATAAATGATACTAGAGAAGTCACCTTTAGAGATTTCACAAAGGTTTCCTAAAACATCTCATCGGTTATTCGCCCTAATCCCATTATGCCCATTGTCGTGTGGAAACAATAAGCAGGCCAAGTAGGCAGAGGAAGATTAGATTACCAAGCAGGAGATGAAACTGCAAAATATTAGCAAGAGTGTATCTAGGTCACCAAGAAGGTGTATGTATGCATAGAGAAACAATACCCAAGTAGGGTACATCACTAAGAAGGTGTATGTGAAGAGAAACTATATACCTAAGTTAAGGGAAAACATTTTGTGAACATTAAATAATAAAATAGAGTAAATCTCCACGCAGGTAAGCGTTTTTGCTAAGTTGTCACTGCACCAAATTAATTATTTTATAACTAATTGAAAAAATGGTTTATAAGTGTTCAAAACACTTACAAAATTTGTAACTGTTTTAGTCACTTATAAAATTTGTAAGTGTCTATGAATGATACAAAATTATTAATATAAACCATAATAGATAATATAGAACATGTGAGTATCATGTGTAAACTCCAAAAGTGTTAAAAAAATTCCTTCTCGCTATTGTATTTTCATTATTCCCTCTTTAGAGAACCATCTTCGCACTTAGGTCTTCGAATCATCACCATCACATTCCATCCGTGGTCTCATCACCATCGTGTTCCATTCGTATTTGGTCTCACGATCTAAGGCAGTTCCGCTTTGGTCTCAGGCGCTTTCATCCGATTTTTTGCTGATCACCATCGCATCTCATCTTTATTCTAAGGAGGTTTCTCTTCTGAGATATAGGTAATACTACATATAATATATTTATTTACAGTATTTTTTTGGGAAGATGACATGATAAGACAAAGTTGATACCAAATCGAACAATCCATAATATATTTTTATAAAAAAACCCAACAAATTTACTCGACAGATTTATTAAATCAATACATATTTTTATCTTGGTTTGGAAGAAAATTTTGGATTGTTCTTTCTAGAATAGATGTTGTAGTGTTTTTATTTGTAATTTTCTAATAATATTTTTTCGAAAAAGCAACTTGTTTGAATAACTAAATCAATAACTAGAAATAGTCGGTAGTCAGTGTTTTTGTGTGTGGTATTGTGTTCAGTTTATTTATAGCTGTATTTTTAATCTTCCTCTACCGTCTTCTCTCTTTATGGAAAAAATCGAACAACTGTGTGGTTGTAATTTTGTAGGTGAAAGGTATGGTAAAAGATTTTTGGGATGAGATGCATTGCTAATTTCTTGAAATTTTTGGCAGTGTTTTGGATTCGTTTACATCTGGATTATAGGTTCCTTGATTATCCATTTCTTTCACAATTTTCAAATTAATTAGGCAACAATATATTAATATCACACGTATTTGGTGTAGGGCCATAACAAAAATGCCCTCCAGCATAACACTTTATTAGTTTGTATTGTTCTTTTAGTATTTATCCCCAAATTTTGTATAGGCTTACAGAATATTGAACATAATTGCAACACATTTTCTCTAATTGCCTACTACGAAGAGGTTATCAATACAATTGCAATGCTCGGTGATGTACTTTTAAGATAGTGTGGTGGTGAGATCGTATTTGATGCTTCGCCATGGCCAGAAGTAACACCTACCTGCCTGCTATCAAGATGACCAAGTGGTTCAATACCAACAAGTCTGTTTTTACAAACCAATCACTCTTTCCAATTTAAAAATATAGGTTATAATCATAGATATACTTATGTAATGAAGATAATTAATAATGGGTTGTTCAGGTTTTGATTCTGCCATTTTATTGTCCCCAAGTTTGGACATGATGTGATGTTTTCATATACTTCCCACAAGGCAGTGAACGAATACAAGGACGCTAAGGCGATAGGTGGATGATTTTCAATTTTGGAGATTTCCAATTATTGACCTTTGATTAGTTGTCTTATTAGACATGATCACTAAATTCGATGTCATAAATTAAGAATGAATTTCTAGTATTTAGTTCCTAACGGGTTTGAGAGTTCTTGTTGTGGGTGATGATAACTATACTCTTAAACAACGTGATACTTAGCTGAAAACCTATAGACATTGGTGGTCATTGGATGTTTTTTATAAACAAAACTCAAATATAATAAATTAAGGAATTGCGATTTTTAATATAGTTTTACGCCACGAGTCCCAAACAAATCTTCCATAAAATTGAGCATTGAACTGTTAGTACTATATCTTCTCTTTTTATGGTACAAAATAAGTCTACTACTAATGAACTCGATAATTTAGCTACACTCTTAATATCTTTAAGGCTTAGTTCTATGATATTTGCTCAAATTACAGCCTACGATAGTAAGTGATCACCTCAGTCCATTTTTCTTATGTTCTTTCACCATGTCCTAAACTATAGTCTCAATATTCGTTATCAGAATTAAATTTTATTTTTATAGCTTTTGGGGCATTCACATCAATCTCTCTAAAATGAGCCCCATAAAACTTGGACTCTTTTTTTTACATGAGTACCAAAATTCATAAGGGAAGTAGGTATAACTTGCCTAGCTTCTCTAAGAACATATATTAGCTCCCCCAAAATTTCCTTAATTTCTTTCATGAATAATGTGTGGGAAACATGCTTCATACCCGCTCATACAGTCCTACCAATTTCGTGGACATAATCCTCTGTCGTGAGAGGAAAACTATAATTTATTACTACTTTAACATCTGGAATATCCAATCCTCGAGCAACCACATCAGGCCTATGCAGTTGCATATATAGATGATAATTCAACAAAAAATATCGAATTAAAAGCAATTTCATATAAAGATGATAATTCAGCAAAAAATACCGTTATCGAAGGTTTGGTTGTAATTAGAGAAATATGGGATAACTTAAAAACTTTAAATGTCATTTCTCAATCACTAAAAAGGTTATCGGTGGAGTTTATGCACCATTCTGATTTACAAAAAAATGTAATTGATTCCCCTACTCTCGAGTTTTTATCTATTGACGATAAGGTGAAAGGATTATGTGGTAACCTACATGTCTTCCGTATGCCAAGCACGCCGTTGTGTTTCAACAACTTACCATGCGTTTCAAGATTTGGCCTATTATGTCACGTGTTTATTTAAACTTCTTAAAGGATATCCAACGTTACGTCTTTTTCATTATCATGTTCTACCATGTCGATAAGCCACATTTTGTCTATGTTATTGTTTCTTGAATAAATTTCTCCATATTATTTTTAATCATTTTTAAAGTCTCTTTCTCCCTATTGTGCAGTCTCTTTCGGTGGCTAATTCTTTTAATCTGCCAAAGTTTCATTATTTGACTTGTTTAAAGTTCCTTGCTAATGAAATTATTTCCTGGAACTGGAAATTTGTACTAGAATTTCTCAAGAGTTATCCTATGTTTGAGGTTCTTATTTTTTAGGGGAGGCAAGGGTGAATAATAACATCATCTTCCAACTAATTATAGAGTAGAGTTTGAAATATTGATGATATGGAGATATTATTTCCTTCTTATGTTAGTGTTTTTCATTTTCATATGGCAATGTCGGGACATCGTGGTTGGAATGTAATGTGCCCGATTATTTGAGATCACATCTAAAGACAAGCGAAATTATGGGATTGGGGTCGAACAATGGAGTTGATCAGTTGAGGTACTTTGTGCAGAATGTCAATGTTTTGGAGACGGATATAATAAAGATGAAGGGTTTTGTTGAACAATTAAAGCTTCCAAAGTGTTTAAATCCATATAAGACTGAGATCTCCTAATACAATTAGCTCATAAGTTTTTAACTTACTGAAGACATGAACATCAACTTGATATTATGTTTTAATAGCATGGTTGGTACTCCCTTATCTTTGGATGCTTCATACTACTTTTGATTGAACATAGTGATAAATATCTCTTTTGGGTTGGGTTGAATGTAGTGGGATATATCTCTGTTGGGTTTTTATAAGAATGTCAATATGGTAATGAAAAACGCGTTTGTTCTGACGGAAATCATGTAGTCTTCATACTAGTTTGGATTTAACATAGTGGGAATTATCTCTTTTGGGTTGGGTTGAACTTAGTGGGATCTATCTCTATTGGGTTTTTATAAGAATGCCAATATGGTAATGAAAAATGCATTTGTTCTGATGGAAATCATGTAGTCTATGAAGTTGACCCATTCAAATATGTAGGTCCTCAATATATTATATGAATTTCATTAAGTTTGTTCAGAATTTGTTATTAGGATTCATTAATATTTTTTTAATAATTTTTTAGTGGAGTACTAGAATGTCAAATTCATTAAGATGACAATGACAGATCCAAAATGTTCATTTATTTCAGTTACTTGTCATTGACTCCCTACCTTTAACTTTATTAGATAACCATCAAATTATCATTTTTATATGCAACTTCTTTTAGTGGACTCTATATGGACTCTATATGTAGTTAACAAGAGTTATCCCGAGAAAGGTTGTGACCCATCTTGCTTGACCATGTTGTCAAGCATATTAAATGCCTTCCTATAGAGGCGATGGCACGTGTGACCTTCTTTATGATCTAGGTTTGTTATATTCTTAGTGATTACCATTTTTTTCAGACTAGCACAGGGCGCTTTTGACTAGATCAAATCAATTAAGGTAGATGCTCCCATTCTTAGACTGAAAGTATATTTACTGTATGTTGTCACGTTCATAATCTTATGAAACTTCAATGTATCTTCATTCTCGACTCTCCTATTGAACGTATCTTTATTCCAGATTCTCATATTCAACTCCTCATAAGGTAAATGACTGCTCATATTCAATGCATCTTTATTCCTGATTCTCAACGCATTTTTCAGTCTTTGAAGATTCTCAGAAAATGGCCATAATTTTTAATGACAATGTGCCTTTTTATTGAGAACGAGCATTGAGAACAGCACTGAGAGGAGGAAACTGGGCTATTTCTCCTGTGGGATCAGTAATCCCATTGACGACTACATGCATTGCAACCATAACTGGTACTGTAACCGTAAGCTCCTTGTCGATTGTGTTATACAATACATACATTGTTAATATATTATATGTATTATACAATACATACATTTCTATTGACTCTATCCTTTGTCAATAGAGTGAGTACATGTATTTACAGAAATATTCTTACAGTAATCAAACAGTCCTAACAAGAGTTATAAATCAGTATTCACAGAAATATTCTTATCGTAATAAAACACTATAGACACACCTCATATTTAAATAACTACATTTCAATGTTTGAATCTACTTCAATATGGTTTTGTTTCAACTATTTTAATGGTACACACCTAAACAAACTCTAGGGGTCGAATCCCATTGAATTGATACATTAGGATCATAATCAAATCCATGTGTAGATTGAAATTCAAAGATGTTCCCTGTAAATCATATTCTATTATATAGCCACAAATTATTATTATATCTTTACATGATGACACAAGTTCGACAATTGAAGACATAAGTGTAAACATGCAAAATCTACCATGGTAGAAACATGGACAATCTTACTAATGGAATTAGAAATCTAATCGACAATGAATATAAGGAAAATTCTACATAGACTTCTTTTTCCTAGATTTTCAGCGAGTTAGTCTTAATGATGAAGTTAAAATAAAATTGAGAGTTAATATGGAGGGGAAAAACTATATATCCTTTTTCCCTTAATGTTAACAGTGAGCTAGTTACTTATCAGTATTTTGGTGTTTCAAGGAACCATTTTAAAACTAGTAAATGATGAACAACTACTTACATGGAAATGGCATGTTATAATTAAATGGAATAATTGGATTCTCAAATAGATGAAACCCAATCAAAAATCAAACAAAAGTTAATAACCCTTGCTCATGCACATGCTTTGGTAACTTCTCAACAAATGTTGTAATTAAAATTTTCATGAATATGAAAATTCGACAATCACTGTAAAGATAACCTCACTATCATTAACAATCAATATACATATTTATATAAACAAAACATAACACAAATTACTATTATCTAACAAATTTTCTGAGGTTATGTAAGATGTCCAATAGAAGCTTGATATCCTCGTGGGTAGCGCAATTTTCAATGATTGACCATAACCGAAACAACAATCCCTGATAACCATTACTTATTCTCGATCATAGCTAATTTGGATTAATTTCAATAATAATTTGGATCAAGAAAGATAGCATACATTGTTCTAACATAACTAAGGTAAAGCTTAGATTATGAAAATTGATTTATTTATTTATTGATAAGCTGGATTGGGTAAAGGTGGACAATTATGTAAGATCTCCTCGAGCCTTTTCCAATATTGAAAGTTGAGATACTGAAACAACAAGATTAGTAATTTCTAGCAAACATAATAAAAAGGAAAAAAGAAGTTAAAGGGACTGGATATCAATATTCAAAAACAAAAATTCCAAGAAAATTTCTTATCTGACACGCTAGAGAATTACGAAACTAACCAAAAGTCACCCAAAAACTAGAAATATTTTTTTGCATGAAGGTTTTGTCAAGATGATAATATAGAGTCTTGGAACATGAGAATGACGACAGATGCTTAAAAATATTACAACAATCAATTTATTAGTAATTTAAATGATAATCAACAATAGGATTGAGAAGTAGATCCTAAGAATTCCCAAATCAAGACAACCTATATGTGTTAATTGGCCTAGAGCCAAGGCCAAGGTAAATTGGAGAGTCAATTGTTGACCCTTTCGAAAGGATTGATACACGATTTAGTTAATAAAATCACTAACACTAACACCAGTGTTTGACCATATAGGAAACCTTATCCAAATTCTTAATAATATAGTTGTATTGCATCACCTACTAAGGTAAATCCACATTCTACTAAAAAATTAACAATCCAATGGTTGTCCCACAATCAATGCTCGACCAGCGAAGGTACAGATGCGACGAGCGAACAAATTTATTCGCTGACGTGTCATTTTATAGGTTCTGAGACTGTTCCTCTATCTATTTTATATCTTCTTCATTGCACCTTCCTTAATATCACTAGCCTATCATAATAATCCATTTATTCAATAGCTTTGGGAGTACTATTATTTTTTGTTGCCCCCACTTCAGTCCTACAATCTTTTTCTTTTATACCGAGCCCTTCTTTAATTTGGTTCTCTTCAATTTCTTTCTTGGAGGTAGAGGGATGATCTCTAATTTACTGAAGAAAATAATCATTTTTATGGTCGTCAAGGATTTCTCCCTATTCTGTCTCTATAGGAACTATAGCTTTATATTAAACTTTCACCTTTTCCATTTTCTAGTCCACTTTCTCCTTTATCTTATAAATCATTTTGCTATTTTATATTCTTATATTAATATGAGCGATCGATTTATTTTGGACAGGTACTTGCACTATAGGCAAAGTTGATTCTTCATTATTAGATATGGTTCTAGTCTTGCAATCTTCAATATGATGGCCTAGCTTTCTATACCTTAAACAATAATGAGGAGCTTGATCGCCTTTAATAGGTTGCCAAAATCCATACTCTCCAAAACCAATCCATATCCTATTTGGTCGAGGCTTTAAGAGATTCATTTCAACACATACACGAGCAATACTTAGTCTAGAGCATCTCAAAGTATGATTATCTAACTTTAGAGGAGAACCTACAACTTGAGAAATTGAGAAAAGGGCTTCTTTTGCAAACAAATTCACTAGAAGGCCATAAAAGTTGATTCAAGCAGGTACTAATGGACTTTCTTGATCCACCGTAAATGATGGAGACCATTTGAACGTTCGCATGGTTTTTTTACCTACATACCACAAATCCTTTATCCATAGCCTTATAAAATCCTTTTCACAATTTACTTTGTTAAGGATATGTTTTTTTATCGAGTAGTCCAATTTGATAGGTTACTTTCAAGCCAAATGATTCAATGTTTTTATGAATGAAGTCCATAACTTGCTATGTGAGAATTTACCTACAATTGTGTGCCTGAAAGGAGAGGCCAGAATATTCATTTGATCATGGGAGAAGATAATAGCTGGTTCACCTTTGTATTTTTACAGTGGCTAAATTTTAATTGCGTGGGGAGTTTGTGATCCCTTCAACACATATGCAAATGATTTAAAGAACTAGTAAGAAAAGATGGTAAGAAATGGCAGTAAGAATATCATTTTTGATCCTCGTATATTCGACTATCTTCTTGTCATTGGAACAATTCCTTTGTCATATTCTTGAGGCGATCATTACTAATCAATATCTATACTTTTCCTCGTTAGAGTGCCCTTCTCTCTCTATTTTTATCTAATTGATCTAATATTTCACTTTTGTAGATGGCTTTGACATGCCTTCATGGTTTGACTGCTTGAGTTGCTTATGACAACAGTAAGTTTTTCTTTTAATCCCTTTTATCACCTTAAATCAATCCTTCTCTTTTGATCTACGTTTGAGTGCTTCAGTTTATTTTGATATGCAATCACATTGAAATATAAAATATTACAGGATTCTTAAAATTATGTTTTTCGTGTTGGTGTTGGTATGATATTTTAATGTTTATACACTTGCGTGAAGTGCATTTTCTTTTTTCATATATGTCATTTATGATCTATTCATCTTAATGGATGTTGATTTTCTTCTTCTTTTTATGTATCACCTGTGAAAATCTCTTTATTTGTGAAGGTGGGTAGTGAGTAAGTTGAGAACGATACTAGTGTATGAAGTTTGGATTACCTTAGAGAGGTGTGACATGTTACCTGCTTTCATAGGTGCATTGTAATGGTGATAACATGAGTCTGGCCATAGAGAGTGAGTGATGAAGGGTGAGAACATAGGCACACACAAAAATAAAGAGATATACGAAATGTTAGGATGGGTTAAGGGCCCTAAAGGTCATCAGAATAAAAAAATACTGATAGCTACTGAAGAAAAAGAAACCTTGACTGGTTAAACACTAAGATAAACAATAAATACCATGTCTTAGTAACTATGGATGATTCCAATTCACATTTATTACTATAACATTAACCCAAAATAAAATGAAATTTTTACCAATTGGTCCCGTTTACTAAGTTCAGAAATCACATCATGAAATAAATTTTTCACAAAGTTTTTTTTATTGAAAATTGATGAATACAATGTATAAGACTACTCTTATATAAACGTACCATAATGGAGTAATTTTTGACATTCCTATTATTTGAAACCTTTTCCTTATTCTTTTATTTATGGATTGGATGTGCTTGTGCATATAGGTATATACGAGTCCGCAAAAGGGATTTATGAGGAAATGTTGCCCGAAGTCCACACGCATCTAAAACGTCATGATAATCAGGTAAGGAATTCGTTATTTAAGTAAGTGATAGGACACTTGACTTTTGCCCCCCCCCCCCCCCCCCCCACCCACCACACACACAAGTTTAGGATGCAATTGATGATATTATCAGAACTTTTTATATATTGAACTTTGGCCCTCATTTTAACATTTTTGTTAGTTGACCATTCCATATCATAGCAAATGATCAATATACTTTTTAGTTTAACCACGTACCATATGCTTGTCAATCTAAAGTAAGTATATAATTAGATAATGCCTTTGAATATTTTGGTTATTTATATTGGGCAAACTATGAAACAGTAAAAACTGAGTGCCAAAGTCCAATAACTGCAAACTTGTGGGTTTAAAAGTCACTTCTAAAGTAAGTATCTAATTTAGTTTTTTAAAATAAAATTAGATTTAATACAATTCTAATTCTTTCTATTAAATTTCAGGTTATATGGCATATTATCACTTTGGAGGTTGCTAATATGAGGCTGCTTATATGGAACACTGATAGTCAGGGACATTTGGAAATTGGAGTTGGGTTGGGTGATTTTAGTTACTACTTTTTTATATTCTCAGTTAGACATTTGTAGTTGGATTGCATAATTTCTATTACTACTTCTTTGTTTATATATAACGGATGAATTTTAGTAGTACTTTATATATGAAATTATTTCTCATTTTAATTTAGTTTCTAGCTTCTAATTATGAGTTGGATTTTAATTGACATTTTGCTCATGTTAGGGGTTGTGGTTATAGGTCGAAAAATGTCTTGATATTCTGTACATGTTGGGTTGTTGTATTCAGATGATGGAATTTCTATGGATGAGGCCTTGTTGGTCAAATAATTTGTTTTAATTTGTATCAATATTTAACGGTTTTAAACACTAATAAAGTTCCAAACAGTAACTGTTATAAATAGTTAAAAAGCTTCAAACAGTAATGGTTATAAACACTTATAAAATATCCAACAGTAACGGTTCTAAAAACTTATAAAATGTCAAACAGCAACGGTTTTAAAGACTCATAAAATTCAAAACAGTAACGGTTTTAAACACTTATAAAATGTCAAATAGTAACGATTTTAAACACTTATAATGGGTTAACTGTAGTGCGCATACCTCCGAAAATATTAACCCATTGGACCATTACTAATTTCAATTTGTAAGTGTTTTGAACAGTTACAAAGAAATTATAACCCACTGTTTTATAACTGTTTAAAATCGTTACTATTTGATTTGTAAGTGTTTAAAACACTTATAAAACAACGTTTTTGGTGTAATGTATATCCAAGGAGGTTACAACAACAATGAAAACTATTCATACATAAAAAACATTATGAAAACTTAAACGAACTGCCTCGTTATGAACTTGAATATTAGCTAATGGTAGGATAATTTTCACACTCCCAGATTGAGTTTGATCTTATACCATTTGTGATGTCGAGGGGTTGTTATGATCGGGGTAATCAACCTTAATTAATAAAAGGAGAAACATCCACTAAAATTAGTGCAACCTCGATTAGAGGAGTTATTTACTCCATATATTCATTATTAATAGGATAGAATGCCACAACTTGAGTCTTGACAATCACAAACATGGGGAAACACTATGTATTTAAGACAATGTATGATTTAAACTACCTCAGTAAAAAAAGATGGAGGAACCACGACTAGTGTCAACTAAGGTGAAACTGGAAAAGTAACTAGATTTAAAGTTTTAATAGTTCCACCTCAGCCACCCCTATTAATAAACAATTTCAGTGCTACCCTAGCAGTACGTTGAAATGAATAACACCTAGACGAAGCATGTCTCGATGAAACTCGTCCAATATTTGATGAAGGGGGAAAACTAGGAGCTAAAATAATATCGTCTTCAATTAATTGGATTAAAATAGATTATCCTCAAAGGACTATCATCATGAATAGACACAACATCCATAAGGTGAAGAGGAGAATCCAATAAAAGGAGCAACATTTAGAAACACCTGTGTTCAAAAATAGACAAACTCAACACTTAAAGATAATTTCAGTATAAAAATTACCAAACAAGTGTGCCTCGTGAGGAAGCACGGGTTGATCGCTTAGGGTATAAGGACCTACCTTATCACCAAGGAAGTGAGTATTAGAAAAATCTTACCAATATTGTGGTAAATTTCCAAGAAAAAGTTAGTTTAAAAAATATCATCATGATTTTGACGAGCCACTACCATGTTTATGCACTAAAAATCTCATTGTGATTTTGACGAGTCACTAGCATGCATAAGCACTAATAATCTTATCGTGATTTGAATGAGTCACCAAGAAAGTGCCTATTAAAAAATTTCATCGTGATTGGACAAGCCACGAGCATATGTATGTACTAAAAATCTCATCGTGATTTGGAAGAGTAACAATCCTTTGTACGCATTAAAAATCTCACTGTGATTTGGTCGAGTCACCAAGAAGTATATAATTTAAAAATCTCATCCTGATTTGGGAGGGTTGTTAGCATTTGTATGACTAAAAATCTAGTTATGATTTGGATGAGTCACTAGCATCTGTATGCAATAATAATCTTGTTGGGATTAAGAAAATTCACTAGCATGTGTATGCACTAAAAAATCTCGTAATGATTTGGACAAGTCACTAGAATACGTATGAACATATTGATGGTTCATTGTCCCACAGAAATTTAGAAAATAGAGAGAAAATGATGGTTGCATAAATAAAGGGAGCTTAGAGCTTAGTGTTTACAAATTGTGATTTGTCGATTGAAAGTATTTTGAATGGTGGTTGTCCGATTAAAAGTGTTTTCAAACTATGGTTTTCCATTTTAAGGTGTTTCGAATTGGGTGTTTATCGGGTCAAGACATTTGAAACTGTGGTTCATCATTTCAAAATGTTTCGAACTGTGGTTCATCGGTTCAAAGTGTTTTAAATTGCATTCATCAGTCAAGATGTTTGGCAAAAGGGTTTCTTAGTTCAAGTTATTTCATATAATGATCAATCATCTCAATATGGTTTGAACTATGATTGGTTGGTTTAAGATGTATCGCAATAGAATTTCTCTATTCACAATGTTTCGTGTGCAAATTTCTTGTTTGCACCACAACTTCTCTATAAAAGGGAAAACATATGAGGGGCTTATAGATAAATATCCTCATTAAATAGAATTGCAGATCAACGTAAAGATGATCTTAATAGAATATTGAGGAATCTAGCCACAGAAAGCTATTTAGATTCACCATTTACTTTATGAGTTTGTTATGTATTTATGAGATGTATTGTATATATGAGCGATGTTATATTATTGAGATGAGAATATTTGGTACCAATGGTGGACCAGGTCTGGGAGAGATTCCGTGCTCTATAGAGTAACCTCACTTGGGAATCTTTGAGGGAACTATTTTGGAGTATTGAGAAGCAGGACAATGCTAAGTCATGACCTAACCATTTTAGGTACACCAGGTAAAACATCCAACTTTGCCCCAAAGAGAACATTCGAGAAACCTCGAGCTTTCCCAATTGTCTACTACTGAGTTTTGGTGACAAATTGTGTATATTTACATCTCAAATAAACTTACCTCAAACAGTGGTAGCTTGGTGAGCAGCGGGTTAGTTCGTTACTGATGCACTATGGCTCTGTTGACATAACAGTTGGTTACTCGAGATTTGAATCAACATTTAATTCATTTGACATGTTGGGTATGGTAGACTGACACAACATTTAATGCACTTGTGGTTCCACAAGTGTATTTTCAATTATAATAGTAGTAAACCCGCGCGATGCGCGGGAGTGATACATATGTACGCACATTAAATTCATACAATTTGGTTTTTCCAATGTGAGTAGTTAATTAGAAAAAAATATAGTTTCAAATCCAATTATAATAATAAAAAAAAGATTGTGAATAGTTAATTTGTACAAAGTTTAAAAATTTATATCCGTTTTCCAAAGAGATAGATAAATTATGATTTAAAATAGTTCCAATCACGGCATTACATGATCAGTAAGAAAAAGGTTACAAACCCTTTCAGAAAACATATTAAATAAAATTTCCAAATGAACAAAACAAAATGGATATCTGCTAAATGGGGCAGGTGAAGTTGTTGGAGTTAACTTTAAGGAATATAATAACCAATAACTCTAATATCCAAGTTGTACCTATTGATCTCAATAATAGGGAAAACTTGATTTCAATAGGAAAACTTCATAATTATGCCCCATCTCCCTTATAAATCCGCTAGCCTAAACCATGGCTTCGAAGACCTGAAATCCACCAAAATCTGACCTTCAAACTCCGGTGGTACCAACATCTTAAAACCCATCCCACCAACACCAACTTAAACCTTTTCCTACCCACTTTCAGCCTAAGCCATGGCTGACCCCAAACCTGAAATCCCTATACCACTGCTCCGGAGACCTGCGACCACAGTTCCATAAACTCCATCCATCATAACTTTCATTCAATCATCGACCAACACCCAAACCCATCCAACCAAATCCAATACCCGAACCCAGAAAAAATCGAAGATGCCACCGCTGTATAGAGGAACATAACTAAAAAAATTAAAATGATAACTGAATATAAACAACAACACAAATAAAGAAGTAAAATGAGAGGGAAAAAACAATGTGGAGATGGGTTTTAAAATATAAAAAACACCAAATGAATGGATTTAATAAAAAAACAAAAATGTAGGGTAAAAACAACTAAAAAATAGATATATGAGCAACTGGATAAAGGAGAATATTTGAAATACTTTAACTTAGATGAAGATGAGAGAGAGAGAGAGAGAGAGAGATTAAAGTTTAGAAAATAGCTAGTGAAATTTTGAGATTGGGCAATTACACTATGACAGAATAAGATAATATATTAACCAATAGGGCATGGATTGGAAATGGTTGAGATGTCTTTGTGATGGAAAACATTTGGGTTATTCGATGAGTGAGAGCCTAAAACTTTTGCTTATGCGGATAAGAGGAGAGGGAATATTTGAGATGGGTTTTTAAGAGAGAAATTAAAAGGCAAAGGGAAGAGGAAGACAAAAATAAAGAAGAGAAATAGTTTGCCGTGAGAGATGTGAAAGGTTGGTTAGAATGGAGGAGAGAAAAATAAAATAAAATATGAGGTGTGCCACATGGATAGGTTGTTTGATCATCACAAATAAATAGCTTGTATAACATTTTTATAGCTATATAGAGATATGCACCCCAAGATACCCTTTGAGAAAGGAGGGACTTTTGAGAAAAAGAGTGGACGTGATCTTTGAGCAAAAGTACCACTTTAAGAGAGTTATTACAACCGGAAAGAATTTACTTTCGACCACTAATGCTTTACCCAATTCCTCTCAAGAACATAAGAATTTATTGAGCTTTGACCATTGCTTTTTCATTCCTTGGTGTTTGAGTTGCCTGCACGAGGTGTCTCTACAGTGCTTATTTTTCTCTCCCACTAGCTAATTGTTTACTAGGTTCATTTATTATTCTAAACAAATTGTATTTATTGGTTGTAATTGAGTTATACATGAGATTTTATGAGTTATACACTTTAGTTTATTCCTTACCATTTGGGAGTGAATTTATTTTTATTATTATCATTACCATTAATACGGGTTATGCCTCCGTTTATCTTTAAACACCCTAGCACATTAGATAACTACTCTTATTCATTTGGCGACTCTACTAAGGATGTATTCTACTAGAAATGGCCAATTATAACATGAACCTCACATTGAATGTAAGTGATAAACTGTAATGATGACCTCATGTACAATTTCATTCTATGCATAATGAGTACCTTATGTACAATCTCTGACACGAGATAAATTGTAAAATACAACTACCTTTAATATAATATAAGATGAATACAAATAATTGAGTGAGCTATACTTCTTGATTTCTACATCCTACGAATGTTGATTTGAAAGTCTCTAGAGATACTACTCCAACGAACAATCCAAGACTACATTAATAACAACGGCCTAAGACCGGTAAAAAATAGATTCAACAACAACGTAAACTGTAATACCCCATATTTTCATGGCTTTTAAATTTAAGGATTTATTAAATTTAATTGATAAATTAATTTAATTTTAATCCGAAATGTTGTTTTAAATATTTACTAGCGTGACAAGAGTTAGTAATTATTGGGAATATATTATTTGTTGCATATTACTGGATGAGTATAGTAATATATGATATTTATTTTTATAATATTGTCATGTGTGAATTAGATGACAATTGTGGAAATTTAAGTCGGGATGCGCCTGTGTTGTGTCGGGACTAAATGTGGATTAATAAAAGTGAATATTTTATAGGTTGTTCGTATGGTCATTTTGAGTGTGCCAACGCGTCCGGAAGGGTCGAGATAGTCAGAAAAGTATACCCGGGGGTTTGATTTGGGTCTCGGGGCGTTTTTAGGCCTAATTAGTACCCCGGGAGGGCATTTTAGTCATTTTGTATTTTTGCGTAATTAAACCCACGAAAATTAAAGGGGTTATCTCAGATGTTTAGGTTATCTCCTAGGGTTAGATAACTCAAAACACTAGAACGACCATTGGAGAGGAGAGGAGAGAGCTCTCAAGGCATTCCAAGACTCAAAACTCATCCGTTTACACCGCGGCAACCGCCAATGAGTAGATCGCGAGACAGGGAACGCAACCACACCAAATTCAACACCAAAGCAGATTTCTGAAAATCCCAGGCAAGTGTTTATCTTGCTTATTTCGTTGATGCATCATCCATATTAGTTTAGGAGTTATTAGGATGAGATTTATGGAAGAAAAACCTAATTTAAGATGGGAAATTTTCATGTAGTGATGATTTATATGATATTCTGGAAACCCTTTGTCATGTAAAGGATTAAGAGTTTGATTAAGAAAAGAGTTCTAATCAGATACAAACACAAAAAAAAAATTATTTCGGACGATCGGACCGTTGGAATTGGATGAAATTTTACAGAGAATTATATGAAGACGAGAGGAAGCTACAGAAAAAAAATCAGCTCGATCGGACCGTTCAATATTTTTTAATATTTTATTTGCTAGACAATTTTATGTTTTGAGGACTCTTAGAGATAATAAAAATTCAATTAAAAATCCATTTTAATTCCGATATCGAAACCGTTTGAAATTCTCATCTTTGAAAATAAAATTCAAAATCCTTTAATGTAAGGCGAAATCTATATTTTTGGGATATTTTGCATAAGGGATAATGTAAGTATATATTAAAGGGGAAATACACGTAAGAGAGAGTTACGTTGGAACATAAATATATATCTACTAAATTGTACATTTGGAAGAATAGAGTCCATGAGGGTTACGTAGTAAGTTGGAAAAATCCTTCGAATTAAAGTTAGAAACGAACCATTATACTTGATAAATAATAATGGGAAAATAAGGATAAATTTTGTGAATGTGGGTTATTGGATAAACCTAAATTGATATAATAAAAGTGGTATATTTATATGATTGTGTATGCATATATTATATACTTGTGAAAATCATGCCCGCGCTACTTGCTATCCCTGAGGTTACCGCGCTGGGACGATCTTATCTCGTGTGCCTTATGGGGGATATTGACTCGTACCCTAGAAGATAGGAATCCTAGGTACAGGCTATCGAATCGGTAGTCACGGTCCTAAGAGACGTGAGGGTATGTACTGACCTCTTGGACTTGGAAACTATGCTTATTTATACAGTTCGAGAGTGATTCCGAGCTTGTATTCACTTTAGTACGATTGATACGGGGATTGGATAGCAGAGTATGCCCGCACTATAGTTTTTATGTGGGGTGCTGTTATGATATATATATTATACGAGTAGTTAATATATATATGAAATTTTGAAATCTGGAACTGCCTACTGTGATTTGATATGTAGGACATGGTTGATGACTCAAATTATAAATAATTGTTTTGAGAAACTATAATATGACACTGGAAAACTTTATTGATTAATAAAGTTAAAAGGAGAACCTTGTTTACAAATTGAAATCTTACGTTTTAAATACTTGTGTTGTTCAGTTGTAAATCCTGCGAATAACACAAGATAAGTTATATCATTGGGGAAAGATAGTGTGGTATATGACGAGATAGACCATTGGGAAGGTTAGTGCGATAGGTGTGCACATTAGAAGAGAGGTGAGAATTTCTCAAGAGAGTGTCGCACTAATATGTTGTTGCATTAGCCTGTAATCAATTTAAGTACTTGTTAAACGAATTTTTTAAATCATATACACTATCGGGCTCTGACCCGTTTCTATTTCTCTTTCTCTCTTGTATATATATATATATATGTATATATTACAGGTGCCCCGCCACAGGGGCGTCTTGCATAGGGTCCTTTGGCAGGAACGCGCTGCAGCTTAGGTGGGAGTTGCAGGCCTGTTGTTTAGACGACTTCATCCATTTGATTCTACTCCTAGCATGTTCATTATTGTGGCATGTGTCACCCTTTCCATTTTTCAGTTGTTATTTGGATATTGTACTTCATCTATTTTTAGTATTGTCACTTTGGGATTTATTAGATTCTGGATGGTTTAATTTAAGTTTTATTGTTAGTAGCCAGTTGTTGAATGTTAAATTATTGGATTGATTGTTTAATAAAATAAATAAATATAATTTGAAAGGAATGTTAAAAATGGTTTTGACACTTAGCTTAATTAATTAGGGTGTTTAAATTGGAACGACAGTGATGCTAAGAATGATCCAACTGTTCACCTTGATTTTAATTTAATAAAGGAGTGATCGCCCGGTATTTAATTAGGCGGGGTGTCACATAAACAACACGTTTACAACGAATAAGAATTTAACTAAAGTTGGGCCACAACCATAAGAATAGTGATACATATCCCTCACGTATTAAGTGGACTTTAAGTCATTCTCTATTACCCAACACAAACAACCTAACATAAACATTTGGTTCTACTCCCAAACCCATATTTGACCCATGTGAATAACATCTTAGTCCAATATTTTTTACTTTTGCATTCTTTAATTAACCCTGTGTTTTAAGAATCATTTATTTTACGATAATCTTTTACCTTATGCGCATCTCGTTAATTAATAAATGTATTTCTAACCGACTCTAGATATGATTCTAAACACGTTTCTTAGGTCTACAAGTTCTAAACAATCTCATGCCACTAATGTAGAATATACATCTCCACTATATTTATTATATTAATCTGAAATCATAAATTTATAGTTGTACCTCCCTTGTATAAATCATATACATATCAAGTATAAGACATAAACTGATACGACCCCTTAAGTACTGTAACATAGAATCACGTAAACTAGAGAAATACAATCTCTACATCTAACCTCAACATAAGCATGGTCTTAGACATGTACAAGTAAATAGGATATTCATGAACTTGCAAAGAAAAGCACGAAATGGTATCCCTATTGATGGTGGGGATCACTCATGCATATTAGGTATATTTATCGATCGTTCCAACCTAATAACCTCACATAATCATTAGCATAGGGGAAATCACCATGCCTCCGTATAAAATGTACAGACCCCATACCCAAGGATGTACAAGGGGATCCTCCCGTTAGTCCTAGACTTATGTAGATTAGGTTAAAAGGACTTATGTAGATCCGGTCACATCAGTGGGGACACCATATGCAGTCAACATCGTATGTGTCACATTGAACCCCGCCTAGTACAACCCCCGTGTGCAAACACATCACACTGGTGTGATTGCACATAAATCAATTAAACAAGTACGACCCTAGGCAGCCGAGCCAAACAAACAAGTATAAACTTTACTCAATTGCATTACACGTAAGTCTCTTATAATTGTTTGTTAATATGCACGTCAAATATAATATATCATATATAATATTATCCATAATTTCAAAGCCTCCTAAGTCTAAGTGTATTGTCACAGATATCTGTGACACCCCGCCTAATTAAATACCGGGGATCACTCCTTTATTAAATTAAAATCAAGGTGAACAGTTGGTTCATTCTTAGCATCACTGTCGTCAAAATAAAATTTCCAATTTAAACACCTTAAATAATTAAGCTAAGTGTCAAAAACCATTTTAGATATTACTTTCCAAAATTTATTCAAAACCAATATTTTAAAACATTACATAATTCACAATTTAAAGAATCACACAACAATTATCCTGTAACTTATAATCCCAAAGAGTTAACCATTCAACAAATAAATCCCAACATTAGAACTTAAAGGAAAAACATCCTGACAGTAATAAAAATCCAAAGTGAAAATACTGGAAATAAATGAATTACAATATCCAACAAAACCACTGAATAATGGAAAAGGGAGACACATGCTCAACTGATAAAATAAATGCTAGGAGTGGAATCAAGAAATGAGGTCATCTCAGCAAGAGGTCTGCAACTCCCACCTAAGCTGCAGCGCGTTCCTTCCGAAGGATCCTATGCAAGACGCCCCTATGACTGGGCACCTGTCATATATACATATATATACAGGAAAGAAAAGAAAATGGAAACGGGTCAGAGCCCGATAGTAAAAACGATTTAAAATTGTTTAGCAAGTATTTAAAATGTTTACTGGCCAATGCAACAACATATTAGTGCAACACTCCCTTGAGAAATTCTCACCTCTCTTCTAATGTGCATGCCTATCGTACTAACCTTCCCAACGGTTTAACTTATCTTATCTTATGTCGCTCGTAAGATTTAAACTAACAATTTCAACGGTTTAAGAGGTTAATTTCATTTAACAACATAGTTCTCCTTTAACCTTATTTACTTAATAGAGTCTATCCGCAATATATTATACTTTTCAAATTCCTATTCTCAATTTGAAATAATTAATCATTTCTTACTTGCCATACACACAGTAGATAGTTCCAAAATTCCATAATTTAGATACATATATATTAAACACTCATATAATATATATTTTCTAACGGTACCCCACATAATAATTATGGTGCGGGCATACTCTGCTATCCAGTCCTTGTATCACTCATACTAAGGGAAATACAAGTTCGGAATCACTCTCGAACTGAATTAATACAAACATAAACAACATTGAGGCGAAGCATAGATTCCAGGTCTCTAAGAGGTCAACACATGCCCCCACGTCTCTAAGGACCGTCTGAACTATCGATTCGATAGCATGTACTGAAGGATTTCTATCTTCTAGGGCATGAGTCAATATCCCCCATAAACGTCCCATCGAGATAAGACTGTCCCAGCGCGGTAACCTCAGGGATAGCAAGTAGCGCGGGCATGATTTTTACACGTATATAGTATATGCATAAACACAGTCATCTAATATACCACTATTTCCATATCAAATTTAGGTTCATCTCATAACCCATAATTATGACATTTGTTCATATTATTCGTTATTTAGTTATCACGTATAACATTTACCTCTTTTCTTAATTTGTGAGATTATTCCAACTTATCAAGTGACATTCGTGAATCTCTATACTCCCAAGTGTGATTTTAGTAGGCACTCATTTATTTACCAACGTAACTACCTTACTCGTCTCCCCCTTTTTATCCTAGTTCCATTGTCCCTTATATGTAAACATCCCCGAAAAATGTAAATCTCATCTTACATTAAAGATTTCATATTATCAATAAGTCCTACTGGTCTTCTTTATCTCCCAAAATATTTTAATAAGGATGTCCAAATATTATTGTACCTTTAAATTAAATTCAACTATTTAGAAGGGGAATTATGAATTTTGTCAGGAGGGGTCGATCGATCGATGCGTCGATTGATCAACACTCCTGGTTTGATCGATCGATCGATCAAAAAAGTATGGGGAATTCAGCAGATTAACAGTTACGGGTTCTATCATCCAACATCATCCAAATACGGATTTTAAAAACTCAAACTCCTAGAAATTTGTACTAAAAACATTATAAACCCAAACTAACAATCTTCTATGTAAAGCATGTGAATTTTCATCAATAACGATGGATTAAAGGGCCAAAACTTATATAAATCTTATGAACCCTAGAAATTTCTTTAACTTTGTTCTAATCAACCTTTTTCCAGAATTTATACTTCTAATCCATCATAAATCCGTGGTTCAACCTCTACATATGAAGGGGATTTCTAGATTATCATTTATATCATTACTACATGCAATTTTCCTATCTCCAACATGGGTTTTCTTCTATGAAACTCTTCCTAATCAACCCTAGACTAACATGAATGATGCATTGACGAAATTAAGCAAGATAAATACTTGCCTGGGGATTCTTGGTCTCTGATCATGGATTTAATTACCCAAAATTTCGAAATGTCCAAAACGCCCTCCCGAGATGCTAAATAGGCCTAAAAATGCCTCGAGACCCAAATTAAACCCCCCGGTACAAATTTTTGACTATCTCGACCCTTCCGGACACTTTGGCACACTCGAAATGATCATACGGGTGACTTATAATTTATTCATTTTTATTAATCAATATTTAGTCCCGACACGACACAAGCGCGTCCCGACTTAAATTTCCAAAATTGTCATTTTATTCACTCGTGAAATTTAATAGAACCAATATCATATATTACTTCGCTCATTAGTAATATTCAACAAGTTTCCCATACTTACTAACTCACATCACGTTAGTAATTATAAAAATAATAAATTTCCGAATTTATATTAAATTAATATCTCACATTAAATTTAATAAATCCCCAAATTTAGAAAGCATGAAAATACGGGGTATTACATACTTCCCCCTAATAACGGAATTTCGTCCCGAAATTCAAAAAATAAGGCATACCTGGTAAGAATAAATCTGGGTATCTCTCACGCATATCTGCCTCGTGCTCCCAGGTGGATTCCTCCACATTATGATGCTCCCACTGGACCCGTATAAGTGGAACTACCTTCGACCTCAATCTCCTCTCACTATGGCCTAGGATAGCCACTGGTCTCTCCTCGTAAGAGCTGTCAGGCTGTAAGTCTATCTCTTCTATCGCGATGTGGATGTGGGCCATATCATCCCGAAGGTATCGTCTCAACGACGAGATGTGGAATACATCGTGGATGCGATATAGACGCTCTAGTAGTCCCAATCTGTATGCTACCGGCCTAATCCTCTCGATAATGGTAAATGGTCCCACGTATCTCGGGGCCAATTTCCCTTTCTTCCCGAACCTCATCACTCCTTTCATAGTAGATACACGTAGTAATACTTGGTCCCCCACATTAAACTCCCGGAAGAACCGTTTCGCATCGACGTAGCTTTTCAACATATCCTGGGCTACCCGAATGCGACTCCTAATAATCTCAATCCTCGCGGAGGTTTCCTGAATCACCTATGTTCTATGCAACTTGTTATCCCCCACCTCTAGCCAACACGTTGGGGAACGACAAGGCCTGCTATACAAAGTCTCGAATGGAGCCATGCCAATCATGAACTGATAAGAGTTATTATAAGCGAACTCCACTAGTTGAAGATGTGGCTCCCATCCTCCTCCAAAATCAAGGACACACATGCATAACATATCCTCTAACATCTGATTAGTACGCTCTGTTTTTCCATCTGTCTGTGGGTGATAAGCTGAACTTAACCTCAACTCTGTACCCATAGCCTCCTGAAAGCTCTCCCAGAAACGTGATACGAAAATTGTCTCTATCTGACATAATATTCAGGGGTACCCCATGTAATCTGACAATCTCAGCAATAATCAACTGAGCATACTGACCCGTGGTATAGTCTGTTCGTACCGGTAGAAAATGAGCAACCTTGGTCAAATGGTCCACATTCACCCAGATGGAATCGTGGCCCCGTTGTGATGTAGGTAACCCTGTAATAAAATCCATGGAAATACTCTCCCACTTCCATGTGGGTATTCCAATGGCTGAAGCAACCCTGATGGTTTCTGATGGTCCACCTTTACTAGTTGGCAGGTAGAACACTTGGACACGAACTCAGCAATGTCCTTTTTTATCCCACTCCACCAGTATTTCCGCCTCATATCCTGGTACATCTTATCTCCCCCAAGATGTACCGCAAATCGGGACCCGTGAGACTGGGTCATCACTGCATGACGTAAGTCTTCCCCCTTTGGGATCACCAATCTCCCATTAAACCTCAAACCCCCATCAGAACTAACAGAATAGGACTCGGAACCCTCAGCTAAAAGTTGTACAATCTGCTCCTAGCAAAATGGGTCTGCGGTCTGTGCCTGTATCACCCTCGTAACAATCTCGAGTGTCACTGTCATGACAGATATGAATGAACGGGCTACTGCGTCCTGGTGACCCAACTCTTTCCATTTTACTTTCCAGATGTCTGCCACGCCGTCTACCGGTCTACGGCTCAACGCATCAGCAATTACGTTAGCCTTCCCCAGATGGTATTGTATGTCGAACTGATAGTCCTTCACAAACTCTAACCACCTGCGCTGACGCATATTCAGCTCTCGCTAAGTGAACAGGTACTGCAGTGACTTGTGGTCTGTGAATAAGCAAAATTTCTCCCCCAATAAATAGTGCCTCCATATCCTCAATGCAAAAATGACCGCTGCTAACTCTAGGTCGTATGTGGGGTAATTCTTCTTGTGCGGCTTAAGCTTGCGGGAGGCAAATGCTATAGCCTTCTCCTCCTGCTGAAGTACTCCCCCAAGTCCCCGTAAAGAAGCATCGGTGTAAACCAAGTACTCCACGCCCGGTTTAGGTAAGGCAAGGACCGGTGCTGAAGTAAGCTTATCTTTCATCTCGTCGAAGGCCAATTGACAAGCATCATCCCAAACATATGGTACTCCCTTGCGAGTCAGGTTCGTCAATGGAACCGCTATTTTGGAGAAACCCCGAATGAATCTCCTGTAGTATCCTACTAATCCCAAGAAATTACGTACTTCCATCGGTGTCGTGGGTTGTCCCCACTCCCTCACCGCTGACACTTTACTTGGGTCAAATGCTATCCCCTGTTTAGAAACAACATGCCCCAAGAACTGCACATCCCGTAAGTAGAACCCGAACTTCTCGTACTTAGCATACAGCTGATGCTCTCGTAGAGTCTGAAGAACATGCCTCAAGTGCTCGGCATGCTCCTCCTCGGAGTGTGAATATATCAGAATGTCATCTATGAAGACGATGACAAACTGATCCAAGAACTCTCTGAACACTCGGTTCATCAAGTCCATGAATACGACTAGAGCATTTATGAGTCCAAATGGCATCACTCTGAACTCATAGGAGCCATATCTTGTCAAGAAAGCAGCCTTCGAAACATCCTTCTCCCTAGTACGTAGATGATGGTACCCCGACCTCAGATCTATCTTCGAAAATAAAGTTGCTCCCCTCAGCTGGTCAAACAGATCATCGATTCGAAGCAACGGATACTTGTTCCATATCGTGACCTTGTTCAGTTCCCGGTAGTCCACACATAACCTCAGAGAACCATCTCTCTTTTTCACAAACTAAATTGGAGCACCCCAAGTGAGGTACTCCTGTGAATGAAGCCCTAACCTAATAGCTGCTCTATTTGATCTCATAACTCTCACATCTCCACCGGAGCCATACGGTATGGAGCGCGTGCTATAGGTCGAGTATCCGGTAAGAAATCTATGACGAAGTCTATCTCTCGATTGGGGGGTAGGCCTAGTATCTCCTGAAATATATCGAAAAACTCATGAACAATTGGGATCGAGTCTAAGGGAATCACAACCTCCTTAGAGGAATCCTGCTCTATGTAATACAAATGAGCGGTCGAGCCTCCCTCTGGGCGAGGCATCGCCACTACAAACATCTCTTGCCCTGAAATGGCATAGGCAATACTCCCACCGAAATAATCTATCATGGCTCTGTAAGCTGCGAGCCAATCCATACCGTTAATAACATCATGCTCATGTATATCTGAGACTAACATGTCTGCTGGTAATACCAAGCTACCAATCTCTACCCCCACACCCTGACATATAAAGAAAATTAGCGATCCATTTCCCAATGGTGAGTCTACACATGTCATAGTGCTCTCTGTTGTGGCTAATAACCCTAAGGCCTTCGCAAAATGGGTAGCTATAAAATAGTACGTCGTCCTAGTATCAAATAAAACCCGACCCATAGTACCATGGATAGGAAATGTACCCTCAATCGCGGGTGGTGCCTGTGGAGCTGCTGCCTGGTGGATATTATAGACACGTCCGTACTGTAACTACCCCTGCTGCACTAGAGCGGATGGAATGGCTGGTAGGCCTGGTACCTGAGCTGGTGCGGGGAGGACGGCTGGAAAAAGTGGCCTCTATGGCTAATTACGAGCACCCTGCTGTTGTGGGGCCTTATCACCCTCTGGACAATCCTAGCGCTTATGGCCATGCTTGCCGCACACAAAACATCGGCCTCTGAAATTACCTCCTCTCTGACCCTGCTGACCACGGCCCTGTTGGCCGTTACCACCCCGCCACTGGCCCTATTGGCCTTATTGGCCCTGCTGCTGGCGGTGTTGGCCTTACTGGCCCTGCTGATTAGGTTGGCCCTGCTGACCCTGCCTAAATCCCCCAAATCCCTGCCGGGAATCACCTGATCGGAACCGCTTGGCAGGGTCCCCCTGATGGGAACTCTGCTCATGCTGATGAGTCTGCCCCTGTGATGTCAGTGCTCTACTAGTTCCACTACCCCATATCCTACCCTACTGGTCGGACTCTCCTGCCCGCTTGCTTCCCTCCAAATGGAAGCGGTGATCTTGGCAGTGTAGTAAAGCAGCATTGAGTACATCTGTGAAGGTACTCAGAGATAGATACCCTATAAGGTGCTGACGGATCCTCCAAGCTAACCCGTCCGCAAACAACAATATCTTCTTTCCCTCAGTGGGTGTCTCATCTGGCACTATAGTGAGAAGTCTTGTGAACTCCTCTGCATACTCAACAACAGTGGAATTTTCCTGCTTCAAGTTCAGTAACTTTCGCCTCATCTCAGTTTGCACGGCGGATGGAAAATACTTGCGATCAAACTGCTCCCAGAATGACTGAATTGGGATAATATCCCTCTCCTCTAAGGTGGTGGTGGATTCCCACCACTGCAAAGTGGCTCCACTAGCTTAAATGAGGCCAACAACTGTTTTTGCACGTCCGTACACTCATACATACGCAGATGCCTCTGGATATCTTTCTTCCATTGGATGACGATGATGATATCTGAACTACTCGAGAACTCAGGGGGATGCGCCTTCTGAAAGGCATCCCTAACCCGCTCCCATGCTGATGGAAGCTGTGCAGGTACTGGCGCCACTGCCTGAATATGGGGTGGAGCCTGCTGTACTACCGCCAACGTGGTATTCATCGCTTGACCAACAATAGAGCCTACCTCATTAGCATTATTATTCCCTGAGCCGGAGCTGCTGGTTGCTCGCCTTGGGCACGCCTATCCTTTGGTGCACGTCTCAGAGGCATCTGGAACGTGAAGAAATTTATTAGTCTTACAGTTATTATAAAATCTCAAATAGCTGAAGACGTAATCGTAAAAGAAAGAATACAACATTCCCAAAATAGAGCTCTATAACAAAAATGTTAAGCTGAAAGCGAAATAATCCCTACAGATCCTAAGGACACTAGAACCTGATGCTCTGATACCACCTGTGACACCCCGCCTAATTAAATACCGGGCGATCACTCCTTTATTAAATTAAAATCAAGGTGAACAGTTGGTTCATTCTTAGCATCACTGTCGTCAAAATTAAATTTCCAATTTAAACACCCTAAATAATTAAGCTAAGTGTCAAAACCATTTTAGATATTACTTTCCAAATTTTATTCAAAACCAATATTTTAAAACTTTACATAATTCACAATTTAAAGAATCACCCAACAATTATCCTGTAACTTATAATCCCAAAAAGAGTTAAACATTCAACAAATAAATCACAACATTAGAACTTAAAGGAAAAACATCCTGACAGTAATAAAAATCCAAAGTGTAAATACTGGAAAGAAATGTATTACAACATTCAACAAAACAACTGAATAATGGAAAAAGGGTGACACATGCCCAACTGATAAAATAAATGCTAGGAGTGGAATCAAGAAATGAGGTCGTCTAAGCAAGAGGCCTGCAACTCCCACCTAAGCTGCAATGTGTTCCTTCCGAAGGATCCTATGCAAGACGCCCCTGTGGCTGGGCACCTGTAATATATACATATATATACAAGAGAGAGAAGAAAATGGAAACGGGTCAGAGCCCGATTGTAAAAATGATTTAAAATTTATTTAGCAAGTATTTAAAATGTTTACTGGCCAATGCAACAACATATTAGTGCGACACTCCCTTGAGAAATTCTCACCTCTCTTCTAATGTGCACGCCTATCGTACTAACCTTCCCAACGGTTTAACTTATCTTATCTTATGTCGCTTGTAAGATTTAAACTAACAATTTCAACGGTTTAAGAGGTTAATTTAATTTAACAAAATAGTTCTCCTTTAACCTTATTTACTTAATAGAGTCTATCCGCAATATATTATACTTTTCAAATTCCTATTCTCAATTTGAAATAATTAATCATTTCTTACTTTCCATACCCACAGTAGATAGTTTCCAAATTCTAGAATTTAGATATATATATATATATTAAACACTCATATAATATATATATTCTAATGGCACCCCACATAATAATTATGGTGCAGCCATACTCTGCTATCCAGTCCCCGTATCACTCGTACTAAGGGAAATACAAGTTTAGAATCACTCTCGAACTGTATTAATACGAACACAAATAACATTGAGGCAAAGCATAGATTCCGGGTCTCTAAGAGGTTAGCACATGCCCCCACGTCTCTTAGGACCGTCTGAACTATCGATTTGATAGCCTGTACCGAAGGATTTCTATCTTCAAGGGCACGAGTCAATATCCCCCATAAAAGGCACATCGAGATAAGACTGTCCCAGCGCGGTAACCTCAGGGATAGCAAGTAGCGCGAGCATGATTTTCACACATATATAATATATGCATAAACACAGTCATATAATATACCACTATTTCCATATCAATTTTAGGTTCATCTCATAAGCCATAATTATTACATTTGTGCGTACTATTCGTTATTTAGTTATCACGTATAACGTTTGCCTCATTTCTTAATTTATGGGATTATTCCAACTTTTCAAGTGACACTCGTGAATCTCTGTACTCCCAAGTGTGATTTCAGTAGGTACTCATTTATTTACCAACGCAACTACCTTACTCGTCTCCCCCTTTTTATCCTATTTCCATTGTCCCTTATATGTCAACATCCCCGAAAAATGTAAATCTCGTCTTACATTAAAGATTTCATATTATCAATAAGTCCTACTGGTCTTCTTTATCTCCAAAAATATTTTAATAAGGTTGTCCAAAGATTATTACACCTTTAAATTAAATTCAACTATTTAGAAGGGGAATTATGATTTTGCTAGGAGGGGTCGATCGATCGATGGAAGGGTCTCGATCGATCGATGCGTCGATCGATCGACACTCCTGGTTCGATCGATCGATCAAACACGTATGGGGAACTCTGCAGATTAACAGTTACGGGTTCTATCATCCAACATCATCCAAATCCGGATTTTTAACACCCAAACTCCCAGAAATTAGTACTAAAAACATTATAAACCCAAACTAACAATCTTCTACGTAAAGCATGCGAATTTTCATCAATAACCATGGATTAAAGGGCCAAAACTTATATAAATCTCATGAACCCTAGAAATTTCTTTAACTTTGTTCTAATCAACCTTTTTCCAGAATTTATACTTCTAATCCATCATAAATCCGTGGTTCAACCTCTACATATGAAGGGGATTTCTAGATTATCATTTATATCATTACTACATGCAATTTTCCTATCTCCAACATGGGTTTTCTTCTATGAAACTCTGCCTAATCAACCCTATACTAACATGAATGATGAATTAACAAAATTAAGCAATATAAATACTTGCCTGGGGATTCTTGGTCTCTGATTTGTGCTGAAATCAGTGTGGTTATGATCCTTGTGACGTGATCTCTCGTTTGGCGGCGACGGCGGCGCAAACGGATGGGTTTTTGGCCTAGAATTCCTTGGCAAGCTCTCTCCTTCCTTCTCCAATGGCCGTCACTTGCTTTTGCACGTGTTAACCCTAGAAGGCAACCCTAAGCATCTGATATAACCTTGTAATTTTCGTGGGTTTAATTAACCAAAATTTCAAAATGTCCAAAACGCCCTCCCGGGGTGCTAAATTGGCCTAAAAATGCCCCGAGACCCAAATTAAACCCCCGGGTACATATTTTTGACTATCTCTACCCTTACGGACACTTTGGCGCACTTGAAATGACCATACAGGTGACTTATAATTTATTCACTTTTATTAATCAATATTTAGTCCCGACACGACACATGCGCGTCCCGACTTAAATTTCCAAAATGGTCATTTTATTCACCCGTGACATTTAATAGAACCAATATCATATATTACTTTGCTCATTAGTAATATTCAACAAGTTTCCCATACTTACTAACTCACGTCACGTTAGTAATTATAAAAATAATAAATTTCCGGATTTATATTAAATTAATATCTCACATTAAATTTAATAAATACCCAAATTTAGAAAGCATAAAAATACGGGGTATTACAATATCATCCATAAAAATCATTCTTAACAAATGTTACACTACTCGATGGGATATAAATGGATTTTAGACTATCAAGATTCATTTTTAAACTCTACTTAATAGGAAATTTAAGTACAATCTCATCATATATCACCAATTTCAATTCCTAGATCAAGACCTCCAACTAGGTATCACCTCTCACCTAAATTTGCACAAAAATAATTGTTTCCCTAGTTAACGGGTTATTTAAGTACAATGTCATATATAACTTCATGGCCATATATCTTAATTACCTGACTATTATCATTCTTAATGAATTTATGAACACAAAAGTTCAATCAAGGCTAAACAAGGTACAAACTAAAGTCTCCAAATCAAAATTCCCAAAATTTATTTCTACCTAGAAGTTGTTCGAACGAAGTTCCTTCTCATTTAAAATAGATCATCCAAATCACTGGAACAACACTCCAAGCCGTTCGAACAAGAATCATTGTCTCGTTCTATCCAAATTAAAATTCGTTTGAACTACATACCCAATATTTTTATGGCAATAGCCGAATCTCGTTCTAACGAATTTGACTTAGAGTTCATTATCTCTGAGAGCCAAAAACGACCGTTAGCAATCCAAAACCTAAGTCCAAATACTGTAATTGACCCTAAACTCATTATCTTTCATATATAAGTGAATTCTCAATAATACTTAACTAATCTAACATATTATATGTGATTACAACATGGAATAATGCATTTATTTCATATTATACATTATAGGACCTTAAGTTCATGTTCTACCCAAAATAATTTAGATTTAGATGAATTTTCAAATGAACACAATGTATATTACTAGATTCATTAACATATATTAGATTCAAACAATTAATATTTGATTATGATATTAGATTCATGAGATTTAACATAAAATCTTTAAAAATCATTAACATAAGATTTTAAACTTAATTTTATCATTACACCAATCTCAAAACTTAAGATTACACGATTAGGAATCATATTATAAATATTTTAATCTAGATTCCAACGACTACTATTATTATAAAATAATTACAATTAAATTCTTAATCAGTATAAACATTCCTTGGGTTGATTTACGAATCAAAGCACTAAAAATCCCCAAATCCTCTTGACCCTTGACTGCCTCTTCTCTCCCTAACCATTCGGGCTTTCCCAAATGACAAATAGATTTTAGGTTTAGTCTAATGACCTAATAAATTATCTTCTCACAAAATTAGCACTGGGCCCAAAATAAGCCTCAACCTAATGAGTCCAAATAACACTCTATATGGCTTAAAACTCTACCTAAAAGATATACTAAACCACTAGACATAAAACCTACTCTTTTAAGTCAAAATTGACTTTTTACATGTCCTAAATTTCAACACAAAATAACAAAATTTCTAATAGATTAATTTACTCATTAATTTAAGTGATAAGCCGGTAAGAGTCCAAATAACTAAATTTTAATTATTAATTAATTCGATGTGACTCAGTATTATAAGAAACTATTTCATAATCGTTGGATTTCGATACCAAGGGATAATCCAAACAAGGGAGCAATTGACACCTGGTCCTGACCATTCAATAGTCCCCCATAATATTAAGTCACTACCAAACATTTAATTAGTCCATTACCATGTATTACGTTCGATTTTAAACATGAGTTATACATCATTTATAAAATATGTAGCGATATCACATCTCACACCACACACACATAATTAATTTTCCCGGTTAAATAAAGCATATAAAATACTGGCTATTACAATTATTGTGCTACAACACGTTTGGTCTGAGGCTAAGGGATCTTATTAATTGACTAAGTTAGGTAGTAGTGTCTCTAAAGGTACCTTGTTTGGATTTTTCATGCGAACTGTCCTATGCCTAAAGCTTAGTAAGGGTTAGGAGTTGAGAAATTATTGTACTCTTCCAAAATTTGGTTTAGTAATTTTTATGTCACTTATTGTGGAGAAATAGGGCATCGAGCAGTGAGATGTATCGAGTTTCAGAGGCAGAAGGCCAAGGAATTGCAATATCGAAAGCACGGAGGATCATTCTCCCCACCAATTTCATTGGTGGGGCAATATCAGGAAGATTAGAATGGTGATTAGTAAGGTATTAGGACATGCCTTTACTTTTTGGTTGATCCTAAAATATAATTGATTATACATATGTATACACACGTATGTGATATTTGTAAGGTACCTACATGTGGTATTAGGTGTATGGTCACCCCAGTCGTGGCATACCACGGAATGCCTACGTCTGCCCTATTTCTTTATTTTGAGGTGATGCTTGTAGGGGTTAGTTATGTATAAGACTATAGTATTTGTGAAGTTTACTTTATGAAAAGATTCTTTAGGGAATTCCGAGGATGAAAGTCGGGAAGATTATTATACCCCTTATTTTTCTACATTTTATTTATTATTTATTAAGCGAGAATAAAATTAATAAATAGGATTGACTATTACTTGTGTGATTTGGTAATAATAGCATGCATTATTTATGTGGTAATTAAATTCTTCATGCGATCCAATTTTTGTGCTATGTGTTATGAATAATTAATTAGTGAAATTAATTATATGATTTTGGAATATGTGCAATGCTTATAATAATTAATCATATATTTTATTTATGCTATGAGGTGTTATTGAGTGTTGTGAGATACTACCCAAAATTATGCTTTTTAAGGACCCTCGAATTTACAGTTATTTTATAAGTGTCAACATTAATTAGTTGAACCTATTACACACAAAACACAAGCCCTAGAGATTTGGGAAAACATGGTAAGAACTTTGAGGAGGAAGAAAAAGGGATCAAGAGGAGGAATCATTTGTTCATACCATTCAGGAAAGAAATCTATTACTTTGTCACAGTGTAATCTGTAACTGATTTAATATTTTAATGTCTTTTATTTTTATTTGGGATTTAGAAGCATATTAAGGGATTAACTAGTTGTAAACCCGTGCAATGCACGAGATAAACCATTTTTGTAGTCAATATGCACCTGATGTATGTATACTTTTTAACTTTGATATTTTTACATATTTAGTAATGAATAATAAGAAAGAATAACTTATAACATTATAAAATATTTTAATTTCTACTCCTCTTTACTAAAATAAAACATCACATTTTTTATCGACAAGGTAAATTTTATAAATAAAAATAAATAGTTACATAACCAAAGAAGGTATACCCTTAAAAGGCCTAGCCAAAATCATAACCAAATAGTGTAGCACACACTACATCCCCTGGGTGTTAAACCCCTAATAAAAAAAACCAATCCAAAAAAGGAAACAAACAAACCCAAAAGGCTAATACATGATTTATTACAACTAAACCCCATGAGCACCAAAGTCCAAACGAACATATCATCCAAATAGCCCAGGGAGAGGCAGAAGCAAACCTCCACCCAAAGAAATGGGTCCATACATAAATCGGGTAAAGAATCGAAGAACTCGGCCATAACTAAATGGACAATTCTTTATTTTTTCAGCAGAAAACTATTGTCAACCAAGCACACACAGGAAAATGATTTTCCTTTTTCTTTACTTCAACTCACCTAACTTTTATGGGGAATCATTTTCACCCTTAACTTTCTCGTCAAACAAATAGAGCCTAAATGTCATGAAATAATTCGATTAAGATGAAATCATTTATAAGATTGCACATAGCAAGTTAAGGTGCTTTCAAACTACACTTATATATATATATATATATATAATATGTATACATTAGCTCTATGAATAAAAAAAAATGTATGTAGTACAAAAAGATAAATTGAGAAAAAATACAAATACATATTACACCTAAAACATAAAAAAAAAGTATCAATAAACCTTCCACCTTTTCATGTCCTGAATTCAAACTTTTGTTGAAACCAAAGTCTGGTTTTCAAGTATGTACTATGTCATGTTCCCTTTGTTTTTATTTGCTTTGACCATCGAATCTTTCCGAGTTGATCCAAAAAATTTCACGAAAAAAAGCCACCAAATAGATCATATGTTAGATGAAACTTTGACCTATTTCTCATACTTTTCTTCTATGGCCATCTCTCTCACATCTCCCACTCCCATCTAGGAAATCTCCAAATTTTCGACGAAATTAATCCATCATAATCCAAATTCGCAAAATCTTTCATTTTTGAGATTTGGGTTTCCACATATCTAACTGAGTCAATATAAGGAATAAAACACTGCAACCAGCATGCCATCACAGTCGGCATCGACAACCATCGACAATTTGAACCAATACACAAACTCTACAATGTATAATCTTCAAGAATAAACCATAGAACCTAACAAACTCGATCACCGGTATGGACTCCGATAGTGGACAAACACGACAGAAGCATTACACATATAAAATGCATATATATGAAAGCTCTTGATAAGGTCACATCAGTGGGGTATTGGGGTTTTATATAGGGGAGAGAAGGGGTTTCATGGATGAATGAGAATGGGTAGAATAAGAGCAGGTAAGAAAATGATTTGTTATTTATAACGAGTGAATTCTTGAGCTCCCAAAATAAGTCCTACATGAATAGCCTTAGGATTGAGGAGCCTTAACACTCTGTATTGTGTTCTATAAGTAATAACATATATGCTATCTGAATCATGTCCATATTGGGTTCATGGAATTAAATTATTGATGGGCTTTGTAATGTGATTCAGTTGGGGATTTTGTTGTAAACTTTATTTGAATTGTTTTGGGTTATGTTTTTGTTTTTATAATACATATTTAAGGACGAATCACTTGTAATTATGATTGTCTTATGTCAATTTGATGTTTTTGACTCAGGAATCATGTGTGTAATTGGACCAATTGAATGCAGAGAATGAAGTTACGTTTGATTTGGGTTTTGTTATATTTGAACCTTAATTCGTGTGAAAATGATGTTACTTTTGTGGAATCAAATTTGTATCGCGATTATATAGTTTATATACGTGGATCTTATGTGGTAATATGTGTTTCGAAGCTTGGGTTTTATTTTAATTGTTGTTGGGTCTGCCAGAATGCATTTCTGGGGAAACGGGATCTGAGTTTGGGATGATCGGATTTGGACTGGATAGACCCAACCTAACAAAGTGAGTGAGGTAAGGGTATTTATTGGTTTGTTTAGTTGATTTGTTTATAAGGAACAGTTAGTTGGATGATTTTGTATATATAGTTAAGTTGAGAAGATGTATATATATATATATATATATATATATATATATATATATATATATATATATATATATATATATATATATATATATATATATATATATATATATATATATATATAAAGTATAAAACTTTCGTATGTTATAAGATCAAAAGATGATGTCATCTATATGAGTTATTCTTGCACTTCCTATTTTATCCTTAAAATTTTTAATTTCCCTCCTTTTTTGACACACTCTAATTCATTTCTCCGTTTCTTCAAAATTCAAAATCAAGGGTAGAATAGTAATAAAACATTTGGTCTTGGGGTTATTCCTCTTTGATTTCACCAAATCCCTCTCTACAGAAAATGCTCTCAACATCCCTATCTCTCTCTAAGCACTCCCATGCCATATTTCTTCATTCTCGATATCCGTAACTCTGATCTTCGCTTCATAAAGGTATATATCTCAGATGATTTTATTTTCCTTTTTAATATCGTTTTTGTTTTTCGTTTTCATTTCATGGTCCGAATAATTTCTTTTATGGTTGCAATGGATGATTTTGTTTTCAAAATTATATTTTTGGTGCATTTTGGAGGTCTAACCGTGTTTAGGTTTCATTTTGCAGGTGTTTTTGCTTCCTATATGTTTTTTTTATTTTATTCGCCACCCTTTTTTCAGATCTAATAACGATTTTTGGTTTCAATTTTATGAGCTTCCTATATGGGTAATTTTCTAATTAGTTGCATTTTACGGGTAGATCTGACTATTCTACCTAATTATTTTTCAGATTTAACTATTTTACAGATCTAACTAATATTAGGTCTCAACATCTAGGTAGATCTAACTATTCTACCTATTTGATTTCAATTTTATTTGGGGCTTGCATTTACATGGCCTTTTATTTCATAACACTATTTTTATTCGATATTGTTTGTGGGATTGTTGATGTCTCCTAAAAATAGTAGAAGTTTATTCTTACATTTGTTATTATTATTAATATTTCTTCATTTGATTATATTTTTCTATCTATGTTTTTCTTAAATTTTTTTAAGAGTATCCGATCTATTCATAATCGATCTTCCCATTGGATGCACACCCAGTTTGTAGAGTTGTGAAAGTGCTTAGGGGCACACATATCCCTACTCAGGACACTAATGTGTCTACAACAGGGAGTGGAGAGGTTGTCCATAGATTACTGCTCAGATTACTAATGTGTCTAGGATTTTACATATAGTAGATATATGGTTATGGTTGTTTTCATTATCATTATTTAAGATGTGTTTCTATGTTGGAATTTATTGTGGACAGGGGTAAATATGTGTTTCTGGGATTCTAGCACATTTGAACTAGGCGAGATTTGGTCAAAAGGTAATGACAACTACTGTGATTTTCTTAGACATAGTTGTATAGGCATGTGTGTATTATAATTCACTTTGAGCATTTAATGAAATGTTTTGTTATATATCTGATTTTGTGGTTTGGAATATATAAATATATATATATATATATATATATATACACACACACACACACTCCAGCGAAATGCCTTTGCCTAAAGGCACGGTGAAAATTTCCTAAGTATGTAATCGTGAAAAGTCAAAAATTTCAAATATACATAATTTCAAAACGAAAAATATTTCGTGCACAAAAATATTGATTCTTGTATAATCAACTCAGAAAGTTTATCTTATAACACAAAATAGTATAAAAAAAAATAAAATTTTTGGGTAAAAATTGCTTTGTTTATAGAACGATCCACCATGATTTAAGTGTAAACAATACTTATTTCATTTCTTCATAATAATGGTAAACTATTATATAAAAAAAATACTTGTAAACAAATTAAAAAAAATCACAAAATACCATTTGTTTATAGGACGATCAACATGTTTAAGGAATAAAAAATAATCAACAACAATACTAATATTTTTTATAACATAAATGTGTAAACATTTTTAAAAAATTGAGCAAGATTTCCTTTGTTTATAGGACTATCCACCACCCTGTTCAAGATATAAAAATAGCACGAAAATATAACTATTCCGCAAATGTGTAAACATTTTTTAAAAATTGGGCAAAATTCCATTTCTTTATGGGACTATCCACCACCCTGTTTAATAAATAAAAATAATACAACAATATACATAGTCCGCAACAACACTAATACACGTCCATATAATGACCCAATAAAACTTAATGGCTCAAATTCTATTAATGGAAAATTAGTGTCAATACACATAAAATTACAGGAGGCAATTTGAAAAATCTAAGAATTTCCATCATGAATATGATTAATAATCAAATACACCACTGGGTTATAATTAATTCACTAAAGTGCCATGAAAAATTCACAAAGCACATTCTCATAGTACTCTTCAATTCCGCATCATAAATTGATGTTTCTTGAAACAAAGGAAGCATCGGTCGCTTGTTGGGGGTTATAAATTTCCTATGCCCCACATATTCCCAATGACTCTGCAAAACCCTGCCCATGTTACCACTGTGGGATGGTAGAAAAAAAATCACTACTCAATAACATAATGGAGTTAAATGTTGTTAAAGATGATTACATGTTGACGTTTAGTTCCATCACCTCTTTCGTTACTAAATTTTGAATTTTGAATCGCTCAATGCAACTAGAGACTTCATTATTCGTGCCACTTTTACTGCAGAATGTTGGCATTTTCTGGAAGCCTGAGCTGAACATAACTCCTATTCACTTTCATCTCCACTGATGTGAGCACCTACAAAACCAGCATAACAACTAATGAATGTTGTATATTAAAATAAAGTTGGTACAAAAGATGTGGTAATGTTGTATATTCAAATGAAGTAGTTACAAAAGTTCAATATGGTAATTGAATCAGTTGTTACATAAGTAGATGCAACAAAATAGAAATAAATTGGAAGTACTTTTGATGATTCAAAACTCTTCCATAGCCGAAAAAACATACTCGTGATTAGAATATCATAATCATATCTACTGACACGTAATATGACTATTTAGTATTATAAATGAGATGGGCCTACCTGATTATTTATCAACATTCATTGATCGAAAGCTTAACAGTAATAGGTGGGTGGTTTAAGTACCTAGGTGGTACTTAAAACTGATATTAAGAATTTTGATTGTTATTTTAAAGTGATATCCAGCTTCCCCGTTTCTAGAATCCCCGAGTTAGAGTCATACACGCGTTGGAATTGAACACGCGAGAATAAATGAAAAAGACTACATATTTCTTTATTTAAAAAAAGGAGCATGCGGAGTCTCATAAGGACACATCAGTGGCCAACATTTAAATTTCAAAACGCAAACATGGGGAGAAGTGAAAACACAAAATCTTCATAAAAAATCATACTTGCTGGAACAAAAGACTTGATAAATGAAAAATCATTTTATGAAATAAGAAAAATGTGAGGTCGATAATATATAAAGTGTCCTAAACCATATCGGTAATAAATGAAATAATTGATTCAGCTGAGGCCAAAGTCACGACATATTATTACATTAAATTTATCCACAAACACAATGTACCTCTCAATAGGCTGAAGTCACGAAATATTATTTAATGGATTGGACAAAATACATATATAACAACCCTCTATTTCTACTTCTTTGAGACAAACTAAAGAGCCATCTATTTCTAAATTAATGCCCATGACAAAGTAAAATGCCAACACCACTAAAAATCCAAAAATTAAACACCCAAATACCCAATGAGACATAAGAGTTTGCAAGGTACCATGCATAAACACCAAAATACCAAACTAAAATCAATCATAATATATAAAATCAAAATAACAGAGGCTGGATAAGAAAGTTAATAAACTAATTCATTGGTAAAACTTAGTAATATGTTAAAATACTATGTAACTTGGCATATGGTTAACAACATTTTAAGCACGTAAAAGAATTGAGGTGTAAAACAAATTCCTAGCCACATTTAAGAAAAAAAAAATTCATACAATCACTGGAAATGTAATTTTGTAGCTCCAAACATCAATATAAATGAAATACCTATTCAAAATTAATTAAAATAATGAATATGAGACTTCTTAGAAATTTGGGAGAAAGTAGCACAAAAATAAAATTGTTAACAACAAACTCTGTACATATTTATCAAAGGTTTATTTTGTATATTAAGTAAACCATCGTTGTATATAGATTTAATATTGTACGAATAACATAAAAATTGAGTGAAGTAATTGTGACACCCCGCCTAACTAAAATACCGGGTGATCACTCCTGTACCAAATTAAAACAGGAGTCGCATATGGATCATTCTTAACATCACTGTCGAAAACAAATTTAATTACTAATAACCTATTAGGCTGGCGTCAAAATTTTATTTAACTAATTTTTTTAAATAAACCAACTAAGTAAAACCATCGCACAGCTTAAATAAATGAAACTGAAAAGAAATAAAATAATCGAACACTTGCTTCAACAATAATACAACGCAATCGAATCCATATAAAATGCGGTAAAAGAATAAATAAATGCAGTTGGGTTATCAGCCCAAATGTTTATACAGTACCTCCTATCTAGATTACAAGGATATAAGTATCTAGAGTGAACCTCCATGCATCCACAGCTGCAGCAGCAGATGTCTGGATTGAAAGAATCATCATCCAAGCGTCCTTGTGTCTAGACACCTATACACACACACACACACACACACACACACACACACACACACACACACACACACACACACACACACACACACACACATATATATATATATAGAAAGAAAGGGAAAAATAGAAAAATGGGCCAGAGCCCGAGTTGTAAAAATATTTTACAAGTGCATAAATGCTTATTTAAAAAAAAATAGGTTTTGTCTCATATTTAAATTGGTATCGCACTCCCATGAGATACCCCTCACCCCTCTTCTAATAGTGCACACCTAATGCATTCGTTTAAAACATCCTAGTTAATCTACCCCGCCTAACTAATCTAATTCACCCATTTTCTAGAAACCTCGACAACCCGAGTACTAAGGGCTAAACTTATCTCCATTCTCAACACTGCATTGCATTCGTGCGTGGGGTGTCTCGCGAAGCGAAATCCAAACAAGGAACCCCCCCGATACACTACTGCTCGGCAGCGTCGATTATATAGATCCATTAAACCCTCAACCCATAACGTATATAAATATATATATATATATATATATACCCACATAATTATTTATGTTTTCATTCTCCCTTTTATATACATTTCACATTTTAAGTCCGGATATAATCTCCCGGAATGAGAATTAAATCTATCTTTCTTTTATCTCTTCACTTTACTAGAGATATATAATATCTTGTTCTCATGCACAAGTAGTATACCATACACACTGGTATAATAACCATCTTAATAATATACAATACACACTGGTAAATAACCATCCCAACGAGCAATAACTCGAGGAAGCGGTCTCCCAATGCTATCATCTTCCAGGGAAACACTCACATACCATCCTGGGGACTCGTGGTCGGACCCAATATCACCGACATCGTGGCCATAAGTCACAACGTCTGGGAAACGATCATGGTTCCTCCCCGACAATGAGATGAAACATACCCACCACGTATCACCCCTAATAAAAATCACACAATATAACAATGGACACTATAACCTGGGGACTATACGCTCCCTTTTCCTCAAGCCAGGGGCCTCACCTACATTGCGCAACATCCCATGATAGCATTAGAGGGGGCATGCTTCACATATATATATATATACCATCCACACATAGATATATATACATATCCGTATCATATTATATATATACTCTAATCACATAGTATATATATACATACATTTATCACTCCTCAAATGTATATATGGATACAATTGCCAATCTCATAATAATATTTAAGTATCTTTCTACTTAAATATGCCTCACACCTTAATCGCTGTTTGGGATTTATATACTCTCCTAATATCTCGATTCATAATCGTATGATAAGTATACCCTCAACTTATCTTTAACCTATAACCCAAATTCCATCCTAGTCGCCTCGTATGAGTTACTCACTAATTCAATTCACACTTACTTTTTTTTTCTATTCACATGATTATTTAGCTATAATTTCTCGCTAAAATACTGCCTCGGGTGTCACTCGCTCCGAACATCCATAATTAAATAAGTCTTGGATTTTACCCAATTAATCCAATGCATACATTTCACTCCAATAATAATTATTTAAAAGTCCCCTCTTATATTTTTGGAAATACCAATTTTCTAATCCTTCAATTTTTTTTATTTTCCTCGAAAATATACCTTAGTGCCACACAATTATAACACCCTCCTAGCCCCCATAAGTTTACCCCAAATGGCTAGTTATAAATTAATAGATAAATACTTATTTCCTCAAATGAATAATATAGAACCAAATAAAAATGGAAAACATCCCATATAATTAACCCAAGGAAAGATTGCCAAGAATCCTGAAGGGTCGATTGATTGACCCTTGGCCCTCGATCGATCGATGGCTTCGGACAACTTCTTCTTCGAGAAGCTGTTTTGGCCATTAAAGCTTCTCCCACACTTTTATCTCCTCCCCCAACATCCTCCAACCTCGATCAACTATATATACACAATATATGAGGGGTCCTAAACATCCTAGAACCCATTATCAACAACAATCTTTGTCTAAATCCTAAGTTTCCCAATTGGGATATTTTTCGAGCTTAATCCATTTAACTTTTCCAAAAACCCATTTTGGTTCAAAAAAACCCATCCCGAAAATCTTTGTGGTTTATCACTACCAACTACAATATGAGATTTATGCTTTAAACGAAATAAGCAAGTAAGCACTTGTCTCGTGGATAAAATCCGACGATCCCGAGTCGAATCCCACAGAGTTTGGCCGGAACCTCCCTTTTCTTCCTCTTTTCTCTCCTCCTCTCATCTACTCTTTCTTTTCTCTCTTTTCTTTCCTTCTCCCATCCCTTATATAGGGAGAAATAAGGGTTTATCCCTTTAAACCCAAAAATGACTCGTTTACTCAATTACGAGTCCCTATTAGTCCAAAAATTTTTGGAGCTTAAATAATACCCCGGATACTCTATTCTGACTATGTCGGCCATTCCGAGACCAATCGCGCAATCAAAATTTCCATCCGAGGTACTTGGACGCAATTTACTATTTTAACCCAACACAACTTAGCGCCGGTTTTTCCATTAAAATATTTTCCTCTATCGCTTTACTCAACTGCGACTTGTAATAAAATAATCCTTCTCATCTACTTATTCCCAAAAGTAGTTATAACATGCTTCGAAAATCATCTAACACCCCTAAACTCCAAAATTTATTATTCCAAAAAATTCCTCAAATTTCCAAATCACACCCATTTATGAAATTTGATTTCCCATAAAAGTGCGGGGTATTACAATAATAACTAAAAATACAAACCACAATATACATATGGAGGAGGTTGTGAAGAAAAGAGAAGTTGTCACTTAAGTTATGCATATTTCAAGTGTTGGGCATATCTTTTGGAGTAGCAACTACTACCATCGAGAGTGGAAAAATACCTGAGGTAAACTAAGTCATGGAAACACAACACACCTTTTGAAAATTAACTAAAAATACCTGCTGCCATTAAGGGTGCAAAATCGTTTCCACCTAGGTCCACATTAAAATTCTCCCCATCCCCAACTTTATTAACAATCCGACTCTTAGAAGTCCAAATCTTGGCATTTTTGTTCAGCATGGCAGGAGCATTATATTTTATTTTGGTTGGAAAACCCGATTTCAGATTCATGTAAGGACCCACTTGTGCTAACAATAGATATTTTAACATTTGAACTTAGTGCCTCCCTTAGATGTGTGACACGTGATCTAAGTTCTGTATCACCCGCCTAAGTAGCAGCTACCAAATCAAGAGCCTTACACCTACAACCATGAAAAGTCAATTAAACATTCACCTCAGAAATCGCCCCCTAAAAATAAGGGTCTCATTTCATTAAAAAAATCAAATGATTGTTAACCACTTATAAGTGTACACGACTTCCATTCAGTGTATCCACTCCTAGTGTCTAGTGAAATTATAAGTTTTGAGCAAAATCCCAAAGATGGCCGCATATTCAAAATCTGCCCAGAAATTATCACCTTATAGACATTATATTGGGCACCAAATAAATCTCCATCCAGTTGAAGGGGTAAAAGAAACATGAGTATGAATAAAAAGGGGGAAAATGAGTTATACTATGTACCTATTACAGAGTGCGAGGGTACCTATAATTTAGCAGAGATGCATCACTATTAAATCTTTCCCGAGACATGATTGGACAGGGACATTAAAGACTTATTATATATCAAAAATGCGTATATTACCTTCTCATATTGATCAACCTGACTGGGTAATTGGTGAGATCAAAACATCAGAGAAAATTGAGAGAATGAGAGATACTTGCCAAATAGGGAGAGAAGTGGATGCAGGTGTTCGTGTAACTCCCTATAAAAAATTTGGGGCCCGCAGCATGATTTGGCCCATAGCATCCCCTTAGCCCCTTGCATTGCATTTGTAGCTCCCTATAAAAAATTTCTCCCCTACATGATCCAAAAAGTAAACTATATGTAAGATAAAAGAAAAAAGAGAAATGAACCAGATTGAATGGGTTCAAGCGAAAATAAAAACACACAAAAATATTTGGAATTATCAACAACAATATTCTTCAATTATTTCAGTGGAAAATTAGTAAAAAAAATCAATAGTGAGGAAGAAAATAATTGTTTTTTTGAGCAAACTTAAAGCTAGCACACAACTTTGAACATGAAAAGACAACACCAAACACATACAATACCCTCATGTTTTTTTACTGCTCTTTTATGGTAAATTTGCTAACTATTGAACGTTAATGGGAGTAACAAATTCTTGATTTCCATTAAAAGACTTTTTCCCCATGATGATATTAACAACTTCTGTTGTGTGAAAAGCATCCCAAAACACATACTCATCTCTGTTTGCACATGGGGGTTGGAAGATGACATAACATTACATGATAACGAAACCGATCTAATTGTGATAAATAATACAGTAGAAACATTAAAAATGAAGATGATATGCACAATTCATCATAAATCCTAACAAAACATACTAGGACAAGAATTCAATGACATGGAACTACTTATTAAACAATAGAGTAAGCAAATATATTGAATGCTCACATTTAATCTACTTAGCATGGCCCTTTTTTATCCTGCTTCGAGGCTTCCTCTACAGCCTTTTTAGCAGTTGTCTCTTGTCTTGCCCTCTCCTATTTCATTGAGACACGGAGAGTAACTAGATACACCACTAGCTACAGCCACTGCTGCAAAACCCCTGCCACCATCTCTATCACCAGTAAATAAGTATATTAATTTAGTTTGAATAACACAATGATTTAGTTACCATTAAAAATAAGTATAAATATTAGTATCCAAATATACACAATGATTATTCAAACTTAAGAATGAAGGATCCAAAGTCATTACAATATAATTGCAAATTCGATGTTGATTTTAAATTCAAATTAGGATATCAAAAAGTGAAGAGCCATAACGACAACTATTTCCATTTTGAGCTACCATTTTGTAGCATAAAAAAGACAATAACAAACTAAAAGAAACAAATGAAAGAACCAAAGATGGATGGCGGAAATAAAAGATGACAAAAGTAGAGACCATTAGGTAGTGAATTGATGTCCACTAAATAAACTTTTATCCTAAAACTAATATTTAGCCATTCATTTAGATTTAGCCTAAAACTAATATCGAGTGAAGGACACAATGAGAGGAATAAGAACCATACATAAAGAGCAACCCATAATAAACTATTATAAGCACACACACTAATCAAGAATCAATTTGAATTTGAAATAGGATAGTGGATATTTGTAACTAAAATTGAAGATGCACGTCACCTATGGAATGGAAAACAAAGCATAAATTATATCACAAACATCTATATAACACCAATATTTAGGTCTTAATGTAAAGGAAGGGAAGTACAATTAGATTCATAACTCGATACTTATATTCTAGGACCTATATTAGAGGAAAATGAAATCCCCCTACCTTGAATAACCGAGTAGTACAAAGAGAAAGAGATACAGATTCACAACCAGAAAATGAAGTATAAGATCAAATTGTTAGAAATAAAATTAGATGAAACTACTGGCAAGAACACTAATTTATAAAGGAATAACAATTGATTCCATGCAAACAATTGATCAAATTAGATCCGAGCGGGAAAAAGGAAACTATTCTAAAAATTGTATGTTTCAAAACACATAAATAAATTAATTTTAAGAAACTTCTAAATCTAAACAAATAATAATGCAAAGAAAAGAGGGAAGAACCAAAAATTGGAAGTCATATCATACCACAGTAAATTTTAAATGATGTGTTGCAGAACTTCATTCTTGAACATGTTTTCGTGTGATAGAGTTTCTCAAATTCCCCCAAGCGAGTCATCCACTGTGAGTATCAAACCATAACCTACACACACTATACACGTTAAACATCCTTAAACTTCAGCCTCCAATTCGATCGTTCATAACTAAATTGTCAAATCGATATGGCTTTCGTTTTTATATAAATAACACAATTAAGTGCAATAGCAAATTAGTTGGTTACAAATAATTGAATAAATTAGTTACCGTGTGCAAAATTGCAAACCGCAATCATTATCCATTGCCATCAATTTCTCTAACATCCACTTCAATTTTCATTATATCTACAAATAAATCAAAATTGAACTATTAGAAATGTAAATATTGACATATGCACAACCCAAAAGTTCAACAAAACCATGATGTTGAATAGTTATGGAGACTTGATCTATTCACAAAACCATGATGTTGAACCAATATTAAAAAAAGTCACGTTCAAACCTTGATATTAAACAATAAAACATCCAAAAAGGAAAAAAAATAAAGAGAGAAACATTCATATATAATTTCTAAAATGATGAGGAATGAATTTAATGATGCAAAATTGTAAATTTTGGCATTAAAAACAAATATCATCCCATCACACCGCAATGAAACTCTATAGAGAACGTAAAAAACCCAATAAATTTATTTATTTTTCCTCTAAAATCCCAATCAATTCAGATCTACATACAAACTATATATGAAGTTATACACATGAAGTTCTAACAGTACCAAATTAGAATCATCTATACATGTCTGATATAGGCTAAATGTATTGGGAGGACTAGAGAAAGAGGATTACAAAGAGAGTATGAGATGTCAGTATTAATGTCGTGATAAGTTTGTGGTCAAACTCCTTCTTCGTGAGTAAAATGAGGGAACTACTAACCTATGACACCATAAACATAAAATGATATACAACCCTTGTTTATAGATCCCATATTCAAAGGGATGGACTTTACCTAATTACCAACTTACTATGAGAGAGCAGCGAGAAGGTATACCGTAAAACGTATTTGAATACATTATTAGAACAAATTGAACAGATAATAAGTTGTAATAAAAATGGTCAAAGAACAAATTGATGAACACATTATTAGATACAAATATTACATATTTATTTCCTCAATTAGTACAATTATTTAAACAAAGTTTTGTTTATTTCATAAACAAAGTAAACCCAAAATTAGATAAATCACACACTTTTCTCGACATACCTAATCCAATGAAATAACTTCACTAAACTAATTCAATATATCTTTTGAACTAAAATGATCCCTACAAAACTAATCAATAAAGAACGAATTAGAATAGAAATAATACATCCAAAAAACAAAAAGAACCCCAAATAACCAAAAGTGTAAGCGTTTAGGGGTGTTCCATTTAAAAATTGGGCAAATATGATATATCAATGTGTTCGAGGAAAAAATGATATCATTGGGAAAATTGGAAAAATAAATATCTCCTCCACATCCCTCTTCTTACCCCTACCAACGCCACTAACTTTGGATGTCATCCCAAAGGATTCAACTAGAAATATATATATATATATATATATATATATATATATATATATATATATATATATATATTTCTAAGATTATCATTAAACATCCAATGAATAAATCAAAAGCCTTAACCTATATATTAACTAAAACAAAACTCAGTTGCACTCGTGAGTACTTGTACTCAAACGACAAAGATATCAGAAACTAATACTTTATATAAATTAATAATATTTAGTATATTTCTACAGAACTCTGAGCTATCAAGGTAAAATAAGGCCATCAGTTAATGAATCCCTTTCCCAAGTTTCATCAACCAGTAACCCAATAAATCGGAGACAAATTTCTTTGCTAACAAAGCAGCATCCTCAAAGTTGGAATCGGAATCGGAATTCGAAACTTTAATTTCCTCTTTTCGGGTTATCAAAGCAACACCCTTTTCTTTCTTAGGCACTTGCTTGGAGGTAATCATGCCGATTTCATTGGTTTGTAAGTCATCTACAATCTCTTCTAGTTTTATTGACTCTAACCTACGTAAGGAGTTTAAAATGGTCACTTTCACATCAAACCTACTAGGCAACGACCTAAGGATTTTCTTAATGACACGGTTGTCAGGAATTTTCACACCTTGGTTAAACGACGAGTTGACAACATTGGACAACCTAGCATAAAACTCATCAAAGGTCTCACTCTCTAGCATCCTAATGGTTTCAAACTGTGTAGTGAGATTTTAAAGTTTTAACGTCCTAACCGTGCTAGTGCCCTCGTGAGTGAGTGCCAAAATATCCCAATCCTCTTTTGATGTTTCATAAGTCATAATTCTATTATATTCTTCCCGTGTGACATGTGAAGAAATAACGTGCAAACCCTTAGAATTATATTCTGCAAGTCTTTGTTTAGTTTCGGTCCATGACTCAACAGGCTTTAAACACGTGACCTCACCTACAATAGTGGCAGGGGGTGTCCAACCTTTCTCAACTACAAGCCAAACATGCTCATCAATAGATTTTAAAGCACATCTCATTCTCTTCTTCCAATAACTGTAATTAGTGCCATAAAAATAGGGGTTTGAGAAAATTCATTATATCCAGAATTCATCTTTGAAAACACACGGGATCACAAAACAAATAAAAATGTTTTCTAGATCTGATACCAATCGGAAGAGTGCCCAATATGTGTGTGTTCTCTTTCAAACAAATTTTTATCAAAAAATTATCCAACTTTTAATTAAGAACCAAACCAAGTTGTGTAAACCCAATTCTTACTTCAAACCGGTTTTATCTTGATTAATCCTAAGCATGCATCTAGTGATTAAAGCAAGTAAAGTAAAGTAAAGAATGCTCACAACGCCGAATGTACGAGGAAAAAACCCAAACTGGAAAAACAACCTCGGACGGCCCAAGTCAGACAATCACTATAACAATGGTTTTATAAAGACAGATTAACATTACACTAAGACTCGATCCCCACGGGTCTTGATGCTCCTTCTGATCTCCATTCGTTCTTCAATAGTGCCCATGCAGAAATTCCATCATCCACGATACATGTCCACAAGACATGCGTCCACGTATGTCTCGGTGTCCACCGATATGGCTTTGATTCATCTACAATGTCGAAAAAGAAGTCCTTTTCTTTTCTTCACCACAAAACCCTTTGTGTTCAATGTGTAGAACAAACAACTTTGGTGCAGCAAGATCACGTAACCATATAAGAATGATAACTCGGATCTTTGCAAAATTCTAAGGATGTGTTTATGCTTTGTAAACCTTAGAAAACATGTGAATACAAGGTTCTGGTTCGTAAAACTATTTTCCAGAAAGCACACCTGCAAAATTATCATGCACACACTCTTTAAATAGGATTTAAATGCAGCCTCAAAAAACGTGTCATTCGAACGACTTGAGGAACTCGCTCGAGCGACATCCCATCTCGTTCGAATGAGATTGGATGTCGTTTGAACGATAGCGTGAGAGTTTGACTTTTTGACTTTTTGTTTAAAATATATCTTCTAATTAGAGATCCAAAAATGTCAAACTCTTTTACGAGATTATCATCATACAACGTAGTTTAAACCTTTTACAACACTATAAAACATTTTTCTTTATAAAAAATACATCCTTATCTTTTATAAAAATAATTACGAGAACCATTATTTATACACATTCATACATGAGTGATCTCGGAATGCAATTAACTTTGAAGACGAATAAACTTGCACCAATTTAAACTACGACATGATTAAATCTTTGAAGCTTTGCAGCAACATCTTCAATTTCTTCAATACGTCATAGAACGAGTGGGATCGTGATTAAAAACACCCTATGACATATTACCAACACGTTTTGTTCACGTAATTAAGTTAAAATAATACAGGGAATCGTTTGTAAATTTATGTCCTTACAATTAAAGTATATACTTATTGGGCCACCAATTGAGAATTAAGAATGCTAGGTGATTGAGTGAAGCATCTTTAAACCTACTTCCTAAATAATAGTAAAATATTGATTTCGGGTTATTTAAATATTGTATCCGGTTTATTGATTTTCCTTCATAGAGTTAGGTAGAGTGACGAGATAGTATATGTAGTTATACTCGCTAAGTGTGCATATTAGATGAGAGGTGAGCATCTCAAGTTAGTACGCTAAGCTAATGTGGATAATATATGTGCTAATTAAATCAATTTAAGTACTTGTTATATTTAAATTGTTTCCTACTCGGGATCCGACCCATTTTTACTGTAAATATCTTTTCTTGTTCAATTACTTTAGGTGGTCAGCTATAGCGACACCAGACTTTGGAGATCTCATTCATTTTTCGAGTTGTAGCTGTTGTGGAAGCTATGGGATATTTCTAGTAGACGCTTATGAGTCTATTTCCCCTTATTTATCAGTCATTTATTTCAGTTGGGCATGTCATCCCTCCTTTCTTACATTCAGTGACTTATATTTGATGGATTCTATTATCATACTTGGATTTCATGAATTCAGATTTTTTAATGGGATATTGACTAGAAATGTTTACTCCAGTTCTTTATTTAAATTCAGTTAGTACTTCCTTATCATTTTTGTGTTGTGTAGTTGTAATTGAATTTTCATTTTTTTTGGTTATTAATAAGATAAAATTTTGACACTAACCTTTATAAATATTAGGTGATTAGCTTTTATTAAATTAAAATTTGAGTTATCGTTAGTGATGCATTATCTCTGCCAACTTGATATTCTAAAATTAATTAATTAAGGACTGATCACCCGGTAATTACTTATGAGGGGTGTCACAGGTGGTATCAGAGCGTGAGGTTCTAGTGTCCTTAGGATCTGTACGGCTTGTTATGTTTCCTCATAGCATCCTTTGATATAGAGCCATATATTTTTGGATTGTTGTATTGTTTATGCATTTTACGTTCTTCATCTATTTTGAGATAATAACTGTAGACTTATGAAACTTTTCAGTCCTTTCAGATGCCTCCTCGACGTGCACAGAGGGTTACCAGGGATGCCCAACCTGAGCCACAGTCTACACCAGCTCAGGGTATGATGAATGCCACTAAAGTTACTCCCATTATAGCTCAATCGATGAATGCGACATTGGAAGTTGTGAAACAGGCACCACCTCAGGCACCGGTGGTGGCTCCAGTTCAGGCCCAGCCCTTCCCGTCTGCTTGGGAATGTGTTAGGGATGCCTTCCATAAGGCGCATCCTTTGGAGTTTACGGGGAGTTCCGATGTGATAATAGCGAGCCAATGGAAGAAGGATATCCAAAGGCATTTGAGGATGCATGAGTGCACGGAGGTGCAGAGTCAGATACTGGCCATGTTCAAGTTAGTGGGAGCATCAGTGCAGTGGTGGGAGTCTATTACCACCACTGAGGAGAGAGACACACTCACTATTCGAGACTTTTGGGTGCAGTTCGACCGCAACTATTTTCTATGAGCCGTCCAGATAGAAATGAGAAGGAAATTGGTAAACTTGAAGCACGCAGGAAAGACAGTGGCAGAATATGAGGCATAGTTTATTAATCTTCTAAATATTGTACCAGATGAAATCCCGACTAAGGAGAAAAAGATTCAGCATTTTATGGATGGGTTGATATGGATAATCCACCAGTATTTGATAGGCAATCTTTCTTTGGCCACCTATTCGGGCATGGTTAATGCAACACTACTCCACTGCCAGTACCATAATTTTCATCCGATAGAGGTTAAATGAGTAGGAGAGGCCAGCCAGCAGGGCAGGATAGGTGGGAATGGTGTCAGTTGGGCACCTGCAGTTCACGGTCAACATAGGCACAGTGACAAGAGTTCTTAGTAGGGGGATCCTAAGAGGTTCAGATCAGGAGGTTTCAGGCATGGACAGGGAGGTTTTTGACATGGCTAACAGGGTCAGCATGGCCATCAGGGCCAACTGCAGGTTCAGCAGGGCCAGAATGGCCATTGGAGGAGTGGTAACGGCCATTAGGGCCGGGGACAGCAGGGACAGAGGGGAGGACCTTTCCCAGGTAGATGTTTCACTTATGGCAACACTAGCCACAAGAGTTAAGACTGCCCATAGAAGAGTAGAGGCCAGCAATAACAGGGCACTCGCCAGGAGCCTTAGAGACCGTTATTTCTCGCATCTCTCCTAGCACCTCCACAAATGCCAACACTGCCACCCATTCCAGTCGTCCCGGTTCAGTAAGGACAGCTTCAGTACGGACGTGTCTACAACCTTCACCAGGATGCAATCCCACAGGACCCACCCGCGATTGAGGGTATATCTTCTATCCAGGGGACTTTGGTGCGCATTTTAATTAACACGGGAGGCACACACTTTTTTATTGCCACGGGGTTTGTACCTACTACAGCATTATTTGATACAGTAAAGAGTACGATCACTTGTGTGGATTCTCTATTGAGTAGGGGTTCAAATATTTCTTTTATTTATCGTGGAGTGGTTATAGAGATTGGGAGGTTTATCTTACCCGCTGACATGCTCATATTGGATATGTCTGAGTATGACGCGATTGTAGGTATGTATTGGCTTGTCAGGTATAGGGCCATGATTGATTGTTTAAGTAAGTGTATATTTTTTTCCATACTCGATTAGGAGATGTTCCTGGTGGCGATGCCTCTCTCTGAGGGAGGATTATCCACTCATTTATAATATATAGAGGAGGAGACCTCCACGGAGGTGGTGGTACCACTTGATTCGATTCCTACAGTACGAGAGTTTACCGATGTGTTTAAGGAGATTCTGGGTTACCACCGAGTAGAGAGATAGACTTCATCATCGATTTAGCATCGGGAACTCGGTCGATAGAACACACACCTTACCGTATGGATCCAATAGAGATTAGGGAGTTACGTGACCAGATTGAGCAGTTGTTGGGGCAGGGGTTTATCTGTAGGAGTAATTCTCCATAGGGTGCTTCCATACTATTCTTTAAGAAGAGGGATGGATCATTGAGGTCATGTGTCAATTTTTGAGAGTTGAAATGATACGAAACAAATATTTGTTGCCTTGAATCAATGACTTATTTGACCAGTTCAGAAGAGATTCCTTCTTCTCAGAGATTTGACTTGAGATCGGGATACCATCAGTTACGTATCAGGGAGCAGGATGTGTCGAATACTGTGTTCTTAACGAGATATGGTTCCTATGAATTTAGGGTTATGCCTTTCGGGGTAACCAATGCCCCAGCTATGTTTATGGACTTGATGAACAGGGTGTTCAGAGAGTTCCTAGACCAGTTCATCATCGTCTTCATGACATTCTGGTTTACTCGTAGACCGAGGCAGATCAAGCTGAACACTTGAGGCAGATTTTGCAAACTTTGCGTCAGCATGATTTGTACACAAAATATGAGAAACGTGGGTTCTGGCTGAAGGAGGTTCAGTTTTGAGGGCATATCATCTCTGATAGAGGGATATCAGTGGATCCGTGGAAGGTGTCAGCGGTAAAAGAGTGGGGACAGCCCACGACACCGACCAAGATATGTAATTTCCTGGGTTTAGCCAGATACTATAGGAGGTTGATTCTAGGGTTTTCGAAGATAGCGGGTTCGTTGACACATATGACTCACAAAGGGGTGTCGTTTATATGGAGTGTTTCCTGTTAGTTAGCCTTTGATTAGTTGAAAGATAATTCAAACTCAGCACCAGTGTTAGCATTAGCCAAGTCAGGATTGGAGTATCTGGTCTACACTGATGCGTCGTTATTAGGACTTGGAGGTGTACTTCAGTAGGAGGATCAGGCTATAAGTTATGCTTCATGTAAGCTTAAGCCTCACAAGAGGAATTATCCTACCCACGATTTAGAGTTGGCGACGGTGGTGTTTGCACTTTGAATTTGGATACATTACCTCTTGGGGGACAAATTTCGCTTGTTCACAGATCACAATTCATTACAATATCTCTTAATGCAGAAGGAGCTGAATATGCGTCAGTGTCGGTGGCTTAAATTTATGAAGGATTATCATTTTGATATCCAATACCACTCGAGAAAGGCTAACGTGGTAGCAAACGCATTGAGCCACAGGCCAGTCGGTGAGGTAGCCGAAGTGTGGAAAGTGAAATGGAAGGAGTTAGGGAAACAGGATGCGGTGGATCGATCGTTCATGTTTGTGATGATGATTATGACCCAGATTATTACGAGAGTAGTACAGGCTCAGGTAGATGATCTGTTCTGCCAAAGTCAGATAGTGATGCTTCTAGCAGGGGGGATAAGTCTTATACTGTGGGTTCAGACGGGGGTCTACATTTTAATAGGATATTGGTGGTTCCCGAGGGTGAAGACTTGCGACATAAGATGATGAAAGAGTCGCACGGTTCTCGATTTACAGTACATCCCGGTGGGGATAAGATGTTCCAGGATATGCGTAGACAGTACTGGTGGAACGGGATGAAGAAGGATATTATCGAGTTCATTTCGAAATGTGCCACTTATCATTTAGTAAAGTGGACCATCAGAGATCGGCGGGACTTCTGCAACCATTAGAGATCCTTATATGGAAATAGGAGATCATTTCCATGGACTTCATCACGGTATTACCCACATTGCAGAGGGGTCACAATTAGATATGGGTGATAGTGGATCGGCTGACCAAGCTAGTCCACTTTTTTCTAGCCAGGACAGAATACATCGCGGGATAGTACACCCAGATATTTATAACAGAGATTACAAGACTTCACGGAGTGCCTCTTAATATCGTGTCTGACAGAGATAAGGTTTTTATGTCCCGATTTTGGGAGAGTTTTCAGGAGCCAATGGGTACTGGGTTAACAATGCATACAATCTATTACCCAGAGACGGATGGTCAAACCGAGCGAACAAATCAGATGTTAGAGGACATGCTGCGTATGTGCATTATTGATTTTGGCGGAGGCTGTGAGCAGTACCTTCCACTGGTGGAGTTTGCCTATAATAACTCCTATCAATTTACTATCGGTATGGCTCCATTCGAGGCACTATACGGTATACCTCGTCATTCCCCAACATTTTGGTTAGAGGTGGGGGACAATAAGCTACTTGTTCCAGAGGTGATTCAAGACACCTCGATAAGGATAGAGTTGATACGCAGTCGTATTCGAGTTGCTCAGGATCGACAGAAGAGCTACGCCGATGCCAAGCGATATTTTTAAGAGTTTAATATTGGAGATCAGGTGGTACTTAGGGTGTCCCCTATGAAGGGAGTTATACATTTTGGGAAGAAGGTAAAGTTGGCGCCTAGGTATGTAGGGCCATTCCCCATTATCGAGAGGATTGGGCCAGCTGCTTATAGACTAGGGTTATCGGAGCACTTGCATAGGGTCTATGACATGTTCCATATCTCTTCGCTGAGGATATTTCTTCGAGATGATTTGGCCCACACCCACATTGCATTGGAGGAGATAGACTTACATCCTGATATCTCCTACGAGGAGGGGCCGATTGCCATACTAGACCGTAGCGAGAGGAAGTTGAGATCGAAAATAGTACCACTAGTCCGTGTTCAATGGCGACACCATAATATTAAGGAATCAACCTGGGAGCATGAGGATGACATGCGTGAATGTTATCCAGAGTTATTCTTGCTAGGTGTATATGTTCTTTTTCAAATTTTGGGACGAAATTCTATTATTAGGGGGGAGTATGTAATACCCCGTATTTTTACGTATATTTATTTTTATAATATTACGGAAAATGGGGATTAATTAATTTGAAGGGAGAAAATTTAATTTGTAATTAATCCGATTTTATGGTAATAATTACTAGCGTGATGAGAGTTAGTACTTATTGAAATAATCTTATGGTCGGGGATGAGATACACGATAGTTATGTTATAAATATTTGGGACGCGTATGAGTCGCATCACTAGTATGTATTTGGGGGTTAAAAAGGTGAATTATTTTTATATAATTCGAATGACTATTTTGAGTGCGCCAGAGTGTTTGGAAGGGTCGAAATAGTTAGAAAACACTACTCGGGTATTTAAATTGGAGTCCGGGACATTTTAGCCCAAAACGACACCCCGGAGAGGTATTTTGATCTTTTGAAATTTTTAGGTAATTAAACGGAGGAAAATTGAGTTTAATTAAAAGCATTGAGGGTTAGTGGCCTGTCAGTTTCAACGTACGTGAGAAAAAAGAGAAAAGAGAGAGAAAACCAAGGAAGAAGAAGACTATGTTGGAGCCTTAAGCCAAGAACTCAAGCTTTCACACCAAAAAGTACACCAACATGAAGATCTTGTCAAGAGGATCACCCCCATACCAATTTCAGCCCAAGAATCAGAAGTTCATTTTGAGGCAAGTGTTTACCTTGCTAGTTTATTTAGCATATATTGTTCTTATTAAACTATGTCAATGATTTAGATAATAAATGATGGAAATTTGGGTTTCATTAGGTTTAATCATAGAAGAACATTAGATTTTGGTGATTGGTTGCATGTAAAGGATTTAACCCATTTGTAGAATATTAAATCTGGAGATTTTATGTTCAAATCACGAATTGAATTTAGGGATTTGAAATACCTAAAGTGATGGCTTCATTATATCAGTATTCTTAGAGATTTTTGAAATTATTGATTTCCCTTTTGAAAACGTAAAGATCTGAAGACTAGTTTGTGTTAGAAATTGCCCCATAATGATTAGAGTTAGTTTAGAAACATGTAAACTGATGTTGGATGAAATTTCTATTGGGTTTGAGGTTTGGAATGTTGAGAAAAATCAAAATTTAGAAGAACTATGTCTATTCGGAATTCTCGTTAGAAGACCTTCCCAGGTCATTCGAATGACATCATTCGAACGAGGCTTATAACGAGATTTCCAAAGAACATTCTAACGAGTGGTTGAGTTCGTTTGAAATGGGACCTTCGTTCGAACGACCTTGTTCGAACGAGAATCCTGGAACTTCAAACGATATTCCAGGATGGGTTTTTTGGGTTTGCTTGGGTTGGAAACCATTCTATAGTTATCCAAATGAGTGTATTAACCTACGTGAGTAACATGTGGATTAAAGTCCAAAGTGTTAGGGGGGTTAGGGTGTAAAGGGTCCCCGAGGTATCGATTTTGGGCAAAAAACATAGGAGAGAGTTTAAGTCCTAGGGAGAATATACCTATATGAATATCGTGGAGAGTGAACACGTTAACATTATGTGCGGATTATAGTATTTGGGTTACGTGAGTGCCTATTAATGTATATAAGTTGTCTGTATGCTTATTACTTGGACTATCATGTGTATGACATACCTAGCTACTGGCTATCGAACGGAGGTCAACGAGTTGTGCACGACCATATCTTGTGTGCCTTTGGGGGATTTTGAGTCATGTCACTAGAGCATGGAACCTAGGTACGGGCTATCTATGAGAATGATAGTGATGACGGTTGTATGGGTGCATAGGTATGTGCGTAGCCCATAGGCTTGGAACTATGTTCGCCTCCAATAGGTGTATATGTTTCAATAGTTCTTGAGAGATTGAACCTGTTGTCCTCTATGCGTGAGCGTCCCAATGGGACTAGATAGCCGAGTAAGCCTAGCACCAGGGGTTTCTTAACGATGGGTGCAGTATTGATATATTCATATGTATACATAGTGTGATTATATATATGTATACCAAATTCCTACTCTGTGTTTCTTGTTGGCAACTTTATTAAAGCATATACTTATTGGGCCACCAGTTGAGAATTAAGAATGCTAGGTGATTGAGGGAAGCATCTTTGAACCCGCTTCCTAAATAATAGTAAAATATTGATTTCTGGTTATTTAAATATTGTATTCGGTATAGTGATTTTCCTTCATATAATTTGGTGGAGTGACGAGACTATTATGGGTAGTTATATTCGCTAAGTGTTCACATTAGATGAGAGGTGAACATCTCAATTGAGTACGCTAAGTTAACATGGATAATATATGTGCTAATTAAATCAATTTAAGCACTTCCTATATTTAAATTGTTTCCTACTCGGGCTCCGACCCGTTTTTTCTGCAAATCCCTTTTCTTGTTCTATTACTTTAGGTGCTCAGCCACAGGGACACCAGACTTAGCAGATCTCTTTCATTTGTCAAGCTGTAGCTGCTGTGGAAGCTATGGGATATTGCTATTAGACGCTTCTGAGTCTATTTCCCCTTATTTATCAGTCATTTATTTCAGTTGGACATGTCGTCCCTCACTTCTTACATCTAGAGATTTATATTTGATCGATTCTATTATCAGACTTGGATTTCATGTATTCAAATTTTTGTATGCGATTTTGATAGGAAATGTTTACTCTAGTTCTTTATTTAAATTCAGTTAGTACATCCTTATCATTATTATGTTGTGTAGTGGTAATTGAATTTTCATTTATCATTGGTTATTAATAATATAAAATTTTGACACCCATCTTTTTAAATATTAGGTGATTATCTTTTATTAAATTAAAATTTGAGTTCTCGTTAGTGATGCATTATCTGAGACAAGTTGATATTCTGAAATTAATTAATTAATTAAGGACTGATCACCCGGTAATTAATTAGATGGGGTGTTAGAAAGTGCAGGGGAGGCAACTTTAGAGGTGGGTATATCTGATTTTTACCTCTTCCATTTCCCCCTCTGCAAACCCCTCATTGGTTTTAAACTATTGACCTCCACTTAATGTAACAGAAACATCTAGACCACCGTGATTGGCCTCCAACTAATGTAAAAGAAACATCATTCAAGAAATTAGGACAAAATAACACTAATTAGAATTAAAAAAAAAAAAGATCATAGAGGGCAGTGACAAAGAGTAAATATCAATTTTTGAAGCTCTAATAATACAAAACCGTGATACATGCATAGAAACCAAAGAATACACTTAATTGATTTGAACACGAAGCTGATATACGAACGAATATAATGGATTTAATTATATCTACAAAACAACCAATTACACCACTACATATGATAAAAAAGGCATAAAAGCTGGGTGAAATAGAAGGCAAAAGAAGGAATTACAACAAAATAAATCCAAAATACTAATATTTTAAAACCTAAAATACCAAATCCTCGATTGCAATAATATAAGATTAAAAGTGACACATCTAAAAAAAGTAACACGAAAAGGATATAAATAGGGAAAAGGGACAAACATGAAGACAAAAATCAAATAACAATTCCAAGACTTGAGGTTATAAAAATAAATGAGTGTTGTTGATTTTTGAGATAATGGAAAAAATAGGGAAAAGGGATGAAGAAAAATGTAATACCTCAATGACCTATTTCTCCACGTTTGGGATTTTTTTAACTTGTTTGTCGTGTCCTCTTCATTTACAGGTTCTTTTGATGTTTCTTTTCTTTCTTTCACTTAGATCCCAGATTATTTGGAAGTGGTCAAGAAATTTTTTGGACCCAGATCTGTGCCGAACGGATCTGAAGCGGATCTCCGCTGAAAATGGTGGGAAGTGGATCTGTGCCAACTGCTGAAATTGAAAACCCCATCCATGGGAGAGGCTCGAGGTTCTTGAAGCCAAACAGATGATGAGTACATGATCAGCTGAAACCAAATAGATGATGAGTACCCATAATATTTAACAAAAAAATCCTAACCCAGATACTACCTGATCAGCTGCCAAAACAGATACTACTTGATCAGCTGCCAACAAAAAAATATTGACCAATTGGAAAATAACATCGCTTGATTTTAGATACTACCTGATCAACAACAACCCTGTCCCTTATAATACTATTGCTATGGATTCCTCGAATTTTAGACCTCTGTCCTATCCCATAATGCTTGTAGCCCCATTTTTCAAAATAGCATCTCCTGATTTTATATCCACAGAGTCCTCAACCATTCTTAGGGTAGTCAAAGGATCAGCAGATCGTGGCATCATATTGCAAAATCGCACATCTATCAATTTTGTGCCAGACACTCTACTCTTTTACAATATATATTTGCCATGAAGGGGAGTGAAATATGGGGAAAAAAGGCTTGATACTAGTGAATTACACAATGGAGATAAAAGAAAAACTATCTAAACAATACTTGCAAAATGAAATTGTAGATACAAGATATACCTATGCAAAGGTCATATTCCGCAAAAAAGGAATTTAAGAAAAAAAAAATTAAAAGCACAACTCAATTCAACTCATGTTCAGAAGAACATAACACCATAAAATACAACATAAGCCCTAAAATCCATATACCCCTAACACCAAAACAATTGGTAACTTTAAAATTAAAAAATTACAATAATACTCATAAATGTTATTAAGAAATACCAAACTAAAATGTTATTACTTGTAGCTGGAAGAAAAATAAATAAAGATTAAATTTATAAATGAACTATTAGAAAAGTGTAAATGAAATATTAGCACTGCAACAATGTAAGTGAACTATTAAAAAAGTAAAACAAAAACATAAAGATTAAATTTGAGAGAGATCATACCCGGGTTTCAAATCATCAGCCCTAAACCCACAAATGGAACCAAAATCCCGAATTTTAAACCCACGTAAGATGAAAACTCCAAATCAACAAAATCCCTCAAATCTAAGAAAAATAATATAAAATCGTTGTATCTTCATAAGAAATCGAATCAGATCTAGAAAAAACAATGTGTGTGAGTGTATGCATAAGCGCGTGTAAGAGAGAGGGAGAAAATAAGGGGGTTTAGGAGAGAGAAAGAGGAAAAGTACAGACCTTGAGGGCGCCGACAACAACGGATTGAGGACGGTAGCAATGGGTTCAGGGCGACAACAACAACTGGTTGAGGGTGGGAGCGTGAGGCTGCAGAGGGGAGGGTAAAGCGGTAGCGTATATAGGAGAGGGAAAATGGAGTTGAATGGGTTTGTGTTATGGAGGGAAGCATGGAGCTAACGGGGTGAGTGAGAGGAATGGAATGAGGGCATTTTTGGTGTATGTTTTGGGATTTTTTGGTAAGTTACCAATTTAGCCCTTATTTTGAATTAAAGTAAGAGAGAGAAATAATTTTTGAGTGAGGCAAAAAGAGGGGGAAATAAAAAAATAAAGGGGTAAAAGAGTAAAATTAAATAAAACAATCTCATCCCTTCATTTTTTGCCTTATTGGCTAAATCTCCACCTCTACTTAGCTTATCTCTTTATGGAATAGTGTCAAAATTCTACTTTTTATTATATAGATATACACAAACACACATAAGTACTGAAATGAGTTGGGTTTGGAAAACATGTATTCAATATATTATACTTATAAAAATTTTGGCATATTTACGGGGAGCACCAAGACTTGCAATATGGTTGTATGCAAATTTCTTTCTCTTTTTTGTAGATACAATTTTAAATTCACTGTTCATGAATGTGGGATGACTTGAAGGTAAATTGCACTACTTTTACTTCTTAGCTACCTTGCTTAGTACAATAAGAAAATAATTTTCTTTGTTGAGTCGAGTATCTTGCTTGGTATATTTGTTTGATGGGGTAGACTTATTTATTATGAAATACTTGATCATTATTTGCAGGTTGGCCTTCAGGCGTGGCAAGTTTGGGAATTTGTTGGGGAATTTCTCTCTTTATGTTAAGTTACCGATATGTACTATTTTCTTTTCTTTTTAGATCATTAACGCGTCCACACATTCGATGGGGAGCTACAAATGCAAGGGATGTTCAAACATTGATTTTCTATGCTTTAATGCAACTTCATTTGCAACTATTTTCTTTGGTTTTCCATGTTTCAATGCAATTTGATTTGCTTCTGATGCCATTCTCCTCATAATATTAATAAAATTGTCTTCATGTGTGAATTGAAAAAGGCCCGAATCTTTCATTTAACTTGCCTGATTCCAGAGACTCTTCGATATTTTTACCGGCGATCCTATATTTAACACTCCCTCCTAGATTCAAGGACTCTTCTTTTCCAATAATTTCACAACCGGTGGCTTCCGAAAGGCTATTAATTCTAACGTGTTTGATATGTATTACTTAAAGTTAATTTGTGTATATTGTCAAACTTCATTTATGGTTGGTACCTAGTGGTTAATTTCTTATGCACATCTAATATTATTCTTACGTTTACAGGTTTTGGAATCGTAGTTTTATAAAAAAGAAGCCCTAAGAATATTTGAGAAATTCATAACCAGATTGCAAGGATGTGTGGGTGAGAACATAAATTTCGCTAGATCTGTTAAAACTGATTTTCTTCAATTTTTAAGGTAAAATAATTTGAGGAAGATGGAAAGGTCGTTATCTAATATAATCTTCAAGCACATGGTGGCCCTTCCAGCTGCTCGATCCACCACTGCATTTGCCTCTGGATCCTTCTACCAGCATGGAATGCGATTCTCAACTATTGTGCCTAATGATCCGGACACATATGAGAATTTCAAATCAACTAATAAGCTAAAGAGTTCTGGTCTTTCTTTTCGGTGGTTATTACTTCAATACTATTCTTTCTGGACTGTATGCAAGTTACAATGGGTGTGTTCCCCCAACAGGGGTTATGATTACTTGCAAAAAGGATTTTTTTTCTTTTGGTTAATTTCACGACAATTCATGTGAAAATGCCCCCAAACGTTGTATGATATGGGAAAAGATTCAGCCATAATTTGTCTTTTAAGTACTACTATTGGCTTTGATCCGTTCCTTAATTTATTGTGATAACTTATCCCTTTTTTATTCAATATTATTTTCTTTAGCACCCGACTGGATTAATTTCATTTCTTTTCATGTGGCAGGAACTCGATTGACTTCTACAAGAATAACGAAGGGGACGTTTTGGTTCCGGTTTCACTACCCATGTGTAAAACAAACAAGGCACATATAATTATTTTAAAATTTTTAAACCGTGAATTTATGGAATATAGTAGGTTGTTAGCAACCATGTTGGACTAAAGTATGGATACATTGTTGTTTGTATTGGGGGATATTTATAGAAGGCAATAGTTGTTTTTGATTTACAAGTGAAGTTAATGAATAAAAACTGTGATGACAAGGCATTTCATAGAAAAATAGGGGATACAACATGGTACATATTACCTTTTCAATTATTTTCTTTCCCTATTAAACACGCAGTCACAATTTTTTTTATGACAAGCCTGAACTAATTTTTTTTTCTTTCAATATATATGTGGATGTATTATTTTGTTTTTGATGTGATTCCTATATTATGAATGGGAAGGAGCTGTAGAGTACATCGAATGATGAAAATTCAATGGAATTGCAAATGATGCAGGGCATAGTGAATGATGTATGTATGCCTTTGACGAAAACCTTCACTACTTCATGTTGTTTAGAGGACTTTTGTTTTAGGAATGCCTTTATAGATTCAACGAATTAGTGTTAGGAATGTTTAGAGGACTTATGTTTTAGGAATGCTTTAGAACCTTCACTATTTAATGTTTGATAGTTTGGCATATATCTGTATTCAGGATTCTCAATATCTGTGTTCCTATTTTCGTACGTCTTTATAATGTTGGGTGATACACAAACTCGGTTGTTGAATACCGTAGTATTTAAAATGTTTTATAGCATGAGATATGTTTTCATTGGTTTATTACATGGTGAGTTCTCCAAATTTATAAAGAAAAGTTTAGGTTTTGAATGAATAGATACATACGGTCATTGGGGGTTTATTTGATATTAACAAAACCTTACACATCCAAGAAAACACATTGATATTTGTAGAGGGAAACTTTTTGAGTACTCACATTTACTTCAAATGCATTGATACTTGAATCATTTCGTTAAAATCATGAACACGGTGGTGGCCGAATGCGACCTAATTCGTTTTTATTTTGTGATTTGTTTTGCAGATTTAACAAATATGGTTTTCTTTAACCTGTTCGTTATTAAGGCGTTCATCATTAATGTGGGTCTACTGTTATGTTTTCCTATGGTTAACAAATTGTTTCATTTATATTATTCTCAACTCTAATTTTAATTATTTTCTCATTTTCTTTAAAAATGGTAAGAAATTGATTTAAATTAACATGATAAAAACGACTAATTATTCCCAACTCTAATTCTAATTATATTTATGCCCCGCATTTAAAACAAATACCAAGGAAACAAATATTGTGCACCTAATTGAAGTGTGAGCTTTATATTGGATGAACGGATGGTAGTTAAGATCTCCAACACGTCCTTTTTTTGTCGTCGTGAATATTCATATTTAATTTTCTATTGATAATAGATTTTGCGTTGTGTTTTTTAGTACGTCAACCAGCTTTTCATGTTCTCGTGTCAATATCCTAATGACATCCGGTATTGGGAGTACCTAATGACGATTTGTAATAGATTGAGAAGTATCGGAGATATGCCGTGATATTGACTAATTTTCAAACCATGGTGACTGGATATTATTTGCATAAAAAAGGGATAGAAAACCGATTTGTAATGGTTTAATTCATGTTTATGTTATTCAATGTATATGTTTTAGTATGGTTCTTTGTAATGGATGCCTCTAATTCCGTTGTAATGGACATGTTCTTAGAGAACTGTTGGAATGGACTTAACTATTATTAGATTTTTGGAAACACCATACCTGTTTTCTATGTGATTTAACTATTGGAATGTCTATGTGATTCAACAAAAGTGTTTTAGTGTCATTGAAACTGTTTTCTAAACTATTATTAATGAATGGATGGTTGTGATTAAAGATACACAACTGGTTTCTAAAATATATTAGTATAAATGAATGAATGGTCTAACTGAATGTTTAGTAACATTGAAACCGTTTTCTAAAATGTTGAAACTGCGTGGAGTAAAATGTTTTCTAAATTCCAATGTATTCCTTATCTAAATTTCAATGGATTTTAATATCATCATTGAAATTGTTTTCTAAAATGTTGGACATTAATACTTTGAAAATTTATGACTTAAACTTACATGTTTAAATATTGTGAAAATGTATGCTTATAATATACAAAACATTTATTATTTACATTTAGTTGTGTTATAATTTATTTTTTTTGCTAAAAATGTGATGTTTATACGATGTGCAAGATGGACTATAATTATTGTTCAAAAATAAATATGGCGTATAGCCCAATCAATGCCGTATACTTTTGAAAATTTGCATCATGCCTACAGGCACAAGCATACCCTAGTGTGTGTGTGTGTGTGTGTGTGTGTTTACTCATAATTTTAAGTGTTATAAACTAGGAGGGGGATTTTAATAAGGTTTGACAGTTAGCAAACTTGAGAATGTAATGGACAATTCGACGTTCGGGGATTGGGATGATTTGGGCATGGATATATATGTATACTAGGGTATGCCCGTGCCTGAAGGCACGACAAAAATTTTCTAAGTATGTAATCGTAAAATGGTGAAATTTTCATTCCCCAACAAAACATAATATAATTTTTAAAAAAATTGTCATAATATCCTTTGTTTATAAGACTATCTACCCTGCTTAACAAATAACAAATAATCCAACACCGTTCAAATAGTCTAATAACATTCAAATGGTCTAAATTCGTAAAAAAAAATCAAATATAACATAAAATATACGATATTCATCAACTGAATTTACATTATGTCTCAAATAAACAAAGCGTCAATTTTTAAAAAAATGAACATAGCCTCCTTTATTTATTGTACTGCCCACTATGTTTGAGGGATAACCACCAATCCAACAATATTCATATAGTAAATTAATAACCTCATTAACCCAAATCAACGATCGAAAAACAAAAATTACCATTACAAAAATCCACAAATACACTTTTGACGTCAGAATAAAAACAGTACACAAAAATGTACCTAAAGCATAGTGTACCAATTAGTCGTAATATAACGGAAGTTGTACAAAGTAATAAAATAAAATTTCATTCAAGATCATCACTATAAGATAAGAATCAAGTCTCGTCTATTTCCCATAACCAAGTCACTTGACTCAGTTGATGCTTGGGTTTCTCCCATCTTCATGGAGCTCTCTTTCCTAGAAAAATGGTAATAATTTTAAATTTTAACAACACATGTGTTTGTATACACACAAACAAATATAATTAAAATTTTAAATAGTGAGGGATAGAAGGTAAAGAGATAGTACCTTTGTGTTTTGGACGTTTACTCATGTGTCAGTCCATAAATGCTGAGATCTGTTAAAATCATTAACAAGCTTTATGAGAAACTGTATTTTAAAAGATAATGTAGAGCAACGACAATTCATAAATGTAAATAAATTGAATTGTTAGTATATACTAACAATTGATTTTTATATTACACTCATCAATAATTCATTAACGCAAATTATATACTAACAATTGATTTGTTAGTATATACTAATAATTGATTTGATATTACACGCAACGACAATTCATAAACGCAAGTATCTCGTCACACATCTCATGAATTAAGGAACTACTCCAAATTATATACTAATAATTCAAACGGTACCAAACCTATATTAAAAAGCATGTAGACCCCATTAATCCACAATAAACTCCATGAATATAAAAGTGGCATTAATCCACAATAGACTCCATTATAGTAATAAAACTTTATAAGTGATTGAATGCATGAAAACAATCATAGTTTAAAATTTTGTCAAGTTTATAAAATTCAATTAATTTAGTAAAAGATACATTCCATTGAAAAACATCAATCTATACATGAACAACATCAATACACAAATCAGTATCATTAATCAACAAATCAATTACAGACACAAATCAGTAATCTATAGACAAATCAACATCCCTGAAAAATAGGAAAAGATAAGAGATCACCAAGATACACGCCGTAAAATAACAAAAAATGGAAATATACAGTATGTACACAAATAAGCCAAATAGATAGGCAGTAAGAAGGGAAATAAAAACATATCGTAACACACCAGAATTGCACTGTGATTCCCACCTGCCTTCTTTCACTCCATGATCCTATAAATTATGTCATCAAATTACTTTCCCTCTTGGCCTTTTATTTGCCACACTTCCACTTATTCGTTACAATCAATCAACAATCATAATCCTTGTGCCTAGAGGAACATAAGCAAACCTCCTTTTGTCCTCCTTTTCCGAAAGAACACAATTAAAAAAAAAATGAACCAAATATTAAATCTAAGAACCCTAAAAGTTAACAAAAGTAGATTTAGGTTTACAACGTTGTTCAAGCTAACCTCGGTCTTTATACCCAGTCCCAAAGAACCAGTTGCAGCTACCATGGAGATGATCAAGGAGAAACCTGTATAAAACATAAGCATAAAGGAGAAATCTATATAAGAAATAAGCACACAAAATTAAAATAGTAGAACAATTTCTTCGTTAAAAAAAATGTAAGTCCTCTGAAATTTACATAGAGATTTAGAAGAAAAATAAAATCAGTAAGAAAATGGCGTAAATTTGAGATGTTTGCTGTATCTACCCAAAATCTTCGTCCTTTCTTTCGAGGATATGTATTGGACCCATATACATTCTTTCTTTATAATATATCACCCTTATCTTCAGAGATCCCCTTTTTTGTATATGTCTTTAACTTAACTACTAGTCCTTATTCCTGATTTGAACACAGAAGATTCTACAATTAGAGTGAATCCACCATTGTTTCTTTTATCTTTCAGCAGCTTTTTTGGCACATTTGAGGTAAAGTCCGCTTCATATTTATGATTCCTTCTTAGCAACTTCTCAAACCATTTATCAGATTCGACTTGTCTCCCTTCTAAAGATAACAACTCTTTGCTTAGATTGCCATTCTCAATCCATAAACGATCAACAACGCTTCTTTATTTTCTTTGATGAGTTAGAGGGTTGGATAGGGGGAGTTTTGGAAGATGATTATGATGTGTCCTCTAAATAGTGAGCGTCGCCTTTACGATAGACGAACAATTCAAAACCTTCAGGCACGGGTTTGTGATCCGACGTCTTAAGGTCGTATTAACCTTGTAATGTGGTTATGGCAGAGGAGACTCTCCGTTGGGAAGAAGTTTTCAATATCAATGACTTAAATGAATCAAATATATCAGAATGCCTACGGTTGGGTGGGGTTGCTCAAAATTTCCAAGTCTGCAAAAAATTCATCATGATAAACCACCATATGTCAAAGAAGTTTGTAAATTGATTTTATAGAAAATAAAGCGAAAAAATGGACTTAAGACAACATTATTTGTGCACGATTATTAAAAGTCAATATCACGTTAAGATAAGCTACTGTCTGTGCCATGCAAATAATCAATCTACACATCATTGATTTAAAACTAAAAATGAAACTTCGAATAACTGGGTCTTTCAAACCTTGAATAAAACTCATCAAAACCCCACCATAATAGTCTAACATGTGGATAGTGATCTAATATCTTTTTCGGGCCTCACGCTCCAACTCCAATTTTCACATAACCACACACGTGGCCCTATGTTGTAACACCACCAATACTGTCGAACTACAAGCTCCACTATAACCATCCTTCTCAATCAATGCATCAAACTCCTCATTACCGGATGTCAACCGTTCATTGATACCGATAACACAATCCAAACTCCATCCATGCACCAGTACAACCACCATCTCGGCTCATCTAAGCAATAAACCCACATCAGTAATTATTGTCACAGGCAACCTATCACTACCTCCTCTACCACAAAAAACCACTTATTTCAAAGCTGAATAGTCTTAATAATGTATAACGAATAAAAATAAACCAAAAAAAATTAAAAATAATAGCAAAAGAACAAAATACAGATTAAAAACTCAACTAAGTGGAAATGTGTACCCAAAAAATTTTGTGTTCAAGATACTTGATAATGGAAACGTGTAAAATTTAAACTCTCCTTGGATGCAACTAAGTGGGCAACCGTCGCCGTAATGGATGATTCAAGAGTATATTTTGTAGATATTATCATAAGGGCGCTATCAGATTTAACTGATGTGTGTTTGTTCTGTGAAACAACTGATGCCCTGTTTATATCCACTCTTGAGCTGCGGCATTTGAATCTTTCGATGTAGGCCATGGATTATGAGGATGGATTTTACTTGAAGGTAGCAGCAAGAGTAAACTTTGCATCTCTCTTCAATTATCTGACAATAAATTTGATGGGATTAAAGTGTTTTAGTTGTTAACATGAGCAATGAGGTCTTGTAAACCAAGCAGAGTAAGAAATAAGTTCAAATAAAAGTAAAAACATGTTCAAGTTCACATTGAACCTCAACCTCAAAACTGAGTGGTGATAAAAATTAACACAAAAATGTCGAGAATGTATTGTATGGCTATATAAGAAAAAGAAATAGATGTCAACTTATAAAAAAGAGGCTATGAAGTGTACATCAACACAAGAGTGTTTAACTAAACCACAAACTACTCCTCCTACTTACCATTCCACGGCATACTCTTTCGGTACCACTCAAGCCTCTCCTCCCACTTGCCATAAATCCAAAATGAGCCCTGAAATAATAAAATTCCAAAATTCAATTTAAGATATCATAGTCCTAAATTAGGTCTCAAATAATAAAACTCATCATAACCTAACTATAATGGTACTAATCACCATAACCTAACCTAAATTGAAGCCCAAATTTACACATTTTATACATTCTAAAAATGTTAAACAAAAGTTCTTAGCTCAACAAAAAGTTCTATATGAAAATAAGTAACATTACCATTAATCATACAATTAAGCAAAGAGTAAAAGAATCAATTAAAAAGAAGGGCATCTATACATTAAGCACAACCAAAGAAAATTATCCATATTGAGCATTTCTCAAACATTTGGGTTGCACAAATCGTTGTACTTGGTTGAACCCTTCATTATCACAGGTATATAACCAAATGGGTACCTACAAAACAAAAAGAAACATGAAAAAAAACTAATAAGAGAAAAAATAGTGGTATCAAAAAAAGGAAAATAGATGGAGAAAAATAAAATAAGAAAAACACCAAATATCTGAAACCTAAAACTAATAACTTAAACTTACCCCAAATACTAACGCCCTACAAATCTGTGAGTAAGATGGAGATCAAAACTCCAACACAAAAAAAAGGTTAAAAATTAAGTAAGAAAATGAAATGTATAAAGGTATATACCCTATGGTGATTCTCCAAAGTGATTCAGTCATGGAGGTCTTCTATAGAAGTGGTGGTTCAATCATTAGTGGTGGTGGAACTGAGATCGACGACATGGAAAGTTAAAAGAGAGATCGACCTAGTTTGAGAGAATAAATAAACATTTAAAAAGGTCTCGAAAAAAAATGTAAAACATAACATATAGTTGTAGCCTAGTGTGTTCAGAGTTTGCTACCAAGCGGTTAGGACAAGTGGGGCGTTTTCATCCCTTTAGTTTAGAAACAAAGGTGAGTTAGTTCCAAGTCACTCAATTGACTTAGCAGTGAATAGTACTCCACATGAAGTAAAAAGAAGAACACACAAAAGTCCTAAAAACATAACTTAACCAAAATCAGAGGTGCATGACCTTGGGCGTCCAACCTGCAAAAAGAGAAAAAAGTCACTACTATGATTTTCCCTTAACAGGAAAAAAGTCACTACTATGATCTAAACAGAAAAACAAAAAAAACATCTACAAAACAAATTAAATAAATATGAAAAGGTCCGTGAATGTCAAATCACAGAAAGTAATTAACTCATAATTATTATTAAAGAAAACTGAAAAAAAATTAAAAAAAATTTGCCTCAACAATGAGATTTGTTTCCCAAAACATTAACAGCCTTCCTTGAAAAAGAAAGTGTATAACCAACAATAGCAAGTCGCCAATGAGATTTGTTTCCCAAAACATTAACAACCTTCCTTGAAAAAGAAAGTGTATAACCAACAATAGCAAGTCGCATCCATAATTTTTTTATCACAACCTAATTGTAAGTTATTTGAATGAACCTGCACAGAAAAATGAATCTGACTTGATTCCTTCATTCAAATAAAAAAAACACAAAGATTAAAAATTTCAGATCTTTTGTAGAAACCCACCTGAAACCCTCATTTAAATAAAACTAAAGTTAGCAAAATATTACACTGGGGAGTCAAAATAGAAGAGGGAGACAAAAAAGGCATAAACTGTACCCAAAAAATGAGGGTTTTGGGTTCCTATTGTCAAACACACAAATGAAAATACCTAAAACAAAAATTATAAAAAACAACCCCTAACCTAAAAATACCATTATAAAATGTCTACCTAAATCATCAAGTTTTTTTAAGTCTTTCAATGGTGAAGAATGGGTCGATTTGTGAAGATCTAGCTTCAGAAAATCCCCACAAAGAGAGGAAACACAAAATAGAGTAAGATTAGATTTAGATATGGAAATAAAAGTAAAAGAAAAAGATCTGAAATAAAAATGATACAACAAAATCGTACCGTGTGAGTGAAACCATGAATCATTGTGAGGGTGAGAGAGCAGAGGGACGAAGAGAGACAGAGGGAGGCGAATGAGTGAGAAGAGGGAGGCCACAATGAGCTAGGGTTTGGCGTAAAGATAATAGTGTGGGTCGTTTAACGGCTTTGTGGTTATCGATAATGAGATGGAGCTTGGTTCGTACTTTAGATGAGAGAGAGTGAGTACGAATGGTTTGATGTTGTTGTTTCAAAAATGTACAAAGGGTGTAGGAGAGAGAGTTACAAAAAAGGGAAGCTCAACGATTAGATTAAGCATAGGTGGCACAATTCTCACCCTAAGTGTGAGAATGAGTGCAAATACGATTATACCCTTGTGTTTGAATTTTGAAGAATAAGGGGGAAATAAATTATAGTGTGTCAAAAGAGGGGGAAATCAAAATGTTCAAGGGAAAAAGTGGTAGTGCAGGAAAAATTCTAATATATGACATCATAGTTCAATCTTATGTCATACATAAGTTTTCTACTTTATTATATATATATATATATATATATATATATAGAGAGAGAGAGAGAGAGAGAGAGAGAGAGACTAGGGTATGCCCGTGCCTGAAGGCACGATGATATTCAAAAAAGCTAACATAATCACAACAAAATAATGATCTACCCGATTTAATATCAATACAAATAAGTTAGATTTAAAAAAAATGGACAGAGTTTTCTTTATTTATAGGATTATCCACCTGTTTAATGTATAAAAATAGTACAACAACAATAAGCCCAATAAAAGTTAATGGACCAAATTCCATTAATGTAAAATTCATTTCAATACATATGAAATTCTACTTAATCTAACTTGTCCCCCTTGCGTGAAAGTAAATTAATGAATGTAAATGGAGACACGTGATACACAAAGTAATACGGGCCAGTAAAGTAAGTTCCGTTTTGTACATCGCATGTCTAATAAAAAATATAAATCGTCGATCGATCAAACAACTTGTGTCACATTTGTAATGGGGTGGGATAGGACTCAAAGTTGAACGAGGTCCCAAACTCATGCTTATAATTGACATGTCCTCCTCAAGTTTGTCATAATCTAAAAAATAAGTAATAAACGTGATTACGTTTTACTGAAGTCAGAAATAATTAAATGAGCGAGAGAAACATTATAATACAAAAAAAAAATATCCACCCAGTTTATCGCATCAATGATGCACATAAAAAAATATAACTCTCATAGTATACATTTTAATCAAATCAGGTGTATTGTGATAGCAAACCCAACCGATGACTTAAATAATGAGGTTATGAGATTAGCAAGAAAGATTGTTACTGTTTGCAAATTTTATTTAAAATATCGCAAAATAATTTCATCAATGCCCACTTATCAATTTCATCTAAATATTGTTTATATAGAATTGAACTATTTTCATGTTCTAATATTTTGAAACAGGAAGCTAAGTATCTATCAATTATATAGAAAAATTAGGATAAGCTCTTACCATTTCACACAAATCTTTCCTGATATGAGGTGCTTCCACTTCTTTGTTATGCCCGTAAAGTCCCTACAAAAAAGAAAACAATTGGAGTACTAAATATCCATTATGATATATAACTTGTATCCAAAAGGGAAATTTCAAACATTTTAACCTTATATATATCAACCTGATTAGCATCCAACATCAGATATGATAGGTATGAAAATATTAACTATTCATATATACCAACTTGTTCAGTAGATAGACCTCATATATACTAACCTGTTCTATTTTTAGAAGAGAGCTTCAAAATTTGCATGTTATTCTCTTGTACTATTCCTAGGAATCTTAAAATAGTTCTTAATTAAAATCTTCCTTAAATTGTACTCAAATGATCCAATCTGATTTGAATAAATAAAAACTGCAAAAAAATTCAGAAATTCACGCAGAACTAAAAAACATCACGTATATGTAATAGAACAAAATCAAAAATATTAAACAAATAAACAAAAAGTGATGCACTAAATCATTTGTGTTTTCAATTGGCCATATCTTCGGTACTCTGCTTAAACTGGACACATCAACTTCTTCTATGTCAAGACCTAGTGTGGTACAAATATGTGTAGCTATGGTTGTTTTAAAGGATTTTTAATCTCGAATTAGGCATGGTTGTCGTAAAGATGGCTCCGGTCAGGAAGTGGAGTACGAATCCATCCCAAAATACTATGATGAATGCCTTCATTTGGTCCATGACCGCTCTAACTTCTTAAAAAGAGAAGAACAAACTATCTTGAAAAAAAAGCAGGGGAAAGAAACCAGTGGAAGGATAAATCAAAAAAGTTAAATCTCAAATTGAGGTTCCTCATTTTACAACTGAACTTCAAAAAACTACAGATAAAGTAACAAATACCCTAATTGCAGAGGCTACAGAATCGATTGACGTCTCCACTTCCAAACCCCCCCAAACCCACAACTTCGAATGTGTGAGCCCTTTCATCTTAGCTTTTTGAGATCCATATATCGAGCAAGTTCTTCTGCTGACACGAATTCAGCAAGATCCTGCTCGTTTGCTAACATCAAAAGAGGTGGTCCTTTCAGATCCTCATGACGAATAACTTTTTCAAGTGCATATTTTTAATTTTCAAAACGCAATGATCTTCAATACGACCAATATTGAGTCCCACAGATATGACAGATGACTTGCACAAATATAGATATTGCACATTTACCTTTGCTGAAACTTTTCTACGGGGAGAAATTAATTCTTCCCGATGTCGTCTTCATGGCATAGATGTTTTTATCGCGTATTGCTTCGTGCCTCATATTCACAAAACTGTTGCCTATGACTCGCACTTTTATTTCCCTCCTTCGAAATTGATACCGCCTCAAATTGACAAAATTGTTACCGAATATAAAATTGTTAACTAGTTTTCGTAACTCATTCTCTTTGGAGGCACACGACACCGTTGATCCTGTGGAAAAGGTAGTTGCTAATGTTGCAGCCATCTTTGAGTCTTTGGAGATCTCAAATGTAAAATTGAAATGGAGGGCACCCTTTTAAGAATTATAATGGATAAGGATTAAATATAAAAGATACTCCATCTCTCACTTTGTATTTCAAGTTTCTCAACTATAATGGAAGTTGTCCGTGAAGGAACACTTAAGACTATCAGATTGTGCCCATGAAATGTACCTCGAGACAATATCTGTACATTTGAAGACAAAATATGTAAGCTGTAACATCAAACCAAAAAATAAAAAAGGGAGAGATCATAACAACTTAATAACATCAAACCCAAAAATATAAACACAATTGTGAAAAAATGAAAACAAATATATACTACTATTCTTCGTAATCTGCAATATTTAGCAGATGCAAACAAGATATAGAGAAATAGAGGTTTAGACATGGTCCTGTTTATTTAGACATGGTTCGTGAGTTCTATTAGAGGTTTAGGAACAAACTCAATGAGTGAGAGAGAGAAATAAAGGGTCTTGTTGGAGTGCATAAGAACGCTCTTATGTTACTGCTCTTATTTTATATAGAAAGTATATTGTTATGCCGTTCTTTTGAGATAAAGAAATTGATATAGAAAATAAAAATGTTAGTAAGCCATTGTACATAAAGTGACATAAATGAGATTAGAAACAACAAAAAATACTAATCACTGATCTTTAAATACGAGAAGCTAACAGAAAAATAATAAATTCATTCATGGTCCACTGTTCACCCATTTTAGGCGACAAATGATGCAGGTGACAAATGACACAGTCACCCATCTTATGAAAAAGGTGAGAAATGACGATGTTGACAACTGACGCAGCAAAAAAATAACTTCTTCCTTTCTATCATGCTTCTTCAGGTGACAAATGACGCAATCACCCATTTTAGGTAGAATAAATTCATTCATGGTCCACTATTCGTGTTCGGCGGATACTTCATTCTCGTATCTATAAGTTATGGACTCACCATGTTCCAACAGTTAATATAATACAAAAATAGGTCGTTACTTAGATCTTACATCTTAGAAACTTAAAGAAATTGACTCAATTCAAATGATTAAGTAGTGCCCGTGTTCAATGGGTTAAAGTACATGTTAATCACACAATGCCTAAATAGAATCCAAAAGTAAAAAATAGACATGAGTTGAAGTTTATAACTTCCTATAAACATTAAAACCTCAAATGTATACAAAATTATAGAGAATGGGTCGGAAACTCGGACAACAAAATAAGCATAGTTGATAAAGGTCCCAACTCGGGCATTTTGTGAAGTACCTGGGCACACAAAATTTAAATTCTCACTTGGTCAACAAACTCAACAAATTTATAGGATTAACACAACCATTAAGAACTTATAGGATGAACACAACCTTAATGCAGGTAGCACTTTTACGATGATGTAAACATTAGCTCGTGGCTTTTAATATACATAAATTATTATGTTTACAATGATCCCTTATGGCGTCTAATATACATCAATTTGCCAAAATAGATAAATTCCTCTTTACGTGAAATATTCAATTAAAGTATTGAATTTTGTATAGGACAGAATAAATAAACATTTTGAATCTGAAGCGGTCAATTAACAAAATCGTTAATGACCGGCTAAAATTGAACTACATCATACTTTGCAGTGGTGATTATGAGCATTGCATTAATTATATCTGCAACCTAGGTAAGTTGAGGCTGATAGAGACTTATAGCGGTGATTATGTGCATCGTAAGAATTATGAGCATCGAATGAATTATTTTATGAACACCCACACCTTTAGCCAAGATCAACCTATCCTTGCCACTGGTACAGTTGGGTTATTTCCCAGCAATGCATAAGTGGACGTTAAAAAGTCTGCATCTTAAATTGCATGCCCCGCCACCAATGATATTAACCCAATGATGCTACACCACCACGTTGCTCGAGTATCTCCATTTCTTTGCTTCTGAAATCAGATAATAAACTCTCAGATGAGTTAAGTTTCTTCATTCCACATAATTTCTTTACATCTTAAAAAGCTGCAGAAGTAGTTACCTTTTGAAGACGAACTCGAATTATACGAATGTAGCTGAAAGTAAAAGTAGTTGATAGCTGATATGTTTTGCTGAAACGAATAACGATCGATCTGATTTTTTATGGCAACATTCATCCTCAAAGTTTCTGCTGAGATCATTGGAGAAGTTGAGGCACTTATAATATTTCCACTGATACCGTACTCTATCCTTTCAACTTTTTACATGTTCTGGTTGTCAACTGGTCTCCATCTTTTTAGTTCGGGTCAGGTCATCCGTAATGATCGCAACAGAAATTATTGTGCGTACAATCTAAAATCAAAATGTGCGAGCTGTGATGGTTGTTGCGATTATACCTAACACATGGTATTCATTAGTGATACTAAAATCAAGAACTAAAAACATAGATATTATACAAATACATTATGTCCTTTTATCAAACACATGGTATTCATACTATAAAAAATATACGAAAAAAATTGAAAAATCAAAATGTTAGACTCTGAGGAAATTATTTATTCCTAAAAATACTTCTTTCATATAAGTAAACAAATAAGAGACTAATAAACTTAAAAGGGAAAAACAAAGTAACATGAATAATTCTGCTCCATTCATATACCTCCGGTTCTCCCTAGAAAATTATTAAAAATCGACCATCCAAATCAAAATAAAAAAATAATAACAGTTACCCAATCTCCCCCTCCAGTTCACTTCACTTACATTTGATGATGGGGTTTTTGAAGTGTGTCCTTTTACCTCGATCCATGGTAAAATGATGCACCGAGAGGAAGTCGACACCAAGAAAAGCTAAAAATCCAATGTACTCGTATATCAAGCCTATGCTATTTGTTTCAAGCACTAAACAATATCTCGGCCTATTAAACTAAAAATATATACTAAACAACGATCGTCACATGAAATTGAACCTAAAATTTAAACATTTTGAGTCCTGTGTAAACAACGGTCGTCACGTGAGGTCTATTATGTTGGGGACTTGGCCTCAATTAATGGTTTCCTATGTAAATAACCAAATACACTTTCTTTTGTCAATCAAAAATATAACATTGAGCTAAAATAAGAGGTAAAGTATATGTACAATGAATTTCTATATTCTCTATATTTGATATGTTCAGTCTCACTCATTCTATCCCATTGTAATCAGGCTGTATTGCCAGCTCAAACACGGCCTCCATGAGCATCACGTCCATTATATGTATAATGATCTCCCATTTACTAAGATTTACCTGCTTCATTCGAACTTCATTAATTATCAGCATTCCATATACATATCTGATTATGTATAAACTAAATCCCGATAAGGTATCATAAGTAATCTCATTTTCAGCATTCCATATACGTCTCTGAATACGTCTTTGAGGACAATAAAATGACCATAATTTCATGAAAACAACCGAAAAATGTAATTATAATGGACATAAAAACAGTCGGAAGCTAATTTCTCTTGTTTAAATGTTTTTTTCTTTATTAATTTTCATTTTCAGAAATGAGAACCTTTAAACACAAAATTCTTCAATTTTGTACTTAGCCTAACCTAAATTGAAGCCCAAACTAATACATTCTAAAAAATTTCAAACAAAAGGTCTGTAAGGACACAAATTTCCAATTGATTCCTTTGTAGTTTAGGCTCAATTTCGGACAAATATGTTTGAGTCATAGGATAGAGTTTAAGTTGATCCATTCAAGCCTATGGCGTGTTTGTTGAAGACGTAGTGGCCAATAGTATAAAGCTTCATCAAATTGCCGAGTTTAATGTGCCTCGTTTCTACGTCATCAACATGGTTCCATTGCTCCTAAGATATGAATGCATTTTGAATATATATATAGGAGCTTGGAACATTTTATATTGGGTGTAGCTTATTTAAAACTGTTGTTTATTTTCAGAAAGATTTAATTAAAACTTTAAAACAAAGTATATAAAGTTTCTGGGCTAAAAATAAATTTTTCAAACTTTCTGGAAGTTCGTTCCAAGTGTCGTTCGAATGAGATTGTTGTTCGAACGAACAATGCTATTCGAACGAGATTTCCAATGAGATTTCTAATGAGTTCACACTGGAACCTCATCAGAAGGCTCGTTCGAATGAGACTTCATTCGAACGAAAATCTTGTTCGAACGAGTTTTGGAAGAACAAGAATTTTGCAGTTTTGATTAGTTTTTTCCCTCATTCCCACTACTTTTTCCACTAACTCTTTTCCTGAATATCTAAGTACGGGAATCAAGTTTTCTAACTTAACTTTTTCACATTCTACAACCTCTAAGAGAGAGTTTGAGAGCAAAAATGAAAAAGGGAAAAAGTTAATGTTTTGGGTGTAATTGTTCAAGAAAAATTATTTTACCACTCTAGTTTTCACCCAAAGTTTGTTTAATCCAAGTTCCATATATATATACATTACTTAGAGAGTTTGGCACCGATTTTTCATCTCTATCGTTTGAAGAGACGTTCGGGTTTACTTCTACATCCCACAAAGAAGAAGAAGTTTGTGTTGATTTACCCACTTGGAGAAAGGCTCCTAGTTTGGGTGATGGTGACCATATAAATTCCGATCGGTAGAGTCCGAGACTGCGGTGGAGCTCCATGGTTATTCTCTAGGCAGAGGTTGATACTAGAAGATGCGTCGGGGCTTGAGAGGCATCGAGTCGAGTGTTATAAGTCATCTTGCTTGTATTTGTAAATTTCGTACTTAGTGGATTTGAGGCTAGGGCCATCCAAGGTTTTTTCCCGTTGTGGCTTTTTCCTCGTACATCGCAGCGTAGTGGTTTCATTGTTTATTTTATCTTGTGCAAACTCACTTAGAACGCATTCTTAGGTAATTCAAGATAAAATTCGATTTTAATCACTACATATGTAATTTGGACTAAAATTAAATCTTGGGTAATGTTTAGTTAATTTAATTCAAGCCATTTAATTTAATTTGATAAAATTGGTTTGGTCTAATTTGGTAAAATTGACAAATATGACTTAGGAAAATTTACTAGGACTTGGGTTAATTAAATTGGTTTAAGTGAAATCAAATTGTGTGTGTGTTTTATCCTATTTCACTTGGTTTAATTTTAATTTGAAAAAGGTAAATTAAAATTTTTGTATTCATTTTTAATGTAATCATCAACTCACACTTCCGCATCTAAAAAAGAAATTATTACTTTTGTGAAGTAAAAAGAATTTTGATTTTCAAAACTTGGGGCTTTTTAAATTGGTATCAGAGCCAAAGCGAAAAATTATTTCATTAAGATCCTTTAATTATTTTTGGCTAAAATGGAATTTTCCCCATTTTCAAAATTTCCTATTTCGATGATTCTAATTATGTGTACTGGAAAGCACATATGAAATTGGCACTAAAATATATTGACGAGAGGGTTTGGTTATCTATAGTTAACGGGTGGTCTCCACCAACTCATTTAGTAGATAATGAACGTGTTCCCAACCCGGTCGATAGATGGAGTGAGAATGAGTTTAAACTTTCAAATTTTAATTCCCGAGGTTTAAACGCCTTATTTAGCGCTGTCACATCGGATGAATTCTGATGCATTATGATGTGTGATACCGCTAAAGAAGCATGGGATATTTTAGAACTCACTCATGAAGGTACAAGTGTCGTAAAAGCTTCAAAACTCCAAAACCTCACCACTCAAATTGAAACCATCAAAATGAATGAAAAAGAAACTTTTGATGAATTTTATGCTCGACTTTTCGATATTGTTAATTCATCTTTTAACTTGGGAGAGAAAATACCCGACAACCGAGTTGTAAAGAAAATTTTAAGGTCCCTACCCGATAGATTTATTCCAAAAGTGACCGTTTTAAGTTCTTTACCAACTTTAGCCTCTATGAAATTAAAAGAGTTCGTAGGTGATTTACAAACCTATGAACTGGACATGTTTCTCTCTAAAACTAAAAAGAAAATAGAAAAGGGCGTTGTTTTAAAAGCCCGAAAAGAGGAAAAACAAGTAGTAGAGAGTGAAAGTGATAGTGACTCGGAAAATATGGCTATGTTTGTTAGAAAGTTTCAAAAATTTATTAAATTTAACAAAGATAATTTAAAAAATGATTTTAAGAAATTTGAAAAATCTAGGCATGACGAAGCTGAGAAGACCCCTAAAACTTCTAATGAAAATGTTAATAGGGACGAGTCGAATAAGTGTTTTGGTTATTAAGGGTATGACCATAGGGCTTTTGAGTGCCCCACTAAACTAAGGAGAAAGGGTAAGAAACTAATTTCTTTTAATGCAATCCTTAGTGATAGTGATAATGAAGAGGGACCCGATTCCCCCACTAAGACCAATTTTGTGGCTTTCATGGTTAGTCATGTGAGTGATAGTGAGAACTCATCTATAGATGAAAATTTATCACATGACACTTCCAAGGTCATAGTTTATGATTCCCTTATTTTTTATGATAGTGAGAGTGAAGAAGAAAGAGAGAGTGAACATGAAGAAGAGGTTAATGTGAGTGAACTTCAAAATGCTTTTCAAGAATTATACGAAGAATCAATTAAATTAAAAAGATCAAATTTGAAGTTAGAAGCAAGTTTAAGAGAGTGTGTCAAGGTCATTGATGAGAGTGCGTTAGTGGAAGACCTTAGGACACGAGAGAGAACTCTTCGATAGAAGCTTGAATATATAGAAGGCGAGAGAGATAGCCTTAGGGGTTTAATGGAATCCTTGAAAAAGGTGCTTCACGAGTTTGAAGAGAAAAATCTGTTGTTAGAGTCTAAAAATTTAGAATTAGAAAATAAACTAAAATACTCTAGAAAAGTCAAATTTGATTTGGAATGTCGTTCGGAGAAATTAGATAAAATTTTAGGAACGGTCCAAATAAAAAATGACACTTGTGGTTTAGGCTTCGATACTTTTAATGAATCTACTCAAAAGGCCAAAACCAACATTTTAGGAGAATCGCCTAGGAAAGGCTTTAGAGATCACTCCTTAGGTAAATCTTTTCACCGTGAGTTTAAGTGTTAACATTGTGGTCGAAAAGGTCATCTTAGGAAATTTTGTTTTGATCTTAAACGAGTTCCTAGAATATCCCAACATAAGGCAACTGAGGTAGCTAAGATTCCTACACCTCGAGATCGTCATTCGTCATTAGTTTGGGTTAGGAGATCTGACTTGGTAGCTTTACAAGATAGGGTTTTTGATTCTCATTTACTTTCACATGCTTTCTCCCTTGCAAAATCTAAAGGTTGAATGTGTTAGTTTTATTTGCATACTTTATCTTTTGTACTTCATGCTATATTATCATGCTAAATGTATGCTTGTTTAATCATCTTCTAGTCTATGCTTTATGCTTAATCACATGCTAGAATAATGATTTTTGTTTATCATTTGGGTTTTTATCTTTTGGTAATTTAAGCTTAATGAAAAATTCAAATGATTTTTTTTTGTCTTTTGAGTATATATTTTTATTTTTGGTTAAAAAATTTCAAAAACTAAAAAAGATTTTTTTGTGTGTATTTTAGTTTGACACACTTTATGTGGAATATACTTGTGTTAGAATCCTTTCTTTTACTCTTCCATGTGGCTAGAACTTTTGGTTTAGATTGTCAATCTTTATTATGTTCTTCACCACGCTTACATGGAGTAGTTGGATTTTTTGTTGATTAAATGGATTCTATTTTTATATTCCTCTATTAACACATGCACGAGCTCTTTTGAAATTTAACTTCATATGTATATTTGAGCTTTATGAGGTGTTCTCCTATCAATCTAGTCATCTACATATTTGTGACCTAGGAGGACTAGTGCATGTCAAAATCCGTTGCACATGAGATTTGTGTGAAATATATAAAAAAAATGATGTATATAAATGTGCACGAGAAAGGGCTCCGAAAGGATTTATTATCCTTTGCGGATAGTAAGCCACCGTTTGGTTGGACCTAAAAGAAATACGTGGTCCAAAGGCCTAAAATAAAATATGGCATTAAAAATAAAAATATATGCCATGGCCTATTTTGTTTTATTGATATATTCTTTCAAAATATATATGCTTATTAAGGGAAATTGGATGGTATACCAACAGTTTGCACAATGTCCAGTTATCCTAGTTGAGCTTTCATTGTCATGACTCTATTGGTTTGTAGAATCATCAACATGCTAGGCTTGTATGCATTGTGTATGTTTGTTCATTGAGTTCAATCTATATTGTCACATGATGTTATATTCAAATGTGATAAAGTTTGCAATCAATTGAGAACTCCGTGAACATGTTTTAAGTGATTGGGTATAAATTTAATTATTACTAGTTGACACCCCAACACTTTCGTTTCCATATGACACATTTTTCCCATTCGAGCGTGAAAAGCTTACTCTATTTTTTGTCATTTGTGTCTTTATATCTATATATGTGTAATTGAGTCTATGTGGTATATATTATGTATACATATATTTGATATGGTTTTGTTTAGTCTTTGCCTTGCTTTCTAGTCCATCTATGCTTTAATTCATAATTGGTATCTATCTTGTTGCATTCTTTGTTGCTATCACATGCTTAATACTGTATGTATCCTATTCGTATCTGCTTTTTGCATCTCAGTTGGTATCCGGTATTCTTGTTGGATTAGTTGTGATTTTGTTGTCCATATGCTTTAATGTTCTCATCACTTTTGCACATTTGCATGTTTATCTTGTTATCCCATTCTATTTATCCCTTGCTTAGTTTAGAGGGTGTATATGCTTTAATTGGGAAGATAAGTTAATATTTTGATTCTTTAGCCTTTGTCTATTCCGGACAAAAAGGGGGAGAAATGAAAAGGCGAGATTTATCTTAGGGGGAGACGTCTTTCTATGTTGATCATTGTTCATAAAGGGGAAAAATAATTTAGGGGGAGTACTTACTTTAATTGCATTAAATCTTTTGATATTCCCAATGCGTGTAATGTGTTTGCTTAAGTGTGCAGGAATTACAATAAAAGTGGCAACGTTCACCCCGACAAAGGGGGAGATTTGTAAGGACGCAAATTTCCAATTGAGTCCTTTATAGTTTTGGCTGAATTCCAGACAAAAATGTTTGAGTCATAGGATAGAGTTCAAGTTGATCCATTCAAGCCTATGACGTGTTCGTTGAAGACGTAGCGGCCAAGAGTATAAAGCTTCATCAAATTGCCGAGTTTAATGTGCGTCCTTTCTACGTCACCAACATGGTTCCATTGATCCTAAGGTATGAATGCATTTTGAATATATATATAGGAGCTTGAAACATTTTATATTGGGTGTAGCGTATTTAAAACTGTTGTTTATTTTCAGAAAGATTTTATTAAAACTTTAAAACAACGTATATAAAGTTTCTGGGCTAAAAACAAACTTTTTAAACTTTCTGGAAGTTCGTTCGAAGTGTCGTTCTAACGAGATTGTCTTTCGAACGAACAATGCTGTTCGGATGAGATTTCTAACGAGTTCACACTGGAACCTCGTTCTCGTTCGAACGAGTTTTGGCGGGAACAGGTATTTGGAAGTTTTGAGCAGTTTTTTCCATCATTCCCACTACTTTTTCCACTAACTCTTTTCCTGAATATCTAAGTACGGGAATCAAGTTTTCTAACTTAAATTTTTCACATTCTACAACCTCTAAGAGAGAGTTTGAGAGCAAAAATGAAAAAGGGAAAAAGTTCATGTTTTGAGTGTAATTGTTCAAGAAAAATTATTTTACCACTCTAGTTTTCACCCAAAGTTTGTTTAATCCAAGTTCCATATATATATATATATATATTGCTTGGAGAGTTTGGCACCGATTTTTCATCTCTATCGTTTGAAGAGACGTTCGGGTTTGCTTCTACATCCCACAAAGAAGAAGAAGTTTGTATTGATTTACCCACTTGGAGAAAGGCTCCTAGTTTGGGTGACGGTGACCATATAAATTCCGATGGGTAGAGTCCAAGACCGCGGTGGAGCTTCGTGGTTATTCGCTAGGTAAAGGTTGATACAAGAAGACGCGTCGGGGCTTGAGAGGGATCGAGTCGAGTGTTATAAGTCATCTTGCTTGTATTTGTAAATTTCGTACTTAGTGGATTTGAGAGGGTCGTCCTAGGTTTTTTTCCGTTGTGGGTTTTTCCTCGTACATCGTGGTGTAGTAGTTTCATTGTTTATTTTATCTTGTGGGAACTCACTTAGAATGCATGCTTAGGTAATTCAAGATAAAATTCGGTTTTAATCACTACATGTGCAATTTGGACTTAAATTAAATATTGGGTAATGTTTAGTTAATTTAATTTAATTTGATAAAATTTGTTTGGCTTAATTTTGTAAAATTGACAAATATAACTTAGGCAAATTTACTTGGACTTGGGTTAATTAAATTGGTTTAAGTGAAATCAAATTGTGTGTGTGTTTTATCCTATTTCACTTGGTTTAATTTTAATTTGAAAAAGGTAAATTAAAATTTGTGTATTCATTTTTTAATTGAATCATCAACTCATGCTTCCGCATCTAAAAAGGAAATTATTATTTCTGTGAAGTAAAAAGAGTTTTGATTTTCAAAAATTGGGGCTTTTCAAGTTCTTAACTCAACAAAAAGTTATGTAAGAAAATAAGTAACAATAACATTAATCATACAATTAAGCAAGAGAGTGAAAGAATCAACTAAAAAGAAAGGCATCCACACATTCACCACAACCAAAGAAAATTACCCATATTGAGAATTTCTCAAACACGTAGGATGCACGTATCACTGTACTTGGTTAATCTCTTCATCATCATATGCATATAACCAAATGGGTACCTAAAAAACAAAACAAACATGAAAAATTGAAACGTTGAATCGAAAATTGATTTGCATCCAAAAAATAACCCCTTCAAAATTAGTCATAAAAAATATAAATCCACCTAAAAATCCAAAGGAAAGAAAAGAGAAACGAAAGCAAAATAACCACATGGAGATTTTCTTAAACACCACTAAGGCTTAAAAGTAGTCAAAGTGGTTGTTTTATCAACAAGACATCATATATTGTCAAACACAGCAACCTTACTTACATAAAAAATGTCAGCATAGTCAGAAACCAATAATCTTATGTATTATAGAAAAAATAAAAAAATAAAACAAATGAGAGGAATACGTAAACCATACAGATACAGAAGCCCTAAAATTGAAACAATAGAAATCCTTACTAAAATTGAAATAAAGAAAATATAAACGTACCTTGAAAACATTGATGAACATTGATTAAGATCGTCTAAAACCTTCAACAGATCACCACCTAAAAAGCACCATAGCAATACATATTGATAATTTTAACATAAAAGATAATAGCAAAAAAAAGTGTAGAGAGAGAAACCCTGAACAAAAACAATAGAGTTGTGGATCTTGGAGATCTGAAAAACTTAAAAAAATCAAGATCTAAAAATCAAACAATAAAAACCATGAACAAAAACAAAATTTAATTCGAACGAAAATGAAATATATGAATAAAAAGTTAAATACTCAACCGTCCTACCAACGACCTCAAGTTATTCTTCATCTTCCTCTTCGATCATTGATGTGTGAGATTTGAAATCCTATGATTCTCGTGGAGAGAGGAGAGAGTGAATTGAAAGAGAAGGGTCTTGTGTCAAAAGATGAGAGAGAGCATGAAGTGTGAGGGAGTGAAATGGATGGGGTTTAGAGAAATGAGTGTAAGGAAAAGAATCGGGGAAATACAATTCTACCTTGTGTTTTTGAATTTTGAAGAAAGGGGGAAATAAATTAAATAGTGTCAAAAGAGGGGGAACCCAAAAATGTTAAGGGAAAAATAGGCATTATAGGAAAAAATTCATCCCATGACATCATCATTTCAACTTGTGACATACATAAGTTTCCTACTTTATTATATAGATATATATATTGGTTGATTATGTGAACATAAAAGTCACTCTTGGTGTATTTACACTCAAGGTTTTTTTATTCAAGTAGTTATGATCATGTACTATACGTCTGGCTAATAACGCTGGACTTTATGGAGTTCGATGTATTATGATCACTAATTTAGGATGGCCGACACATTATGATGTGAGATGCGAATGACTCGGTCCATCAAAAGAAATAACCCATGGTACTACTATGTGTTAACATATTTAGATCATATGTTCAGTCAGTCTATAATTCGTGATGAGACAAGTGGGTGATTTGATCCATCGGATGAGTTTTCGTATGTGACTACCCAGTGCTGTAATTGCTTAGTGATCCCCCGTTCTCATTTATGTATGTATGATTTTCAAATTCATCATGTGAGGGACTCTTACGTATTTACTAACACAATCATGGGAAGGTCCCTCGAAGGTAAATGCCTTCATGTGGTTGTTATAAGACTTATATACACTAATATGATTTTAGTCCAGTGATCGAGACATTGATTGAAAGACATTTATCGCATTCATGTGTTTTGTCATGAGATTGTGTATATCTTAATGAATGGTTGACATGATTGGGGGTTGTACGGGATTTCATTGTGTGCATCTTATATAGTCTAATGACGAACACATTTAATAAAAATATGTTAAGAAGGAAAAATTTATGATGTTAGATGGTGTATATCTTAATGAGTAAAAGGTGGGTATTGGATTGCCTTTTGTGCAGGTGTAGTTAGGTGCATCCCAGGTTATATTCTCGTTATGTGATAGTAAACAGTAATTTAGTGATAGAAACTTATTATTATTAATTATGCCTTGGGTTTTGACATTCGTGTAGCATTTCACTAAGGATTACGGGTGATGTATCTCTTGTATGTGAGGATCGACAGGTTGTCATGATTGTCGTAAATGAGGCATGATTATTACTGTTTTGATATTGTATGTTATTTCTTGCAACTTTAGGGAACTTGATCAATTCTGTAAACCCTTTCCCCCCCACATGTATCATTATTGTATATACAAGGTTAGTAGGACAGTGTGGTTAGATTTGTATTGGTTGATGATTTACTTGCCACACTTAGATTATGACTTATTGTTTGATTTTTATGGTCACTTGTATTCAGGAGTTTTTGATAAGAGGTGGTTACAATTCTATCCTTTACTTTAGTTAATTTTTTTTTTAAAATATATTTATATAATGGATTAATCTTATTAAAGTATCAGTATACCTCGGTTGACCTATTCATATTCTTTTCCACGTATCTTATGTCGTGGATGGGTTTTATTTAATATCATTTTTATTTATCGTTGATGCTAAGATTGATATAAATTTCATAGTAGTCCCTTTTTTCGGTGTTCATCTTGATCAAATGTGCTTAGATAATAAGGGTGTTACACAACGTCTATCTCCAAGATATTTTTTTCCCAAAGAAAGTGTGAAGATGACTATATCACCCAAACATTCATAGAACTCATTAAAATATTCATTGTATTTCATCATCAAAACTTCAAAAGATGTAGTCAACCATTGAAGTTTAGAGTGATTTATGGTCAACGTGATTTCATAGGTTATCTCCAAAATGTCCCATGCTTGTTTATAAGTGTACAATTTGTTATGCATATAAATTCACCAATATGGACGACTCTAAATATTGTATATAAGACATTAGTATCTCACCCGCTATATTCTTTATCATTGTAAGGCCTTAAAACATGAATAGGAATGTTAATGATATGATTAAGTATAAGTTATAAGTTTGTTAGAGGCGTTAAACATGTTAATTATCATATTTGGGGGATTCATACTCATGTGATATATGTGTTGGTTGCATTAGATGTTAATCGAGATTATGATCGGGGATGACTTGTTTAAATCATATGATTAGTTATGTGGGTAAATGCATCATGAAAATATTTTTTTCATACATCATTATGATTATAAAATCTAACCAAAGTGTTGGTCTAAAATTGGCAATGTTTGGCTGCCAAATGTAAAAGTTATGAAATTTTGAGTAAATTATTACTTTTATGTTCGAGCCCACATTAGGCGTACTAATTTTATGATTTTTGTAAAACTCAAAATATGAAAGTTGTAGATATATAAGTTATCTACGCTTAGATGCAAAGTGAGAGTAAATTGGGGGCCTTAATAGTGAGTTATGGTAGTTTTACAAGAGAGGACAAAACGGTCATTAATGGTATCATCCTATTAGAGCCCTTGCTCAACCAATGGCACTATACCACCTTGGAGTGGTCACATAGACAAGTTTTTATGCTTATAAGTCAGACTTGATCATCTTTTTCAGTTCCTATTACAAGCTTGAGGAACAAATATGCTTATGGAGAGAAAAAAAGAACATTAAGGAAGAAATCCTTCGAAAAATTACCATAAATCGAGGAATTCTCGAAATGTAATTACTTCTTTATTAAAGTTGGTCAAATGGATGATTTCTACAGTTGTTATGTTTTGTTTCTAATTTGGTTTTATATTTTAATTATACCCATTTTGCCAAATTGAGTTAAAACAAGGATGGCTTAAGAGCATACGTGAGGACTTGTGCTAGGATCGTAAATGTTAACTTTAAAGTCCCACTTTTGAATTTCCTTCTCGTGAAGCTTTTTACTATAGGAAATTCATATATATGATGTGTGTGTATACTAAAATATATTTATTATATGTTTACGTGATAGATACCCAAGGTAGAGGTGATATATGCTTAAAAAGGTTAAGTTATGCTTTAATGTTCTATTCATACCTAGTTGTGCTAAAAATTGCATAAATCATGGAATACTTATTGAAATCAAATGATTATAGTTGGAGATTAAAATAGACTCGTGTATCTATACTATATCCGAGAATAATGTAAAAATATCAAGAAATGAATCTTGGGTGGCAGCTTGAAGTTCAGGTATAAAATTTGTCCCAAAAGTGTAATTGTGCTCACCAGGTGTTCGACGTTTTTCTTGAGATAGCAAATGAACACTAAAATTTATGCAATTTTATTTTTATATTATTAAATATGTTTAATATATGTTTCCCTAATTTATAATCAAAGCGGAGGTTATGTATGCTTGAAAAATGTTAAGTTATGCTTTGATGGTCTACTTAGACCTAGATGTGTTAAAAGTGGCATAAATCATTGAATACTTGTTGAAATCAAGTAATTCCAATTGGAAATGTTAGATAACATATATGAGTATGATATATTTGAAAAGGAGAATAAAATACCTTCTGGTTTGGCTTGGGGGTTGTGTTGAAGTTTTGTTGTTGTTTTTCTTCAGAAATGATTTGGAAAAGGTTGTAATAAAACGGGCATAACTTTGTCTAGAGAATTCGTAATTAAATTTCATAAATTGTGTCATAACCCTAATGAATAAGGTGTTATAGGAATGTGAAGTATCATATTTAATGACTTTTTAGTTATTTCAAATTGACTAATTGATGTGTTGTATTACTGCGTTTAATGTGATTTGGTGTATTCAAATACTAATGATGTTGAATTTTTAGGTGGGGAAGCGGTTAACACTACCACACCAAGGGAATAGTTTTGGTATTAATATTAGTACCAAATTTAAGGTGAGTGACCGGTCCTATGAAATACAGATGCTTATATTTTCATATGGAACTGTGTAGTTAAATACATGTGTGGTGATGCTTATGGAGTTATGTGGTGTTATGAATTATATGGGTATGATTAAAATTGGTAAATGATGTTATTTAATGTTATGGACCGAGGTGGGACCTCTATCTAATGTTAAGATCTGTGGTGGGTCCTACGGATGAGGCGGCCCCGTTGATCCAACTTAAAGGTTTGTTATACTCGGGCCTAATTATGGGATGTGGTATCCCCATTAACTGGGAGTTAATTGGACTGGCGGGTCCAGGCTTGTGAGAGTTACACAGTTCCTGTTGGGTCATAACATTAGAAAATAAAAATGATTATTCAAATTTGTTATATGCGTGGTATATGTGTGACACCCCGCCTAATAAAATACCGAGCGATCACTCCTATATCAAATTAAATATATGGTTCATTCTCAGCATCACTGTCGAAAACCAATTTAATTACTAATATCCTATTAGGTCGACGTCAAAATTTTAAATTAACTAATCTTTTTAACCAAACCATTTAAATAAAACAATCACAAAAATTTATATGCAATAACTAAAATGCAATAAAATAAAATAATCGAACACTCGGTATAATAATACAACCAAATCGAATGTCGTACTAAAAGGAAAAAAATAATAAATGACTACAGTTGGGCCATCATCCCTAATGTTTCAATAATACCTCCTATCTAGATCCCAATGATAGAAGCGTCTAAAATAAACCTGCTTGCAACCACAACTGTTGCAGCAAACGTCTGACTCGAAGGAATCATCATCTAGGCGTCCCTGTGTATGGACACCTATATATATATATATATATATATATATATATATATATATATATATACAAAGAGAGAGAGAGAGAGAGTAAGAGAGGGGAAAATAAATAAAACGGGTCAGAGCCAGAGTTTTGAAAATATTTTAGCAAGTGCTTAAAATCCATATTTTAAAATATGATATTTCTCATATTTAAACTGGTATCGCTCTCTCTTGGGATATACATCACCACTCTTTTAATAGTGCACCACTATCGCATACCTTTTGAACAACCTAATTAAGCTACCCTGCCTAATTAATGTATTTACCCATCTTCTAATAATCCTCATAAATCGAGTACTAAGGACTAAACTTCTCCCTATGCCTAACATTACGTTACGTTTGTGCGTGCGGTGTCTCGTGAAGCGAAATCCAAACAAGGAACCCCCCCGATACACTACTACATGACAATGTTGATCGTCGGGATCCATTAGGCCCTCAGTACATACCACATCTTATACTATCCCGTATATATATTTAGTTCTCATTAGAACCTATTATTCATAATCACATAAATCTGAATATTCATTTACCGGAAGTGGTATCACACTTTATTCATTATTTTACCTTATTATACAAGGGTACGTTATATGATCTCTTATCTCATATATATATATATATATATATATATATATATATATATATATATCAATATACTATTCGCAACAAGTATAATAATCCATCCACCAAGTTATAATATAAGTAGCTTAGTCATTCTCATTTACTAAGCATCTGTGGATTATCTTAAGTACACATATATGTTAATCTCAATACATATATCCATATCTAGCACCCATATGCTTAAAAATGGTGCACACATACTCTACTATCAAATCCAAGTACATCCCGTACTGAAGTATCACATGTTCCATATCACTCAGGAACTGAATCAACAAATCACGCATATTGTAGGCGAACAAAGTTCCAAGCCTATGGGCTACGCACATACCTACGCACCCATATGACCGTCATCACTATCATTCTCTCAGATATCCCGTACCTATTCCATGTTCTGAGGAACCAAATCTAAAATCCCCCCGAAGGCAACACAGGATAAGATTGTCCTCTTTCGAATGCCAACCTCCCGTGATAGAAAGTATGGTAGGTATGTCATACACATAATAAATAATAATATAGGTACACATTCCGCCTATATAAATATAACATCAGTGAGGTATTCACACAACCATATTATAACGATAGGTATTTATCCCACCTATATATAATCCACATGGGTATTCATTTAACCCATATATATAATAACATTCGGGCATACGCATAACCCGTATAATAATCCGATACGTAGTATATTTATATCTCGAATATCCTACGCATTTATTAATTTTGACTAATCCCCAATATTTTATTTTCGGGCTTTTCTCACCGCCCAATGATAATACCAACAACATCTATATATTTATTCATCTCATGATATATATACTCTAACGACGTCGTATATATATGATAAATATATCTCTTCTCAACATATTATGGCTATAATTTCCAAACTCTTATAGGGATAGCCAATAACCTCGAATATTTCCAGTCATAATATTATAAGAAGTCACACCCCTAAAATATTACCCCAATACGTACTCTCTTATTTAATATTCAAATCACACATAAATACCTCTATAAGTATTATTCCTCACGAACACCCCTATTTGGGTAAATCTTGAATTTTACTTTCAACTAATCCAAGGTACACGCCTTACTCAAAAAAATTATTTAGAAGTCCCCCCACTATTTTTAGGAACCCCAAATATTTCTCCAAACAATTCTAGCCTTTATTTTTCCAATTTTCGGTTTGATTTCCGAGTTAAAGATTTCAACCTCGGAACTGCTTTCTTAGAAAAATCATATAAATCGAAAAAAATCAGAAAAATATGCGGTTAACGCCTACGCGACTGTATCAAAAAGATCTACAACTTTTATATTTTGATCAAGAGCCGGATCGGCTCTATTCCTAGCCGAAACAGTTCGGAATTGATGCTGGTCACTATTCACCTTCTTCTCCAAAAATCCAAACCTCCACTAAAGCACCTCCAAGCTTTTTATCTCCTCTCTCATCATCATCCAACCTCAAACAACCATAAATACACACATAAAAAGGGTTCTAATCATCCTAGAACCGATAACCAACCATTAATTTCAACTAATTATAAAGTTCTCAAATTGGGCATAAATCGAGTTTTATCCATTTAATCTTCCAAAAACCCATTTGATTTACCGAAATTTCAACCCAAAAATATTTATAGTTTTACACCAACTATAATATGAGAAATAAACACACTAATCATAAAGAAAGTTAAACACTTGCCTCGTGGATTAAATCCGACGACCCTGAGTCGAATCCCGCGAAGTTTTAGCCGAAAATCCCTTTTCTTCCTTCTTCTCTTCTCTTCTTTCTCTTCTCTTACTTCTCTCTTCTCTTTACCTCTCTTAGGTAAGAATTTGGGGAAGAAATGAGGGCTACCTTCTTAATAAATCCGAAATTGGGCATATACCCAATATTAAAATGACTCGTGTACTCATTTACGAGTCCCTACTAGTCCAAAACTCCCCGAAACCCAAACACTACCCTCGGATACTCTATCTTGACTATCTCGGCCATTCCGAACTCAATGGCGCAGTTGAAATCTCCATCCGAGTCACTTAACTAAAATTCACTAATTAGACCCAACACGTTCAATACGCGTGTTTTCCAATTTATAATATTTCCCTTCTGTCTCTTTACCCAACTGCGACATGTAATAAAAATAATCTACTCATATAATAAGTCTCGTAAGAGAATATAATCCATGAAAATATTAATCCGACACTTGAAAACTAATATTTACTATTCACTTTATAATATTAAATTTATTTAATTTCACTCATTAATCCCAGAATTACTATTCCCAATAATTCCTCAAATTACCAAATTACATCCACAGTGTAATTTGAATACCTTTAAAAGTATGGGGTATTACATACTCCGCCCCTTACAAGGAATTTCGTCCCCGAAATTAGGATAATACCGGTACTAAGACTTAGGATTATTTTAAAAATCACAAGGTAAAAAGTTCCCCACGTATGCTCATATATATATTGTCTCATCATCTCTCTACATATACACTAATCTTGCACCCTTTTGTTAAAACCACTTGGCGCAAAGTATTTATTATTAATACCATATCTACTAGTCTCACACAGTAGAAATATTCACAAATCCATATATATAAACATATGGTCACATCATCCCTATACATATATATATTAATCTTGCACCCCCGGGTTAACACCCATAAGCGCACTTAATCAATAATGTTCTTGCACCCCCGGGTTATCACCCATTATTGCTCTTAATAATAATATCACATAATAGGTATACACACATCCTATTAAGATTAATAGGAATATTTCCAACCTAATCATACACTTGTCATATGTATTTTATTCTCATTGCTACGTATTGTATAAATATTTAGATTACTATCTCTCTTGTAATCTCAAAGGTACATTCCCTATAACGAATAATTAAAGCATTAATTCTCATATACTCTTTCGAAATTTGGTACTACATACACTCCTTCTTTCCTTGGAGTATACTAACAATACAATCATGTGCAAGCCACTCTTCAACACTCATTTGAGTAATATTCCACTCTACTTTCTCATAATAATTTGGTATCCTTTTAATTAAGAGGTACCTTTTAAATGACTTTCCACAGCCTTTCAACCCGTCTCGGGTGTGCTAGCTCTCATTCACATAAATGCTTGAATCATTGTCATTCTCGCACGACATTCAATGCGTCATACCGTTTAACGTTGTTTATAGACCCCCTTCAGGCATATGTTCTACACATTTATTTTCATATCCTTCTATCTCAAACATTTTTGGGATTTACTAACCATGGTACCCATACCCCCTATCATTCGTGCATATATGCACAACCATTGTAAATGTTTTGATACATTACACCCACTCTAAATAATGGGCCTCATTTCATCGGCCTGATACTAACAACTGGGTATCCATTAATCCGAATAATTCAAAATTTAATTCTCTCGATACCTAGAAATTCAATCCTTCTCAGGATTATCCCATCGATCTTCTTGTGGTTAACTCACAATAGCCTTCCTATATCAGTGTCGATAGTCTGATTGCCCTTACTTCGTGGTAGTATTAAGTTTAAGGTGTTACCAACACACGTAATATGAGTACTATTCTAACTATATCCCTAGTGCCTAAGACCTCTCTCGACTTTCGACATTTTCTCAGTTTCGTGCGTGGGACGTCTCACAAAGCAAAATCCAAACAAGGAACCCTCCCGATACTCTACTCCCTCGCTTCATCAGTCCTCGAGATATAGCGGTCTAAGGAACACCAACGGGACGTTCTAAATCCTACCTGATTAGCCTACTAATGTACTTCTGCCACTATATCCTTCCATCTTGACCAAATGAGAAGCCCAACTAATCAGGGCGCCTACTCTCGATAAAAGCATTATGACCACCATACCCAAAATGTATTTCCTCTGAATTTCCCTTATATTTAAAGCCTGGCTATAAGCCTCAAATCGATTTCCTTTACCATACTTCACCCACATACTTGCGGTGAGAAAACAATTTCAGTGCTTTTCCATAGCTCTTATATCTCTAGATAATTAAACAGTCATCAAATGGCTCTCACTCAATAGTGTTTCCTCGACAGTAGGTGACTTATCGTCAAAACTAATATCCTTGCATTTTATAACATTTGTCCACTCCTGACGTCGTTAAGGTTCGTACATGGAGTGTCTTGTTGTAACAACCCGCCCTTTTAGGAGACAATTAAAATCCATAATTGGATATAAATTGGAGATTTGAGGAATTTCTCGAAATAGTGATTTTGGGGATTCTCGGGGATTTGATGATTTTCGATGGGTGTTGTAATTTCTTTTGGGACTAAATAGGTTGAAGTATTTTAATAATATGTCATCGTGGAGTAAAGCGACAAAAGAGGTAATATTTTGATTAAAAACCCCGCATTAAATTTTATGGGCTACAATAGTGATTTGCGGTCAAGTACCTCCGATGGAAATTTTGACTGCGCCGTGAGTCTAAAAATGTCCGAGATAGTCGGAAAAGAATGTCCGATTATCGAAATTGATTTTCGTGGAATTTTAGAGTTAAATGGGCTCGTAATTGAGTAAACGAGTCGTTTTTGGGGTATTAAGGGGTTAAACCCTTTTCTTCTTATATAAAGAGGGGGAGAGGGAGAAAATAAGAAAGAAAGGAAGAAAAGAGAGAGAAGAGGGAGAGGAGGAGAGAAAATAGGAGAAAATAGGAGGTTCCGGCCAAACTCCGCGGGATTTGGCTCGAGGTTGTCGAATTATATCCATGAGGCAAGTGCTTTCTTGCTTTATTTACTTTTGAGCATAAATCTCATATCGTAGTTTGGTATAAACAAACCCTAAAGATTTTGGGTTGGGTATTCGTGAATAAAACGGGTTTTCGGGAGTTAAAATGAATAAACCCCTAAAATTTGTTAATTCGAGAAACTTAGGTTTTAACCTAAATTAATTGGTGGTTTAGGGTTTTAAGATGTTTAGAAAACTTAATATATGTGTATTTGTAGTTGGTTGAGGTTGTAGGACGTTGGGTGAGGCGACAAAAGCTTGGGAGAAGCTTTAATGGCCGAAATCGTCTCGGAGAAGATGATGAATAGTAAGACCTACGTGTTAACCGAATCGATTCGGCCAGGGCGAATCGATTCGGCTCTTGGTCAAAAAATGAAATTTTTAGATCTCTTCGACGGGTCACGTGGGCGCCAACCGCGTATTTTTCTGATTTTTTCTGGATTTATAGTGATTTTTCTACGAAAAGCTGTCCGAGATCAAAATAGTTAGTCAGAAATTAAGTCTAGAATTATTTGGAGATAAATATTAGGGGTTCTCAAATAGAGTGTTAGGACCTCTAAAGGACTTGATGAGAGATGAAAACTTTGGGTTTGTGGGAATAAATCCGACTTATAGTTTAAAGGGTGGGTGGATTAAATTTTGGGTTTTGGGTTATATATAAAACCCTAAGCAGATTTGGGATTTTCGGACAAGACGAATCGATTCAGTAAGAGACAGTTTGAAAGTAGAACCATTTCGAATCGATTCGGACAGGGCGAATCGATTCAGTGGCCAGCGAATCGATTAAAGCAGGCCGAATCGATTCGGTCCTGGAAAATATTTGAGGTTTTCTCCTTTTAAGTTTAGGGAGACTTAAATTATTATTTTGGAGATTATTGTAGGAGTTTCTAAATGGGATGTTAGGACTCCTAGATGATGAATTGAGGATAACAAAACCTTGGATTAATTTAGAGTGTGATCCGAGCTATGAAGTTAGTTAATGTTTTGGGGACAAGAGACATTCGGATTTATGTATAAGTCCTCAAATGAGAATAAGGTATTTATTAGAATCAAAGTAAGGAAATATTTTGGGTTTAGTATCATGGTAATATGAAAGCATGATTATGATTCCTCGATGGAATCTTTGGGATTATGGATCATCGCAAGATGTGATTGGCAATTATGGCCATATATATATATTCGAGGATGAATATATATATATATATATATATATATATACTATGTGATTAAAGTATATATATGATGTAATATAAATGACTTTTGAAAATACAAATATAAATGTTTTCAAAAAGGAAAGACAAATGATTTTCATAAATAATAAAATATGGATACACACCTCTCTAAATCGCTATCATAAGGGAAGTTGCGTACGTATGGGGAAGCCCCTTCGCTAACGAATGCAGGGTGGATATAGTCCTATAGACTATATGAGCGTTTATTGTATATTTCTGCGCTAGTTAGGAGATTCCAGCTATGGTCTTGACTATCCCGCAGGCATATGGCCGCTAACCAACGTCTTGCATTGTAGGATCCCAGATTGTCTTGATGATAGGCCCTGGAAGATGACAGCCATTTAGGGGCCCGCACAGTGGGGAAACCCGGACGGGCGGTCTTAGAACGCGTTATATATTTGTTAAAGCAATTTATGATAATAAATTGGCTTTAATTTATATTTCCTGGATGGAAAAAGGGAAATGGGATAAAGGTTTTGGCTTCGGTAACACTCCCGGACGGAAGAAGGGATATGGGAGCATATGATATGGTAAATGCTTTTTTATGATAATAAAAAAGGCTTTTAAATACATTTCCTGGATATGAGAAGCGAAATGGGATGTTTTAAATCGGAAAAGCATTTTTATGATAATAAAACTGGCTTTTAAAAAGTTATGTGATTTGTTAAAGCAATTCATGATAATGAATTGGCTTTTACATACATTTCCTGGATATGAGAAGGGAAATGGAAAAGTTTTTAGATAAATGGAAATAAAATAAATGAATTCTCATTCTGGGAGATAGATCCGGATGTATATGGAAATATGTATATATATGGATAAATCGAGTGTCGAGGGTCTAATAGATCCCGACGATCGACCTTGCCGCATAGTAGTGTATCGGGGGGGTTCCTTGTTTGGATTTCTCTTTACGAGACACCCCACGTACGAATATGGCATTGTGTTGAGACTGGGGAGAAGTTTAATCCTTAGTGCTCTAATATTAGTAATTCTTATGGTATACATAAATTTATATATATTTTGTATTGAGGGACTGGCGGATCTCGACGATCGACCTTGCCACGTAGTAGTGTATCAGAGGGGTTCCTTGTTTGGATTTCGCTATGCGAGACACCCCACGCATGAACATGCCATAGTGTTGAGACTGGGGAGAAGTTTAGCCCTTAGTACATTTCTTGGACTATCTAGGGTTGATAGTGGATGGGTGATAGACTAGTTTAGCAGGGTAGCTTGACTAGGATGTTTAGAGGGATGCGCTAGGAGTGCACTGTTAGTGGATAGGTGAGGGGTATCTCATGGGAGTGCGATACCAAATTTAAATATGTGATGAAACCTTTTTCTAAAAAAATATGGCATTTATGCACTTGCTAAATATTTTCAAAACTCGGGCTCTGACCCGTTTATCTACTTTTCCTCTCCTACTATATATATATATATATATATATATATATATATATATATAGGTGTCCAGACACAGGAACGCCTGGATGGCACTTCCTTCAAGTCGGACGTCAGTTGCTGCAGCTGTGGATGCGTGCAGGTTTTTGATAGCCGCTTCCATTCTTGTACTCTAGATAGGAGGTACTATATAAATATTCGGGCCAATGGTCCAACTGCATTTCTTAATTCTTTTAGAGCATCATTCGACATGGTTGTTTATTTTGATCGAGTTATCGATTATTTTATTTCATTTCAGTTTCATTTACGCAAAACTGTGTGGATGTTTTAATTATCTTCGCTTAAAAAGAGTAGTTAAGTAAAATTTTGACACCGGCCTAATAGGTTATTAGTAATTAATTGGACTTTCGACAGTGATGCTAAGAATTATCCATATGAGACTACTGTTAAAATTCGATATAGGAGTGATCGCCCAGTATCTTATTAGGCGGGGTGTCACAGATGGTATCAGAGCATCAGGTTCTAGTGTCCTTTGGAATCTGTGCGGACGTACTACGCTTTCAGCATTGCTCTCGATTTGTTATAGAGCCTTATGATTAGGATTGTTGAATTCCTGTGGTGAGATTTCCCTCTCCTGGCATAGTATAAGATTATAGTGATATTTTGCGCGCTCGTTTGAGATTCGTGTGCGAGGCTTGGATGGCGGCAGGAGGTGGTGATTAGTTGGAGCTATATGGTTGAAGATCGTAGTGGAGTTTCCTTTTAACGGAGAAGTTATGAGGACTAGTAAGATGATTGTAAGGAGCGGGGTAAAGTGGTTAGTATGAGTTTTACCTCAATGGAGGAGGTATATTTGGTGTGACTAGATAAAGTCGCGGTGTTCGTTAACCCTAGACTTGTGTGTGTACTTTGAGCTTTGTGGCGGTATCGATAACATTATATCATGTATGCCTATGTGTGGTCCGCAGTGGCGGAGTTTTATTTTCCTTCATTCGCCATGGAGGCCATGGAGGCGGGTGTTGATATATTGAATATATATATATATATATATATATATATATCTGGTTAGTGATACTCGTTTTATATTATTATATGAGTATGGTGATATGGTGAGTATAAGATATTATGGTATTATCGGAGCGATAGCAGGCTAATGATGGCAAGACTATCGTGTCCGTAGTTCCAGGGTGCAATGGGTTGTTATTGCGGTGTCTCACCTGGATACAGGTTGAGTTCGCCTTTATTGTTATGGGTAGATGGAACTTCGATGAGCAGAGGTTTCATTATCGTGATTTGAGTATGTGCCGACCTTATAGATATGATTGAGGTGCGCCGGATTATTGTTGAGCTGTAAAATTAAGCTCATTATTGGTTTGTGCGAGCACTGAATATTGGTACGAGCGCCAGGTGGGGTGACTCTTAGATAGAGATAGGAGTTCAGACCACCTTTTGTTGATAGGGGATAGGATTTTCCAGGTTTCATGTTCGAAATAACGGACCTCGATGACCAACAAAGTTAAGTAGGAGTGTGTGGAGGGGTTCCTTGTTTGGATTTCGCTTTGTGAGATGCCCCACACATGACTATTAACGGCGTTGGGAGTGGAGAGCTGTTATAGGATGCAAGGATGTTGGTTTTGTGAAAAGTCTTATAGTGTGGATGAGCCACTATAGACTATGAGCCATGTAATGATGGTATTTTTATGGAAATGTTGTGCTATGGAAAAGCACTAAAGTGGTCCTCTCGCCAGAAGTGGATGGATGGAGTTGGACTTAGAGAAATTGATTTGAGGATTATAGTCAGGCCTTAAAGAAAAGGCAAATTTTGAGGAAATATGTTTTGGGTATGATGTTCGTAGTACTTCAAAGAGATTGGGCACTTTGATTAGTTAGGTTTTCTTTCGTATGGGCGGAAGGATTGAATAGTAGAAATGCGTTTATAGGTTAGCGTGGTAGGATCTAGGACGTCCTGCTGGTGTGCCTTAGGTCGCTATATCTCGACGACCGACAATGTGAGGGAGTAGTGTAACAGGAGGGTTCCTTGTTTGGAGTTTTCCTTGGCGAGACATCCCACGCATGAAACCAAGCAAATGTCAGGAGTTGAGAGAGTCCTTGGGCACTAGGGATATATTTAGGATTAGACTTATTTTGCATAGGTAGGACATCGCATAGACTTTAGTATTATTAGGATGTAAGTTTATTAGAATTTATGGCGTCGAGGTTAGGAGAATTGAATTTCGAAAGTTGGGAGGACCCATATGTGAGTATTACACTGAGGAAAGGAGACCCTTATTGGGAGAGAGTGTTACATGTCAGACGTTCACTATGGATGTGCAGATGTGCGCAGATTAGAATGGTGTATTGGCACCTTAGTAAGTTGGTTTATATACTGCCTGAAATAGAATGGGCGTAGTATATAAATTTGAAGTTTATGCCGTTAGGCACTAGAAAAATTGGGTGCAATGTCACGCTATTGGAGTCACCTTACGACCGTGGTAACCGTATGGTATTTGGTTGGGAACCATTGGGATTAGTATCGTTCCCCTTTGAGATATTTGGATTTGGAGTGATTCTAGAATTGGCGGTATAGGTTGTATCTAAATTTTGAGGACGAAATTCCGTTGTAAGGAGGGGAGTATGTAACAACCCGCCCTTTTTGGAGACAATTAAAATCCATAATTGGATATAAATTGGAGATTTGAGGAATTTCTCGAAATAGTGATTTTGGGGATTCTCGAGGATTTGATGATTTTCGATGGGTGTTGTAATTTCTTTTGGGACTAATTAGGTCGAAGTATTTTAATAATATATCATCGTGGAGTAAAACGACAAAAGAGGTAATATTTTGATTAGAAAACTCGCATTAAATTTTATGGGCTAGAATAGTGATTTGCGATCAAGTACCTCGGATGGAAGTTTTGACTGCGCCGTGAGTCTCGGAATATCCCAGATAGTCCGAAAAGAGTGTCCGATTGTCGAAATTGAGTTTCGGGGAATTTTAGTGTTAAATGGGCTCGTAATTGAGTAAACTAGTCGTTTTTGGGGTATTAAGGGGTTAAACCTTTTTCTTCTTATATAAAGAGGGGGAGAGGGAGAAAATAAGAAAGAAAGGAAGAAAAGAGAGAGATGAGGAGAGAAAATATGAGAAAAGAGGAGGTTCCGGCCAAACTCCGCGGGATTCGGCTCGAGGTTGTCGGATTATATCCACGAGGCAAGTGTTTACTTGGTTTATTTACCTTTGAGCATAAATCTCATATCGTAGTTTGGTATAAACAAACCCTAAAGATTTTGGGTTGGGTATTCGTGAATAAAACGGGTTTTTGGGAGTTAAAACGAATAAACCCCTAAAATTTGTTAATTGGAGAAACTTAAGTTTTAACCTAAATTAATTGGTGGTTTAGGGTTTTAGGATGTTTAGAACCCTTAATATATGTGTATTTGTAGTTGGTTGAGGTTGTAAGACGTTGGGTGAGGCGACAAAAGCTTGGGAGAAGCTTTAATGGCCGAAATCGTCTCGGAGAAGATGACGAATAGTAGGACCTACGTGTTAACCGAATCGATTCGGCCAGGGCGAATCGATTCGGCTCTTGGTCAAAAAATGAAATTTTTAGATCTCTTCGATGGGTCACGTGGGGGCCGACCGCGTATTTTTCTGATTTTTTCTGGATTTATAGTGATTTTTCTACGAAAAGCTGTTCGAGATCAAAATAGTTAGTCAGAAATTAAGGCTAGAATTATTTGGAGATAAATATTAGGGTTATCAAATAGAGTGTTAGGACCTCTAAAGGACTTGATGAGAGATAAAAACTTTGGGTTTATACGAATAAATCCGACTTATAGTTTAAATGGTGAGTGGATTAAATTTTGGGTTTTAGGTTATATATAAAACCCTAAGAAGATTTGGGATTTTCGGACCAGCCGAATCTATCCGGACATGCCGAATCGATTCGGTAAGAGACAGTTTGAAAGTAGAACCATTTCGAATCGATTCGGACATGGAGAATCGATTTGGGCAGGCCGAATCGATTCGGACCTGGCAAATTTTTGAGGTTTTCCCCTTTTAAGTTTTGGGAGACTTAAATTATGATTTTGAAGATTGTTATAGGAGTTTCCAAATGGTATGTTAGGACTCCTAGATGATGAATTGAGGATAATAAAAACTCGGATTAATTTAAAGCGTGATCCGGGGTATGGAGTTAATTAATGTTTTGGGATAAGAGACATTCGGGTTTATGTATAAGTCCTTAAATGAGAATAAGGTATTTATTAGAATCAAAGTAAGGAAATACTTTGGGTTTAGTATCATGCAAATATGAAAGCATGATTATGATTCCTCAATGGAATCTTTGGGATTATGGATCATCGCAAGATGAGATTGGAAATTATGGCCATATATATATATTCGAGGATGTATATATATATATATATATATATACTATGTGATTAAAGTATATACATGATGTAATATAAATGACTTTTGAAAATGCAAATATAAATGTTTTCAAAAAGGAAAGACAAATGATTTTCATAAATAATAAAATATGGATACACACCTCTCTAAATCGCTATCATTAGGAAGTTGCGTGCGTATGGTGAAGCCCCTTGGCTAATGAATGCAGGGTGGATATAGTCTTATAGGCCATATGAGCGTTACTTGTATATTTCTGCGCTGGTTAGGAGATTCCGGCTGTGGTCTTGACTATCTCGCAAGCATATGGCCGCTTCCCAATGTCTTGCGTTGTAGTATCCCAGATTGTCTTGATGATAGGCCATGGAAGATGATAGCCATTTAGGGGCGCGCACAGTGGGGAAACCAGGACGGACGGTCTTAGAACGCGTTATATATTTGTTAAAGCAATTTATGATAATAAATTGGCTTTAATTTATATTTCGTGGATGGAAGAAGGGAAATGGGATAAAGGTTTTGGCTTCGGTAACACTCCCGGATGGAAGAAGGGATGTGGGAGCATATGATAGGTAAAAGAATTTTTATGATAATAAAAATGGCTTTTAAATACATTTCTTGGATATGAGAAGGGAAATGCGATGTTTTAAAACGAAAAACCATTTTTATGATAATAAAACTAGCTTTTAAAAAGTTATGTGATTGTTAAAGCAATTCATGATAATGAATTGGCTTTTACATACATTTCCTGGATATGAGAAGGGAAATGGAAAAGTTTTGAGATAAATGGAAATAAAATAAATGAATTCTCATTCTGGGAGATAGAGTCGGATGTATATGGAAATATGTATATATATGGATAAATCGAGTGCCGAGGGTCTAATGGATCCCGACGATCTTGCCGCATAGTAGTGTATCGGGGGGTTCCTTGTTTAGATTTCTCTTTGCGAGACACCCCACGCACGAATATGGCATTGTGTTGAGACTGGGTAGAAGTTTAATCCTTAGTTCTCTAATATTAGTAATTCTTATAGTATATATAAATTTATATATACTCTGTACTGAGGGACTAGCGAATCTCGACGATCGACCTTTCCGCGTAGTAGTGTATCGAGGGGGTTCCTTGTTTGGATTTCGCTTTGCGAGACACCCCTCGCACGAACATGACATACTGTTGAGACTAGGGAGAAGTTTAGCCCTTAGTACATTTCTTGGACTATCTAGGGTTGATAGTGGTTGGGTGATATACTAGTTTAGCAGGGTATCTTGACTAGGATGTTTAGAGGGATGCACTAGGAGTGCACTATTAGTGGAGATGTGTGGGGTATCTTATGGGAGTGCGATACCAAATTTAAATATGAGATAAAACCTTTTTCTAAAAAAATAAGGCATTTATCCACTTGCAAAATATTTTCAAAACTCGGGCTCTGACCCGTTTATCTACTTTTCCTCTCTTGCTATATATATTATATAGGTGTCCAGACACAGGGACGCCTGGATGGCACTTCCTTCGAGTCAGACGTCAGCTGCAGCAGCTGTGGATGCGTGCAGGTTTTTTTATAGCCGCTTCCCTTCTTGTACTCTAGATAGGAGGTACTGTGTAAATATTCGGGCCAATGGTCCAACTGTATTAATTTATTCTTTTAGATCATCATTCGACATGGTTGTATATTTTGACCGAGTTATCGGTTATTTTATTTCATTTCAGTTTCATTTACGCAAAACTGTGTGGATGTTTTAATTATCTTCGCTTAAAAAGAGTAGTTAAGTAAAATTTTGACACCGGACTAATAGGTTATTAGTAATTAATTGGACTTTCGACAGTGATGCTAAGAATGATCCATATGAGACTCCTGTTAAAATTTTATATAGGAGTGATCGCCCAGTATCTTATTAGGTGGGGTGTCACAGATGGTATCACGGCATCAGGTTCTAGTGTCCTTAGGAATCTGTGCGGATGTACTACGCTTTCAGCGTTGCTCTCGATTTTTTATAGAGCCTTATGATTAGGATTGTTGAATTCATGTGGTGAGATTTAGCTCTCCTGCCATAGTATAAGATTATAGTGATATTTTGCGCATTCGTTTGAGATTCGTGTGCGAGGCTTGGATGGCGGCAGGAGGTGGTGATTAGTTGGAGCTATATGGTTGAAGCTCGTAGTGGAGTTTCCTTTTAACGAAGAAGTTATGAGGACTAGTAAGATGATTGTAAGGAGCGGGGTAAAGTGGTTAGTATGAGTTTTACCTCAATGGAGGAGGTATATTTGGTGTGACTAGATAAAGTCGTGGTGTTCGTTAGCCCTAGACTCGTGTGTGTACTTTGAGCTTTGTGGCAGTATCGATAACATTATATCATGTATGCCTATGTGTGGTCCCCAGTAGCGGAGTTTTATTTTCTTTCCTTCGCCATGGAGGCGGGTTTTGATATATTGAATACATATATATATATATATATATATATATATATATATATATATATGGTTAGTGATGCTCGTTTTATATTCTTATACGAGTATGGTGATATGGTGAGTATAAGATATTATGGTATTATCAAAGCAATACCAGGCTAATGATGGCAAGACTATCGTGTCTGCAGTTCCAGGGTGGAACGGGTTGTTATTGAGGTGTCTCACCTAGATACAGGTTGAGTTCGCCTTAATTGTTATGGGTAGATGGAACTTCGATGAGCATAGGTTTCATTATCGTGATTCGAGTATGTGCCGACCTTAAAGATATGATTGAGGTACGCCGGATTATTGTTGAGCTGTAAAATTAAGCTCATTATTGGTTTGTGCGAGCACTGAATATTGGTACGAGCGCTAGGTGGGGTGACATTTAGTTAGAGATAGGAGTTCAGACCACCTTTTGTTGATAGGGGATAGGATTTTCCCGATTGCATGTTCGAAATAACGGACCTCCATGACCGACAAAGTTAAGTAGGAGTGTGTGGAGGGGCATTGTTTGGATTTCAGTTTGCGAGACGCTCCACACATGACTCTTAACGGCGTTGGGAGTGGAGAGCTATTATAGCATGCAAGGATGTTGGTTTTGTGAAAAGTCTTATAGTGTGGATGAACCACTATAGACTATGAGCCATGTGATGATGGTATTTTTATGGAAATATTGTGCTATGGAAAAGCACTAAAGTGGTCCTCTCGCCACAAGTGGGTGGATGGAGTTGGACTTAGAGAAATTGATTTGAGGATTATAGTCAGGCCTTAATGAAAAGGCAAATTTTGAGGAAATATGTTTTGGGTATGATGTTCGTAGTGCTTCTCAAAGATTGGGCACTTCGATTAGTTAGGTTTTCTTTCGTATGGGCGGAAGGATAGAATAGTAGAAATGCGTTCTTAGGTTAGCGTGGTAGGATATAGGACGTTCCGCTGGTGTGCCTTAGGTCGCTATATCTCGACGACCGACAACACGAGGGAGTAGTGTAACGGGAGGGTTCCTTATTTGGATTTTTCCTTGGCGAGACGTCCCACGCATGAAACCAAGCAAAAGTCGGGAGTTGAGAGAGGCCTTGGGCACTAGGGATATATTTAGGATTAGACTCGTCTCGCATAGGTATGACATCGCATAGACTTTAGTATTATTAGGATGTAAGTTTAGTAGAATTAGTGGCGCCAAGGTTAGGAGAATTGAATTTTGCGAGTTGGGAGGACCCATATGTGAGTATTACACCGAGGAAAGGAGACCCTTATTGGGAGAGAGTGTTACATGTCAGACGTTCACTATAGATGTGCAGATCTGCATAGATTAGAATGGTGTATGGGCACCTTAGTAAGTTGGTTTATATACCGCCTAAAATAGAATGGGCGTAGTATATAAATTTGAAAATTATGCCGTTAGGCACTAGAAAAATTGGGTGCAATGTGACGCTATTAGAGTCACCTTACGACTGTGGTAACCGTATGGTATTTGGTTAGGAACCATTGGGATTAGTATCGTTCCCCTTTGAGATATTTGGATTTGCAGCGATTCTAGAATTGGCGGTATAGGTTGTATCTGAATTTCGAGGACGAAATTCCGTTGTAAGGGGGGGAGTATGTAACAACCCGCCCTTTTTGGAGACAATTAAAATCCATAATTGGATATAAATTAGAGATTGGAGGAATTTCTCGAAATAGTGATTTTGGGGATTCTCGAGGATTTGATGATTTTCGATGGGTGTTGTAATTTCTTTTGGGACTAATTAGGTCGAAGTATTTTAATAATATATCTTCAAGGAGTAAAGCGACAAAAGAGGTAATATTTTGATTAGAAAACCCGCATTAAATTTTATGGGCTAGAATAGTGATTTGCGATCAAGTACCTCAGATGGAAATTTCGACTGCACCGTGAGTCTCAAAATGTCCGAGATGGTCAGAAAAGAGTGTTCGATTATCGAAATTGAGTTTCGGGGAATTTTAGAGTTAAATGGGCTCGTAATTGAGTAAACGAGTCATTTTTTGGGTATTAAGGGGTTAAACCCTTTTCTTTTTATATAAAGAGGGGGAGAGGGAGAAAATAAGAAAGAAAGGAAGAAAAGAGAGAGAAGAGAGAGAGGAGGAGAGAAAAGAGGAAAAAAGAGGAGGTTCGGACCAAACTCCGTGGGATTCGGCTTGAGGTCATCGGATTATATCCACGAGGTAAGTGTTTACTTGCTTTATTTACTTTTGAGCATAAATCTCATATCATAGTTTGGTATAAACAAACCCTAAAGATTTTGGGTTGGGTATTCGTGAATAAAACGGGTTTTCAGGAGTTAAAATGCCTAAAATTTGTTAATTGGAGAAACTTAGCTTTTAACCTAAATTAATTGGTGGTTTAGGGTTTTAGGATGTTTAGAACCCTTAATATATCTGTATTTGTAGTTGGTTGAGGTTGTAGGACATTGGGTGAGGCGATAAAATCTTGGTAGAAGCTTTAATGGCCGAAACCGTCTCGGAGAAGACGATAACCGAATCGATTCGGCCTGGGCGAATCGATTCGGCTCTTGGTCAAAAAATGAAATTTGTAGATCTATTCGATGCGGTTGCGTGGGCGCCGACCGCGTATTTTTTTTATTTTTTTGGATTTATAGTGATTTTTCTACGAAAAGATGTCCGAGATCAAAATAGTTAGTCAGAAATTAAGGCTAGAATTATTTGGAGATAAATATGAAGGGTTTTCAAATAGAGTGTTAGGACCTCTAAAGGACTTGATGAGAGATGAAAACTTTGGGTTTGTAGGAATAAATCCGACTTATAGTTTAAATGGTGAGTGGATTAAATTTTGGGTTTTGGGTTATATATAAAACCCTAAGCATATTTGGGATTTTCGGACAAGACAAATCGATTCGGACAGGCCAAATAGATTCGGTAAGAGACAGTTTGAAAGTAGAACCATTTACAATCGATTCGGAGAGGGCGAATCGATTCCGGCAGGCCGAATCGATTCGGTCCTGTAATTTTTTTGAGGTTTTCTCCTTTTAAATTTAGGGAGACTTAAATTATGATTTTGGAGATTATTATTGGAGTTTCTAAATGAGATGTTAGGACTCCTAGATGATGAATTGAGGATAAGAAAACCTCAGATTAATTTAGAGTTTAATCCGGGGTATGGAGTTAATTAATGTTTTGGGACAAGAGATATTCGGGTTTATGTATAAGTCCTTAAATGAGAATAAGCTATTTATCAGAATCAAAGTAAGGAAATACTTTGGGTTTAGGATCATGTTAATATGAAAGCATGATTATGATTCCTCGATGGAATCTTTGGGATTATGGATCATGAGTAGATGAGATTGGCAATTATGGCCCTATATATATATATATTCGAGGATGAATATATGGTATATATATATACTATGTGATTAAAGTATATATATGATGTAATATAAATGACTTTTGAAAATGTAAATATAAATGTTTTCAAAAAGGAAAGATAAATGATTTTCATAAATAATAAAATATGGATACACACCTCTCTATATCGCTGTCATAAGGGAAGTTGCATACGTATGGTGAAGCCCCCTGGCTAATGAATGCAGGGTGGATATAGTCCTATAGGCCATATGAGCGTTTATTGTATATTTCGGCGCTGGTTAGGAGATTTCAGGTGAGGTCTTGACTATCCCGCAGGCATATGGCCGCTTCCCAACGTCTTGCGTTGTAGGATCCCAAATTTTCTTGATGACAGGCCCTGGAAGATGATAGCCATTTAGAAGCGCGCACAGTGGGGAAACCCGGACGGGCGGTCTTAGAACGCGTTATATATTAGTTAAAGAAATTTATTATAATAAATTGTCTTTAATTTACATTTCCTGGATGGAGGAAGGGAAATGGGATAAAGGTTTTGGCTTCGGTAACACTCCCGGATGGAAGAAGGGATGTGGAAGCATATGATATGGTAAAAGCATTTTTATGGTAATAAAAATAGCTTTTAAATACATTTCCTGGATATGAGAAGGGAAATGGGATGTTTTAATACGGAAAAGCATTTTTTTTATAATAAAACTGGCTTTTAAAAAGTTATGTGATTTGTTAAAGCAATTCATGATAATAAATTGGCTTTTACATACATTTCCTAGATATGAGAAGGGAAATGGAAAAGTTTTTAGATAAATGGAAATAAAATAAATGAATTCTCATTTCGGGAGATAGATCCGGATGTATATGGTAATATGTATATATATGGATAAATCGAGTGCCGAGGGTCTAATGGATCCCGACGATCGACCTTACCACATAGTAGTGTATCGGGGGGGTTCCTTGTTTGGATTTCGCTTTGCGAGACACCCCACGCATGAATATGGCATTGTGTTGAGACTGGGGAGAATTTTAATCCTTAGTGCTCTAATATTAGTAATTCTTATGGTATGTATAAATTTATATATATTATGTACTGAGGGACTGGTAGATCTCAACGATCGACCTTGCCGCGTAGTAGTGTATCGGGGGGGTTCCTTGTTTGGATTTCGCTTTGCGAGACACCCCACGCACGAACATGGCATAGTGTTGAGACTGGGGAGAAGTTTAGCCCTTAGTAAATTTCTTGGAGTATCTAGGGTTAATAGTGGTTGGGTGATAGACTATTTTAGTAGGGTAGCTTCACTAGGATGTTTAGAGGGATGCGCTGGGAGTGCACTGTTAGTGGAAAGGTGAGGGGTATCTCATGGGAGTGCGATACCAAATTTAAATATGAGATAAAACCTTTTTCTAAAAAAATAAGGCATTTATGCACTTGCTAAATATTTTCAAAACTCGGGCTCTGACCTGTTTATCTACTTTTCCTCTCTTGCTATATATATATATATATATATATATATAGGTGTCCAGGCAGAAGGACGCCTCGATGGCACTTCCTTCGATTCAGACGTCAGCTGCAGCAGTTGTGGATGCGTGCAATTTTTTAATATCCGCTTCCATTCTTGTACTCTAGATAGGAGGTACTGTAAAAATATTCGGGCCAATGGTCCAACTTCATTTATTTATTCTTTTAGAGCATCATTCGATATGGTTATATATTTTGACCAAGTGCTCGGTTATTTTATTTGATTTCAGTTTCATTTACGCAAAAATGTGTGGATGTTTTAATTATCTTCGCTTAAAAAGAGTAGTTAAGTAAAATTTTGACACCGGCCTAATAGGTTATTAGTAATTAATTGGACTTTCGACAGTGATGCTAAGAATGATCCATACGAGACTCCTGTTAAAATTTGATATAGGAGTGATCGTCCGGTATCTTATTAGGTGGGGTGTCACACTTGTTAGCTTCAAATATGCAACCAGAATAATCCCATCCCATCTACCTATAAAATATGTTCAGAACTCTTAATTCTGTCAAGGAGCCATACCACAAGCTCTTGTACTAACACTAAGTCCTTCGTGCGAACAACAACAAGCTTAAACTCCCAACTTAACTATAAATCCTGCATACCTTAAATTATATCTATAAGTTCCTCATGCACTCAAATCATGGTAATGAAACATCTCCTCATCGAAGTTCCATCTAAACATATAATCAAGGCGAGCTCATCCAAAATTTATTTCACACTGCATTCTTTATTTTGTCCGTATATATATGTTTCACATCTCATATAAATATATACAATATACTATACACATCAAGTATATCCATACTTATATATCATACACTATATAAGTATAATAACCATCCCTCAGAGCTATAACTCAATGGATGGAGTCTATCAATGCTATCATCTTCCAGGCAATTAGTCACACATCATCCTGGGTACCAGCGGTCGGACTATCACACCGACTTGGTAAAAACCAAATCACTACGTATGGGAAGCGATCATAGTTCTTCCCTGAAAATGAGAACGAAACATACCCACCACGTTTCACTCCTCATAAAAATCACACAATATAAAATGAACACTATGACCTGGGGACTATACGCTCCTTGCTCCTCAAGCCAGGGACCTCACCCAAAATGCATAACTTCCCATGATAGCACTAGAGGGGTATGCTTCACATAAATATATCAATCACACATATATATATATATATATTTATTATCACGTTATATATATATATATAGAGAGAGAGAGAATATAATCCAGCTAATCATGCATATCTCTCATAACATTAGCCCGTATTTCCCGAATATAATATTCGATTTAATTACCACAAGTATTCACTTACTTATAATATAAATAAATATTAAGATTATCACAACTAGCTCATATCCCAATTACATCCAAGATTCTTATTCAAATTCCAAGGGTCCTTGTTCTCATAAGAACTCTAAAAAAAATCACCAATTCTCATAAGTTTAATTTATGGCAGACTACACACCTTGCCTTAAAACAGTTGTAACTCACTCTACAGAAATCCAATCACTAGTGAGTCTATCATTCCACTGAAGGACCCTATTTCTCCACTGTACTTCTCTTACGTCGGTACTAAGTTCACTTAACCATGTCACTCTTTATTCATCGTCGGTCTCTGACCGATTCTTATGTGAATAACCTAGGAACTGCATTCACTTTATTATTTCTAAATCAAAGGAATTTATAGTTTAAAACCATCTATAAGATTAATTTATGAGAAAAACATCATGCTCCTCCAAATATGGTGACCATCGTTCCCACCATTTCACATTGCTCCAACGAGTGAAATTTTATTTTTTTTAATTTTTTTTTCTCAAATTTTACATATGGGTATTTACATACCCAACTCTAAGCCAAAGCTTCTCAGCCTTCGACTTCCTTTAAGTGAAACTGCACTGTTTTCGCCTAGCTTAACTTCAACGTACGGTTCTCATCAAAGACCTCTTAAGCCTTTTCCCCATCTAACTTCACCGGGTAATTCAAGTTTAGCACCATTCTCTACTATAGCGGTGCATAGATAATTATAACTACTATTCTATAGTAGTGATTGCAGCAATCCATGACAATTCCACAAGTAAATGACCTTTACCGAGATCCTCATTTCCAACATCAACTTATAGCTCTAACTAAGCCCCGTCTCCTGCTGCCCTCACAATGGACCTGCATGGTTATCCTTCATCGATTAGCACACGAATCTCGAACGAGCGCGTAAAAGATTTACTATAATCTTACATAATGGCAAGAGAACGAAATCTCATAAGTGGGTATCAACAATCCTAATCATAAGGCTCTATATTAAATCAAAAGCAACGCTGAAAGCGTAGTACGTCTGCACAAATTCTGAAGGACACTAGAACATGTTGGTTTGATACCACCTGTGACACCCCGCCTAATAAAATACCGGGGGATCACTCCTATATCAAATTAAAACAGGATTCTCATATGGTTCATTCTCAGCATCACTGTTGAAAACCAATTTAATTACTAATATCCTATTAGGTCGGCGTCAAAATTTTAAATTATCCAATATTTTTAACCAAACCATATTAATAAAACAATTACAACAGTTTATATGCAATAACTGAAATGCAATAAAATAAAATAACCGAACACTCCGTACAATAATACAACCAAATCGAATGCCGTACTAAAAGGAAAAAAACAATAAATGCGTACAGTTGGGCCATCAGCCCGAATGTTTCTATAATACCTCCTACTAAATCTCAATGATAGAAGCGTCGATAAAAAACCTGCTTGCATCCACAGCTGCTGCAGCAAACGTCTGACTCGAAGGAATCATCATCAAGGCGTCCCTGTGTCTGGACACCTATATATATATATATATATATATATATATATATATAGCAAGAGAGGGGAAAATAGAGAAAACGGGTCAGAGCCCGAGTTTTGAAAACATTTTAGCAAGTGCTTAAAATCCATATTTTAAAATATGATATTTCTCATATTTAAACTGGTATCGCTCTCACATGGGATACACCTCACCCCTCTTCTAATAGTGCACCACTATCGCATACCTTTTAAACAACCTAGTTAAGCTACCCTGCCTAACTAATATATTTACCCATCTTCTAATAATCCTCATAAATTAAGTACTAAGGACTAAACTTCTCCCCATGCCAAACATTACGTTACGTTCGGGCATGGTGTGTCTCGCAAAGCGAAATCCAAATAAGGAACTCCCTTGTTACACTACTACGTGGCAATGTTGATCGTCGGGATCCATTAGGCCCTCAGTACATACCACATCTTATCCCATCCCGTATATATATTTAGTTCTCATTAGAACCTATTATTTATAATCACATAAATCCGAATATTCATTTACCGGAAGTAGTATCACACTTTATTCATTCTTTTACCTTATTATACAAGGTTACGTTATATGATCTCGTATCTTATATATATATCAATATACTATTCACAATAAGTATAATTATCCATCCACCGAGTTATAATATAAGTAGCTTAGTCATTATCATTTACTAAGCATCCGTAGATTATCTCAAGTACACATATATGTTAATCTCAGAACATATATCCATATCTGTCACCCATAGGCTTAACAGCGGTGCACACATACTCTGCTATCAAATCCAAGTACATACTGTACTAAAGGATCACATGTTTCACATCACTAAGGAACTGTATCAACAAATCACACATATTGGAGGTGAACATAGTTCTAAGCCTAAGGGTGTAAGGACACAAATTTCCAATTGAGTCCTTTGTAGCTTTGTCTCAATTCCGAACAAAACCGTTTGAGTCATAGGATAGAGTTATTGACCATCCTTCAAGCCTATGACATTCTAAAGTTGAAGATGTAGCGGCCAAGTTTAAAGCTTCATCAAAATGCTGGATTAGTTGTGATTTTGTTGCCCATGTGCTTTAATATTCTCATCACTTTATGCACTAATGCATGTTTAGCTTGTTATCCCATTCTATTTATTCCTTATTTAGTTTAAGGGTAATATGCTTTATTTGGGGGAGATAAGTTAGTTTTGATTCTTTAGCCTTTGTCTATTCCGAACAAAAAGGGGGAGAATGATAGGGGAGAAATGGTATCTAATCCTATTATAATCGTATCTTAGTTTGGGAGATTTAACTTAGGAGGAGTCGCGACCTTCTTGGGTATATCATAGTTGATAAAGGGGAGAATTAATTAAAGGGGGAGTAATTATTTTAATTGCATTTAATATTTTGATATTCCCTATGCATTTGATAGTTTGCTTAAGTGTGCAGGAATTCTTCTAAATGGAAACGTTCATCACCGGGCAAAGATATCGATCCTTGGGTTGTTTGAGTCAAGCTATGAATTTTTATTTTGGGGGGGACATTTTTGTCAGTCTAGTAGAGCTTAACGACCCTTTAGGATTTTTGTCCCAGAATAGCCAAAGGGGGAGATTTGTAAGGATACAAATTTCCAATTGAGTTCTTTGTAGTTTTGGCTCAATTCCGGACAAAAATGTTTGAATCATAGGATAGAGTTATTGACCATCCTTCAAGCCTATGGTGTTCTAAAGTTGAAGACGTAGCGGCCAAGTTTAAAGCTTCATCAAAATGCCGGTTTAGTGTGCCCCGTTTCTATGACATCAACATTGGTTCCATTGCTACTAAGGTATGATTGCATTTTGATTATATATATATATATATATATATATATATATATATATATATATATATATATGATATTGGAACATTTTTCATGGGGTGAATTTTTAGTTTAAACTGTTGTTTATTTACACAAAGATTTTATTAAAACATTAAAATAAAGTATATAACGTTTCTGGGCTAAAAATATAATTCAGACTTTCTAAAAGTTCATTCGAAATTGTCGTTCGAACGAGTTTGTCATTTGAACGAGAATGTCATTCGAACGAGTTTTGCCAACGAGTTCCCATATTGGCCAATGGAATGTCGTTTGAAGTGTCATTCGAATGAGAATGATGTTCGAACGAGATTTCCAACGAGATTTTTAATGAGTTCACACTGGAACATCGTTAGAAGGCTCATCCGAATGAGACTTCATTCGAACGAAAATCTCGTTCAAACGAGTTTTGGCCGGAATAGTTAATTGGAAGTTTTTGAGCAGTTTTTCCCACTTTCCCACTTCTTTTCCCACTAACTTTTTACCTGAATATGTAACTGCTGGAACAAAGTTTTTAACTTAACTTTTTCATACTATTCCAACTCCTAGAGAGAGTTTTGAGAGTTCAACTTTCAAAGAAAAAGTTCATTGTTTAAAGGGTTAATTTTTCAAGAAAATCTTCCAAAAATACTTTTGTTTTCACCCATTGTTTATTAATTCCAAGCTTCTATATATATACTTTGTTTGGAGTGTTTGGCACCGGTTTATCTCTACATCTTGAAGAAGAGAATTTTGGGTTTTCTTCTACATCCCTCAAAGAAGAAGTCAATTATTTTACTGGGGCATTCTCACATGGTGAAAGGGTGTACCTATTGTCTCATTGGTGGATTCCAAGATTCCGGTGGAGCTCCGGGGTTGTCGACTAGGAGAAGGTGTTTACAAGAAGACGCTTCAAGGCTTGAAAGGGGTCGAGTCAAGGAAGTAAGTCATTTGTCTTGTAATTGTAAAACGATACTTAGTGGACTTAAGGCTAGGGCCATCCGAGATTTTTTGTCGTTGTGGGTTTTTCCTCGTACACCATGGCGTAGTGATTCATTGTTTAATTTTATCTTGATATATAACCTAGAACGCATGCTTAGATAAAAAGATAAAATTTGTTTTAATCACTACTTGTTTAATTTGGTTCTAAATTAAATTTGGGTAATGTGTAGTTAATTCAAGTCATTAATTTAATGTGTTAAAATTTGGTTTGGCCTAATTTGATTGAATTGAAAATATGACTGAGGCAAATTTCTAGGACTTGGGTTAAATTAATTCTGTTTAAGTGAAATTAAATTGTGTGTGTATTTCATCATATTTCACTTGGTTTTAATTTTAATTTGAAAAGAAATTAAAATTTGGTGTATTTATTTAATTGAACCATCATCTCGCTTCCGCATATTCTACTAAAAGGAAATTATCTTTTTGTGAAGTAAAAAGCTACCGCTTTCAATGGGCTACGCACCCATATGACTGTCATCACTATCATTTTCTCAGATAGCCCGTACATAGGTTCCATGTTCTGAGGTACCAAATCTAACCCCCCCCCCCCCCCCCCCCCCGAAGGCAACACAGGATAAGATGGTCCTCTTTCGAACGCCAACCTCCCGTGATAGAAAGTATGGTAGGTATGGCATACACATAATAAATAATAATATATGTACACATTCCACCTATATAAATATAACATCAGTGAGGTATTCACACAACCATATTATAACGATAGGTATTTATCCCACCTATATATAATCCACACGGGTATTCATTTAACCCATATATATAATAACATCCGGGCATACGAACAACCTGTATAATAATCCCCTACGTAGTATATTTATATCTCGAATATCCTACGCATTTATTAATTTTGACTAATCCCCAATATTTCATTTCCAGGCTTTTCTCACCGCCCAATGATAATACCAACAACATCGATATATTTATTCGTCTCATGATATATACTCTAACGACGTCGTATATATATAATAAATATATCTCTTCTCAATATATTATGGCTATAATTTCCAAACATTTATAGAGATAGCCACTAACCTCTAATATTTCCATTCATAATAATATAAGCAGTCACACCCTTAAAATATTACCCCAATACGTACTCTCTTATTTAATATTCAAATCACACCTAAATACCTCTTTAAGTATTATTCCTCACGAACACCCCTATTTGGGTAAATCTTGGATTTTACTTTCAACTAACCCAACATACACGCCTTACTTAAAAAAATTATTTAGAAGTACCCACACTATTTTTAGGAACCCCGAATATTTCTCCAAACAATTCTAGCCTTTATTTTTCCAATTTTCGGTTTGATTTCTAAGTTAAAGATTTCAACCTCAGAACTGCTTTCTTAGAAAAATCATATCAAATCGAAAAAAAATCAGAAAAATACGCGGTTACGCGACAGTATCAAAAAGATCTACAACTTTTATGTTTTGATCAAGAGCCGAATCGGCTCTATTCCTAGCCGAAATACTTCGGAAGTGACGCTGGTCACTATTCACCTTCTTCTCCAAAAATCCAAACGTCCATTAAAGCACCTCCAAGATTTTTATCTCCTCTCTCATCATCATCTAACCTCAAACAATCATAAATACACACATAAAAAGGGTTCTAATCATGCTAGAACTGATAACAAACCATTAATTTTAACTAATTCTAAAGTTCTGAAATTGGGTATAAACTGAGTTTTATCCGTTTAATCTGCAAAAAACCCATTTTATTTATGCAAATTTTAACCCAAAAATCTTTATAGTTTTACACCAACTATAATATGAGAAATAAACACACTAAATCATAAAGCAAGTTAAATACTTTCCTCGTGGATTAAATCCGACGACCCCGAGTCAAATCCCGTGAAGTTTTGGCCGGAAATCCCTTTTCTTCCTTCTTTTCTTCTCTTCTTTCTCTTATCTTCCTTCTCTCTTCTCTTTCCCTCTCTTAGGTAAGAATTTGGGGAAGAAATGAGGGCTACCTTCTTAATAAATCCGAAATTGGGCATATACCCAATACTAAAATGACTCGTGTACTCATTTACGAGTCCCTACTAGTCCAAAAATCCCCAAAACCCAAACACTACCCTCGGATACTCTATCTTGACTATCTCGGCCATTCCGAACCCAATGGCGCAGCTGAAATCTCCATCCGAGTCACTTAACTAAAATTCACTAATTAGACCCAACACGTTCAATACGCGTGTTTTCTAATTTAAAATATTTCCCTTTGTCGCTTTACCCAACTGTGACATGTAATAAAAATAATCTACTCATATAATAAGTCTCGTAAGAGAATATAATCCATGAAAATATTAATTCGACACTTGAAAACTAATATTTACTATTCACTTTATAATATTAAATTTATTTAATTTCACTCATTAATCCCAGAATTACTATTCCCAATAATTCCTCAAATTACCAAATTACATCCATAGTGTAATTTAAATAGCTTTAAAAGTACGGGGTATTACAATATGGTAATTCACTAAGCTTGTATTGCTTACACTCCTATAATATTATGTTTCAGGTATGCCTATCATTTGGAGTTCACTGCCAAGTTAGGACCATAAAACGGGGGAGTGACGGATATCTAATATGGGTTGAATATCAACAAGCTTTTTTAGTAAATGTTAAACTAAAGAAATTTTGTATGTAAAGTTGTTTAGAACTTGTAAATTACATGTTAAGGTAGTTATGTTTTCATCCAAACATGCTTTTTAAAAAGAAAAAAAATATGGTGCTATTTTCATACAAAATTAATGTAAAGTATTATTTAAGGGAGTTTATCTCTAAAAAAAAGTTGATTTTAAGTTAATTATGTCGGGGCGCGACAACTTGGTATCAGAGCATGTTTATTAGGTTTTGGATAGTGAGCGAGGGTCTAGATTGGCAGTGGACGTAGATTCTGTTTTGAGTCTTAAGTATTTAGTTTCAAGGGATCATTTAAATATGTTGAATTCCTAAGGAGTGGACACGAAGGGTTTGTTATTATATTTTAAATTGGCTTTGTTAACTAACGTTTGTCAGTTATACATATATATTGTTGTACGTAATATGGAATTAAAGGATCTTGCAGGAAAGAAAATAAGATGTTAAGGTTTATTCGGGGATGACAAGGAATACAGGTATTTTAATATAAAGCATTGCGTTGTTTAATATGTTGTATGGAAAAATGTTTCATTGAAGGGAAAATTTTAAAGACACAACGTGGTATACAAAATGTGAAGTATTGGAGGTGATCTCTTCCTGTGCTGGTATATGGGGATTTAAGTTTTGTTACTTATATCATTATGAATGGATGCACTCCTCATCTGTATAGGATAGTGATGTATGAGAACACATATTCCATTAAATGATGGAAAGTGAAAAGAATTATTGTTACATTATTATGATGAGACATAAATTATTGGAGTGTGAAAAAAAATGAAGATTCACATAGTAAAGGTTAATTGAGAGGTTTAGTAGTTGTATATGTTTGTATTTAATATGTGAAAAGGTACGAAATTAAATAACTAGTCGATATATCACAAATGATCAGAATATGGGTTCGTAGTAAATTATTACAAGTACAATAAAAGAGTAATGTGAGTTGAGATTTACGTCTTAAATAGCATAAGTACATGTAGTGGATATTACTTTTATGATGTTTTGAAAAGCTTATATGAATAGTAAAGTTGAGATAAGGTGTAAAAGAATTAGAAGTTTAAAAAATATTGAGGAGTCCTTTTATGAATATGTGTTGTGGACGAGTATGGGAAAGATGTTAGTCGGGTTTAATAATTACAATTGGGTTGGGTGAATATTGAGTTGTATATGTCATTGTGCGTATGTGTTACCACTAAGAGTACGTGATATAATTATTTTGATTGACATTACACGGAGTCACCAAGAAGTATGTTTAAGCTGAATGTGCTATGTGAGATACCATAATGTGATACATTAAGGTATTTGTAGAGGTTATTTCAAAGAAATAAGACATATAATAATTAGAGAAGTATTATGGAGTTAGTAAGTATGGTTAAAGTTTTAAGTGGTGATGTTACGTTTAACATCCATGTTACCAAACGGGTAAGATGGTTGTATTAATGATGTTGCGTAAGACTATAATGTTAAGTGGATTGGGGTACGATTATAATTGTAATGTTATTGTGTTGGATAAATGACTAGTTAAGGTAATTATATGTTTAGTTAAAGAACAATCAAACGATAGTAAAAATAGGAATATAGTGAGAAGTTACATTGAGTTCATATTGCATGACTGCACAAGATACATGAAAGTGAATATGGAATATTGGTTAAAAGTAAACATTTGGTGAATGATTATTCATTATCGATATATGGAAAGTAATGAGGCTATGTTTAGATTAAGGATCATAAGAACGATATTTAACACACTCTAAAATTTTAGATATGATACGGATAGTAGTCCAAGTCGAACACATGAATTTAGTATTGAATAGAAGATGAAAAGATGTCGTGTAATAAGTTAGTATTGTAATATAATGTTTATCAATTGAAGTATTGAATGGAAGTCGGAGATGAACTACAAGAAGTTAGTCTTGTATTAGAATATTTATTATTTGAAATGTTATAAGAATAGACTATATGAATGAAGTGAGAAATGTACAAAATGATGTTTGGTTTGCTAAGATCGTTTACTCGTTGTTAGTATAAGAGGATACAATCGATAATCTATTACGTCTAAATTTTTGACATACGTATGTAAAGGTATGGAATAATATATGAGTTGGTAATTTACTTTCATTGATAAGAAATCACTAGACGATTATCCTTACGTATAAATGATAAAGACGCTTATGTGTTGATAGCTCCTGGTTCTACACATTCTTTGTGTCTTGTTCTATCTATTGTATCTTAATAAACCACTATCGTCATTAGATTCTGGTTTATCTATTATTACTCCAGTTTGGGAGATTTATTTTTATTGATAGGGTATGTAGGGAGTGTATGGTGCAAATAAGTGAAAAGGAGTTATTGGTTGACTTACTCCCTTTCGATATGCATGGCTTTGATGTGATATTGAGTATGGATTGGTTATCCTCACATCATGTATGTTTAGATTTCTTTAGAAGGGAAGTTGTGTTTCGATTACCAGGTGAACCCGAATTTAAATTTATTGGGGGACGGAATGTCACCTGCATATTGCTTTATATACCTTGCGAGAGAAGCAGTTATTTACTAAATTTTCTAAATGTGAATTTTGGAAAGACGAAAGTAGTATTTTTGGGGTATGTCATTTCTGCTGATGGAAATTGTGTTGCTTGAAAAGAAGATGGATGGAATTTATGAAGGATTAGTACTACACAATACATCACCATCCGGGTAAGGCTAATGTTGTTGCTGATGCTTTGAGTGGAAAATATCTAGGACAGAGTATCTTGTATTTATTATATTCGAATTGATATGCTGAGAGAGTTAGCTTTAATGGGGGTGGAATTAACTTTTAATGAGGCTTATGGAATACTAGCACATTGAAATGTTAGACCTACGCTGATAGATTGGATAAGACAAGCACAGACAGGAGATATAGAATTGAATAAAGTTAGAGACAGTATGAAAAAAAGGGTAAAGTAAATGAATTTTCTATTCGTAATGATGAAATTGTTATGTATGATAATCGTTTGTGCGTGCCTAATGTGCCTAACTTAAGGAGAACGATTTTAAAGGAGGCCCATTTTTCTTTATATGCTATGTATCAAGGAAGCGCAAAACTTTATAGAAATTTAAAACAATGTTATTGGTGGCTGAGAATAAAACACGATATTGCAGACTTTGTTGCTAGATGTCTGGTTGCCAAAAAGTGAAGGCGGAGCATGAAAAGTGTAGTAGTTTACTATAGTCCTTACCTATTCCTGAGTGGAAATAGGAACATGTTACTATCGATTTTGTTATAGGTTTACCAAAATTATCATGAGGGTTTGATTCTATTTGGGTTGTCGTTAATAGATTGACTAAGTCGACACATTTTCTTCCAGTTAAAGCTACTTATTCCCTGGATAGATATGTCAACAAATATGTGGGTGACATAATTAGATTGTAAGGTGCACCTGTTTCTATTATCTTTGATCAAAATCCAAAATTTACTTCACAATTTTAGCCTAGTTTACAACAAGTTTTGAGGACTAAATTAAAATTTAGTAAAACTTTTCATCCTCGGACTGATGGCCAGTCAGAGAGAATGATCCAAACACTCGAAGACATGTTACAAATTTATGTATTAGAGTTCAAGTGAAGTTGGGATGAACATTTGTCACAAATAGAGTTGCTTATAATAATAGTTATCATTTGAGTATTGAAATGGCTCCTTATGAATCCATGTATGGGAGGAAGTGCATGACCCCGGTGTGTTGTACCAAAGTAGAAGAACAAAAAACTACTTGGGCTAGAAATTGTGCAACTGACTACTGAGAAGATAAAACTTATTCATAATCACTTGAAGGCGGTGCAAAGTAGACAAAAAGGTTATGCATATAACAAAAGAAAGGAATTGAAATTTTGAGGAAGGTGATCAAGAATTACTACGTGTTTATCCTTGAAGAAGGGTTATGAGATTTGAGAACAAGGGAAAATTATGTCCTAGGTACGGTGGCCCTTATAAAATAGTGAAAAGAGTTGGAATCGTAGGTTATAAATTGGCTTTGCTACAAGAATTGTTTTCGATGCACGATGTTTTTCATGTATCAATGTTACGTAAGTATGTTCCCGGTTCTTCACCTGTGTTTATTTCACAACCGATAGAGCTTAAAGATGACTTGACCTACGTGGCGGAACCAATCGCTAAATTTAAATCGACAAAGTAGGTGTTATGTAATAAAAACTATTTTGTTAGTTAAGTTAATGTGGAAAAGTAAAAAATGTGGAGTATGCCATTTGGGAAAGAGGGAATAACGTGAAGATGTAATATCCACATCTATTTGGTAAGTTCTTATGCGTTAAATTTCGGGGACAAAATTTTCATAAGTGAGGTAGAATTGTAAGGCCCTAAAACATGATTAGGAATGTTAATTATATGATTAAGTATAAGTTATAAGTTTGTTAGGGGTGTTAAACATGTTAATTATCATATTTGGGGGATGCATACTCATGTGATATATGTGTTGATTGCATTAGATGTTAATCGAGATTATGATCGGGGATTACTTGTTTAAATCATATGATTAGTTATGTGGGTAAATGCATTATGAAAATATTTTTTTCATACATCATTATGATTATAAAATCTAACCAAAGAGTTGGTCCGAAATTGGTAATGTTTGGTCGCCAAATGTGAAAGTTATGAAATTTTGAGTGAATTATTACTCTTATGTTCGAGCCCACATTAGGCGTACTAATTTTATGATTTTTGGAAAACTCAAAATATGAAAGTTGTAGATATATAAGTTATCTACGCGTAGATGCAAAGTGAGAGTAAATCGGGGCCCTTAATAGTGAGTTATGGTAATTTTATAAGACACGACAAATCGGTCATTAATGGTATTATCCTATTGGACCCCTTGCTCAACTAATGGCACAATACCACCTTAAAGTGGTCATATAGCCACGTTTTTATGCTTATAAGTCAGACTTGATCATCTTTTTCATTTACTATCACAAGCTTGAGGAAAAAATATGCTTATGGAGAGAGAAAAAGAACGTTAAGGAAGAAATCCTTCGAAAAATTACCATAAATCGAGGAATTCTTGAAAAGTAATTACTTCTTTATTAAAGTTAGTCACATGGATGATTTCTACACATGGTATGCTTTTGTTTATAATTTGATTAAATATTTTAATGATACCCATTTTGTCAAATTGAGTTAAAACAAGGATGGCTTAAGAGCATACGTGAGGACTTGTGCTAGGATCGTAAATGTTAACTTTAAAGTCCCACTTTTGAATTTCCTTCTCGTGAAGATTTTTACTATAGGAAATTCATATATATGATGTGTGTATATACTAAAACATGTTGAGGATATGTTTACATGATAGATACCCAAGGTAGAGGTGATATATGCTTAAAAAGGCTAAGTTATGCTTTAATGTTCTGTTCTTACCTAGTTATGCTAAAAATGGCATAAATCATGAAATACTTATTGAAATCAAATGATTCCAGTTGGAAATTAAAATAGACTCATATATCTATACTATATCCGAGAATAATATAAAAATATCAAGAAGTGAATCTTGGGTGACAGTTTGAAGTTCAGGTATAAAATTTGTTCCAAAAGTGTAATTGCGCTCACCAAGTGTTCGACGTTTTGCTTGACTTAGCAAATGAACTCTAAAATTTATGCAACTTTATTTTTATATTATTAAATATGTTTAATATATGTTTACCTAATTTATAACCGAAATGGAGGTTATATATTCTTGAAAAATATTAAGTTATGCTTTGATGGTCTACTTAGACCTAGATGTGTTAAAAGCGGTATAAATCATTTAATACTTGTTAAAATCAAGTAATTCGAATTGCAAATGTTAGATAACATATATGAGTATGATATACTTGAAAAGGAGAATAAAATAACTTCTGGTTTGGCTTGGGGGTTGTGTTGAAGTTCAAGTTTTGTTGTTATTTTTCTCTAGAAATGATTTGGAAAAGGTTGTAATAAAACGGGCATAACTTTGTCTAGAGAATTCGTCATTATATTTAATAAATTGTGTCATAGCCCTAATGAATAAGGTGTTATAGGAATGTGAAGTATCACATTAATGACTTTTTAGTTATGTTAGATTGATCAATTGATGTGTTCTATTACTGCGTTTAATGTGATTTGGTGTATTCAAATACTAATGATGTTGAATTGTTAAGTGGGGAAGCGGTTAACACTACCATACCAAGGGATTAGTTTTGGTATTAATATTAGTACCAAATTCAAGGTGAGTGACCTGTCCTATGAAATATAGATGCTTATAGGTTCATATGGAATTGTGTAGTTAAATACATGTCTGGTGATGCTTATGGAGTGATGTGGTGTTATGAAACATATGGGTATGATTAAAATTATTAAATTATGCTATTTAATGTTATGGACCGAGGTGGGACCTCTATCTAATGTTAAGGACTGTGGTGGGTCCTATGGATGTGGCGGCCCCGTTGATCCAACTTAAAGGTTTGTTGTACTTATTATGGGATGTGGTATCCCCATTAACTGGGAAGTAATTGAACTGGAGGGTCCAGGCTTGTGAGAGTTACACAATTCCTGTTGGGTCATAGTATTAGAAAATAAAAATGATTATTCAAATTGGTTATATGTGGTTATTCACAAATCTTGTATTGCTTACACTCCTATAATATTATGTTTCAGGTATGCCTATCATTTGGAGTTCACTATCAAGTTAGGACCATAAAATGGGGGAGTCACGGATATCTAATATGGGTTGAATATCAACAAGCTTTTTTGGTAAATGTTAAACTAAAGAACTTTTGTATGTAAAGTTGTTTAGAACTTGTAAATTACATGTTATGGTAGTTATGTTTTCATCCAAACATGTTTTTTCAAAAGAAAACAAATTTGGATCTATTTTCAGAAATAATTAAATTAAAGTATTATTTATGGGAGTTTATCTCTAAATAAAAGGTTGATTTTAAGTTATTTATGTCGGGGGGCGACAATCATGGTCGTCCTAACTAGAAATAAGTCGTTATTTTATCTTCCCAGTTAAGAATAGTTACTACCATCGAAAAATGATGACCGGTTCAAACTAACATCTATTATGTACACGAGAAGTTCTACACTAGTCAATTAAACCAAAAAATGTGGTGACCCTCTCCGAGATTAACTCTGAGTATGGAAATCTCGTGGGTAACTGCCCAAATTAAAATTGTTTCCAATTAAAAAAAAGTATTTCCGTTCAATCCAAATTCTTGGAAAATTTGATCCTAACGTCTAAATGACAAAATTTGATTTATGACAATGAAACTCTTATTTCCATGTGATCTTTAAGTATATAAAGAAATAAAAATGCATAAAACATAAATCATGCACTTGAGACGAGAAAAAACCTCGAGACAAATCGATACCTTCCACTATATATTTAAGATTTACCCAATGGGATAAATGAAGTACAAGCTTCAACCTCTCAAGACTCAATAATAAACAACCTCCAAAATAAACCTTTTGACCTTGTAGTAAGAAGCGAAAGCATGGATTGCATCCAAGCCATGTCGCAACGTCTCATAGTTGTTGATAATGTCATGTCTCAACCTCTCCGTAAATCTTCTTTAGAGCTAAAGATGATCTTTGCTTCAATGTAAATAAGAATCAAGAGTAGCCAATAAACTAACACACATAATATTTAAGGATTTCCTAATGGTTGTTAGGTTAGAAAATGTTTGGTTTCACTTAGAAATCTCACAATAAATGTATCACTCAAAAAGAGTAGAAATCTCAAGAATTAAAAAAAAGGAAAATTGAGTTTAAAGGTAATGAAAAAGCTTCATGATTTTCTTTTAAAATGTTGCAAATATTCTTTACACACAAATAAAAAAATTTCTCTATAGAAATCTATTTTTTATCGTGATGATATCAATTTGAAAATCCATAACTTGTTCGTCGGAAGAAGAAGAACATAAATAACCATTTAAGCCTTGTGGTCACAAGCTCTCAAAAACCTCATAAAAAGTGTATCACTAAAAATAATTAAAAATTCAGGAATTAAAAGGAAACAATAGTTTGAAGGCCAAGGAAAACCTTCATGGTTTTCTCTCAAAATGTTGCAAATACGTTTTACACAAATAAGTTTTTTCTCCAAGGGTCCGTTTGTTTGGCATAATTTGCCTAGGCAAATGTCAAAAAGTTGGCAAATATGAAAATTTACCCACATTTTGGCTGTTTGGTTGCATAATTTTGCCTAGGCATTATTTGCCAATGTACAACACCTCCTATGCATAATCTGTGGGCAAATTTTGCTTACCTATTTGAGTTGGAAATATTTGCCCACAAATTTGCCAACTTCTTAAACGGTTTTAATGTTTTAAAAAATAATTTAAAAACTGTTTTAAATAATTAAAAAACTGTTATGAATATTTAAAAATTGTTTTATAATGTTTCAAAAACTGTTTTTAATATTATAAAAAATTGTTAAGAAAATGTTTACAATTTTTTTAAAAAACCGTATTAACAAAATATTGTAAAAACTGTTTTTAACATTTTTAAAAACTGTTGTGAATATATTATAAAAACAGTTTTAAAGTTTTAAAAAATAATTTTAAAGACTGTTTTAAATATTTAAAAAAACAATATTTAAAAACTGTTTTGTAATGTTTTGAAAACTGCTTTTAATATTATAAAAAATTGTTAAGAGAATGTTTTACAAATTTTTTGAAAAATCGTAATATAAAAATATTGTAAAACAGTTTTTAGCATTTTTAAAAACTATTTTGGATATATTATAAAAACTGTTTTAAAGTTTAAAAAAATATTTTGTAAAACTGTTTTAAATACTTTAAAAAAACTGTTGTGAATGTTTAAAATTTGTTTTGTAATATTTTAAAAACTATTTTTGATATTATAAAAAATTGTTAAGAGAATGTTTAACAAATTTTTTGAAAAAACGTAATATGAAAATATTGTAAAAATAGTTTTTAACAATTTTAAAAACTGTTTTGAATATAATATAAAAACAGTTTTAAAGTTTAAAAACAAAATTAAAAAATATTTTAAATAGTTAAAAACTGTTGTGAATATTTAAAAATTGTTTTGTATTAAAAAAAATTGTTAAGAAAACGTTTTACAATTTTTTTTAAAAACTGTAATATAAAAATATTGCAAAAACTATTTTTAACATTTTTGAATATAATATAAAAATTATTTTTAAATAAATTAATTGGATTGACTTTAATTTCGCCTAATGTTGTTTGATGGCGTCATTTGAATTTGCCTAGGCAAATTTTGCTATCCCACTCTTTTGCCCACTTGCAACCAAACGGACCCTAAATAATTTTTTTTTATTGTGATAAAATCAATTTGAGAACTGGTAACTTGTTTGCGGGGAAAAAAGGCTCATAAACAGTCTTTTCCAATTTGTGGGCACAAGCTCTTAATGACCAAATGGATTCTTGTCAGAGCAAATAAATTCGCTCCAATCTATCCTAAGGAAAATGATGAAAATTGGTATGGAAAGATATACAAACTTTTCAAGGCAATCTTACAAAATAGATCTTATGCAAGATTATACAAATCTAAGAGGAGCAATGAAAGAAATGTGATAACGTGCACTTGCGTTAGAAAAAGAGATATGTCTTTCATTGTTATTATTAAGGAAAATGGTTTTCGTTCAGAGTTTCAGTTGCAGAAGCTTGTGAATGGAGAAGGGGTAGTTACGCAGAAAATGTAATCCATAGGTTGGAACCGGTAGTGCTTTGTATTGCAAGGTCTCAGGTGACTACAAAGGAGGTTAGGGAGGTTCGAAATCAGCGAGGGAATGGAGGAGGTTATTACCGCCAAACATTATCAATACAAAAAATGCCAAAATCTAGGGCCAAAGTTTTTTGGAGGAATAATACGAATGGTGGTGAGATATTGGAGTTGGAACCCTACTATCCAAGGATATATTTTTTGTTGAGAGCACTGCTTGTTCTTGTGGGAGAGGCAGACGAGACACCGCCATCACTGGAAGCAGTAGGGTAATGGGTGAAGGAACGGTGGAACTCATCTGGGGTGCAGATAAAATGCTTGGACATTTCTACTTTCATATTTGTGTTTTCTTCAAAAGTGGAAGCGGAGAGAATACTATTTTAAAAAGGTGGGACTATAATGGGTTCCCAATGTAGTTGGACTGGTGGCACCCTCTGGGTTGCTGTGCAAAGGAGGACAGCGGGTCTGAGCCGTGTTGGATTTTCTTGTTGGGGCTTCCACTCCACTTGGGGAGAGTGGAGCTATTTGAGGCAGTCGGTAACTTGTGCAGGTTGGATGTGGATGAGGGGCACCGTAAATGAATCATAACTTCAATGGGCTAGAGTTAAGGTGAAAGATAAAAACGATAGTGCTGAGGATGGTGAGAGTAGATTCGAATGGATTGGTTTGTAAGATTAAATTGTGGGATGAAAGAGGGTGAAGAGGTGGTTTGTGTGTGAGGATATGAGGAGTTGGGAAGAGAAAATTGACTAGAGGAGGGGCACGAACAGATGATGTCGATCGAGATTGGTTTGCAACGGCTTGATTAATGTAAGGCAACGATTTGTTTTTTTTTTTTTTAATGGCAACGGCTACTTTTTTTTTTAAATGGCAAAGAATATTTTTTTCTTATAAAAAATAGATGATTTCGGAGTACCACATAATAACATAGGACCTTTGGGGAGGAAAATGGAATTTTGAAGAACCTTTAAGCGAAACATGATGTTCCGCCCAAGGGGTAACCCTTAACTGCTTACGGCGTCGTTTTAGTCTTGATACCCCATATTTACACTTGCCCGTAGCAATTTTGTTAGTTTTGATAGGTTATTTTTGGACTAGTTAAGTGTAATTTTGGACTGCCCATAAGGGTTGCTCTTAGTGTCGGACGCTAAATACTAGGAGCATTACGTCGGTCCAAACATCTTTTTGCCCAGCAAAATTAATCAATGATCACGAATATGGAAAGGTTAGATCATCTTTGAATCCTCCTATGTTTAATAGTGTCAGTAGAGATGTGCGAACGGGGGAGGCTATAGGTTGTAGCCTATGTGTCGAGCAAGCTAAGGGGGTGATTGAGGGTAAGCAACTGATTTTCCATAATGGAAAAGGAAGATGGTTGGGTGGGGAGAATTGCTGGGATATGACCTTTTGCTCCATGTTAAAATCAAATTATTTTAATGTTTAAAGTAATGGTGGGACTAGCAAGGGGTATTTTTTTGGCAAATTTTACGAAAAGGATCAGATGATTCGGAATGCATCTACTAGATTTCTCAAATTCAACGGGGGGACTAAAAAAAGCCAGGTTTTTTAGAATCCAAACAAAATTAAAGTGGAAAATGAAAAGTCCCAAAGGAACAGTTAAAAGAATTTTTCACGGTCTAGAAGGTTGTATTGGGAAAATTTTTCTGAAAAAACCATCGCCCCAACTACTGTGCATACTGCTACTTCATGCGTTGACCATGGTGGCGTAAGGAATGAATGGTGGAAAGCAGTTGGATTTGGTTACCCTTGAGAGCTCTATAGTGAGAAGGTAGGACATGGTGGTGATTCAGTTTTTTGAAGTGGGAGAGTCGAGTGGGGAGGGTTGTAAGGGGAAGTTTACACCTTGCCATTTTTATTCCTGGGAAAAGGGATGCTAATTGTGGTGATGTTCAATTTTTGTTGTAGGACCTCGCTAATTTGTGGAAAATATTATTTTTGGAGGGAGACATTAAGTTGAATTTATAAGGTTTGTCAGAGGAGATCAATTTTGTTAGCAAAGGGGAGACAACCTAGATAGACTCATTAGCAGTAGTCTGAGACACGTACGTATCAGAGGAGGATTTGGGTGATGAAGAAGATTAGTAAGATGGGTAGAGGAGTAGCTCAAAGCGTATGGGGTGAGTTGGGTGTAGCGGGGCACTCTTAATTCATGCGGTGCATCGAGGGGTGATGATTATGTTGGATAAAGAGTGCTAGAGTTGGAGGATAGTCAAGTTGGGATTCATTAGTTATCGTGTCTATTTAGTGTGGATGAAGATGGGTTTTTATGAAGCTTTATAGGGTTAAATGCATCCACATATTATGTGGTTAGATGGGTTCTTTGGGATGAGTGAGGGGAGTTCCTTGGTGCTTGGGAAGATATTTTAATGTGGTCGAATTTTTAAGGGAGCATAGTAGGTGGAGGATATTGACTAGAGCGATGATGGATTTTTTGGAGTACATCAATGATATGGAGTTGTTCAATATGGAATTAGTGGGAGGCCCTTTTACTTGACCTGACAATTGATACCCTCCTTTTTGGTTGTGGTTGGATTTTTTTATATCAATTAGGAGGAGCGACCCTTTTACTTGACCTGACAATTGATACCCTCCTTTTTTGTTGTCGTTGGATTTTTTTATATCAATTAGGAGGAGCGATTTCTAAAAGAGGTACAATTAGGGTTTCCTAGAGTAATTTCGAATCACATCCTGATTATTTTGGAAGTGAGGGGAAGGAGATCTGTTATATTTGAGAACATGTGGTTCAAGGAGAAGGGATATGTGGAGAGATTGAAGTTGTGGTGGGATGGTTATCATGTGGAAGGAAGCTCATGCTTCATATTACAAAGGAAGATTTCTTTCCTTAAAAGGGATTTAAAACAATGGAATAAAGAGAATTTTGCGAATGTGAGGGATTCTATAGTTAGGGGATTAAATAGATTAATGAGCTCGATGGTAAGGATGCAGAGGGATTATTATGTACAAATGAGTGGTTGAGGAGAGAGGAGAGTAAAGGGGAAGTGGCGAAAAATGATTTAGGAGGAGATGTTTTGGTGGCAAAAATCCTGAGCATTGTGGTTTAAGAAATGAGATAGGAATGCCAAGTTTTTCAAAGGTTACCCAACTCCCCTCAAAGATTCAATAATATAGGGAATATAGTGGTAGATGGGTTGGAGAACACTAATAAGGCTAAGATTAGAGTACAAGTTAAGGTTTTCTATGAATATCTATTCATGGAAGAGGATGACTGGAGACCTACTCTTGAGGGTTAGAGTTTGGGGTTATTTCAAAGAAGAGCAGTGAGGATATGGAGAGACCATTTTTAGAAGAGGAAGTGGTTTCATCATTGAAGACAATGAGAGGCGATAAGGCACTGGGTCCAGATGATTTCTCGATGGAATTTTTACATCACTGTTAGTTGGTGTTGCGAAGCGATGCTTTATCCTTCTTTAGTAATTTTGATGAGAGAGGAAGATTCCAATCAAGCTTTAATGTTTTTTTTATTTCTCTTATACCCAAAAAGGTCGCAATATATTTGAGGCATTTTCGGACAATTATCTTGGTCGGAATTATTTATTAGTTATTGGCCAAGGTGTTATCAATTAGAGTGCAGGAGGTTTTAGATCCCATTATTTTAGAGGCTTAGAATAATTTTGTGGGGGGAAGCCAAATTATTGATGCGGATTTGGTGGAGAATGAATGTGTGGAGGTGAGATTGAAAAGTGGGACAGCGGGGCTTGTGTGAAAACTTGATATTGAGAAGGATTATGACCATGTGAATTGGAATTTCATATTTCATTTTCTTGGGAGAATGGGGTTTGGGAAACATTGGCATTTGTGGATGGAGAACTGCATTACTTCTGTTACGACTTAAGTATTGGTGAAATGGTGAGACAGACATGTTATGGATAAGGTTGGTGGTGGAGAGGTTTGAGATGGGTCATAACGGGTAGCGTTTCGGGGATAGGTGATATCCTCACGGGGTGGGTGGTGAAATAACATAGAGGGGAGTCAGAGGGAGTTCCTTTCACATACTTCATTACGCATTGGAATGGGGAAATGGTGAGATATTTGGTGAGGTTATCATCCTTTAGAGGATATGTTCCCAAGGTTATTTCAAATAGTGGGTGAAAATGAAGTGTTGGAATACAAGGCCCCCAATTTTAAAATCTTTAGTACAAAAAGTAATTTTCTTTTAGATGCGGAAGCGAGATGGTTCAATTAAAAAATTTAAAAAAATTTAATTTCTTTTCAAATTAAAATTAAACACAACTTAAAGTGAAATTAAATTAATTAACAAATGAAAATTTCACTTTAACATATTAACTCAACTCAAGTCCTAGAAATTTTCCTAAAACATATTTTCAATATAATCAATTTAGGCCAAACCAATTTTATTAAATTAAGTAATGACTTGAATTAAATTAACATAAACATTACCCAAATTAATTTAGCACCAAATTAAGTAAATAGTTATTTAAATCAAATTTTATCTTTTTTTACCTAAGCATGCGTTCTAGGTGATTTTGCAAAAGATAAAATAAACAAAGAACCACCACGCCGCGATGTATGAGGAAAAACTTACAACAGGATAAAACCTCGGACGACCCTAGCCTTAAGTCCACTAAGTACGGAATTTACAATTATAAGCAAGATGACTTACAACACTTGACTGGACTCCATCAAGCCCCGATGCATCTTCTTGTAACTACCTCTGCCTAGTCGACAATCCCGAACTCCTCCAAAACCTTAGAATCCACCAATGAGACTGTAGGAACCACCGTCAACCACACATGGTGCCTTTCACCATGTGGGAATGCCGCAGCAAAACTCGAACTTCTTCTTTATGGGATGTAGAAGGAAACCTAAAAGAACTCTTCAAACGATAGAGTAAAACTCGGTGCCAAACACTCCAAGCAATGATATATATATATATATATATTAAAACTTGGAATAAACAATATGAGTGAAAACAAGAGTGTTTAATGAATTTTTTCCTGAAAAATAGACACTCAAAACATGAACTTTTTCTTAGAAAATTGAACTCTCAAAACTCTCTCTAGGAGATGGAATAATATGAAAAAGTTAATTTTCCAAAGTTGATTCCCGCACTTGATAAGTCTGTCAAAAGTTGCTAGGGAAGAGTAGTGGAAAAAGTGAGAAAAACTGCTCAAAATTGCAAAAGAAATTTCCCGCCTGAAATCTCGTTCGAACGAGATTTTCGTTCGAACGAAGTGTCGTTCGAACGACCCTTCTAACGAAGTTCCAGTGGCCAATGGGTTCTCGTTTGAACAAACTAGTCCGAACGACATTCTCGTTTGAACAAACTAACTCGTTCGAATGTCAATATCAAACGAATTTCCAGAGGCAATTCGTTGGTAAACCTCATTCGAACGATATTCTCATTCGAATGAAAAACTCGTTCGAACGACAATATCGAACGAAAATCCAGAAAGCTTAAAAATTCGATTTTAGCCCAGAAAATTTATTTTAAAGTTTTAAAGTAACTTTCTGAAAATAAACAACTATTTAAACAAAAAGCTCCCATATAGATATTGTTCCAAGCTCCTATATCTATTTAACATGCATTCATACCTTAGGAGCAATGGAACTAATGTTGTTGACGTAGAAACGAGGAACAAAAAACTCGGCATTTGATGAAGCTTTAAGAACTTGGTCTCTACGTCTTCAACAAACTCATCGTAGGCTTGAATAAATAAACTTAAACTCTATCCTATGACTCAAATGTTTTTGTCCGGAATTGAGCCAAAATAACAAAGGACTCAATTTGAAATTTGTGTCCTTACAAATCTCCCCCTTTGGCTATTCCAGGACAAAAACCAACAGAATTCCTAAAGATCCGTCAAGCTCTACTAGACTTATGAATTGTCCCACCTAAAATAAAAATACAATAGCTTGACTCAAACAACCTAAGGATCAATATCTTTGCCAACGATGAAAGTTGCCACTTAGAAGAATTCCTGCACACTTAAGAAAACTATCAAACGCATAGGAAATATCAAGAATATTAAATGCATAAAATAAATACCCCCCTAAATTAATTCTCCCCTTTATCAAACAAATGACCTACTTAGAAAGACGTCTCCCCATAAGATAAATCTCCCCCAAACTAAGATACGATTATAATAGGAATATATACCATTTCTCCCCCTATCATTCTCCCCCTTTTTGTTCATGAATAGACAAAGGTGATAGAATTAACAACATTGCATACAACAACATAGAAAATGAAAGTATATAGGCTACAAAATCATAACTAATCCAACAAATAATAATGGATACCAACTAAGATGCAAGAAACTGATAACAATATGATACATAAGTATTAAGCATGTGATATCAACAAAGAATGCAACAAGATAGATACCAATTATGAAGTAGAAGCATAGATGGACTAGAAAGTAAGGCAAAGACAAAAAAAATATCATATATATACATACTCTAGATACACACACACACACACACACACACACACACACACACACACACACATATATATATATATATATATATATATATATATATATATATATATATATATATATATATATATATATATATATATATATATATATATATATATATATAAACAGACAAATGCACACAAAATAAGATAAGCTTTTCACACTTGTATGGAAAAAATGTGTCATATGGAAACTGAAGTGTTAGGATGTGAACTAGAAAAAATTAAATTTAGACCCAATCACTTAAAACATGTTCACAGAGTTCTCATTTGATTGAAAACTTCATCACATTTGAATATAACATCATGTGACAATATAAATTGAACTCAATGAACAAACATACAGAATGCATAAAAGCCTAGAGTTTTGATGATTCTATAAACTAATAGAGTCATGACATTGAAATTAGAACTATGATAAATGGACATTGTGCCAACTGTTGATATACCATCCAATCTCCCTCAATAAGCATATAATTTTTTAATGAATATATCAATTAAACATAGGCCTTGGCAATTATTTTTCTTTTTAGAGCCATATTTTATTTTTAGGCCTTTGGACCACGCATTTCTTTTAGGTCCAAGAAAATGGTGGCTTACGATTCGCAAAGGATAATAATTCCTTTCGGAGCCCTTCCCCATGCACCATTATATATATCATTTTTATATCTCACAAATCTCATGTGCAACGAATTTTGAAATGCACTAGTCCTCCTAGGTCACAAATATGTAGATGACAAGATTGGTAGGAGAATACCTCACAAAGTCAAGTGTAACATGTGACGATTAAATTTCAAAAGAGCTCGTACATGTGTGAATAGAGGCATATAAAAATAGAATCCATTATATCAACACAAAATTCAACTACTCCATGTAAGCATGGTAAATAATATTTTAAGGATTGACAATCTTAACCAAAAGTTTTAGCCACATGGAAGCGAAAAAAAGGGATTTTAACACAGGTGTATGCCACATAGAGTGTGTCAAACTAAAATAACACACACAAAAAAAATCTTTTTGAGTTTTTGACAAAAAAATTTTAACCCAAAAAAATTTTACTTAATAGACACACAAAAATCATTTGTATTTTTCATTAAGCCTAAATTAGTAAAAGATAAAACACAAATGATAAACAAAAATCTTTTTGTATTTTTCACTTAGTGCAAACTAAAATGAAAGAAGTATAATACAAAAGATAGACCAAAATCATAATTCTATCATGTGATTAAGAATGGAGCATAGACTAGAACATGATTTAAACAAGCATACAATTAGCATGATAATATAGCATGAATTACAAAAGCTAAAGTATGCAGAGAAAACTAGCACATTCAACCTTTAGATTTTGCAAGGGAGGAAGCATGTGAAAGTAAATGAGAATAAAAAACCCTATCTTGTAAAGCTACCAAGTCGGATCTCCTAACCTAAACTAATGACGAATGACTATCTCGAGGCATAGGAATCTTGGCTACCTTGGTTGCCTTACGTTGGGATTTTCTAGGACCTCGTTTAAGATCAAAACAAAATTTCCTAAGATGACCTTTTCGACCACAATGAGAGAACCTAAAGACTCGGCGAAAAGACTTACCTAAGGAGTGATCTCTAAAGGCTTTTCTAGGCGATTATCCTAAAACATTGGTTTTGACTTTATGAAATGATTCATTACATGTATCAAAGCCTAAACCACAAGTGTTAATTTTAATTTGGACGTTCATAATATTTTATCTAATTTCTCCGAACAACACTCCAAATCAAATTTGACTTTACTAGAGTCTTTTAAATTATTTTGTAATTCTAAAATGTTAGACTCTAATAAAATATTGCTCTCTTCAAACGCGAGAATCTCCTTTTTCAAGGATTCCATTAAACCCTTAAGGCTATCTCTCTCGCCTTCTAAATATTCAATCTTCTCACGAAGAGCTCTCTCACGTGTCTTAAGGTCTTCAACCAACACACTATCATCAACGACCTTCACACGGTCTCTTAAACTAGCTTTTAACTACAAATTAGCTCTTTTTAATTTAATAGAATCTTCATAAAGTTCTTGAAAAGCATTTTGAAGTTAACTCACATCAACCTCTTCTTTATTTTCACTCTCTCTTTCTTCTCCACTCTCACTACCATCATCTTTTATAGCTTCACAAACAAAGGCCTCGGAAGAGTTATATATTAAGATGTCATCATTGGATGATTCCTCACTATCACTAACATAACTAGAAATGAACGCGGTAAAGTTACGCTCAATGGGGGAATCGGGTCCCTCTTCCTTATCACCATCACAAAGGGTTGCAATAAAAGAAATTGGTTTCTTACCATATCTCCTTAGTTTACTGGGGCACTCAAAATCCCTATGGCCATACCCTTCACAACCAAAACACTTATTCGACTCGTCCCTATTTACATTTTCATTAGAAGTTTTAGGGATCTTCTCGGCTTTGTCATGCCTAGATTTTTCAAATTTCTTAAAATCATTTTAAAATTTATCTTTGTTAAATTTAATAAATTTTCGAAACTTTCTAGCAAACATAGTCATATTTTTCGAGTCACTATCACTTTCACTCTCTACTACTTGTTTTTCCTCCTTTTGGGCTTTCAAAGCAACGCCCTTTTTTATTTTCTTTTCAGTTTTGGAGGGAAACATGTCTAGTTCATAGGTTTGTAAATCACCTACGAGCTCTTCTAATTTCGTAGAGGCTAAAGTAGGTAAAGAATTTAAAACGATCACTTTTGGAATAAATTTATCGGGAAGGGACCTTAAAATTTTCTTTACAACTCGGTTGTCGGGTATTTTCTCTCCCAAGTTAAAAGATGAATTAACAATATTGAAAAGTCTAGCATAAAATTCATCCAATGTTTATTTTTCATTCATTTTGATGGTTTCAAATTGTGTGGTGAGGTTTTGGAGTTTCGAAGCCTTCGCGACACTAGTTCCTTCATGAGTGAGTTGTAAAATATCCCAAGATTTTTTAGTGGTTTCACACGTCATAATGCGATGAAATTCATCTGGTGTGACTGCGTTAAACAAGGAATTTAGACCTCGGGAATTAAAATTAGATAGTTTAAATTCATTCTCACTCCATCTATCGACGGGTTTGAGAACACACTCATTATCTACCAAATGTGTAGGTGGGGACCACCCGTTAACAGCAGACAACCAAAATTTCTCGTCGATAGATTTTAGTGACAATTTCATCTGCACTTTCCAATACGCGTAATTAGAACCATCGAAAATAGGCAATTTTGAAAATGGGAAAAATTCAATTTTAGCCAAAAATATTTAAAGGATCTTAAACGCAATAATTTAGCGATCCCGCTCTGATACCACTTGTTGGAACACGAGGCCCCCAATTTTGAAATCTTTACTACAAAAAGTAATTTTCTTTTAGATGCGGAAGCGAGATGGTTCAATTAAACAAATTAACAAATTTTAATTTTTTTCAAATTAAAATTAAACAAAACTTAAAGTGAAATTAAATTAATTAACAAATGAATATTTCACTTTAACATATTAACTCAACTCAAGTCCTAGAAATTTTCCTTAAACATATTTTCAATATAATCAATTTAGGCCAAACCAATTTTATCAAATTAAGTGATGACTTGAATTAAATTAACATAAACATTACCCAAATTAATTTAGCACCAAATTAAGTAAGTATTGATTTAAACAAAATTTTATCTTTTTTTTACCCAAGCATGCATTCTAGGTGATTTTACAAAAGATAAAATAAACAAAGAACCACCACGCCGCAATGTAAGAGGAAAAACTCAAAACGGAAAAAAGCCTCGGATGGCCCAAGCCTTAAGTCCACTAAGTACGGAATTTACAATTACAATCAAGATGACTTACAACACTCGACTCGACTCCTTCAAGCCCTGATGCGTCTTCTTATAACTACCTCTGCCTAGTCGACAATCCCGAACTCCTCTGGAACCTTGGAATCCACCAATGAGACTGTAGGAACCACCGTCAACCACACATGGTGCCTTTCACCATTTGAGAATGCCTCAGCAAAACCCAAACTTCTTCTTTATGGGATGTAGAAGGAAACCCAAACTAACTCTTCAAACGGTAGAGTAAAACCCGGTGCCAAACACTCCAAGCAATGATATATGTTTATATTAAAACTTAGAATAAACAATATGGGTGAAAATAAGAGGGTTTAATGATTTTTTTCTTGAAAAATAGACACTCAAAACATGAACTTTTTCTTGGAAAATTGATCTCTCAAAACTCTCTCTAGGAGATGGAATAATGTGAAAAAGTTAGTTTTCCAAAGTTGATTCCCGCACTTGATAGGTATGTCAAAAGTTATTGGGGAAGAGTAGTGGAAAAAGTGGGAAAAACTACTCAAAATTGCCAAAGAAATTTCCCGCCTGAAATCTCGTTCGAATGAGATTTTCGTTCGAACGAAGGCTCGCTCGAGTGACCCTTCTAACGAAGTTCCAGTTGCTAATGGGGAAATCTCGTTCCCAAACTCGTTCGAACGACATTCTCATTTTAACAAACCAACTCATTCGAATGACAATATCGAATGAAGTTCTAGAGGCAATTCATTGGCAAACCTCATTCGAACGATATTCTCGTTCGAACGAAAAATTCGTTCGAACGACAATATTGAACGAAAATCCAGAAAGCTCAAAAATTTGATTTTAGTCCAGAAACTTTATTTTAAAGTTTTAAAGTAACTTTTTGAAAATAAACAACAGTTTAAACAAAAAAAATGCCCATATAGTTATTATTCCAAGCTAGTATATATATTTAACATGCATTCATACCTTAACAGCAATGGAACTAATGTTGTTGACGTAGAAGCGAGGGATAACATACTCGGCATTTGATGAAGCTTTATGAACTTCACCACTACGTCTTCAACAAACTCGTCATAGGCTTGAAGTGATGAACTTGAACTCTATCCTATGACTCAAATGTTTTTGTTCGAAATTGAGCCAAAACAACAAAAAACTCAATTGGAAATTTGTTTCCTTACAGGAAGGCTGAATGGCAAGGCATATTTAGATGGATAGGGAAAGGTAAATGTGAATCCTAAGTTTAGAAGGAGTCTAATGGATTGGGAGCTAGAGTAGGAGAGGAATTTTTTTATTGGTTGAGAATAGAGGTTTCCCTCATAGGGCATGTATTATCTATGGTAGAGGAAAGACTAACTTCTCGTGGAAGAGTATTTAGAAAACACATGACCCTCCTAAAGTGGATATTTTTTCATTTGGACATCACTCAAACATGGAATATTGATGTTGGATCGTATAATAAGGTTTGGAAAATGCATGGCTAGTAGTTATTGGATATGAAAACATGCTGAGGAGACGAAAAATAACTTGTTATTGTACTGTTGTGAGGTAAAAGGATTATGATAGATGATTTACTCCATTTTTAGGGTAAAGTAGGAGTGTGTCAGGTCGTTGAGAGAGGAGATGGTTTCTTAAGGCAGTGGGTTGGAGGGAGCGAGGTATGTTATTTATGGAGAATGGCTCCATTATGCATTCTCCATACGGTTTGGACTTAGAGGAATATGATGTGCTTTCAGGGAGAAGAGATTGAGCCTTCCAGACTTCATTACATTATGCTGAGTTCTTTGCATGAGTGGTTCATGGATGAATCACATTTTTCAATCTAGGGCTTGCTTGATTTTATTGGCAGATTTGGGGTTGGGGAATTGACTATCATTCTGCCTTATTATCTTTTGGGCGGTCTGGAGGTGGAGTGGTTTTTTGTTCCCTAATTCATTTTTTGTTTTGGGTCTTCTTTTAAACATGTGTATGTGTCTTGTATATGGGGGTTCACCTCCTTTTGCGGCTTCATTAAATATACTTAGCAAACTTATAAAAAAACACAATAAAGGATAAATTAATATATTTTTAAATTTAAGAAAATATTAAACTAATGGGGTTGAATTTGTGTTCTCTATATCCCTTTTACCTTCTTCCTGAAAGTCAACAAAATTTCATACTCTAGTATAATGTCGTGATAAAGCTTTGGTGAAATTCGATCTCGAAATCATGAACGCAAGGAGACCTCTTTGACTAAAACTAAAAGTGGATTTTGATTATGGAATAACATAACTTTACAACCTTGGGATAATACATATAGGTACAATGATGTCATTTGTTTATTGGAAAATTATTTGCAGCGATGAGTGAGCTTATGAGATTGAGTATGTGCATATGTGGCAAGTTGAGCTCAAAATTAGACACTTGAAATATAGTCTACATAATATTGTTATGGTATAAAATTCTTTGTATTTGGGGATGTACAAATTTGTGGGTACAAAACATGATATCTCGGGGGTGTTGGCCATATGAAGGTTTTTTTAATATACATGTATGTGTGTGCAAAAAGTTATGATGTAAGATAATTCTTTATGAGGAGGGAGTTTTATTGAGTGAAGGAGATATAGGGAGGTATCTCGAGCACAATATGTAGAGGAAAATATAACAGGGGGTTGAGCTCATGAATAAGGACTCGATGTTGCACATATGTACTCTTGTAGATACGAGATCAAAGCTTATTTAGTTCGTACTTTGCAATTTGTTACCGTGAGGTAACAAAGACGAAGTATAATTCAATTCTTGACAAAACATTGCATTTCTAATTATGTTTCTTATGCTCATCTTATAAGAATTGATAGCAATCATTCTCATAGATATTTTTTAGGAAACATTTTTTCTATACAGTTCGCTTTGGGTAATATATTTTGTACTTTAAGAGACAAGGTGTGGATTTTTTGGTTTTTAATTTTAGTTCGCAAAAAGTCGAAGATATTATAACTGAAGAATTATTTCGGCACAATGTAGTTATTTAGATACTGAAAAAGTAAACTTTTAAAAATGTGTATATCGATATAACTTTTTGTGATTCTTCCTATTATATATGCGTGATGACACATTTACTAGTTATGATGTATCGAGATTTTCATATGTGATACATTTGACAGATTGGATGAGATTAGGTGAACTGTTCCAATGTCAAGTGCACTAGAAATAGTACGTCTTTCTTCCATATGTGTGAAGAGTAATGAAAAAAAACATTATATTAAACTACATTCACAAGTAGGCTTTGGGTTTAGCCAAGATTTGGTTCGGGAGATAGAAACTAAGGAACATCAGATGAAGATTAGACTTTGGTATCTCTTTCAGGGGGTTAAAACTTATCTATGATTCTGAAATTAATGTTGGAGATATATTAAACCCAAAAGGGGGAAAATTTTTGGAACAATATTCTAAATCGACTCTAGTACCCAATATTTATTGAAAATGAGTATTGTGATTGATATAGCAGTATATACCCTCGGCCATGCCGAGGGCACCCTGCGCCTAATCAGGCCCAGACGACCCTCAAGGGTCAACCCTTCATCAGGCTCCGGATGACCCCCCGGGGGGCCGACCCTTCATCAGGCTCCGGACGACCCCCCGAGGGGCCGACCCTTCATCAGGCTCCGGATGACCCCTCAGGGGGCCGACCCTTCATCAGGCTCCGGACGACCCCCCGAGGATACGACAGTACGAGGCCCAAATTAGGCCAGACTCATTACCGGAAGGAACTTTGCCCTCGGCCTCATATCAAAGGCCGAGGGTGACATCAACACAGCGCGTGGTTTGGGAGACGCGTGGAACAGTGCGCGTGAGGCTCACATGGCACATGGGAGACCGTTATAAAAAAATCACACCCTCACGTGAGGGAATATTATGTCATCATTTGGCATCTACAGGTGTCAACAGGGGATTGGCTAGATCATCATTCACATGCACCATGCATACTTGGGGGGGTACACTACACCCCCCAAGACCTATATATACTTGTCACTTATAACCCTACAGGGGATCGATAATGGTAACCCTAGCAAGAACTCTGCTTATACACACAGTAGAGAGAGAAAGTGAGCTTATGTGCATTGTATCCAAGGCCAGTAGTGCCCATACTTAGTGGATCACACACTCACAGTGGATGTAGGCCAAATTGGCTGAACCACTATACATCATTGTCTTATTCCTCTTATACTCATCTCCTTCTACACATTTATGCACTTACATCTCTACGGATGCCATGGTTGCTATTGTTTGAGCTCATCATCACTTATCCGATGGTGCTAAATCTCAGCAGCTTCAGTTTGGCGCTGTCTGTGGGAACGAGAAGACATCTCTTCCCTTGTACAACTTGACCTCGCTGGGCACTCTGGTGGTGAGCCAGCTCTCCCCCTGAGAGGAGATGTTTCACCATTGAAAGAGACCCACTAAGGTTCTCAAGCTCACCAGTCTTTTCTTCAGTTCATCTTTTCATAGCTCAAACACATGGAACCTGAGATGCCACCACCACCACTTCCCCCGCCAGATGATGGGGGAGGACCCAGTTCCAGTCAGCCACCACCTCAGTCTGAGATGGCTGATGTGGCAGCAGCCTTAAAGTCTCTGGCAGTAAGCCAGCGGATGATGCAGGAGCAGTTCATAGCTCTAAGCCAGAACATACTAAGACCACCAGGGGTTTCACCTAAGATGATTACTCCGACAGCAGCTCTAGGGCAGCATGAAGCCAGGGGACCACCCCAGGCACCATGCAAAGACCTGCCACCCCCTCAGCGGCGTAGGGATATTGCTGACCCCCGGCGTCTACACCTGGGGAGGCAAGTAAACCCTTGCCCTGAGGACAGGTATGACGACCTGGAGGGTGAGGAAGCCCCTATAGAATGCTGGGAACCATATGAGGTCTCCAACAATACTATACGACCTCTTCAGGAAAGTATAGGAAAGTGCGGAAGACCAAATCCTGATGATCGCCCGAGAGGCTCTGCTTTTGATCACTTGAGCAGGGGGTTAGCCTTTGAGAGGCTGGGCCCAGTAAATGACCTGCGGGAAAAATTGTCCAGGTCAAGGAGTGCTGCGAGGTCCAGGAGGGAGGCAACAGATGGCCGACCCCAAGGACGGGATGACGGTTAAAGGGAAGTAAATAGCCGACACAGGCCTGCCGCAGCAGAACCCTCCGTCCACCTTAAAGAGGCGGCAGGGGATAACATTGGCCAAGCCGACCCTGCGAGGCCCTAGAATGACTCGATCCAGCGACTAGAGGATAATATCGGTGATATACTGAAGAGCCGGGACCCTCTTCCGAAGGGATACACCATAGGCTCACCCTTTGTGGCAAAGATAGTCAACTTCCCTACGCCATCAAGGTTCAAACCACCTGTGGTCACCCCAAGATACGACGGGAGCACCAACCCTGTCCACCATGTGGAGATGTATCAATCAGCATCAGACATATACTCTATCTCAGATGAGATGAGGTGTCGTGCTTTTTCTGGTACCCTGACTGGGGCTGCACATATCTGGTACACGTCTCTTCCAAAAAATTCCATTCAAAACTTTAAGCAGTTGGCAGACCGGTTCATCCACAACTTTTTCTTTGGGGTGAGGCCACAGAATAAGACCACCCACCTGCTCTATGTTAAGTAGGGGAAGAATGAGAGTCTGAGGGACTACATAGCCAGATTCAATAAAAGGAAGATAGAGGTGGAAGAATATGAGGAGAGCATAGCTATGACAGCCCTGATTGGAGGACTCCAAAAGGGGAAGCTGTTATGGAAGCTTGCTGAAGACCCTCCGAGGACGATGGATGAATTACAGTCAACAGCAGGAAAGGTGATGAACGCCGAAGAGGCGATGGCCGCAAAATACGAAGATAAAAAAGGAGGCGCTAGTGGGGGTAAATACCCCAAAAAGAAAAAAGAGGGGAAGAAGAGGTCTACATATGACAAGTTCGTTGATTACACCCCTCTAACGGTCAGCTGTGAACAGATTTTCAATGAGATAAAGAGTGACCTATCCCTGAAGTGGCCTGAGAAGTTGAGGGCAGCCCCCAACAAGAGGAACAAGAACCTGTGGTGCGAATTTCACCCAGACCACGGATAAATGCTTTGCTCTGAAAGATGAGATTGAGAAGATGCTGAAAAAAGGGAAGCTCAGAAAGTACGTCGACAAAGGTGCCTTCAAGAGGGGCCGAGGGGATGACCCCAGAAAGAAGCGAGGCGATGCATGTAGAGAAGGTTCTCAAAAAAGAGGGGACGACCCCTCTGATGATGAGGACGACCCTGACCTCCTGCCAAGAGACGACCAAGGTCCTGTCAAGAGGCTTAATATGATCTCGCTCGGAGTGGGAATGATCTCCGGGGGTCTAGAAGGAGGAGGGTTTGAGGTCGTTGACAGGAAGGCCCATGTGGCTGAGGCCAAGGCAGTGACGAAGACGGTACACTCAACCTCTCTGGAGGTCAAGTCAGAAAAGAGGAAGAAGGTGTAATACCCCGTAATTTTAAATGACTTTTAAAATGGATTATATTTTAAATTAATGGATTAATTAGATTTTATTATTAATTCATTCATTCGGGTTTATCCGGACGGTGGATATTAAAATGGATGATTCTGAATATTACTTAAAGATATTTAGGTAATATATGAATGTGATGTCATTGATATGACTGTACGATATAAATTCGGTAAGTTATATTTTTAGTCAGACGCGGTATGGGACGTGTCGGGACTAGTTTATTAAATTAAAAAGGAAATTTATTTTCTATCGATCTAATAGGCATTTCGACCGCGTCTTTGAGTCTGGAAGGTTCGAACTAGTCAAAAAAGTCTATTTGTATGTTAATTTTGAGTCTCGGGTCATTTGGGAATGAATAGACAACCCGAAAGGGTATTTTGGTCATTTTTCTAGGGGGGATGAATAGTGATTTTGGATTTGGAACTGTTATAAGTATGAGTAGATTAAGTGTATGGGAGTTATTCATCTCCTCTTCACAAATAAGAGCAGCCATCTTCCTAGAGAGAGTGTAAGAGTGCTTGGGAAAGGAAAACTCACTTGGGAAGGAGAAGTACAAGAACCAAGGTTCACCACCACCAACCACCACCGGAGTTTGACCGGAGAAGGGACAACCAACTAAGATATACTAAACCAAAAGATCAGACCTACAAGAAAGGCAAGTGTTTGATAATGGCAATTTAAGTTTGTATATTGTCCATGTTAGAATAATATGAAAAGAGAAGATTATTATTGTTTGGAAGAAATAATGGAGTAGTAAATGGATTTCTGGAAAACTGAAATGATATAGGAATTTAACTCATGTTTTAGGATGTTAATAATCCACGAATTAGTCAGGAATCTGTTGAAGAAATTATGAAAACCATTGATATGTTCTTGAAGATGTTATGTTAATAATTTCTGGAAATAAGGAGATAAACATGCTTTTTAATCCAATCCCTTGATGATTCTAGGATGTTTAGTGTACTGGAAATCGTTCATATATGTTGGCATATCATGTAGAAATAATTATAACTCATTTTGGAGGTTAATATGAAGGTTTGAATGAGTAAAAATGGTGAAACCCGTAGTTGTAGAAAATGCAGAAAATCAGGCCTGGACCTGAGGGATCGATCGATCGACCCCTGCCTTCGATCGATCGACCTCCCCAGTTTATGTAAAGTTGTTTCTTTTTAAATGTTGATTCTTATCCCAAACCTTTTGTGGATCTTTGGTGATTATTATTTGGAGATTATGGGACCTAGAAAATATCAGTAAACCCTTGATAAGATGTGAATTAATTTGATTTGAATTCGAGTGATTTAAATGATGAAAATTATATTGAATGGAATTTCGGTTGCTAGATTCATTTGTTAAATTCCAAATGGGGATGGATGACGATTTAAGATAGGACCAGTAGGGGTGATTGAATATAACACCTGGGTATCCTTAAGTTTACAAGAGGGTTTAATCTTAAGTGAAAGAATATGTGTTATTAAGAGATTTGAAACTATCGGTTTTAACCTTAATTAAAAGGAGAACTAAACTCGTAGTAGTTCGGGAGAAATAATGTTATGGACCAGTAGGATATTAGTGATTTCTTACTGAATATAAGTGGTGGAAATCCTAGTTAAATCTTGTGAGATGGGAGTTTAGAACACATTTCATTGAAAGAGGGTATGAGGTTATCCCGATCGCATAGTTTAAGTTTTCGGATCTCCTCGATCGACAAAGTTAAGTAGTAGTGTATTGGAGGGGTTCCTTGTTTGGATTTCTCTTTGCGAGACGCTCCGCGCATGAACCTTAACGACGTCGGTAATGGAGAGATGTTATAGGATGCGAGGATAATTAAATTATGATGTAAATATATGGTATCTAAATGCTACGTATGGGAAATATCTTAGGGTAGTGATAATTACCTTATTGATATTATATTATAGGTATGATAATACCTATTTGATTGATTGATGATTATGTGTATGACATACCAAGCTTACTTGCTATCGGTGGGAGGTTTACGCGTGAGGACAGTCATATCCTGATGAATCCATGGGATCTTTGATTTGTCGCTCGAGAACATAGGTCTATGAAAGACTTATCGGGGAGTTGATAAGTCCGCTGACTGTGGGTACGTAGGTATGTGCGTGACCCATGGATACGAGAACTATGTTCGCCTCCAATTAGTTTGTTGTTGTTTGTGGTTCGTGGAATCTTACCGAACCTATAGTCCCCTATTCAGCGACCGGCGATGATGGGACATGATAGCAGAGTAATTCATTTGCACCACAGCTGTGACTCGGGGTGCTGTATTATATATGAATATATATATAATGGATTAAATGGTTACATGATTATATATTGTGTTTAAATATATCTACGGTGATAATTGTAGATAACGGTGAATAGAGAAAGATAATGGAATTAAGTTAATGAATGTTTATTCTTAAAGAATTGAAAAGCTTAACTCATATTAATGAGTAGTGATTCATGTTAATGAGGAACTAATCATAAAGTAGAAATGTAAATGAAACAATGTGATGTATGGTATGGGACATACGGGGATTATGATATGGGAATGGAACTTTAATATGGAGATTAGAAAAGAAGAACCATTAACTAGGAGGTTAATAGGAAACGTTAAGTGTGCACTCTAGTTGAGAGGTGAGAATAGCAACTGAGAGTGGATCTAACATGTACATAATAAATGGTTTATTGCACTTGTTAAATACTTGATGTTTTTAAAATAATCTACACATTCGGGCTCTGACCCGTTTCCTTGCATATTTTCTCTTCTATTGTATCTCTATATCAGGTGTCCAGCAACAGGGACGCCAACCATAGTCGATTTTGAAGAGCTATGGAGCTATGGGAGTTTTGCTTAGACGCTTATTATCTTTTGATTCACAGTATTCTTAGTTAGGGCATGTCGCCCAAAGAATTCAGTTATCTTTTCTATCGAGGTCAAATTCTATTGTATTCGGGACTTTTTAATACATTTAACATTGTTGGGATTATTGTAAAGGATTTATATTATTTGGGAATGTTTATTCCAATTGCATTTAAATTATTTTGAGTTATTTATTTAGTGATCTGTGTTGTAGAATAAAATGTGTTGTGTTATTCTTAAATTGGAAAAGGGATTTTGTTAAATTAAAATTTGCAAAGTTTTTAACACCAACTTAATTGGGTATTGGGTGGGTTGTAAATGTTTTCGACAGTGATGCTAAGAATGAGCCAACTGTATATTCTGTTTTAATTTGGTATGGGACTGGCCACCCGGTATTTAATTAGGCGGGGTGTTACAGGTGGTATCAGAGCATTAGGTTCTAGTGTCCTTTAGGATCTGTACGGATTATTGTGTCTTCAGCTTAGCGTTCTTTGATGTAGATCCCTATGAGTAGGATTATTTCTTTTCTATTTACGCCTACAAAGGTATGATGACTGCGACCGAAGTTGCAGCAATTGTCGCTTAGGCAGTCAATGCGGCTTTATCTGCTGTTCAGCAGGCTCCAGCACCGGCACCGGTTGTGCCACTCGCGCAAGGGCAGGTGCTTCCTACTGCATGGGAACGAGAGAGGGATGCCTTTCAGAAAGCGCACCCACCTGAATTTCAGGGAGGATCAGATGATGTGACTGCTAGCCAATGGAAGAAAGATATCCAACGGTACTTGAGAATGATTGAATACTAGCCACATTCAAGCTAGTAGGGGAAGCTTTACAATGGTGGGAATCTACGACCACTATGGAGGAGAGGGACATAATGACTATCCATGACTTTTGGATACGGTTTGATGGGAAGTATTTTCCCTCCGCCATCCAGACAGAGATGAGGCGGAAGCTACTTGATTTGAAACAGGGAGAGAAAACTGTGGCGGAATATGAGGAAGAGTTTACGAGATTAACTAATTTGGTACCAGCTGAAGTACTTACTGAGGAGTGGAGAGTCTTAATGTTCAATGATGGGTTGAACTATAAAAATTCGACAACAATTATTGGGAAATCTTTTATTATGTACGTATGGCAGATGAGGGCCATTGGACGAATCGCGGAGATCGTACTTAGGAGGTTATGAAGTATGTTCGAGTATTATGACCGTAGTCGAGGTCACCCCTATTATGGAAAAATTGAGGAGAATCATCAGTAGAAGTTCTTGAAATGCGTGAATTGCGTATGTTCCCTAACAAAGGCAATATATTGAAAGGATTGGGTATATAGTGGTGTGTGGTTAACTAGAACTGAAAATTTGGGGTAAAATTTTTCTTGACTCATCGGAGAAAAGTTATAATATTGGGATTCAACAACCACCACCCGCGAATGAGGGTATGATTTCTATCTAAGGAATTATGAAGCGTATATTGATTTTGTTACGATTAATGTTGTGTGGGCAAAAGGGTTGCTAAACTTAGCCTATAGCACTGTTATTTATGTAGACTCACTGAGGGGTGTGAGACACCTTTATATTACATACTATCACGTGGGTTTGATTTGTATCATGGTATTACTTACCTAGAGCATGTCCGAGTGTGATTCGACTATCGGCGTGCATTGATTTGTGGTATATGAGAGCATATGTCTGCATCTTGTCTTCTATAAAAGAGTAGATGCGTAGACCCTATTTGAAATCGATAAAACCAAATTTTTGCTTTAAAATCGATAAACCTGATATTTTTTAAACCAATTTTTTTATATATTATTAACTAAGGACCTTAGGAGTTTCGATGACCGACTACTTTAGGAAGTAGTGTATCGGGGTGGTTCCTTGTTTGGATTTCTCTTGCGAGACACCCCACGCATGAAACTAATAACCGTTGGGAGTCGAAATAAGTTAGGTCTTTTGGAAACGAGTTTATAACCTTTCCGAAAATTTTAATTTTGAAAGCGGTACAAGAGGGTGTATGGGCGCCCTGGACGATTCAATTGTCGTATTTTTCATAATTGTGAAAAAGGTAAGTAATTGGGATTTCAGGATTTATTTGTTCACTACGAGAGGATCATTTTTACCAAAGTTTGTCACGAGGACGGTATAGGGAAGATTAGGTAAAGTCTAAATTTGATTCAGTTGAAACGATATGGTGAGGCTTGGCGTATAACATCGATAAGGACTTTATTAATGTACTGTATGGGCGGTACATCTTGGATTTCTTGCGATGTGAGACTTATACTCGGAGTTGACCTTACTGGTATGACTTATATTCCTGAATTTCGGGACGAAATTCTGTTATAAGGGGGGAAGTATGTAATACCCCGTAATTTTAAATGACTTTTAAAATGGATTATATTTTAAATTAATGGATTAATTAGATTTTATTATTAATTAATTCATTCGGGTTTATCCGGACGGTGGATATTAAAATGGATGATTCTGAATATTACTTAAAGATATTTAGGTAATATATGAATGTGATGTCATTGATATGACTGTACGATATAAATTCGGTAAGTTATATTTTTAGTCAGACGCGGTGTGGGACGTGTCGGGACTAGTTTATTAAATTAAAAAAAATTTATTTTCTATCGATCTAATAGTCATTTCGACTGTGTCGTTGCGTCCGGAAGGATCGAAATAGTCAGAAAAGTCTATTTGGATGTTAATTTTGAGTCTCGGGTCATTTGGGAATGAATAGACAACCCGAAAGGGTATTTTGGTCATTTTTCTAGGGGGGATGAATAGTGATTTCGGATTTGGAACTGTTATAAGTATGGGTAGATTAAGTGTATGGGAGTTATTCATCTCCTCTTCACAAATAAGAGCAGCCATCTTCCTAGAGAGAGTGTAAGAGTGCTTGGGAAAGGAAAAGTCATTTGGGAAGGAGAAGTACAAGAACCAAGGTTCACCACCACCAACCACCACCGGAGTTTGACCGGAGAAGGGACAACCAACTAAGATATACTACACCAAAGGATCAGACCTACAAGAAAGGCAAGTGTTTGATAATGGCAATTTAAGTTTGTATATTGTCCATGTTAGAATAATATGAAAAGAGAAGATTATTATTGTTTGGAATAAATAATGGAGTAGTAAATGGATTTCTGGAAAACTGAAATGATATAGGAATTTAACTCATGTTTTAGGATGTTAATAATCCACGAATTAGTCAGGAATCTGTTGAAGAAAGTATGAAAACCATTGATATGTTCTTGAAGATGTTATGTAAATAATTTCTGGAAATAAGGAGATAAACATGCTTTTTAATCCAATCCCTTGATGATTCTAGGATGTTTAGTGTATTGGAAATCGTTCATTTATGTTGGCATATCATGTAGAAATAATTATAACTCATTTTGGAGGTTAATATGAAGGTTTGAATGAGTAAAAATGGTGAAACCCATAGTTGCAGAAAATGCAGAAAATCAGGCCTGGACCTGAGGGATCGATCGATCGACCCCTGCCTTCGATCGATCGACCTCCCCAGTTTATGTAAAGTTGTTTCTTTTTAAATGTTGATTCTTATCCCAAACCTTTTGTGGATCTTTGGTGATTATTATTTGGAGATTATGGGACCTAGAAAATATCAGTAAACCCTTGATAAGATGTGAATTAATTTGATTTGAATTCGAGTGATTTAAATGATGAAAATTATATTGAATGGAATTTCGGTTGCTAGATTCATTTGTTAAATTCCAAATGGGGATGGATGAGGATTTAAGATAGGACCAGTAGGGGTGATTGAATATAACACCTGGGGATCCTTAAGTTTACAAGAGGGTTTAATCCTAAGTGATAGAATATGTGTTATTAAGAGATTTGAAACTATCGGTTTTAACCTTAATTAAAAGGAGAACTAAACTCGTAGTAGTTCGGGAGAAATAATGTTATGGATCAGTAGGATATTAGTGATTTCTTACTGAATATAAGTGGAGGAAATCCTAGTTAAATCTTGTGAGATGGGAGTTTAGAACACATTTCATTGAAAGAGGGTATGAGGTTATCCCGATCGCATAGTTTAAGTTTTCGGATTTCCTCGATCGACAAAGTTAAGTAGTAGTGTATTGGAGGGGTTCCTTGTTTGGATTTTTCTTTGCGAGACGCTCCGCGCATGAACCTTAACGACGTCGGTAATGGAGAGATGTTATAGGATGCGAGGATAATTAAATTATGATGTAAAGATATGGTATCTAAATGCTACGTATGGGAAATATCTTAGGGTAGTGATAATTACCTTATTGATATTATATTATAGGTATGATAATACCTATTTGATTGATTGATGATTATGTGTATGACATCCCTAGCTTACTTGCTATCGGTGGGAGGTTTACGCGTGAGGACAGTCATATCCTGATGAATCCATGGGATCTTTGATTTGTCGCTCGAGAACATAGGTCTATGAAAGACTTATCGGGAGTTGATAAGTCCGCTGACTGTGGGTACGTAGGTATGTGCGTGACCCATGGATACGAGAACTATGTTCGCCTCCAATTAGTTTGTTGTTGTTTGTGGTTCGTGGAATCTTACCGAACCTGTAGTCCCCTATTCAGTGACCTGCGATGATGGGACATGATAGCAGAGTAATGCATTTGCACCACAGCTGTGACTCGGGGTGTTGTATTATATATGAATATATATATAATGGATTAAATGGTTACATGATTATATATTGTGTTTAAATATATCTAGGGTGATAATTGTAGATAACGGTGAATAGAGAAAGATAATGGAATTAAGTTAATGAATGTTTATTCTTAACGAATTGAAAAGCTTAACTCATATTAATGAGTAATGATTCATGTTAATGAGGAACTAATCATAAAGTAGAAATGTAAATAAAACAATGTGACGTATGGTATGGGACATACGGGGATTATGATATGGGAATGGAACTTTAATATGGAGATTAGAAAAGAAGAACCATTAACTAGGAGGTTAATAGGAAACGTTAAGTGTGCACTCTACTTGAGAGGTGAGAATAGCAAGTGAGAGTGGATCTAACATGTACATAATAAATGCTTTATTGCACTTGTTAAATACTTGTTGTTTTTATAATAATCTACACATTCGGGCTCTGACCTGTTTCCTTGCATATTTTCTCTTCTATTGTATCTCTATATCAGGTGTCCAGCAACAGGGACGCCAACCATAGTTGATTTTGAAGAGCTGTGGAGCTATGGGAGTTTTGCTTAGATGCCTATCATCTTTTGATTCACAGTATTCTTAGTTAGGGCATGTCGCCCAAAGGATTCAGTTATCTTTTCTATCGAGGTCAAATTCTATTGTATTCGGGACTTTTTAATACATTTAACATTGTTGGGATTATTGTAAAGGATTTATATTATTTGGGAATTTTTATTCCAATTGCATTTAAATTCTTTTGAGTTATTTATTTAGTGATCTGTGTTGTAGAAGAAAATGTGTTATGTTATTCTTAAATTGGAAAAGGGATTTTGTTAAATTAAAATTTGGAAAGTTTTTAACACCAGCTTAATTGGGTATTGGGTGAGTTGTAAATGTTTTTGACAATGATGCTAAGAATGAGCCAACTGTATATTCTGTTTTAATTTGGTATGGGACTGGCCACCCGGTATTTAATTAGGCGGGGTGTTACAGAAGGTTGATATGGACACTCTGATAGTGGGGTTCTCGAGAAGGGACTTTAAAGGCCTCCTAACCCCACACGACGACCCACTCGTCATCACAACTAGGGTGCACGGGTGTGAGGTGCCGAGGATATTGGTCAACGGGGGCAGTTCTGCAGATGTAATGTTTTGGCCGTGCTTCAAAGCCTTAGGTCTCAGCCGTGCTAGGCTCGTCCCATACCATCATCCATTGATTGGGTTCAGTGGGGAAAAGGTTCATCCCCTTGGAGTGTATGAGGCCGATGTCAGGATGGGGGACGAGTGGCCGAGATGGCTCACCAAGAAGGTTAGTTTCTTTGTGATGGATGAGCACGTGTTTTTGGTCTATAACATCATACTGTGGGCGTGTGGCCCTCAAGGGGTTTGAAGCTGTGCCGTCTACGGTCCATTAGATGATTAAATTTCCTACCCCTTATGGGGTGGGGGAAGTTCAGGGAGACCAGACATCAGCGCGATAATGTTACTACAACTCCGCTGAAGAAAGGGAGGCGCACAAGAGGGCTACAACCACTTACAATATTGATACCCTAGACCCCAGGGATGACGAAGCTAAAGAAAGGAGAGGCCACGGAAGAGGTAGAATCCATCATCCTCGATGAGGATGACCCGAAAAAAATCATCCAAGTCGGCAAGTCTCTGAAGCCCAATGTCAAGGAAGACCTCATTAAACTGTTAAGGAGAAGACGAAGCGTATTCACGTGGAGTCATGTAGATATGCCGGGGATTGACCCTGAAATCATGTGCCACAAGCTCAATGTGGTAGAAGGAGTGAAGCCGGTAAAGCAGAAGAGGAGAATTTACTCTAGAGAAAAGTATGAGGTCATTAGGGATGAGGTCAAGAAGCTAGAAGATGCAGAGTTTATTAGAGAGGTCATCTACCCTGAATGGCTGTCCAATGCAGTCATTGTCCCAAAGGCCAACGGGAAGTGGAGAATGTGTGTGGATTTCACCGACCTCAACAAGCACTGTCCCAAAGACAGCTTCCCTCTCCCCCGCATTGACCAGATGGTAGACGCTATCGCTGGCCATGAGCTCACGAGTTTTATGGATGCCTATTCAGGGTACAACCAGATCTTCATGAACCCTGAAGACTCGGAGAAGACAACCTTCATTACTGACAAGGGGACATACTGTTATAGGGTCATGCCCTTTGGCCTAAAAAATGCGGGGGCAACGTATCAGCGCCTCATAAATAAAATGTTCAAAGACCAAATTGGGAAGTCTATGGAGGTCTATGTAGATGACATGCTGACTAAGAGTTTGAAGGGAGAGGATCATGTGGCAGACCTGGAGAGGACCTTTAATACAATTGACAAATACCAGATGAAACTTAATCCGACCAAGTGTGTCTTCGGGGTCAGAGCAGGGAAGTTCTTGGGGTTCATTGTCAACCAAAGAGGTATCGAGGCCAATCCTGAAAATATAAAGGCCCTTGTTGAGATGAAGACCCCCAAGTCCATTAAAGACGTCCAGAGACTCACAGGGAGAGTTGCTGCCTTGAACACATTCGTGTCTAGGTCCACAAACAGGTGTCTACCATTCTTCAAAAGTCTCAAAAAAGCATTCGAATGGAGTGAAGAGTGTGATGAGGCCTTCAAGGAGTTAAAATCATACCTGGGGTCTCCCTTGCTGATTTCACGACCCGTGCAGGGTGAATGACTTTATGTGTACCTCACCGTCTCAGAGTCAGCCATCAGTGCAGCCATTATGAGAGACGAAGACGGAGTACAGAAGCCTGTGTATTTTAACAGCAAGGCACTCCAGGGGGCAGAGAAAAGATATCCAAGGGTGGATAAATTGGCCTACGCCTTGATCCATGCATCTAGAAAGATGAAGCCATACTTCCAGTCCCATACAATGGTCATCCTCACTGACTCTCCCCTTAGGCAAGTTTTGCACAAGCTTGAAAAATCAGGGAGGTTAATGGCCTGGGCTATAGAGCTGAGGGAGTTTGACATAGTGTATCAGCCTAGGATGGCCATTAAGGGGAACGCATTGGCAGACTTCGTGGTTGAGTTTACTTGGGAAGATGATGAAGCCGAGGGTGAGAGCCTCGGGAAGATAGATACCCAACAAGGTAAGCTCACCGACACACATGCAGATAAGGCAGAGACAAGCACCGCTAGAAGGAAAGTGGCTGAAAATGAAGAGGGAAGATATCTCTTTATACAGGGGTCACTCACCGAGGGAAGTTTCTCAGAAGAACATACCGTGTGGAGTCTCTTCGTCGACGGGTCCTCTTGTGAAAGCGGGAATGGAGCTGGATTGATAGTATCAGCACCCGACGGCACAGACATTGAGTATGCCCTGAGGTTCAACTTTAAAGCCTCCAACAATGAGGCCAAATATGAGGCCTTGATAGCAGGCCTCTCCTTGGCCAGATCTCTAAGTGTCGGCCATATTTTGGTTCATAGTGATTCGAGGCTAGTAGTGAATCAAATACTATGAGCCTACGAGGCTAAGGACGAGAGGATGGATAGGTACCTGGAAAAGGTGAGGTCGTTACTGAAGGGCTTCAGAGAAGTGAAATTAAAGAGGATACCTAGGCTCGACAATGGCCGTGCTGATGCCCTTGCTAGGTTGGCCTCGACAACTAGGACAGACATCAGGAGGACGGTACCAGTGGAAATTTTACTTCGGCCAACTATTAAAGACGCTTAGGGAACACTTAGCAATTGCCTAAATGTTTCTCAGGAAGCTTCGTGGATGGACCCTCTGATCAGGTACATTAAAGAGGGGGAGATGCCAGAAGCAAGGCAAGAAAGGAAGAAGTTGAGATACAGGGCTGCAAAGTTCACTTTCATTGGGGACACCTTGTACAAAAAGGGATTTTTACTCCCCTTAATTAGGTGTGTGCACCCATCTGAGGTCCCATCCCTTTTGCAAGATGTTCACGAAGGATCGTGCTCAAGACACATTGGGGGAAGATCCTTAGCGAAGAGGGTGATCACCCAAGGGTACTGGTGGCCGACCTTGGGGAAAGACGCCGTGGCATATGTAATAAAGTGCGATAAATGCCAAAGATTTGCCACCATCCCTCACCAACCTCATCAGCCTCTTACCTCCATTACATCCCCGTGGCCATTTGCAGTGTGGGGGATCGACCTCGTAGGACCCTTACCAAGAGCAGTCAATAACTATCGGTTCCTCATCGTAGCTATTGACTATTTCTCAAAATGGGTGGAGGCCGAACCGATGGTCACAATTACAGAGCAGAAGACCTTCCAGTTCATCTGGAAAAATGTTATATACAGATATGGTCTCCCCAACACCCTCATCTCGGATAACGAGACTCAGTTCAAGAATACCTCTCTACAGAAGTACTGTGAAAGGGTGAGTATCAAACAATTTTTCTCCACCCCAGGCCGACCTCAAGCCAATGGGCAAACAGAAGTTACAAACAGGACAATCCTAGATGGAATCAAGAAGAGGCCTGAGGAGGCAAAAGGAAGATGGGTCGAGGAGTTATATGTCGTGCTGTGGGCATACAGGACGACAGTAAGGACCTCTATCGGAGAGACCCCATTCATGCTAGATTATGGCTCAGAAGCCTTCATCCCCACCGAGATTGGGTTTCCTACTCACAGGGTCCAAATGTATGACCCCCAGAGAAATACAGAAGAGAGGAGACTAGACTTAGACCTGATTGAGGAAAGGAGAGAAGATGCCGAGATAAGGCAGGCCGCCTACCAGCAGAGGACCGAAATGTTTTACAATCAGAGGGTGAAGCAGAGGCCAATTGCAGTGGGGGACTTGGTCCTCAAAAAGACTTGGCGGAAGCCCAACAAGCTCCATCCTAATTGGCATGACCCATATAGGGTCATCGATGAAGTCGTCCCTGGTACCTATAGACTAGAAAACCTAGAAGGGGAACCCTTTTCCAACCCCAGGAATGCAGATCATTGGAAAAAATACTATCAGTAGTGTTGTAAGGTCTTGATAGACCATAATTGTAATAGGAATTGCTCCAACAGAACACTTGGAAAATTAATGAGAAATATCTGTGTTTCCCCTCATCCTGTGTTTATCAGTTCTAGTACGCATGAAAACATTTTCAGAAAACGTCCCTCGGCTATAATGAGGGTCAATGGAGGGGCGACCCCACCATTGTCCTCAAGAAATACGAGGGAATACTTGATTAAAAACCATTAGTTTGGTTATTGGAACCCTCGGCTATAATGAGGGTCAATGGAGGGGACGACCCCACCATCGTCCTCAAGAAAGACGAGGGAACACTTAATTAAAAACCATTAGTTTGGTTATTGGAACCCTCGGCTATAATGAGGGTCAATAGATGGGACGACCCCACCATTGTCCTCAAGAAAGACGAGGGAATACTTTATTAAAAACCATTATTTTGTTTATTGGAACCCTCGGCTATAATGAGGGTCAACGGAGGGGACGACCCCACCATTGCCCTCAAGAAAGACGAGGGAACACTTGATTAAAAACCATTAGTTTGATTATTGGAACCCTCGGCTATAATGAGGGTCAATGGAGGGGACGATCCCACCATTGCCCTCAAGAAAGACGAGGGAATACTTTATTAAAAACCATTAGTTTGGTTATTGGAACCCTCGGCTATGATGAGGGTCAATGGAGGGGATGACCCCACCATTGCCCTCAAGAAAGACGAGGGAATACTTAATTAAAAACCATTAGTTTGGTTATTGGAACCCTCGGCTATGATGAGGGTCAATGGAGGGGACGACCCCACCATTGCCCTCAAGAAAGACGAGGGAATCCTTAATTAAAAACCTTTAGTTTGGTTATCGGAACCCTCAGCTATAATGAGGGTCAATGGAGGGGACGGCCCCACCATTGTCCTCAAGAAAGATGAGGGAAGACTTTGTTAAAAAATCATTAATTTGGTTAATATAACCCTCGGCCTATAATGAGGGTCAATGGAGGGGACGACCCCACCATTGACCTCAAAAAAGACGAGGGAGGGGTTAGTGATATTGTTGGTTTAGTGATATTGTTAGTACAAAAAATCCACAACACAAATCACATAAGAGACGAGTATGGAAGACAATAAGAGAATATATTACAAAATGATGTTCGTTTTACAAAAATAGAGTACAAAAATATTAATTACACCAAGAGGGTGTGGGCTACAGACAGCCGCCCTATTGAGCAGCATCAGAAGGCAGGCCTCAACGTCAATAAGAGAGGTCTCCTCAATGACCACGACTGGCTGGTCTTCAGATGTGCCGACACCCTCGACTTGAACCTGAGATTCCACCTGGGTTAGAGCCTCGGCAATCAAGGGATCGTCCAATTGAACTGCCTCCAGAGAGGGACGGACTGCAGAGACGGCATCGCCGAACTTGAGGACGACCCACCGACAGGCCATCCTAATTCCCCTCTCCAAGTATTCAAGACCGAAGCCTTGAAACTCGCCCGAGAGTTTGTAGGCCTCCACAGCATCGGCCTCGGCCTTCTTGACAGTCGCCTCAAGATCGTCTTTGTGCTAAATCCCCAGATTGGTCAAGGCTTCATCATTCTCCTTAATGAGAGCATCTTTGGCCTTCAGGTCTTCGTCGTGCTGCCTCGTAAGGTCGTCCAAAATCCTTGCATGTTCAGTTCTGGCACTCTCTAGCTCAGCCCTTGCAGTCTCTAAGTCGGTCTGTAGATCGGCCTCGTGTTGGATGGCCCTCTCGGCCTCATGAAATTTCTCCTGATTCTCGCCATCCACTTGGTGGCCGAGGTGAAAGCGCAGACAGACTGGATAAGAAAAAGAACTTGTAAGAAGCTGAGGAAATAGTTGGTGAAAGAATACAGTTAAGGAAATGAAGCAAGACAAGTACCTGAGCCAGGGTGTGCAGACCGTAGTCAAACACCTTCGTCGGAGGCATCTTGGACAAGAATTCATAGTCGGCAGCCGAGGGTGCAGAGAACATTGACGCCTATTCCGCCCTCAAGTTTGCAATGAGTGATGATGGCGCGGCCTTTAAAAGTGCCAAGTTCTGGGACCAGAAGGCCCCCATGCTAGAAGAAGAGGCGGTTCCCTCATACGCCTCGACCCTTACCCTCGTCCGTGATCCTGGCCGAGGGTCTACGGGGGCCTCGGGCTCCTTCCTCTTTTGTCTTTCAATGGCATGCTCAGCAGGTGTCGGCCTTGTGGTCTGCGTATTCCTCGGAGCTTGCTGAGGCTCCCTGCCTTTCTTCTTGCTTAGACCAGACAATAAGCTCGGAGCAGTCATTTCCCAAAGTTGATCTGGTATACCTGCAGGACGACCTGAAAGGAGGGCGACACGTCAGAAAAATGCAAAGGCAAAGATGAAACACTTGAAAAAAGTAAAGAATGGGAAAAATAATATAACTCACATATTTTCGTCAGGGGCCTACCCTCAGACCAGCTTCCTTGAGGAACCGAGGGGTCATCAGATCTTCAAACTTGGGAAGTTCTCTCCCTTTACCTCGTCCTCTCAGATAGTCAATGATATCTTTCTCTTCCAGACTAAGTCCGGGGTCTGACCTGGCCTTCATTGAAGGGTTAAACCATCTTCTGGGGACCCTCGGACCGTCAGCTGCAAGTTGTGCCTCGACAGAAAAATCCCATTCCCCGAAGACAAAGAAGAATCTCTTCTTCCAATCTTGGTTGGAGGTTTGTGCCACGTGGAGAAGTTTTTTGTCAGACCTCCTTGCCCCCAGGTGATAATACCCAGGCTGTTTGGACGAGGAGGTGATATTGTAACAAGCCAAAAATACGTCGGCCGAGGGCTCATCAGTGAAAGCATTCTTCCACAGGGAGATGTAGCCAAGGATCGTCCTCCAGGAGTTGGGAGGAAGCTGAGAGGGGGCAACACCGAGGGATGATAAAATATCTACGACAGCAGGATGTAAAGGGAGTCTGACACCTACCTTGAACATCTGTTCGTACACCGCTATCTCTCCCTCTTCACCCTCAAAGACCCTCTCGTCCTCAGAGGGAACCCTCATAGATATGGTGGGAGGAACACCATATGCATTCCTCCACAGAAGGAGGTTACGATCCCTAACCGAGGAAATATAAGACGAGGCGTGAGATGTGTCAACTGTGTCCTCATCATCCTCAGTCCCCTCACCCTCGGCCTCGACCTCATCACCTGTTAGAGGCCCTTGGGGAAAAGCCACCTGGAAGGCATGTGGAGATAGAGTTGTCACAGGGACAGCCTCGGAAGTAACCATACCCTCGGCCTGTAGACCTGGGCTTAGGTCAGACGTCTCTCCTCTCCCAGAAGGTCCAGCGCCAATTAGCGACGACGCTCTCTCATCCATCTCTCCTGAATAACTCTCGGCTGGACGACAAGACGACCCACAAGACTCAGAGGGTCTTATTGTGGCAAGAGGAATGGGAAAAATGGGTCGTACCCAATTAGGGTCGGCCCCACGTCTCCTCTCCTCCTCTTCCTCTATTCGTCTGATCTCTATGAAAAGCTTCTCTCTCAAGGATGGGAACTCCTCGGCTAAACTGTAAAGCCTCCTAGCAATTAAGGGGGAGACCCTACACTTGGATGAATTTCTAAGCTAACTACAAACAAGTTTGCAATTGACCAAACTGGATTTTTGGATTGAAACAAAAGAATCCAAGTGTTTTAATCAAGAACACTCAAGAACCAGTCGCCGGAAAAGACGCCGGAAAAGTTATGAAACACCCTAAGGGAAATCCTACCTTACAAGCCTAAAACAGGAAAGCAAGCAAGAAATGAAGGAAAAGAGGACGCTAGGGAAAAGGGATTACCTGAGAGGGAAGAGCGAGACTGCAAAACTCGAAATGCTAAAATTTGCAGAAATGGAGGTTTGTCTGTTGGAAAATTTAGAGAGAGAGAGAGAGAGCTTGGGCGCGAAGAAGAAGAAGAGAATGAATGGTTTCAAAAATTGATTATATACCTTAGTAATGAGTGGGCCCATTACCCAAGCCAAAGCACAGCCCACGAGGAGGACATCATTAGGGCACAAAGCCCCTTGAAACCTGGAACGACATTGGATAAAAATTTGACAGCTGTCACATCAGCTTGACAGGTGTCACTCATCAAACACCCCATACACTTAGTCTCAAAAGCAACATTAACCCTCAGCCATCTCAGCATCGTCTATGGCTAAGGGCTGGGGGGTGATTGATATACCTGTATATACACTCGGCCATGTCAAGGGCCCCCTACGCCTCATCAGGCACAGACGACCCCTCGGGGGCCGACCCTTCATCAGGCTCCGGAGGACCCCCCGGGGAGCCGACCCTTCATTAGGCTCTGGATGACCCCTCAGGAGGCCGACCCTTCATCAATCTCCGGACGACCCCCCGAGGGTACGACAGTACGAGGCCCAAATTAGGCCAGACTCATTACCGGAAGGAACTTTGCCCTCGGCCTCATATCAAAGGACGAGGGTGACATCATCACAGCGCGTGGTTTGGGAGACGCGTGGAACAGTGCGCGTGAGGCTCACATTGCACATGGGAGACCGTTATAACAAAATCACACCCTCACGTGAGGGAATATTATGTCATCATTTGGCATCTACAGGTGTCAACAGGGGATTGGCTAGATCATCATTCACATGCACCATGCATACTTGGGGGGTACACTACACCCCCCAAGACCTATATATACTTGTCACTTATAACCCTACAGGGGATCGATAATGGTAACCCTAGCAAGAACTCTGATTATACACACAGTAGAGAGAGAAAGTGAGCTTATGTGCATTGTATCCAAGGCCAGTAGTGCCCATACTTAGTGGATCACACACTCATAGTGGATGTAGGCCAAATTGGCTGAACCACTATACATCATTGTCTTATTCCTCTTATACTCATCTCCTTCTACACATCTATGTACTTACATCTCTACGGCTGCCATGGCTGCCATTGTTTGAGCTCATCATCACTTATCTGGTGGTGCTAAATCTCAGCATCATCAGTGATCACTACGCCACAATCGAAAATGGTCACAGGAGGGTGGTCACGGTACAGATACGTGACGATGCCCTACAAATCGTGACCCAATCTGTGACCCCATCTAGGTGTAACATAAATAAATAAGTGGTCATGGATTGGTCATGTTCTAAAACTGTGACCCTAATGGAAGTAAAATTGGGGACAAATTTATGACAGATTGTGTCATGGTTTAGAAATCTGACTAATAGCATGAGACCACAATAAGTTTGGCACTACATATGGTCATGGCTTCTAATCATGACCCAATAACATGACAACTTTTGATTTAAAAATGGTCACACAAAGTGGGTCAAGATTCAAAATTATGTATTATTTTGTGTGATTTATTACAAGTAATGGTTAAGATCCATGATCAAGTAGAATAAATTGTGACCCTCTAAATTAATCCAAATTAGTTTTGGACTGGATTATGGGCCCGAACTGTGACCCAATTTTTGAGTGTAAATAGAACCGATTAGGGATTTATTTCATTTCACTCGGCCTTCATCTCTCTTCCTCTCTCTCTCTTTCTTTCTCCCGGAAACCAACATTCTCTCACTCTTTCAATATCTCGAAACCACCACCACCACTAGAATTCTCTCTCTTATTGTAATGCTCCAGATGGAATTTATGGGTTACTCGTGGTTAAATCGATCCTACCCGAGCATTAGGTGTGAAGTGCAATGGAACAACATATATATTCCTTTATTTAACACACCCGATTAAATACGTAAAATAAAGACACTTTGTTTAAGTAAAATTATTTCTTTTACCGAAATTTCCTTATTATTCATGCCAAACTTATCTAACTATTTTCATTGAAAATCACCTTTCAACACACACGATAACCATGTGATAAAATACTTGTTTTTCTTTATAAACCTATCATAAACACACCGTTGTGTTTATTATGGGTTAAACCTCTTTAGGTTGCTTAACCAATCATTTATTCCCTTCACGTTGTAATTCCTTTACCTTATGGAAATTAGTCAATTTGCATATTTTTTTTATACACTTTGTCCTTTACCTGAACATTTATTAATTCATTCATGTTAGGTTGTCTTTTCACATATTCACAAACTCATTTCTTGATATGTTCCATTTTCATTATCTTCTTCTCGAAATCCTCAAATATTCGCATACTGCACATCGTCGATTATGGTATTATATGCTCTGACCAATGATTTTGAGTCTCTCACCCCATGCTCCGTGCCCTCCTTAATTATTTTGGTGTCATCTGACATCTTATTAATGTGTTTTAATATTTTGCAAATGTCCACATTATTCCATTTTTTTATTTTTCGGCCAAAGACAAAACTCGGGTATCACCCTAGTTCCTGTTACACTTTAAAAACAGTAATTTCCTGTCCTTTTTACTATAACATTGATTTTATCCCAAAATCGTGTTCATTTAGGTCTATTTTTTGTAACACCTTTTTCCAAATTTTTATTTTAAAAAAATGTTTCTTTTTACGTAAAATTACCATTTCGTGCATTTGTTTCCAAACTTGTCTCTTCCTCCATTTTCACAAGTGTTATTTTTCAAAATACCATTAAGTTACCCACACTAACTTCTTAAGTATTTTTAACACATTAACACTCCTTTAATACTTTTGGAGTAACATTCTTCTCAAGTTGGAAACATCTTTATTTCATCACTTTCTTTTTCAAGAAATCGTTGAACATCTAAGGCTAGTTTATAAGAAAGATACCATTTTCTTTATTAATTCGTGTAGTCTTAAAACCATATACTTATCACCTTCTTAACACATTTTTCACATACTTTAAGGGATAAAACTTATAATTTTTTTATTTCATGTTAAAACCCAATAAAACCCTCATTAAACTTGTTTATATGTTGAACCTCAAAATATTACAAGTTTATATCCATAAGAAGATGGATTCTAATCCCCAAAAATCCTATCAAATTAGGTCTAACAGGTTATTTTCTCTAGAAATTTCATAATATTTTCACGGATAAATTTTTCAAGGTAAAAGACCTTTTCATTTCTTTAAAACTTGAATAAATGTCCATTTATTTAAAATCCCAAATTTTCTAAAGAAAACTTTGAAACATTTATCCTTGATATATTTCCAATCAAAATAATCATTTTCCCACCATTTTTATTCCATAAAAATATTTAATATCCGATTTTCTTGAAATATATCATTTTTCTCAAAACCATTGAAACCCATTTTTGCAATTCATAAGGAATATCATTCTTATACCATAATGCATCCAACTCTTACAATTCTAGGTAAAGACTACTAATATGAAAAATAGATTCTTAAACTAAGAGTAGAATTTTCCCACCTCAAATGAAGCTCCAAAAATGTTGGATGGTGAAAAAGGTTATGGCAACCCCCACCTCCTAAGTTGTCATCAAGGAGGTTGTCTAGCTCTAGAAAGCTTGCCTCCATAAAAGATCCAAGGAAAACCCCCTCCAAACTCCATTAATCATCCATATTCATCTTCAAGAATGCTCAACAACACCTCCAAAATTTTTAGATCTACCCAAAAATGAAATAAATTGGTGTATTGGGATTAAATATGGTGGAATAATTGTTAAATATGGTGGTACAATGTGGAGGGATGGTGGTGGCATGGCGTAGAAATAGTGGGAAGGGCTTCGGGAAAATCAAACACCCAGGGAATAAGAGAGAGAGAGAGAGAATATAAGATTATGGGGGAGAAGATTCATCATCTTCTAACCTAAAATAAAATAGACAAATAACCCAAATAACCCTTATAAAACACTCAAAAATCTCAAAATACCGATTTTATCCAATCTTGGTTCACCAGAACTCAACACGTCATCGATCCAACATCCCAAACATGACAACACACAAGGGCACCCGATTTTTAAATTTCTAGAAAAACTCGTTCAATGGAAAAGGGGGCCTCATTCGAAGGACCATCAAGCAACCTTCTAACAAATTCAATACAGTGGCATCTCGTTCGAACCTCATTCATCTCCTCTTCTAATGACCACGGACTTTCGTTCGAAATAGTATTTATAAATCAAACGAGAATCGCCACTCGTTCGAACAAGATTGATTATCATTCGAACCACTGCTTCCTAATTTCTCCATTTTTCACTCCAAAACTTCCACAATTATAATCAAGACTCCAAGAATTGTCAGTTACAGACATAAACCCAATTATAATGATCCAATTCCAAAATGTTTCCATATTACTAAAACTTTAATGGAAAAAATGATAAAATATTGGGCACAGGTATAACATTATTCCCACCTTACGAAATTTCGTCCTCGAAATTACCGATCTGCCGATTCCTCAAGTTCACGGGATTTACCAACTCTCATTATAAGTCATAGAAATCAACCAGGACAAAATCATTAAAATCCTCAATAGCTAAGATCACATCACATGATCTTACGTAGGGGTTGTCACCAAAAACCTAACATGAGACATGATTTAAAGATCACCTCCATACTAATCATCAACATCACATAACTGTCCACATGTCTCCACTCACCTGATGATCACATTCAATCATGTCCAAAGACTACGTAACTAATACTCAAAGCTTACTAGAACTTTTGTTGGGTAACTCTCTCTAGTGATTAACACTCACTTAAGTATTAACAATTATACCACCAATTACCAAAGTCATCACCAAGATCCATTTCCAATCTTAGGACTACATATCACGTGTCCCACTAATTCTCGAGTCATCCTGAATACAATTTCACCCAAGATCTACACTAACCTTACATCGCTAATTCTCACTTTGAGGAGTGATACACTGATCCAATAGTCATCGCTCACTCAGTTGACACCTTCCGTTATGTCATTCTCAAGACCCTAGTATTACTCTAAGCATGTACATTTGGATCACTCACTTAAGTATCGCACCAACCCACTCACCATGGAAAAGTAAAACCGTGTGCTAAGATTCCTTAAGTTCGAACACCATACAATGTCCTAGAGTCACCGACTGCCATGCCGGACAGTTGTAAGGTCGTTAATCCTAAGGAAAGCGAATTTTATGCACAAACCATGTGATCAAAAGTCCAGCCACCCATGCATTGAACTTTGTGCAATAGAAAGGACACCTCAAATAAGGGCGCACCTAATTACCAAGTTGCATTGACCATGTCACGTTCCATCTCACTCTACTGGGCCTAACCATATCATACCATAATATGGTATAAAATCGATCTACCGCAGTTGTGGAAATACAAATCCTCGATCATTGGAACCAAAATGGACACAAACAATAATCAAAAGAATAAACAACCAATCTGAGAAAATACCATCCGTACGTATCAGACTACAGTTTATGAAAAGAGCACCTACGGTGCCCGCTTTGAAGTTTATGACCCCCCCCCCAGACGTTCTTTTTGGTACTGACCTAGAAACACACCCTGGATCGAGTTACCAATCGTGACGAATCAAATAATAATAATTTATCCTTAGCAGATGAAAGCAACATATGAATCTGTTGTTCTTTAAGAAGTTAAATTATAGACTTACCTCCTTAGGAATAAGGATTTACACCTTATATCCTTGACTCACACGAACCACTCCTATTGGTGAATGCGTAATGCCATTATTAAGAGGACCTTGTCCATAACTTTAGTGATGTCATAACCAACATAACACACCTTGGTCATTGTCATACCATGATCGCAAGCCAATGTCCCCTTAGGAAGAACCCTATTAAGAGAAACATTCCCTTATAATTAAACTTAAATTATAAAAGGTTGTCACTAAGATTATATCTGAGTTTTACCCAAACTTAATTAATCTGACGGCCACACCGGTCGTCATTGGCATTCCAAGGGTAGTAAGTACCACACAGGGAAAAATCTTATAATCCATAGAGGCTTGTTAATACGTGCCAAGAACTAGTCCCTACCTTGATAACGCTACCCTAACATATACTATTGACACATGTCAATATTATAATCATTCTTTGTTATTTCCCGCTCTGGTGCCATATCAAGTCTCTACTATGACATCATCAATATGAGTCCCCAATACATTTTCTAGTACATCTCAAAATCAAGTGTTTCACCGCCTACACTAGTCATTCCATAACACCCGAGCATCACACTCACTCACGATACGAGCTTCCAATTTCTCTTAGATGGCTATATCACCCATCTCTGCCAATTCTGATGACAACACCTGACACATACAGTATTAGACTCCCGTAAACCTTGACCAACAGCCTGAGGTCATCACCACCATGATCATCAATAGGACCCTACCAATTCTTCATATAGAACTTAACTAGTTTCCTAAGGACACTAAACATACTCCACATAAAATTCCTCAAAACTCGATAAGATCTCATCATCCATCACTTTCCCATCGTAGGAATTATCTGCAAATTTCTCAATACCCACATAGCGGTTGATAAGGGCTCGGAAAGACATTAGTCTACAAGCCTCTACATATGGCACACCTTAACCATTAAACATAATTAGTCCTACGGACACTCCAAAACACCCTTAAACCACACTAATACTGGGATTGCCTTGCATCTAGCCATTACTTAAGCCGCTAAAATGGGTTGTAACGCTCAGATAATGATCTTATCCCTCTTCCAAATGGCAGTGACTATAAACCACAGACCAAATAACAGACTAACACTACTAAGTATTCTGTCAGGATACAAGACTTCGTATATAACATACAAACCTCAAGGCCTACATCACCGACATCACTAGGGATCTTATTCCTCAAAATTGCATTGTAACTCCTAAAACCATTACAAGGTACAACTTTCAATAAACAACTACCCAGACACTCATTAGTAATAATAAAATCTTATCGACACTAGCCGAGTACACATCCCCAAGTGTTGACTAACGCGGCCTGTTATGTCCCCTGAATCATCAGCTGTCTTACAACATGATGCTATACTAAGGATCAAATTCTCCTAATTATGTCATCATTAGTTATCTAACGGTACCACACCACATAACTCAATGTATTCTTGTCACAACTAATACCTCTTAGACATGAGTTTATCGTCGAGAATATGAACTGAAACCATCACCAATCTAGCGTAACCAGTCCAAAACCGTCAATGATTTCGAAAGATCCAATGCCGACCTCACCACGTCACTCCCGAATGAAACCTTAAACCTATAGCTCTGATACCATTTTAAATGCCCCGGTCAGGATTTATAGGTTACTCATGGTCAACCTGGTCCGACTCGAGCATTAGGTGTGAAGTGCAGTGGAACAACCTACATAATATTGCTAATACCCTTTCATTTAATTAACGTTTCACTTATTTAGGATGCGATTCAAATTTAAATCATACTACGTGAGGGACTATGAGAAGCGTCCCCAGAATCCAAGCATACAAAGCTATTAAAATAGAATAATAAGGGAATACTAACGTGTATAAAGCTCTCAAAATTCGAAACCGTACCCAACCTGTCATGAAAAAGATAAGGGAATGAGTCGAATGCCTGGTGGGATATTACAACAATGCAGTATAGGATTGAATAGTAGAAAGGAGACTCTAACACGTTTTATGTACTTGCACATGCAACTTCGATATATATATATATATATATATATATATATATATATATATATATATATATATATAATTACATGCATGAAATCGTTTTTATTCCAAAAATGTTATTTACCCTCATTAATTCACCTTAATACCGTAAAAGAGATTCCCTTGACATGACATATATTCCTTGATTTAACACGGCCGATTAAATACTTAAAACAAATACACTTTTTTTTAAGGAAAATCATTTCTTTTACTAAAATTTCCTTATTATTCATGCCAAACTTATCTCAGTATTTTTATTAAAAATCATTATTCAACACAAGCAATCACCATGTCAGAAAATACTTGTTTTTCATTAAAAACCTTTCATAAATACACCCTTGTGTTAATTGTGGGTTAAACCTCTAGGTTGCTTAACCACCCATTTAATCCCTTCACCTTACAATCCCTTTACCTTATGGACATTAATCATTTTTTGTATTTCCTGTCAACTTTTTCTTTTCATCGGGACATTTATTAATTCATTCAATTTAGGCTATCTTTTTCGTATTTTCTGTTCCATTTTTGTTATCTTTTTCTCAGAATCTTCTAATATCCACATACTTTAATGAGCTCCACGTCGCTGGCTATGCTACTATATGCTCTGGCCAGTGATTCTGAGTCTTTTTTGCATGTTCCATACAAGTTCTTATTAATTATCCATGTTTCATACAAGTTCTTATTAATGCGTTTAGGCATTTTGCAAATGTCCAAATTATTCCACATTTTCCTTCTCCTTGCTGAAGCCAAAACCCGGGGTTTCAACCCAATGCTCTTACACTTTAAAAATCATCATTTCTTGTCCTTTTTACTTTATGATTGATTTTATCCCCAAATCATGTTTATTTAGGAACTTTTTGTATACCACCTTTTTTAAACATTTTTATTTCATAAAAATGTTCAACTTTACATAAAATTACCATTTTACCCATTTGTTTTCAAACTTGTCTTTTCCTCCATTTTTATGAGTGTTATTTTAGGAAATACCATTAAGTTACTCACACTTACTTCTTAAGTATTTTTAACACATTAACACTCCTTTCCCACTTTTCGAATAACATTCCTATCAAGTTTGATACATCTTTATTTCATTACTTTCTTTTTCAAGAAATCATTGAACCTCAAAGACTACTTTAGAAGAAAAATATGATTTTCTTTATTGATTCATGTAGTCTTAAAACCATACACTTATAAAAAATTTAACACCTTTTCCAATCAATTTAAGGGCTGACATTTTTAATTTTTGTATTTCATCTTTAAACCCAATAAAACCCCCATTTAACTTGTTTATATGAGAAGATGGATTTGAAGCCCAAAAATCTTATCAAAATGGGTCTAACATGTGATTTACTCCAGCAATTTCATAATATTTTTACAAACATACTTTTCAAGGAAAAAGACATTTTTTTTCTTCAAAACATAAATAAAACATTAAAACACTGAAATATTGATCGATAAAATATTTCCAATCAAAATGAGCATTCTTCCAACATTTTTATTACATAAAAATGTTTAATACAAAGTATTATTGAAATGCAAAACCATTGAAACCCATTTTTTTAATCCATAAGGAATATCATTCTTATACCATAATTCATCCTACTCTTACAATTCTATCAACAAGACAACTAATACGCCAAATAGAGTCTTAAACAATGAACAAAGTTTTCCCAGCTCAAATGGAGCTCTAAAAATGATTGGATGAAGAAGAAGTTAATGGAAATCACCACCTCCTAAGGTGGCCTTAAGGAGGTTTCTTAGATCCACAAAGATTGCCTACATAAAATCTCTAAGAAAAATTCCCTCCAAAATCCATTAATCTTCCATCTTCATCTTCAAGAACCCCCAATAAAACCTCCAAAATTTGTGGCTCTACCAAAAAATGGAGGAAATGGGTGTGTTGGGCTTAAATATAGTTGAATACTTATGAAATATGGTGGTATAAGGTAGAGGGGTGGTGTGGCATGCTGTAGCAATGGTGGGAAGGGATTGTGGAAGATAAAACACCCAAGGAATGAAATAGATAGATAGATATAGATAGATAGATAGATAGATAGATAGATAGATAGATAGATAGATAGATAGAGAGAGAGAGAGAGAGAGAGAGAGAGAGAGAGAGAGAGAGAGAGAGAGAGAGAGAGGAGATCTGAAATTGTTGGAAGATAAGACTCATCCTCTTTTCTCCTATTCTAGCCCAAAAAAAATCCACAAATAACCCAAACAACCCTTATAAAACACCACCAAAGCTCAAAATCTCGATTTAATCCAATTTGGGATCACCAAAACTCGACACGTCGTCGATCTAATAGACCAAAATGTGACAGCACACAAGGGAACCGAATTCTAAAATTTATGGGCAACCTTGTTAGAACAAAAAAGGTTCCTCGTTCGAATATGAAAGGGTCCTAGTTTAGATGACCTTGTAATGAATTCAATAGAGTGGCATCTTGTTCTAACCTCATTCATCTCCAGTTCGAATGACCATCGAATTTCATTTGAACAACTCTTCCTCGTTCGAACGAGAATGGCCTCCCATTCGAACGAGAATGATTATCTTTCTAACCACTATTTCCTAATTTCTCCATTTTCACCCCAAAACTTCACATTTACCACCAAGACTCCAAGAACTGTCAATTATAGACATAAACCTAGTTAAAATGAACCAATTCCCAAGGGTTTTTGTATTATTACAGCTTTCATAGGAAAATTAATAAAATATTGAGCAAAGGTACTCTCTCACAAACCCTTAAATCGTATTGTCAATCTCTCTCTAACTATACACACACACATGTGTGTGTGTGTGTGTGTTTATACGTATGTGTACGTATATTCATATATATGTGTTTATGTGTTGGGGGAAATGTTTGAGGGTTCTTATTTAAGTTTTATATTGAAGAAATTGTCATTCTTATTTGGGCTTGTGTTATTGAAATTTTTGCCACAATTAGGGTTTTGCAATTAGAGTTTTGTATTGCTGAATTTATGTAAATTGTCATTCTTATTTGGGAATTAATTTGTATTACTGAAATTTAGGGTGTGGGGTGATATTCAGAGTAAGTATTATAACAGAAATGTAATTATTTATATACATGTTGACATTATCATTCTTATTAAGAATGACAATGTTAATTTATACGTAAACTGTCATGCGTAAATCGTGTGTAAAATTATTTTTTATATTAAAAAAACTGTAATGGTTTTAATTGTTGATTAGTATATGTTTTTGGTTATGTAAATAGAACCCTATTTAGCACTAATTTTACATCATGTTATTGAATAATAGATGGACGTGCTTTAATACTAATTATTCTATTAAAATAAATAGTGATTTTAATCCATTTATGTTATCAGGTGCAGGTTGTTTATGTTCTTTTCATGAAAATATTAAGTAACCCGTTAGGCTAATACCTTAATTATCCCATTACGCTAATAAATGAGGTAAGTAAATTTATTCTTGATTAGTAACATAAATCGAACCCTAATTAGGAAAAAACGAGTTAGGAACTCTTACACTTGATGTGATTATTAGTAATTGGATTGGAAATGGATTGGTGGGGTTATGATTAGTGGATTGGCTAATGATTAGTAAGTTGGAAGATGTTACGTAGCCCTAATTTTACATCATGTGATGAAATAATATGTTAACATTTTAGATTGAATTATATGTGAACATAATTTCTTCTTGTTTCATGTGCTCTTGCGATTAGAGAACAATTAATGGACCTCAACCAACCTTAGTTGATTTATTTATTTAGGTAATTTTACTTATATTTTCTTTTATATAACATAGTTTTATATATAGTCATAACTTCTTGCTTGACTATTGTGGCTGTGTTTACCACTTCTTTAAGTGGTTGTTTTTTGATAAGACAAAATCGGTCCTATGGACTGCACATTGCTGGAAACATAGAAATTTTAGGATTAATTTAATTAAAATGAACAAAATTTAGACTTGTTGTGTATAATTGATTAATTGTCAAATATTAATTAGTTAATGCTGATATTGTGTAGATGAATATTAGTCCGTATATATTTTTTACTAACTGTTGTGGTCGTGTTCACCCCTTCCTTAAGGTGATTGTTATTTGAGCGAACACAAATTGGTGGAAGGGATTGCACATTGGTGGATATATAGTAATTTTAGGATTGATTTATTTAAAATGAACTAAAATTGGACTTGTTGTTTTTGATTGAGTAAGTGAAAAACATGAATTAGGTGATGTTGATATTGTGCGGATGAATATTGATGCATATAACTTTTTTCTCAATTGTCGTGTCCGTGTTCACCACTCCCCTAAGTGGTTACTATTTGGATGAAAAAAAATTGGTGGAAAGTCTTGTACATTGGTCGACAAATAGTAATTTTAGGATTGATTTATTTAAAAGGAAATAAAAGTGGACTTGTTGCACTTTGATTGATTAATTAGAAAACATTAATTAGTTGATGGAGTCATATTAATTTTAGGATTAATCAGTGCCTTTATTCCTATTATTTGTATGTTGTCCCACATGGAAGAATCTTTTTCAAATATTTCATATTCTCTTTCTTGTTAGAAAACACTGATCATATTCACACCCTCCTTTTATATATTTTTTTAGGAAAAAAATGAGTCATGGTAATAATTACGTTCAACGGATGACTGAGAGGTTATAATTGGAACGCACTAAAACATCCTTTATTGTTGCTCGCCATGTATAGGAAACTCCTAATTACTAGTATGGTAATAGGAAAATTAAAGAAGTTAGTTATCTCTCGAAATCGTACCTCTTTATTCGTATTCTATTTTCCTTGCTAGAATTTTGGGATGAAGAAATAAAGAATAAATATTATATTCATAACCCCAATCGTGTACTCATGTTAGTGGCACAATTAAAAAAAGGCAAAAATAATATTTATCAATTGTGGATACATTTTTGTAAATAGAGCATTCACCCAGATTGTGACTTCTCACAACATATGAACTTTGAATTTCAGCTTGTAAAAAAATTGAAGAAGAAAAGATTCTGAATTCACGTCACATACATTTATATGGAAATCATAGAAACAGTTATTTCTAGATGGCCACATGCAACATTTCACAAATTTCTAACAAATAATACCAATTGGATACAAATCAAACACATCGAGCATGTTTTAAAATTTGTTAAAATTGTATATTCATATACGTGTATATATAGTCTTAAATATAAATTACATACATTCTTTGCTATTTTTTATAATTTGTTTGTAAGAAATGTCAAACAGGAACAAGGATAATCAACCAAATAATGAAACTCCTCGTCCAACAAAATCCTCTCATAATCCACTGGAGGAATTATTGACACCTACGGTTTCACAATATTCTAATTGGGCACAAGTTCATTCTACCACTTCATCTACATTTTCTCTGAGTCATCAAACTTGCAGTTAATCCACTCCCCCAACTCTTGATATAGAGGAATCCCAACCATAAGATAAGAAGTAGATTGGGTTCTCCAATGTTGGGAATCTTATCGGTATTATAAATGGCATCCATATTTTTAAACCCGATGTTTGTGTGTAAAAAATATGATTGTGGCTTTCGGTTGTGCAAACAACGGGAAGGACATTTATCATTCTGCAAAGGTATATATGCGTGATAAACTCTTTCAAACTTTTACATTCCTACCCAGTTCTAAGGAATCTGTTGTTTCCTGTCTACTTGAAACATTAAAAACCTATCAGAAGAACCTCCTAAAGGTTCACTTCCCAACAAGAACATCAATTTAGTCCATTTTAGGGTTAAAAGGCAAAGTACAATGTTGAAATGCCCATCCACTAATGGAACGACTTCTTCAAGAATAAGGCTCTGGGGAAAAGCTTACCTATAGGGAGGAAAATAGAAAGAGTAGGGAAAAGAAAGTTTTTTTCCAGGAACTTGTGTCTAAATAGTATGATTATTTGAAGGATGAATGGGTGGAAATGAGTAATGGGACTCCAAAACAAGGTAAAAACCTTAACTATTTCAACTCATGCTTCCATCCCATATGAGATAAATTGACCAAAATAATGTTGAAATTATAGTACTAAATATAATATTATACTTCTATAAATGATAGAAGGCACGAAGAACAATGAGTCCAAGTGTCTCCTCTATGACATTATCTTGGATACCCTATCAAAGGTACTTGAAGAGCACAAAAGTGGAAGGACAAGATGTGTGGGTGTAAACACCCCGACCTTAATGGGACATCATCTTCATGACCCAACAACCTCCTAATATCATTGGAGGTAACTTCCAAAAGACTTAACTTCATTGAGGAAGAAGCCCTGAACAATCAAACTCAAGTCGAAGTATCGAATAAAAAGTTATCACAACTATTAAAATGTTATGGTCAAGTCAAATAGGAACTAAATAATTAAAGTGCCGAACTCGAACCCTTTATAAGGATTGTTGACCTCAAAACAAGGAACAACTCATTTCAAATTACGCGTCAATACATGGTTACATGAAGAAGTTGTGAATATTCAAAGTTAGAATTGAAGAACTCAAAGTCAAAGACAGAACCTTAAAGTCAACAAAATATCAAAGTCAATCAGATTGATCCAAATCGACTTTCAAATTGATTCGATTCAACGTGCATACAACTTCACTACTACTTTTCCTATAAATAGGACCCACACATTCTTTTCCAACACGCCCATTCACCTCCCCTTCTTTCTCTCTCGAAACTTAGTTTCTATTCTTAGTTTAATTAATTTAATTATCTTACTAAATTAGTTAATTAATATAATTAGCTTATTCATTAGTTAATCATTTTAAATTATTTATTATTTAATTACAGCCTAATTAATTTATTAATTAGTTAATGAATATAATTAGTTTATTAATTAGTTAGTTAGCTTAATTACTTTGTTAACTTGTTTAAATGGGTTTATCGCTTTGATAAATTAGTCTAACGTATTGACATATATGACCCACTAGTTAATATATTTGGGACTATCATCCAACCCATTTGAAAATATTGTTCTCCTTTGAGATTTAGGAAGAATAAAAGTATATTCATTTTTAATATATATTGAGAAAGCTCGTGCGCCCTTGGATTTGTACAAAAACAGCCTAAATTTTTAATTTTTTACCATTTTGAAAAAACCAATTGCACTGAATAAAAACCACAAGTGTTGTGTGAAACAATTTATGAATTTTAGTCTTGACCTAAGCATGAATCTAAGTGAGTATAAGACATAATAAAATTAGTAAATCATAACACGACAATGTAAGAGGAAAACTCATAATGGGAAAAACCTCAGATGGCCCAGCCACTCAAATCCACTACATTATAGGTTTATTTACAATGAAATCATAGACTTGCTCACCGAATCAATGCGTTCAATCCTTAAGGATCCTCCTCATTACTTGTAACCTTCTTCGCCACAATTATTGGACACCTCCCAATTTCCACACAATGCAAGTGCATTCCCATGTCTAAGTATCCCGCTTACCTTACTTGTCTCGTAACTAGTCCAACCGTTGCTCAACATAAACATGATCTCCACAGCTCAAAATGCTCACAGTATGAAAAAAACAATACGGTGCAACATGTAAGATATCTCAATCTGAAATATACACGTAGGATTGTTGAATCGCAAACATGGGTGTAAACTATGGTTGGTAAGGCACAAGATAAACCTTAGAGACTTTTTTTTGGCAAAAAAAAATCTTAGAAAATTGATGCCAGACCTCAATATTTATAGAAAAACAGGAATTTTTAGGTGACACGTTTTTTGAAGTAACTCATTCGAACGAACTTTTTTCAAATGTAAACATAGTCCCATTCGAACAACCTAAAAACTCATTCGAATGGTCATTCTTATCTCATTCGAACCAGCTTCAAATGATATATCTCTGACCAACATAAATTTCTCACTATGATGTTCATTTGAAAGTCCTTCTAACGACATTCACATCTCGTTCGAACGAACCCTATAAACACGTTCGAACGAACTATGAGAAAAAATATTTCTCTTTCATAAATCCATTTTACTAAATGTCCTCAAACAAATTTATAAAATAACACACAAACGAATCTAGGGATGGAACACAAATATGTATCCATACCTGCATTGAGATCTTTGGGATGATGAAGATGAAAAATTAGCAGATAATCCATTGTAACCTTAATGACATTTTATCTTTTTTGTATAAAGGACACACAACTTAAGTCCTAACTTATGACTTATACAAGTTTTTTTTCCAAACATGGAATTAATCCAATGCAGACAAATTGACTAAATTGAGAAATTTTTCCTTAGAATTCTCCCTCTTAGGATATTCTGAGACAAAACTCAAAATGACAAACTACTATGCCATCAAACTCACTAAGGCTCAATTACCAACCCAAAAGGAAAAAAAATTAGAACTTCTTTATCGACACAAGCTTGAGTAGCTTTTCTCTTCTGCAAACCTTTCTTGTATTGCTACCAACCTGCACACTTAAATACATCTCCAAATGGAAAGAGAATATAACAATATATAAACATCATATGAAAAGCCCTCCCCCTTTGTATAAACATCGCTACCTAAGAAATGATGTATCCCACTAAGTTGAAGATCTCCCCACATACAAAAAGTTAGATACCATTTCTCCACCCTTTGTTCAGGAATGTAAAAAGAATAAGATGCACAATAATAGGAAACACATTGTATGGATGACTTATTAGGACTCTATACCATATAAGAGTTTCAAGTAGTTTGGATATGAAGACAAAATTTATTTTTAGATTGCTATGAGCTCCCTTCTTCAAAGTACAACAAAGTTCAGCTTCAAGTACAACATTAATAACTTGCAACCAAAGACTACTAATAAGTGCAAAAGGTATAGAATAACACAATATAAGACGTATTGCACTAAAATTTAAGTAAGTGTGTTTTGATTTATTTTTAAGAATTTTTAGGAATTTTTAAACATTTTAAAAAAATTCTGAAAGTTTACAATTGATTTTTAAAAGTTTATGGGCTTATTTACAATTTCCATAAGTTATCCAAAGCCTTTTGTGAATAAACAAAACCTCTACATAATTTTGGGCTAGAAAGTTGGATTTATAAAAGCTCAAAAAAGTGTTTAGTGGTTATTCTTGCTTGACACATGTGCACCACCTGCATCAATTTGATTGATTAAAACTGTTTTTGTTCATTCTCCCATTCCTGAACGATTTTATCAATTGTGAAGAAATTTAATCAAGAATTGTAAATCACTTTTGATATGATCCATGTGCTGCCTAAATCAACCAATAACCTTTAATCATTTATAGACAGTTTAAAATGATTCAGACGGCTCAATCTCAACCTTTGGATTAACTTCAATCTAGACAAACTAACCCTAGCCCTTGATTTAGATTAATGTCCCTAAAACCTTCATTATTCACTATAAAAGAATGCTTCGTCTAATCATTGAGAGACGTTTGGCCAAGTAAAGAGAGAAAAAGATTTTATGTGAGAAACAAAATCAAATAGAAAATTGTTTACAAAATATTTTTGTATATATCAAAAGTGAGAAATAGTTTGAAATATAAAAAGAAGGATCTCCCTTCTTAGTGTTTCAAAATACTTATGAGAAAACCTATTTTTGTTGTTTTCAAACTGTTAGGGTTTATTTAGTTCTTTAGAGTGATATTTTGAAAGAAAATCGATATAACATCCCTATAATATCTTGCCTCTCCCCATACAACCTCACAAGCAGGAAAATTTGAACTTCTTTGTAGAAAATTGAGTATCCGACGTAATGCTACATAATAAGCATGATCTAGGTTGTTAATTTTATTTCTACAACTTTAATTTGAATATTTTTGTGTAAATATTATCTCTCTGTGAATCTTTACAAATCTTTTGAAAGTATTTCAAATCCACTGGCTTTATTTGTAGAACTATAAAAATCAGACGAAAATCATTTTGCAAGTTTTAGATACATTTTCTGAAATCTTGGTGTATATAAATAAAAATTCAGATCTACGACTTTCTTAAAAATGTTATTTCTGATTTTTAAAGTTTTAAGAACAAAGAGCATATAGTCACTCTCTGTAGTTTGTAGGAACATTTGTAAACTTAAGTGTGAGTGTGTTATGCTTCATATTTCCATATATATATATATATATATATATATATATATTCTAGACACTCACACATTACACCTTTCAGACACAACAACACATATGAAGTGTGTTGTTGAAAGAGAGACTTGTTAGGTTGAGTCGACGTAAAGCTAAAAGGAGGAGGAGTCCCAACTATTAAGAAGATTGGAATGGAAGCGTATCTAGGAGGTGTAGCTCATCATTAAGTATATTTATTTCATTTTTCTTTGTCATGTGTAACAGGTATAAAATTTAACAATGCTCTATTTTAGTGGATTTTTTTTGTTTGTGGAGTAGATGTCACCGTGGATGTTTCCCTTAATTTGAGTTTTTATCATGTAGAAAATTATGTTTTCCTAATTATTTTAAGTTCATAATTCTTGAGTGTCAGTCAAGGGTAAAGGCTGAATTGAATGGGTGTGTGAGTTCCACTATACAAATTGAAACGATAAGGAAAAAATTACACATCACTTAGTGAGTCCAATGACCAATTACATAATATACAAGAACTGTATTCAAAGACCCTTATGAGCAGTCCCAAATAAGAAAAAATGGTGAAACGATTAACTAAATATGCTCAGAATTCGAGTAACACTATTAGGAAGAATGCTGACGAATACACTAATCAGTGCATTTCCCATGAGACAAAAATAAAAGAATATGTTTCCAAACAAAAATAACTTTATGAGAAAATTTTGTTTCAGAAGAAAGATATAAAGCTACTTTAGTAGAACTACAAGAATCTAAACAATAAGTCAAAACTATTTTCAAAAATTGCCTTTATTTTGAAACAAATGCTAAAGCTTATGACAAAATTATTCATTCTAGAAAACTCAATTTTGATGATAAAACTGGCCTTGGATTTTTTAGGACACAAATTTCCATTGGAGTCCATATGTAGTTTTGGCTAAATTCCAAACAAAACCATTTGAGTCATAGGATAGAAGTTTGTTCCTATCAAGCCTACAACGTGTTTGAAGAGTTGAAGATGTAGCGGCCAAGTATTTAAAGCTTCATCATTACCGGTTTCTAGTGCCTTGTTTCAAGTCATCAACATTTAATGATTCCAAGTCTCCAAAGGTGTGAATGCTTTTTATATTTATATAGGAGCTTGGAAAATATTATTGGGTGTATTTCATAAAATACTTTTTATGATCTTTTGTATTCAAAAAATCTTGTTATAATTTTTTTCAAAGCGTTTTTGGGCTCAAAAGTGCAAATCAAAATTTTCTGAATTTTTTGTTTTTTCGAACCAGATTGTCGTTCGAATGAGAAATCGAATGAGTTTTCCTACGGATTTGAAGTATACTCTACACATTCTTGTTTGAAAAGTCACTCGAATGAAGTCGTTTGAAGGAGACTTCAAACGAATTGCGAATAAGTTTGGGCCAATGCTTTCTGAAATGTCATTCGAAAAGTCGTTCAAACGAGCTTGTTCGAACGACCTGGGCAGTTTTTCGAAAAGTCGTTTGAAGGAGCTTGTACGAACCATTAAAAAACTTCCCACTTGGCTACTTGTTTTCCCACTTCATTTTCCAGAATAACTAAGTGCGGGAAACACTTTTTCTCATAACTTTTTCATTCCCTCCAAGAGAAAAATAGAGAAACATTTTTGAGAGAAAAAGTTCCATTTTGTGTTTAGGTTTTTAGTGGATTAAAATTCTACAAAGCACACATACGCCCATGTTAGCTTAATTCCAAGATTTCGTCTATATATATATATATATGTGTGTGTGTGTGTGTGTGTGTGTGTGTGTGTGGTGACAGTTATTATTCAACATAAAGAGATAAAATAAGCACAGTCACCAAGCAGAATAAGGAATACAAAATGCCAATCACATAACAAGAGATGTACGTGGTACGACAAAAATGCTTACGTCCATGGTGGTGCAATCAGTATTATTTCTATATACTCCAGAGAGCGATTACAGAGAATAAAGTGCTTGTCCTATGCCCCGGACCTAGGGTTTATTATATACATGTCCATTTTCAGGGATTGGGGGTGTTGGACTCCCCCACGTTTTCCATCTTCTCCTAGAACCCCTCTTTACGAGATCATGGGAGAAGACTAAATCGTAACCGATTGAGATATGGAGGGTCTGGACTTTGGGCCGCTATAATTGGGCTACTCATCTAGTCCCATCATTCTAATTTTGGGTATCCAAAATTGCCCCTAAGTTTGTTAGGCCACGCTTTGGGCTCAATAAATTTAAATGATTTGTCATAATGGCTCCTTTGTACATCGTGCAACTCTTCCCAAAGTTTAAAACTGATTTAGGCGGCACTTGCTTCGTGGTCTGTGCACTATGATTAGTAACACTCAAAAGTTATTCAAAGTAGTCGTTTCTCAATCGTCGTTTCAAGCTTCTAAGTACTCTTCCATTTTCTGCGAGTTCTAGCGATTCACGTTCTCTTCTCCCGGTCTTCATTCTTATCGCTTTCGATCTTCCTCGTCATTTAGGTTGTGATTCTTCATCATTCAAGTCGAACTCTCATCTTGTAAGTCCCCTGTGCCTTATCTTTGTATTTTCTCTTTGAATTTGTAGTTTTTTAGGGTTTTTCGATGGCAAAGATTGGTAATAGATGAGTGTCTGAGTTTAGGAAGTTTTACAATATCCCAGAGTGGGTAGAGATTGAGTGTGCCTCTCCCCCTAGAAATGTTAGAGAGATAGAGGGTGCCCATTGGATCCTTGTATTGTTACTTTCCCAAGGGGGACTTACTTTTCCTCCCAACAATCTATTCTTGCACTTCTTTGGCTATTTCAACATTGTTCCTTCCGGTGTCCTCTATCTCAAATCCAGGAGTCCTGATAGGGTATTGGTAGTAAACCTACCTGATTCCCATTAGGATTATTGGCAATATGGCTTCCTTGCTAGAAATTGGCAGTTTTCCCCCAGAGTGTGGGGTCGAGGTCTGATAGGTTCTCTGTTCCCTTTTATGGGGAAGAATATATAGGTAGTCTTTACTCTGTTCTTTCAATTTCTTTACTGATTTGTGATCTTTCTAACTTTTCCCTATTTTTTCTTCAGCGAGGTCGAAGAACTTTGAACCTGTTCTCAGCGAGGTTTGTCTATCTGAGTTGGTCAAAGCTTGGAATATTAGGGAGCCCATAGCTGACGGCGAGCATCCCCGATCTGCTGCTTTCTTGCTCGAGTATAAAAATGTTGTTCTAGTTTTATAGCGAGGCCGGTAGATAGCATTCTCGAGTTTGATACCTCTGAAGAGACTACTACTAATCTTATTCAGTTAAACAATGAGGAGATCAGTTCTGAGAGTGATATCGTAGGAGGTGCTGGAAGTAATTTTCGTGAGGCGAGTTCCAGTAGTGATAGTTCTTCTGATTCAGAAGATGCTTCTGAAGCCCGAGAACCTTCGAGCACGTCTAGCAGCTCAAGAGAGTATATGGTTCCTCCAAGGAAAAATTTGATTCGGGATGATGATGATGATCATATGCTCATCGTTCAGAGGTCGAAGAAGCAGAAGTCCAGTACTGGGGCTGTTGCTACTAGCTCTCAGTCTACTTCTCAGGAGCAGGAGAGGAAGAGGAAAGAAGAAGAACAAATGAGAGAGAGAGAGAGAGAGAGAGAAAGAGAGGAAAAAGGAAGAGGAAAGAAAGAAGATGGAAGAGAAGAAAAAGATGCAGGAGAGGAAGAGAATGGAGAATGAGAAGGAGGAAGAAAGGAGAAAAATGGAATTGAGGATGAAGGATGGGTAGGCCTTAATCCTAGTGTCTGCATTGCCCGAGAGGGCCTCAATTACTATTTCTCCTCAATTGGCCCCCGTGCTTCTTGAGAGGGTAGTTCTTCCTGTAGATCGCCAAATGGTGTTGGGGTCTGATCAATTGGCCCTGCAAGCTAGTCAGAGGCTAGCCTTGGTAAGACCTTTTCCTTTCTCTAATTCCTTAATAAATTTTGGGTATTTCCTTTTTCTGATTTCCTCTTTTATTTGAAGTTTGTGACTAACTTTGCCATGCTATATCGTTCTCGTGATAAGCTGGTGAAGAAAAATGTCGAGCTGGAGCAGCAGAATGCTGCCTTGAAGTTGAAGGGTATGGAGCTCGAGGCTGGTTTGAAGGTTGTTGATGCTGATCGGTCTTCTTCCGACCCGACCCTTACCGAGGCCAATCGAGAGAGGGAGGCGACGGTTAAAGAGCTGCATGAGCTGAGGAAAGCCTATGACCTGGTCTGCTCGAGCAAGTTGGCTGTCGTGGAGGAGAACAGGGTGCTGACCAAGCAGCTGAAAGAAAAAGATTCTCAGGCAGCTACCATCAAGGATGACTCTTATAACTCTGGGTGGGCTGCTGCATATGAAGATGTCGAGGTTGAGATAGGCTACATCAGCCGTCTGAAATTCAAGAAAGGTTGGAACAAGGACCTCATAGCTACTGGTGTCGATGTTACCTCTCCTCTATTCTACGAGCACGACTCGGGTCCGAAGCCAATTATGGAGGAAGCCCCTGCCCCAGCCACCGAAGGTGATGATTCTTTCTCCCAGATGGTTATTGTTGATGCTCCACCAGCTTAGGCGATAGAGGTTATCCTTTCTGAGGGAGGCGCTTCTGTTGCCGCTAACAAGGGGAAGCAGCCAACCTCTTCTGATTATCCTGAGGTTGTTGGCTAATTTATCTTTAGGGATGTACTTTGTTTTTTCTATTTGTAATTCTCCCTTTGACCCTTCAATGTATTTTGATTCTTTTCGTATTAATGAAACAAGAAGGTTTTTCATTCCCTTAGTGTACGGAATGATTTTGTTCTTTATTGCTCTTTTATAGCCTGTAGTCGATTGATGTTGATGATTATATACCAGCCACTTCTCAATTAGGAAGAATTCTTGGACCTGATGTAAGCTCTAAAGTTCGTCATACTTTTGTGAGGATTTATAAATCTCTGCGATTGAGGAACAAGCGCTTTATAGAGCAGACTGAGCTCGTCGTTAAACTAAAGGATAGGCTCCAGGAGATGGAAAAAGTTGGTGCTTTAGTGAAAGAAAAGGTGAATACACTGCGCGCAAAACTTCTAGATGCTTCTGAGATCAACCAGGTTGGGGAAGTTCTTTAGCAAGAGAATGAGGCTTTGAGTAGAGAGGTCTCGCGACTTAGGGAGCATGCGCCAAGCATCGCTCTTGCAGTATTACGAGGTTCCTCCTCGTTGCGAGCTAGAACTGGCCCGAGCGACGTTCCTCTTGTACTGCGAGGCTCTACCCCTCTAACAGTTCCACGAGCTGGAAGGAACACCAGGAGTTCAGCTAGGGAAATGAAAGAGCTTTCTGGTGATGTCCAGCGAGCGTTTGTGATTGCTGCTGAGCTCTAGAGGGACATCACTCGGTTGAGGCATTTATTTAAGAAAGGACCTCGATGAGTATGGGCTGATGGTTACAATCAGGGTTGGCTAGATGCTCTAACGAGGCTGCTAGAGTTTGAAGAGCTCGCCTTCATTGGGGGTGGTTGAGTCCCTTGAGGGAGATATAAGTCCCGAGGAACTCAATGATCTGGTACCGTCATGAGATTTCTCCTTCCAACCTGATGCCTAACCCCTTTCGGAGAGATGATCAAGGGATCCCCATCGATGCCATCCCTCGACAGTTATTGGAGTCAGATGCGAATGAAGATGAGAAGGAGCTAGTTCCTCATCCTGACAACGGTCGAAGAGCCCAAGTGGCTGATTATCTCGTTCGGAGGCCTCACCCTCACTAAGATTCTATCAGTAGTAACTCTATGTATTTTGTATTGAAGTGATGTAAAGTTGATGTTTTGGGCGAGCTCGCTGACTAAACATGTATTTTATTTTCTGTAAATGTGATGAATTAATATAAAATTTATGTTTTGGGAAAATTTGACGACTAAACAAGTGTGTTATATGTTCCACATATTTGTTCAAAAATATTGAGCCTATCTTGGCTGACTAGATTTGTATGTTCGCATTATCAATTAAGTGTCCTTCCAGTCCAGTATGCCAACGAGATACCATTCTGCCTCACTTTACCTTTTAGGTTGTGTCGTCACACTCCCTTAGGCCTAAGTGTGGCAATTGGCGAGGACACACCTAGTGTTAGATGCTTTATCCGATCAGGATTTTATTCAACCAAACATTGTTTGATGACCAATTTTGACTTGGCCATATTGCCTAAGGATCTCCTATAGGGCTTCATATATTTCCAGGGGCAATGCTAAGAGGTCTTTCATATTTCATAACGAAAACCTGAGGAATTTCCCTTCTATAGTGTAATGATTAGTGTGCCTGTTACTTGGAAATGGTGTGTGGGTTATAAAGTTTATACATTGACACCTTGTAAAATGCAAATCAGTTAACTGATACTTCGTAGAATGCAACTGCCAAACAACTTTTTATTAATGATAAGGAAATAAACTTCCAGTTTCATAATTAGAGATCAAAAGAAGAATCTAGAAATAGAATTTCTTAAGGTTGGCTGCATTCCACGCTCGGGGTATCTCCCTACCTTCCATCGTTTCTAAGTGATAGGCTCCCTGCAGATAATCTCTAGTTATCTTGAATGATCCTTCCAGTTTGGCCCTAGCTTGTGTCTGATGGTTTTACTGCGCTGCCGAGGACTTTCCTCAGGACATAGTCCCCAACTCAGAATGTCCTTGGATTGACCTTCTTGTTGTAGTGCCTTGCGAGCTGCTGTTGATAGCTTGCTAGTTTTACTAGGGCCAGCTCGCGGCATTCATCGACTAGGTTAAGTTCGATGAGTAATTCTGCATCATTATTTCCCTAATCGATGAGGTTGGACCTCATTGTTGGCAAGCCTACTTCTAAGGGGAAGACTGCTTCCATTCCATACGTCAATGAGAATGGGGTTTCCCTTGTCTCTCGTTGTGGAGTAGTACGGTAAGCCCATAGAATATATGGTAGCTCATTTACCAATGAGCCTTTGGATCGCTCTAATCGTTTCTTTAATCCGTCGATCACTATTTTGTTAGAAGCCTCGGCTTGGCCATTGCTCTGAGGAAAGGCCACTGAGCTGAAATGGTGTCTGATTCCATGCTCATCACAAAAACTCTAAAAGGAACCGCTCTCGAACTGCGTTCTATTGTCAGTGATGATGGTTCTGAGGATGCCAAAATGGGTGATTATATTTCTCCATATGAACCTTATCATATCTGCATCTCGGATGTTCGCTAGGGGTTCCGCCTCGATCCATTTGGTGAAGTAGTGAGTTGGGACCAACAAATACTTGTGATTACCGATGGCGGTAGGAAGTGGTCCTACGATATCCATTCCCCATTGGGCGAATGTGCCTGGGTTGGACAGTGATTTTAGGTCGCTAGTCGGTTAGTGGACCATAGGAGTGTGAAGTTGGCATTTTGGGCATTTGCGAACATACATCGCAGAGTCCCTTTGCATATATGGCCACCAATAGCCTTCCTTCATTGCTAAAAAATCTAGAGACCTTCCTCCAATATGGCTTCCACAGATTCCCTCGTGAAGCTCATGTAGAACTTGCTCGACATCCCTTGGGTGAACGCATTGAAGGTAGGGACCGAAAAAGGAACTCTTATATAGGGTGCCCTCAGGAGATAAGTGAAAGCGAGCAGCTTTGACTCTTATCTGGTTAGCGGTCTTCTTATCATCTGAGAGCATGCCATCATTCAAATAGTCCCTTAGAGGGTCCATCCAGCTGGGTACTGACTCCATTTGGAGCACCTGCTCCATATCTGGTGGCTTGCTGTTAAGGCTAATGCTCGAATGAGCAAGGAAATCGGTGGGGAATGTTCTTTTTAAGTCGGAATCAAATGCTGAACTCAGGGCTGCTAGGGCGTCAGCGTGGCTGTTCTGTCCTCTGGGAAACTGTTGGACATTGACTTCTTCGAAGCTAGCCATTAGTCTTTTTTCTAAGGTGAGGTAAGCTGCCATTATTTCGTCTATTGCATTCTAGTCTCCATTTATCTGATTGGAGACTAATTGAGAATCGCCGAACACCTGTATATGCTTTGCCCCCAAAGTGTGCGCCTTCTGAAGGCTGGCTATTAATGCTTCGTATTCTGCTTCATTGTTGGAGGCTACAAATCCAAGCCTGATTCCTTGTTCAAGGATTGTATCCTCTGGAGTAATGAGGACAATGCCTATTCCTTCCCCCTTTGAGTTGGAGGCTCCATCAACGAATAATTTCCAGATTCCCTCCGTCGCATGGTTTCCTCTTTGCTTTGCTGGTTGAGGTTGGTTGCAAGGCTGACCGCCTATGAATTCGGTAATGAAATCAGCAAGGACCTGCCCCTTGATTGCATTCCTTGGTTGAAATTGGATATCAAATCGTCCAAGCTCGACTGACCATTTAGACAATCTGCCCAAAAAATTCTCCTTCCTTAGGATTACTTTAAGGGGGTGCGATGTAAGGACGATGATAGTGTGGGCTTCGAAGTAGTGCTTCAACTTTCTTGAAGCCACTACTAGTGCTAAGGCAAGCTTCTCCAATGGTAGGTATCGCTACTCGACGTCTAGTAAGGTCTTGCTCGCGTAATAAATGGGGTACTGGATTCCTACAATTTCGCACATCAATGCAGAACTGACAGTGTGGTTGGAAATGGAGAGGTATAAGTACAAGGAATCTGTTTCCTATGGTATGACGAGCAGTGGTGGGTAGATGAGGTAAGCCTTGAGCTCATCCAATGCCCGCGAGGAATCTGGGTTCCATTCTACCATTTTGTTTCCCTTTAGAAGCTGAAAGAAAGGCTTGCACTTCTCGGAGGACTTAGAGATAAAGAGGTTTAAGGCAGCGAGCATATCGGTGAGCTTCTGTATGTCCCGGCTTGTTTGAGGAGGTTGTACCCTATTTATTGCATCGATCTGTTATGGGTTAGCCTCGATGCCTCTCTTACTGACCAAGTACCCAAAAAATTTTCCTAACTGGACACCGAAAGAACGCTTGCTTGCATTAAGTTTCATTCGATACTTCCTGAGGATGTAACACCCCGCCTAATTAAATACCGGGTGGCCAGTCCCATACCAAATTAAAACAGAATATACAGTTGGCTCATTCTTAGCATCACTGTCGAAAACATTTACAACTCACCCAATACCCTATTAAGCTAGTGTTAAAAACTTTCCAAATTTTAATTCAACAAAACCATTTTTAGTTTAAGAATAACACTACACATTTTATTCTACAACACTGATAACACAATAAATAACACAAAGGAATTTAAATGAAATTGTAATAAACATTCCCAAATAATATTAATCCATTACAGTAATCCCATCAATAACAACTGTATTAAAAAGACTCGAATACAGTAGTATTTGACCTCGATAGAAAAGATAACTGAATCCTTTGGGCGACATGCCATACTAAGAGAACACTGTGAATCAAATGAAGCTAAGCGTCTAAGCAATACTCCATATCTCCATAGTTCGTCAATATCAACTAAGGTTGGCGTCCCTGCTGCTGGACACCTGATATAGAAGATACAATAGAAAAGAAAATATGCAAGGAAACAGGTCAGAGCCCGATTGTGTAAATGATTTTTAAAATAGCAAGTATTTAACAAGTGAAATAAAGAATTTATTATGTACATGTTAGATCCAACTCTCACTTGCTATTCTCACCTCTCAACTAGAGTGCACACTTAACGTTTCCTATTAACCTCCTAGTTAATGATTCCTCTTTAACAATTCCATAATATAATTCCATTCCCATATCATAACCCCGTATGTCCCATACCATACGTTATATAATCATTCTTATACATTTTTCATTTATATGAATCGTTGCTCATTAACATGAATCATTTCTCATTAATATGAATTAAGCTTTTCAATTCTATAAGAATAAACATTCATTAAATTAATTCCACTCTTTTCTCAATTCTCTTTTATCTACAATTATCACACAGTAGATGACTTAACCACAATATTACCATTCAATCATTTAATTCATTATATATATATTCATATATAATACGGCACCCCGAGTCACAACTGCAGTGCAATGCATTACTCTGCTATCATGTCCCATCATCGCTGGTCGCCGAATAGTGGACAAAAGGTTCGGTAAGGATTCCCCGTACCATAAACAACAACACAAACATTGGAGGCGAACATAGTTCTTGTATCCATGGGTCACGCACATACCTACGTACCCATAGCCAGCGGACTTATCAACTCCCCGATAAGTCTTTCATAGACCTATGTTCTCCAGCGACAAATCAAAGATCCCATGGATTCATCAGGATATGACTGCCCTCACGCGCAAACCTCCCACCGATAGCAAGTAAGCTAGGTATGTCATACACATAAATCATCAATCAATCAAATAGGCATTATCATACCTATAATATAATATCAATAAGGTAATATCACTACCCTAAGATAATTCCCATATGTAGCATTATATCTCTTTTAAATTCCACGTATTAAAATATCATATCTTTACTTCATAATTTAATTATCCTCGCATCCTATAACATCTCTCCACTCCCGACGTCGTTAAGGTTCATGCGCGGAGCGCCTCGCAAAGCAAAATCCAAACAAGGAACCCCTCTAATACACCACTACTTAACTTTGTCGATCGAGGAGGTCCGTCAACTTTAAATACGTGATTGGGATAACCTCATACCCTCTTTCAACCAAATGTGTTCTAAACTCCCATCTCTATCCAGGAGTCATACTGCTAAGCGCTCGTATTACACTTAGTCCTTGCATAATCAATAATGAGCTTAAACTCAGTCCTTGATGTTCATATTGTAATCCTAAGGCTACCCAGGTGTTACATTCAATCACCACTACTGGACCTATCCTTAATCCTCAAGCAAACCAATTATAATCCAACAAATGAATCTAGTAACCGAAATTTCTTTAATTTAATTATCATCATTCTAATCAATTTAAATCCCAATCAAATTAATTCAAATCTTATCAAGGGTCTACTGATATTTTCTAAGTCACATAATATCCAATTGATAATCACCAAAGATCCACAAAAGTTTTGGGATAAGAACCAACATTAAAAAGAAACAACATCATGAATTCTCATATTTTAAATACTCAGAAAAATCAGATCCAAAAATTATTCGAATCATCAATCCGACTTTAGATTTGGATTCTACACGAAAAATTGAGTCAGGTATGTGTTTTGAGTTTTTCTCAAATCTCATCCAAATGCACTCGAAAAGGAGATCTAAACATTCCAAATTGGCTCTTCTCATTCCACTCGTTCTTGCCTCTTTTTCCAGAAAATTATCAACATATTATCTTCAAGAACACAAAATGATTTTCATAATTTCTTCCACAGATTGATGAATATTTCTTGGATTACTAACTACCTACAACATGAGTTTAATTCCTATATATTTCATACTTCCGGAAACCCATTACTACTCCATTTTTATCTTCCAAACACGAAAAATCATCTCTTTTCATAATTATTTTAACATGGACAATATACGAACTTAAGTTGCAAATATCAAACACTTGCCTTTAATGAAGATCTGATCCTTTGGGGTTGAATAACATAGGTGGTTCTCCCTTTTTCCGGCCACTTTCGGTAATGGTTGGTGGTGACCTTTGGTCTTTAGTTCTCCTCCTTTCCAAGCAAGCTTTTCTCTTCCCAAGCAACCTTTCACTCTCTCTAAGAAGATGACCTTTCAATTTTATGTAGAAGAGATGAATGAACCCACATTCAACTAATCTCCAAATACTGATAATAAGACAAAACCCGAAATCACTATTCATCCCCGTTGTAAAAATAATCAAAATACCCTTTTGGGTTGTCTTTTCATTTCCAAATGACCCGAGACCCAAATCCAACATCCAAATAGACTTTTCTGACTATTTCAACCCTTCCGGACGTAACGATGCAGTCGAGATGACTATAAGGTCGATAGAAAATAATTTTTCTTTTTAATTTAATAAATTAGTCCCGACACGTCCCATACCGCGTCTGACTAAAAAAATCCAAATTACCGAAATTATATCACACCATCATAATAATGACATCATATTCATATATTACCTAAATATCTTTAAGTAATATTCAGAATCATCCATTTTAATATCCACAATTCGGATAAAACCCAAATGAATTAATTTATAATAAAATCCAATTAATCCATTAATTTAAAATATAACCCATTTTAAAAGTCATAAAAATCATGGGGTATTACAGAGGATTCCAAAGTTTCTTGATAAGTCCGAGAGGTGGTTTTCTTTCTTCCTGCTTTTGATGAGCATATCGTCGATGTAGACTTCCATGGTGTCTTCCATTTGGTCCTTGAACATTTTGGTGACCAGCCGCTGGTAGGTTGCCCCTGCGTTTTTGAGTTCGAAGGGCATGACCTTGTAACAGTACAATCCAATGGTGGTGATGAATGTTGTTTTGTCCTGGTCTGGGGCATGCAAGGGGATCTGATGATACCCTGAGTATGCGTTCAGAAAACTCATTCTCTCGTGAGCTGCTTTGGCGTCCACTAGCTGATCGATTTTTGGAAGAGGGAAGCTGTCTTTAGGGAACTCCTTGTTAAGGTCAGTGAAGTCAATGCAGACTCTCCACTTTCTATTGCTCTTGGGAACTACTATTGGGTTGGATAACCATTGGGGGAATTGGACCTCCCATATGGATCCTGCATCCAGCAGTTTTTCAACCTCTTTCTCCACGTCTTTCGCCTTCTTGGGTACAGTTCGTTATGCCTTCTGCGTGATTGGTTTGAAGGTGGGATCGATGTACAACTGATGACAAACCATGCTAGGATCAATTCCAGGAAGCTCGTATGGTTCCCACGCAAAGACGTCTATATTATTCCTTAGCAGGGTCGTTAATTCCTTATTCTCCTGATCTCTAAGAGAAGTTCCAATCAAGAAGACCCTGCTATTGGTGCTATCTCCATATGCGACTTCCTCCAGGTCCTCGATGACCCGTTCTGAGGGGAGGAGCCTGGTCTTCTCTACTCTGGGCCTTCCGTACTTTAGTTGCTATTTCAAAGGTATCAGACCTTCTTATTCTTTAACTTTCTCGCTGGGCTTGTCAGCCTTCTTTTCTGGTCTTGGGAGGATGGCTGCTATGAAACATCTTCTTTCCATCGCTTGATCACCACGGATCTCCATTACCCCTCTCTCGGTCACATACTTGAGCTTCTGATGGTAGGTCGAGGAGACTGCCTTCATTGCGTGTAGCCAGCCTCTGCCGAGGATAGCCTGGTATGGCGAATGAATGTCGACCACCAGAAACTCGATCATTTTGGAGACATTTCCTGCCCTTACTGGAAGCACGATCTTTCCCAAGGGCATAATCACTTTCCCAGCGAAGCCAACTAAAGGGACAGTAGCTTCCTTTAGGTCGGCGATGCTTAACTTCAATTTTCTGAATATTACTTCGGACGAGCTTCTTTGGTCGACGAGCAACTTGTCGATGTCATAGTTAGCTATTATGAGAGTAATGATCAGAGCATCATGATGTGGGGTTCTCACTCCCACCAGATCTTCCTCTGTAAACACGATATGCTTACTATAGTCGACGTCATCTGTTCGCCGGTGTTTTCCTGATAGCATCTTCGCTGGATCAATTTGAAAAGCTTGCATCACCGCTATAAGATTTTTTACCTCTATTCGAGCTGAATTTCCTTGGATCTATTTCATGTCAGATGCCCCATGAATCACTGTGAATTCATGGTCGACATCTTCTTCGAGTACGTTGTCAGGCCATGCTTCTCTATGTGTAACAACTTTATCTGCCTTTTTTCTATGAATTCATTCAGATGCCCGGACTGGGCCAGCTTTTTGAGGAGGGACTTAACAGGTTTGCATTGCTCAGTCTTATGTCCTCCCTCTTTGTGAAAAGCGCATCTCAGCGCATTGTTCCTCTTCAAGGGATCTCCACCCATCTTCCTGGGCCACTTGATAAAGGGCTCGTCTTTGATTTTTGAGAGAATTTTGTAAATTGGTTCTTTGAAGACGGTGCTGGCCGCCTGAAATGCTTTCGACACATCATTGTTCCCTCCATTCTTGGAGCCATTTTTGCCCCCGTTCTTCACCCCTTTCTTCTGGTTCTCAGTCTTGTCACTGCCTTGGCAGCGAGCTTAGTTTAATTATTTTCCTCTGTGCTGAGACGGGTCACATCTTCCACCTTAGCATATTTCTCGATGCGGGCCATTAGGTCGCCGATGGTCATGGCTTCTTTATTTGTTAGGGATTGGTAGAGAAGGGAAGAGCTGGGTAACCCAATTTTGAAAGAGGCCACTACCACTTGCTCTGAACAGTCCTCGACCTCATTGAATAACTCCCAGTACCTCTTCGCGTTGTAAGAGGGTAGTTTAGATAAGATGGAGGCATAACCCCTTTTAAGTATGGTGATGACAAGGTTAGTTAGAAAAGCACTAGTGATTTAGCCACAAGACACGAAGAGCAGTTTGGAATGTATGGAACCCATCTTATACTCACAAATCTCTCGTGTATAACTCACAATATAATAAAGAACTTCAGAAATAACTTAGCTAGAGGGAGAGAGAAGTAATCACCCTAGATACACCTTGGTAGGCAGGCAAAAACATACTAAAACTCTCAAGGATCTCTGTTATGTATTAAAAGCTTCGTAATAAATGACAAAATGGTGGGTGGCAGAACTCTCTTGTTCTTTAATAAATCTCTCTAGTAAATAAATTTCTCTAGTATACTTTTGAACTCTCAAAAGATCATCCTTTCCTCAGAGGTGGTTGGGGTCTTTAAATAGCCCCCCACACCACCCCCGAGGCAACTCAGTCATTAAAGACTATGAAAGACATCTCTCATACTTTATGTCACGACATTAAATGCCTGATGCACTAGTTGTCTCCTACGTCATAAACATTAAATGCCAAGACATGCCTTTTGCCTAACCACTGTGTGTCAGGGGGTTGTAGTCGCAGAGGTGGCTCACCAACTATCTTACAGCCCCAAATACCACGGTGGTTTACTCAAGTGCATGTCTGACATTGTTTAGAAGGCTAGTAACATCACCCACAGTAGATGTGACATTTAAGTAGAGGGTTGTTTGGTCCATAACTCAATGCCCGATGGAACTCCAAGCTGCTCCGCTTGAGGTTCCACGGTCAGGGTCCTTCGGTGTTTTACCAGGTGTATCTAAGATGGTCAGGACAAGCCCCAACGGTGCCCCACTTCTCAATCCTCCAAACCAAGTCCCTCTAAAGTTCCCACGGTGAGGTTGTTCGATAGAGCATGAAAGCTCTCCCAGGCCCTGCCAAGCCTGGTCTCTCGCGAGTACCGTTCGACCTCACACCCATTCATTATTCTCGTTACAACATTACAGTCATTACAACTCGTAGTCAATATAAACAAAGCTATAATATGGCAAAGTAACAATAAGCTAAAGTACGAGTTGCCACGCCAAGCTGCCACGCTTGAGTTGCCTCACCAAGATGCCACGCTTGAGTTGCCACGCTGATCTTATCCTCAGAACACTGTTGCTAATTGGCGGATTATCCCTAATCTCAGAATTACCTTCAGGCCCCCTCTACATTTGCCCCTTCGTGGAGGGATTTGTTGTGGGAACAAGAAGTGCCTCCACGAAAACTTCTTAATTCGAGGAACCTTCTCTGTCTGGCCTGCTGCTTTTTCCTAATGCTGAGCCTCAACCGTTTCAGCTTGAATATCTGAAATTCTCCCCGATGTAACTGAGTCATAACTAAACAACGTTTGAGCTTCTGTCGAGGGGACATCGTGTCTTTTTTGAACCGTTGGGACACCTTCCTTGTTGGGGGGTTTATTGGATATGTCAAAGAAAATCTTGGCGCCCAAAATTGAATCTTGCTTAGGAAGGTAACGGTGGTTGTTCCGTAGGTGTCATTTCATTAATTGATGGCAGTTCCCCAGGTGTCACTTCATTAAATGACGTAACATTGTCTTTTCCATGTCAGAACACTTCCCGAAGTGCCACGTGTACATTTGAAATGATTGCAGGCGGCCACACACGTGCAATGGTGGGAAACTTAAACGACGAACTTTAAAAATTAAACGGCCAAATCACTTAAAACCATTATTTTTCATGCTTTCCCACTACTTGCTTCAAATTTCCTTCGTTTTTTAGAGAGAGAGAGAAAGAGCTTCCATTGTTGATCGTCTGAAACCTCTATTGTTGTTCGAGCTTGTGCCGTCCTGTTCTTGCTCTCATCTTCTACGCCACCTCGTGTGGTTGTTCTTCCGCCATTGTCGTTCTCAGGCTCCTCTGACTCAAGGTTGTTTTTTGTTTGCTCTAACACTCTGTCATGGCATCTCAAAGTTACCGCACCATCTCTTCAATTAGTGCGCCGCCTGCTACTGCTGTTGCCACCACTACTGGTGCCTCTGCCTTGGACGCTGTCCGTCGTGAACAGTTAAGGTTTTATCGTCGCTCTCCCATTTTTGGCGAAGGTGATTGCTTTGCTGCTGCTTGCAAGACTGTCAATTTTGAATGCAAGTTTGAGACCTTAGTGCTGGGTGACGAGGACGAAGAACCCTCAAAGTGGGGCTTTCTTCCTCCAGAGGGGACTCTCCGGTTTCGTCTGGAGCGAGGGGACTTCCAATGGTCCCAAATTGACTTCGAAGCACCAGGTGGTTCTCCTGCCCATTTTGCTGCTTGGAACTCTCACATGGTGAGTTCCTATGGTGATATTTTGAGTAAGATTGGCCTTCAACGGGCCAAATGGTTTGGTGAGTTTACTCTCTCCAAAAATAATGCTGCTCTCCCCATTCTTGTTTCTCGTTGGAACGTGACGACTCACACATTTATTGCTGCGTGGGGCGAGTTCACGATAACCCTAGAAGATGTCTGCGAGCTTCTGGGGCTCGAAGCAACAGGTCATGAGCCTTATACCGATGAGCCTCTCGACGCCGAAGAGACTGCTGACCGTTTGGCATTGGACCGAATATGCCGAAGTTGCATCGGTTCTTCAAACAAAGCTACCTTCACTCCGCTGATTAACTATTTCTTCAAGGGTTCTAGTGAAGGTAGTTCTTTAATTTCAACGGATGCCCTTGGCCAAGGTACTTCGTTAGAGCTCCCTGCTTACATCCTTGTGATTCTTTCCCGTTTTCTTTTGACGGGAAAACCAAACGATCAGCCCCGAAGGGACCTTATCAACATATCCCTTCGTTTGGCCCGGGGCATCAAACTTCCTTTGGCTGCAATTGCCCTAGGGTCCCTCTACACCTGGCTTGACAGAACATTGTTCGACATGGAACGATCACTTGGCCGTTATAACCTGGCCAATTTTGCTAACAGCGTCCTTCTAACCAGCTTTCTTTACGTGCGCTTTCCTGTTGTGGCGGCCAAGGCCAACCGTCCTCCTTCTGGGGAAACCATTCTGCCCCCACGCTCTTATATTTATCACAAGAGGCAGAGCCGAAAAGAGCTGATCGCCTTAATTGATCGTTTTGAGGACTTTGTTATGAGGCCTTACGGAGAGGACGCCTTTGTTCATACTTGTGATTTCTTTCAGCACGAATCCAGGGTGGTACAGGTGCGGGTAGACATTGAAGATCCTCAGTTAGCCGTGGTGCTTCTCCTTTCTCCGGGGTATCTCCCTTCCTACACCGAGTGGGGATATTCCAGCGAACATTATAACCCCAATCGGTGTAGTCGTCAATTTGGGTTTGATCAGGGGGCTCCTCACTCATTTTTCCAATCCTCAAACCCAAAGGTTAGCTTTAGCGAGGCATGTTCCTTATTTTCCTCCACTGCTGCGTGGGGGATAAGTGAATCCATGGCTGGGAGAGTCACCATTCCCTCCAACAAGAGGCAAGGGAATGTGACCAGTCTATTTGCCACGAAGTTCTGGCCGAGACAACTGGCTAACATTGCTGAATTCATAGATGGCGAGCCTGTGTACCCTCCAGTTCTTTCATTTTCTGCGTTGGAGCTGGGACTCAAAGGCAACTCCGTTCTGGGGATTGAGTTCCCTCTAAGCAAAACCCCTAAGAGGCCTTCCAAAGAGCTACCTCCGTTATGCCCCATGACTCCCACTGCCGTATCCAAAGCGAAAAGTGCTGGGGTATCCAGGAAGACTGCTCCTTCGACTGGAGCTACTGCTGATGAAGGGTCTTCGCAGCCGTCGACCAAGAAGGCCAAGAATGGGGTGGCTTCCACGAAAAAGACAAAGTCCAAATCCCAGACTCCTGTGGCAGCCCTTCCCATAGCCTCCGTTCCTCCTCCCATGTCTCCTGAAAGGGCCGAGAGGTTAAGGAGGGAGGCGCAGGCTGAGGTAGATCGGGTGAATGCAGAGTTTCAACGGCGCACTATCGTCGTTCCTCCCTCGGTTGCCTTCCCCACGATCGTCGTCGATCCCACTGAGCCAGCTGCAAGGAGGAGAAAAATTTCGAAGGTTCCTCAAGCCACTGGCAGTGACGTGACAAGGCTGAGGAGGAAGACTTTAGGCACCAAGTCCCAGCGGAAGAAAGCTTCCCCGGTGCAAGCTTCTCATCCTTCTTCCCAATCTGAGGTATGTACACTTATCTTGTTCTCTTTTCTTCTTTGGTTAGAGCAAGCCGGATTTGCTTATATATATTGTTCTTAACTACTTTGGTGCAGGGACTTAAAGAAACGGGGCCTCGTTCTCCTAGCCCCCCAAGTCCCCCCATTAGCCGTTTCGTGGGCGGTCGCTGTGGGGCCATCTCGTCCGATACGACCCCACCCCGTTCGCCAATGACCGGGCTTACTTACGCCCGTCGTTCAATCTCACGACGGGCGAGGGAGGCAGTTGGGGAGGGTGAGGTTATAGAGCCCATGGATGTCTCTTCACCACCAGAGACAACACAATCTGAGATGCCTACTCCAGTCCCCTCTGGCTCACTGGCTTCCTCTGAGGCTGTTCTCCCCATCGTTCTGGTTGCTGCAGGTGATCCTGAGGTAATTATTTCATATTTAAATTTGTCTGATCTGGCATTCCTTCTCTTTCACCCCGTTCTGTGGGCTGAATTTAGGATGTTGGTTGCCCTAGGTCGAAGTATCCTCGCTGCTAGCAAACATTCTTCGTCCAACGGTGCTGGCGAGGTCTCTGACCACAGTGCCCCTTTTCAATGTTCTGACTGAGGTAAGTTATTCTTGGATACATTTCGCCCTTTTTTCTGTATTTGTTCCTCTTTACTAACATTGGCTTTTATATTGCAGCTTTCTCCTGATCTTTCACCACCCTCATCTATTCCCGATGAACCCCTTGCTCTTGCTTTGGTACCTTATGTGGGCGAGGGAACTATGCTGATGGTTGAGGTTTCTGGGGCCAGAGACCCCGTTGAGGCTGATGAGGTAACAAGTCCCCTCCCAACGATTCCTGCCACTTTAACCTTCGTGATGACTCCCACTCCTGCCCCTGTTATGATTCAGGTACTCTCTTAATTCTCTGCATAAATTCCTTCTTATAATAGTGACTTAACAACGAAAATGTTTGTTAAGATTTTTATATAATCTCCACCTTATAACGGTGACTTATCAATGAAAACACTTGTTAAGATTTTTTATATAATCTCCACCTTATAACGGTGACTTAACAACGAAAACGTTTGTTAAGATTTTTATATAATCTCCACCTAATAACGGTGACTTAACAACGAAAACGTTTGTTAAGATTTTTATATAATCTCCACCTTATAACGGTGACTTAACAATGAAAACAATTGTTAAGATTTTTATATAATCTCCACCTTACAACGGTGACTTAACAATGAAAACACTTGTTAAGATTTTTTATATAATCTCCACCTTATAACGGTGACTTAACAACGAAAACGTTTGTTAAGATTTTTATATAATCTCCACCTTATAACGGTGACTTAACAATGAAAAACACTTGTTAAGATTTTTATATAATCTCCACCTTATAACGGTGACTTAACAACGAAAACGTTTGTTAAGATTTTTATATAATCTCCACCTTATAACGGTGACTTAACAATGAAAACACTTGTTAAGATTTTTATATAATCTCCACCTTATAACGGTGACTTAACAATGAAAACACTTGTTAAGATTTTTATATAATCTCCACCTTATAACGGTGACTTAACAACGAAAACGTTTGTTAAGATTTTTATATAATCTCCACCTTATAACGGTGACTTAACAATGAAAACACTATAATCTCACTGTTTCTTATATCTCTTCTCAGGTTGCTCAGGAGGATTCCTCACCAGCTCTTTCACTTATGGGCACACCACGTCAGGAACCTGCTGTTTCGGAAGAATCTGACCAGGCTGACCAAGGTTCCACGACTGGTGTTGAGGCCGAAAGTGAATCTGGGTGCGAATTGCCTCTCCCTGACTTAACTCCTCCTGCCTTTTGCCTAATGGTGCTTCACAATTCTCCCCAAATGCCTGTGAGCCATCGCTTGGTGATTGAGCAGTTGGTGAACCATCACCCCGAGACCTTCATCGTGGACTGCCTACGGTCCAATATTCCCGTGATGAGTTATCGACTGCAAGGCATGGCGATCGTTGTTGCTGAGATTGCCAATACTCCCACTTCCAGTGTTACCCAAGCCCTCATTAATCAGTTTCTGGGTTTTCTGAAGGAATTGGGCCGTGACGGTTTCCGTTTCGACTGGCTTATAGCGTATTTGAAAACTTTGAAGAGTCAGCAGCTGATCGGCCAGAGGGAACTGTTGAGGAAGCACCAGGAGGACCAACGGGCTGAGGAAGTTAAGTTAGCTGAGCTGGCACCTCTTTTGGAATCAGCGGATGAAGAAATAAAGAATGCCGAAGAGGCTCTGCGTTTGGCCAAACTGAAACGGGAGAGACTTCTTATTGAACGCGCACAGGTGCAAATCAGGCTAGAGGTTGCTGTCAACGCTCAAAGCTCCTTTGCGTCAGCTTCTTCGGGCCATCCTGGGGATTTTTTCTCTTCCCCGGACCTATGGTTCCTTTTAGGGTAGCAAACTCTTGTATATATTTTCCTTCTTCGTCCATTTATGTAATTCTTGGGCAATAGTTCCCAATTTTTTGTAATGCTCTCCTATTTATTGAATGAAAGAATGTGTATTTTCCCATTTTATCTTTGAGTTATGACTGCTTTCATATCGGTGTCTATACTTCACGTCATCAATAAAACTTGTATATTCATAATCAAAGACTAGATACATCGATGGTACAAACTTAATTGTTTACACATGATAGACTTTCAACCATTTATTATTAATTTTGAATGGCTTGTCTTCCTCCAACTTAGAAATTAAGCAATAACCTGAATCATGAGCCTCCTTCACGGCGAAAGGTCCCTCCCAATTGGCTGCGAATTTTGGCAGAGGAAGTCCCCTAATGTGTTTCACCGCTGCTTTCAAAACGAGATCTCCCTCTACGAACCTCCTTGGTCTTACCAAGTTGTCATATGCCCTAGAGAGCTACCTTGTATACATTTGAAAATGTTGTATTGCGTTGTCCCTGTGTTCATCCAATGCCTCCAGCTGCACATGCCTATTCTGAGGGAGCATGCTACTTCGCAAGGCGTATCGAGCAGAGGGAACCTCCAACTCCACTGGAAAGATTGCCTCAGCCCCGTAGACAAGGGAGAACGGAGTGTACCCTGTGGGCTTCCTCTTTGTCGTTCGATAGGCCCACAACGCTGCTGGTATCTTGTCATCCCACGATCCTGGAAAGTCCTCCATTGTTTTAGCCAGGATATTAACCAGAGTTTTGTTAGTTGCCTCGGCCTGATCATTCCCCTTCGGGTATGCCACCGTTGAAGTGTGATGAACGATGGAATACTTGTCTGTAAGCATCGTTACTTCTGAGTTGACAAAGGGAGTCCCATTATCTGAGAGAATAACCTTTGGGATCCCAAAACGGCAAATGATATACTCTCTGATGAAGTTACTCACTACCCCAGCCGTTGCCCTTCTGAGTGGTATTGCTTCAGCCCATTTTGTAAAGCACTCTGTTGCTACCAGTATCCATATCTTGCCCCTTGACGAAAGGGTATATCGCCCCCACAAGGTCGAACACCCAAGTGTGGAAAGGATAAGGCGTTGCCAGAGAATGTAAGTCCACCGATGGGGCATGGATCATATTTCCATGAAGTTGGCAAGCTTTGCATTTTTGAACAAATTCGGCAGAGTCTTTCTCCATCGTTGGCCAATAATATCCCAACGTCATCAGCTGATCATATAACTTGGCCCCTCCTATGTGAGCTGGGTCATGGGCTTGTTTGAGGACCTCAATTGCCTCTTCTTTCGTGATGCAACGCAATGGCTTGTTGAAGTACCCCCTTCGATAAAGCTGCCCCTCTTGGATATAGAACCTTGGGGCCCTTCGCTTCAGTCCCATCGCATCCACTTTCTCCGTTGGGACAGTTCCATCTTGAATAAAGTCGATATAGGGCTGCCTCCAGTCTGTTTGGGCTTCTATGAAATGGCACTCAGCTGCTTCGAAAAATAGCTGACACTTATCACAATTCCGTTGTAGTTCTGCCGCATCCTATTTCATTCTAGGCCAAAAATATCCCCCTCTTTGAATTCTTCTATAGAGAGGTATCTCAGTTGTTTCGCAATGCTCCTCATGTGTTCTCTTCAACCTCCGCTCTGCTTCCTCTGGCCCAATGCATCTTGATAACCATCCCCCTGCATTTCTGTAGTAAAGATTTCCCTGGTTTGTAAAGTATTGGTCTAACTCTCTTAGTCCCATAACTCCTTCCCCGAATTCCAGTTGCTTCCTGATCTCTCCTCTCCAATCCGCGTCTCCCTCCATCGGTAGTATTGACTGTACCACCGAAGGAGCTGTCCTTCGTTGGATCGTAACGATAGTCGTATCGCTCCTCATGACCATCTTTTGAGCAATAGTGGCATAAGCGTCTGGATGACGGTTCATCGTTCTGGGATGTCTTCTAATTTTGGTCCGGTGGAACTGGCTGAGGAGCCTTTGAATGATCGTTCTGTACGGTGCCAAACTCATGTGCTTCAACGCATATTCTCCGTTAACTTGCTGAATTACTAAGTTCGAGTCACCCTTGATGCAGAGAGAACGAATTCCCCTTCGAAGAGCCTCCAGCAACCCTAGCACTAACGCTTCGTATTCTGCTTCGTTATTGGAGCAAGGGAAATCTAGTTTGTAGGAAAGGCAAATCTCCTTCGTTCCTTTTGATAGGATGACCCCTGCCCCTCCTTTTTTCTCTGCCGAAGACCCATCAAACTGCATCGTCCATTCCTCATCGGTTGCATCCAGATAGTTGGCTTGCAAGTCGTCTCCCGCAATGTCTTCTTTAGGTGGTTCAAATGTTCTAGATGGAAAGATTGCCAACAGATCGACATACGCCTGGCTCTTGATGGCACGAGGAATCACACACTTTAAATCATATTTGGAGAGAATAAGGAACCACATAGCTGCCCTGCCAATCAAGATAGTTCTAGCCAACAAATACTTAATAGGATCACATCAAGTTACAATATGAATTGTAAAAGACAGCATATAATGTCTAAGTTTTTGTGCTACGAAGACTAAGGCCAAACAATGCCTTTCTAGGCTGCTATATCTAATCTCTGGCCCATGTATGATCCTGCTGAGGTAATACACCGGCCGTTCTTGCCCGTCAATCTCTTGTGCCAGTAAGGCTCCAACGGACCTTGTAGTTGAGGTAAGGTACAGCTGCAACGGTACTCCTGCCTGCGGAGGAACCATAATTTGTGGTGAAACGAGCAGCTTCTTCAACTCATCGAGAGACGCCTGGTGGTCCTTTTCCCATCTGAACTTTGTGTTTTTTCGCAGCAATTGCATCAACGGGTGTGTTACCTCGGCCAATCCTGGTACAAATCTTCTGAGGTAGGAGACTTTTCCGAGGAAGCTTTTTAGCTCCTTCGCCGTTCTTGGGCACGGCATTTCTAAGATCGCGCGTTGTTTATCCTGGTCCATCTGCACCCCTTGTCGATCAACCACAAATCCTAGAAACTTCCCGCATGTTACTCCAAAGACGCACTTCAATGGGTTCATCCTTAATTTATACTTCCTACATCGAGTAAACACCTTCTTTAAGTCGTTTAGGTGGGACTCCTCCTTCTTCGATTTGATGACCAAATCGTCCACATAGAATTTTACAAATTTGTGGAAGAAATCGTGAAAAATGGCCATCATTGTTCTTTGATAAGTAGCTCCCGCGTTCTTAAGTCCAAACGACATTACTTTGTACATGAAATTGCCCAACGGGGTTCTGAATGCCGTTTTCTCTGCGTCCGCGGGGTCCATCTTGATTTGGTTGTACCCTACGTACCCATCCATGAAACTATACATCTCGTGCCCAGCAGTGGCATCTATCAGGCTATCAATGGAGGGTAGAGGGAACTCATCTTTAGGGCAAGCCCTATTCAGATCTCTAAAATCCATACAGATCCTTATTTGGCTCTTGTCCTTCTTCCCTACTGGCACAATGCTAGATAGCCATAGGGGATGCTGTATTGGTTTGATGAATCCTGCTGCTAACAAACGCTGAACCTCTTCCTTAATCTTCAAGTCCAACTCAGGTTTATAAGTCCTTGTTGCCTGTTTCACCGGGATGGCTGAAGGTATCACGTTTAGCTTGTGGCAGCTCACTTCCTCATCCAGCCCTTCCATTTCGGTATACTTCCATGCAAAGACATCTATGAACTCCCGGATTAGCCCAACCAGGGCTTCTCTCTTCTCCTTAGCGAGATCCTTCGCGATGAAGATGGGCCTTGGGTCTTCCCCTTCTCCTGCTAAGTTCAACTGCTCCAACTCTTGTGCCTGGGGCCTTGGTTGATTTGCCATGTAGTCTGGTTCTTCGGCGACCTCCTCCACGAACTCCTGTATGTTGGAGTTTTCTATCACCATACACTGTCCCTGCTGATCCACCAAGAAACACTCATATAACGGGTCAGCCCCATCCTCGGTCTCTTCGGCTGCCCGCTCACATCGTTATAAACGGTATACCACCTTCCCCTCCTCAGTGACCACCTTCTTGCATTGCCTGTTGGTAGCTGTTGCCACGGCCTTCCTCTTCTTTTCTCTCGAAGCCTCAGCGATCTTTCCCCCTGAAAAGCAACTCAGCACGCTTTGCCGCTGGGCCTCATGCTCCATAGGATCCACTCCAATCCTTACTTTGTTTTTGAGCTGCCTTGTGGTACTTTGAGGTCGAGGGATCACCTGATGGGTTTCTTCGGTCCTTACCCCTTCGTTACTCGTGGCTTCTTTACTATGCTCGTTCAGAGGCCCCATTCTATCTTTGATCGAGGGAACCCATGCCCCCTCCATTCTTCTCGTTAGGACTCGAGCGTCCTCTTCCAAGTCCGTATAAAAGGCCGCATCTACAAAGTGAGCCTCCTCGATAGCAAAAGGCCTTTTTGTAGCCCTAATGGTCACTTCTGTTCCTTTGACATTCGCCTTGGCGCATTGATGATATGTTGAAGGAACTAAACCTTGATTGTGCATCCACACTCTTCCTATTAGTAGATGATAGGAAGTTGCACTTTCTATTACATGGAACTTGATGTGGGAACTCAGATTTCCCATTACAATTCCCACATTCACATACCCAATGGATTTGGAAGATTGGTTGTCATACCCTGAAATTACCAGAGGCATGGGGACCAACCTTTCTTCTGGGATATCAGTTGCGTGGAAGGAGTTGATTGGCATAATGTTGATGGAAGCGCCCCCATCCATAAGCGTTCTTGCAAAACTAACCCCATTGATACTGGCCGTCACATACAAGGGACTGTTATGAGGGAACCTTACAGCTCTATCTGCATCGCTGAAGGTCACCTCTGATAGGAACTTTTTCACCAGCCTCGCCATGGGTCCCCTCCATTTCAACGAGGGAACCGCGTCCTTCCTCGCGATGCCTAGGATCGCCTGAGTTATTTCCAGTCTGCTCTCCTTTGGTATCCCCACTTGATCGAAGAACCAAGCGAATTTTTGGGATTTTGAAACTGCGCTGTACTCAACAACTGCCTCTATTTCCTCGCCCTCAACGTTGTATACGTCTTCCACGTCTTTAGCGCTTGCTTCATCGTAGGCTAAAACTACGTTAGCCATTCCTGTGGTGCAACGTTCCAGAGTTTCTTCGAATTCCCTTTGCCTCATTGTTGACCTTCCTTCTCCTCTTTCCGCCTCATCGTCGTAGGCCGTCACCAAGTTGGCCCCATGTGCTGGAAGCGGGTTGTTGTTAACGTTTTGTGGGGGGATCTGCAGCGTCCCTGCCTTCATATACTTGTCAATGATTCTTCTTAGTGTGAAGCAGCTCTCTATCGGTTGCTGAATCTTTCGATGAACCTGACATTATCTAGGATCCGCCTTCGTTGCATCATCGGGTTCATCCGAAGGAACACCTTTTGGCAGGTAGACCATTCCACCTTGGACCATGGCGTTATAACAACTCACCGCCTCTTCTATCGTGCATGGTAACGGTGGTGGGTCTTCTCTATCCCTTCCGAACTTCCTTTTGTTGTCCTTCTTCGCCGCCCTACCCCCATCTGCTCCTTCGGTGTATCCCACCCGTGGGGGTTGCGCCCTTCCTCCCCCAGGTTGTATCGGCTGTCTGAATATCATAGGCACCACCACCGGGTTTGGTCGTACGACCAATGAGATGTTCCTTGCAGATTTTAAGAACGCCGAAAAAGTTCCCTCACGCGTCTCATTGATAAGATGACAGATGTACTCCGGGAGTAGTCCTTCGGCACAAATTTGTAATAGTTTGGATTCCTTGGCCTCCTCTCTCACGTCCAGAGACCTTTCCCTGAACCTCCGAACGTACGCCACCACGTCTTCTCCAGGTCGTTGCTTCTCTCTCCCTAGTTGGGTCAGAGTGAATTCATCCTCTGCTAGAAAGAACTTTTGGACAAACAGCACATGCATCTCTTCCCACGTGGAAACACTTTTAGGGGCCAAATGATAATACCACGTGTATGCTTTATCGGTTAGGGATTTGGAAAACTCCCTCACCTGAGTTTCTTGTTGTTGCAATGCGCCCCTAGGTGCTCAATAAAACGTTTAATGTGCTCTTTCGGATTCCCACCCTTCCCTGTGTATTTTTCAAAGATGGGGGGAATATAATCCCTCGGGTAAGGCTCATCGTTGTATTCCTGAGGATAAGGTGTCCTAAAGTCATCATAGACTGAAGCTACCTCGCCTATAGACTGTGAGGAAGTCTGCACAAACTTTAACATCTCCTTTTGCATTTCTCTCCTCATTTCCTCCATGGGCGATGGGGAAACAACCAAAGGGGGTGTTGGCTGAATGACCGTAACAGTTGGAGCCATCGTTACGGCTGGCGCCGTTGATACTCCAGAGATTCCCATTGCCGGATTCACGACGGAGGGTATGCTTGCCGGGGCTGCTCCCGTTGTACCTGCGCCCGGTGGAACCGTTGGGGCTGCCCCTGGTGTTACGAAGGAATTGGCCTCAAGTCCTCCCAGCACCGTTGAAGCTGCAGGAGTTTGCAAAAACTCATAGAACTTGCTCATGAGGAGGGTCATCTGGGCAGGTCGCAGCCCAGCGCTCGTGGAAGCCTGCATCACTCCTTGAGCGCTCGTTGTTGTCTGAACTGGGGGCACTTCTATTCGAGGAGCTCCGCTCCTTAAAGCCTCCAATTCTACCGCTGCTTGCTCTTCACTGTGTTGGATATCATCAAAGTTGAGCCTTTGATTAACGTTATCTTGCACCATACTCCTTCCTTAGAAGAATGCCTCCCCAGCAGAGTCGCCAAATGTAAGAGGGTAGTTTAGATAAGATGGAGGCATAACCCCTTTTAAGTATGGTGATGACAAGGTTAGTTAGAAAAGCACTAGTGATTTAGCCACAAGACACGAAGAGCAGTTTGGAATGTATGGAACCCATCTTATACTCACAAATCTCTCGTGTATAACTCACAATATAATAAAGAACTTCAGAAATAACTTAGCTAGAGGGAGAGAGAAGTAAGCACCCTAGATACACCTTGGTAGGCATGCAAAAACATACTAAAAATCTCAAGGATCTCTGTTATGTATTAAAAGCTTCGTAATAAATGACAAAATGGTGGGTGGCAGAACTCTCTGGTTCTTTAATAAATCTCTCTAGTAAATAAATTTCTCTAGTATACTTTTGAACTCTCAAAAGATCATCCTTTCCTCAGAGGTGGTTGGGGTCTTTAAATAGCCCCCCACACCACCCCCGAGGCAACTCAGTCATTAAAGACTATGAAAGACATCTCTCATACTTTATGTCACGACATTAAATGACTGATGCACTAGTTGTCTCCTACGTCATAAACATTAAATGCCAAGACATGCCTTTTGCCTAACCACTGTGTGTCAGGGGGTTGTAGTCGCAGAGGTGGCTCACCAACTATCTTACAGCCCCAAATACCACGGTGGTTTACTCAAGTGCATGTCTGACATTGTTTAGAAGGCTAGTGACATCACCCATAGTAGATGTGACATTTAAGTAGAGGGTTGTTTGGTCCATAACTCAATGCCCGATGGAACTCCAAGCTGCTCCGCTTGAGGTTCCACGGTCAGGGTCCTTCGGTGTTTTACCAGGTGTATCTAAGATGGTCAGGACAAGCCCCAACGGTGCCCCACTTCTCAATCCTCCAAACCAAGTCCCTCTAAAGTTCCCACGGTGAGGTTGTTAGATAGAGCATGAAAGCTCTCCCAGGCCCTGCCAAACCTGGTCTCTCGCGAGTACCGTTCGACCTCACACCCATTCATTATTCTCGTTACAACATTACAGTCATTACAACTCGTAGTCAATATAAACAAAGCTATAATATGGTAAAGTAACAATAAGCTAAAGTACGAGTTGTCACGCCAAGCTGCCACGCTTGAGTTGCCTCACCAAGATGCCATGCTTGAGTTGCCACGCTGATCTTATCCTCAGAACACTGTTGCTAATTGGCGGATTATCCCTAATCCCAGGATTACCTTCAGGCCCCCTCTACATGCGTAGTCTCGGAGGGTCTCTTGAGGCGTCTTTTTCATTGTTAGCAAATCATCCATCCTTTTGGGATGGGAGCTACTAGTAATGAATCGGGCCATAAAGAGCTCGGCCAAGGACTTGAAGCTCCTGATGGACCGGTGGGGGAACCTTTTGAACCATTTCTGCACCACTTTATGTAGGTTCGAGGGAAAACTTTGGCACATTAGTGCGTCTCGATGGTTCCAGAGGGTCATGGCCTACCGTTACTACCTGACATGATCAATGGGATCAGTCTTACCATCATAAATTTTGAACCTTGGAATAGCAAACTTTTTGGGGGCTTCCTCTTCTTCTATTTCCCTCGAGAAAGGTGATTTCATCTGAGTTTTGAAAGCTCACCTAGCGAGTTCTCGGGTCGATCTGGTATCGTGATGTGCAGGGTGTTGGTCCATCTCCCTTCGGACCAGACTTTGTATGTTTTCGTTGCTGCGATCTGGCTCCTGTGATTGCGAGTTAGTCGCAGTTTCTCGAGCAGGTCATCCTCTGACTCGTTTCCCTCATCGTTCTGGGATCCGCGCCTGGGGCTCCTTCCTCAGCTGCGAGACTTGCTCGCCTGAGGGCTAGGAGTGAGGTATGGACATTTCCTGGTATCACGATAGATTTCTCTCTCCATTCTTTATAATCTTCTTTTGAGGCATGCATTCTCAGCTTCGTGCTTACGAGAAGACTCCCTCTGCTCGTGGAGCCTCGCCTCATATGCACCAATCAGCCTGGATATCTATGTGGACCTCGCTGGTCCTTAGTTTTCCTCTGAGGCTGGCCTTTCTAAGCAAGCCCTCTGATCTGAACGCCAAACTTCAGATCTAATCCTACGTGGAGCAGGTGGTTCTTGGATATCTCCTGCATGGGGAGCATTACTACTGTGACCAGACATTTCGAACTCTTTTCTTGGTGTGGGCTTTCTCAGGAAAGATAAACGCTTCCCACAGACGGCACCAATTGTGGTGACAGTTATTATTCAACACAAAGAGATAAGAGAAGAACAATCACCAAGCAGAATAAGGAATACAAAATGGCAATCACATAACAAGAGATGTACGTGGTTAGGCAAAAATGCCTACGTCCATGGTGGTGCAGCCAGTATTATTTCTATATACTCCAGAGAGCGATTATAGAGAATATAGTGCATGTCCTATGCCCCGGACCTAGGGTTTATTATATACATATCCATTTTTAGGGAGTGGGGGTGTTGGACTCTCCCACATTTTCCATCTTCTCCTAGAACCCCTCTTAACAAGATCATGGGATAAGACTAAATCATAACCGATTGAGATATGGAGGGTCTGGACTTTGGGCCGCTATAATTGGGCTACTCGTCTAGGCCCATCATTCTAATTTTGGGTATCCACAATATATATATATTACATGGAGAGTTTGTTTGACACCAAGTTTTCTCTTCACCAATAAGAAGAGAAGTTTGGATTTATTCTCTACCCACAAAGGAGAAGAACTTGTGTTTGTTGTGGCTTTCTCATATGGTGGAAGACACCATATGTGGTTGACGGTTGTTGTGCTTCTATTGGTGGTCTCCAAGAATGCCATGGATATCGTGGTTATCGATTAGATGGAGGTATTTGTAAGAAGAATCATCGGGGCTTGAAGGGAGTCAAGTCGAGTGTTGTAAGTCATTTGTCTTGTAATTGTAAAACCATATCTAGTGGATTTGTGGTCAAGGGTCGTTCGAGGTTTTTGCCATTTGGATTTTCCTCGCACATCACCGTGTTCTGAGATTGTTTCTTTTATCTTGTTTAACTCACCTAGAATGCATGCTTAGGTTAAAAAGATAAAATTTGGTTTAAGTTGCAATCTTGCTTAATATGGTGCGAAAATATGTTTGAGTAAGTTTAGTTGAATTTAATTCAAGTTAACGTATTTAATGTGTTAAAATTGATGTTTAACATGTTTGGCCCATATTGAAAAGTGAATTAATTATTGTTAGGCAAATCTTAGAATTTGTGGTTAAAGACAAATTCAACATTTTTTTTAAGTTTAATTTTAATTTTGGTTAAATTAAAATTTGGAATTTTATTGTTAAAATTTGAAAATAATTTTTAGTTTGGAATTTAATTGAACCATATCATAATTTAGTTGGACCATCATCCCATATTTGGAGTTTTCAATTCAAAAAGGGCATATTCACCCCGTCTAGCTTCTCTTAGATTGGTATCAGAGCTAGAAGCGCTAAGTTATTGCGTTTAGGTCCTTTTTGTGTTTAGCTTAAAATGGAATTTTCCCCGTTTTTAAAATTTCCAGTTTTTGATGGTTTTAATTACGCGTGTTGGAAAGCGCGTATGAGATCAGCACTAAAGTCCATAGATAAGAGGGTTTGGCTGTATGTCGTTACTGGGTGGTCCCCACCTACATGTATATAAAAAAATGAACGTCTCCCCAAACCCGTAGAGAGATGGAGTGATAATGAACTTAAACTAGCCAATTTTAATTCCCTAGGCTTGAATGCTTTATTTAGTACAATCACATCGGATGAATTCCGACGTATCATGATGTGTGAAACCACTAAAGAAGCTTGGGATATTTTACAACTCACCACGAGGGAACTAGTGTCGTAAAACTGTCAAAGCTCCAAAAGCCCACCACTCAATTAGAGACCATTAAAATGCTTGAAAATGAAACTTTTGATGAATTTTATGCTAGACTATTAGATATTGTTAATTCATCATTTAATTTGGGAGAAAAAAATACCCGAGGACCGAGTAGTAAAGAAAATTTTAAGGTCCCTACCCGATAGATTCATTTCAAAAGTTACCGTGTTGAATTCTTTACCCACTTTAGCCTCTACGAAACTAGAAGAGCTCATAAGTGATTTAAAAACCTATGAACTTCACACGTTTTCCTCTAATACTGAAAAGAAGAAAGACAAGGACATCGCTTTGAAAGCCTGAAGGAGGAAAAAAAAGTTTCAGATGATGGGAGTGATTTTGACTCGGAAGATATGGTAATGTTTGCTAAGAAATTTAGAAAATTTCTTAAGACTAATAAAGAGAGTCTAAAAAATTAATATAAGAAATTTGATAAATCCATGCATAACAAGCCATAGAAGATCCTTAAAAATCATAATGAAGATCTTAATAGGGACGAGTCAAATCGTTGCTTTAGTTGTGAAGGGTATGGCCGTAGGGCTTTTGAATGTCCCACTAAACTAAGGATAGAGGGGAAGTTACTAATTTCATACAATTCCACCCTTAGTGATAGTGATAAGGAAGAGGGGCTTGATTCACCCATTGAGCGCAACTTTACCGCGTTCATGGCAAGTCATGTGAGCACCGATAATGAATCTTCTCATGAAGATATACATTTACATGACTCTTCCGAGTCCATTGTTTTTGAATCCCAAAAATTTATTTATTGTGAGAGTGGAGATGAAATAGAGAGTGAAAATGAAGAAGAGGTTGATGAGAGTGAACTTCAAGTAGAATTTCAAGAATTATATGCCAAATCAATTAAATTAAAAAGGGCAAACTTGAAGTTAGAAGCTAGATTGAGAGATCATGCCATGGTCATTCATGGGAGTGCTTTAGTGGAAGACCTTAGGACGCGTGAGAGAGATCTTCGAGAGAATCTTGGATATGTTGAAGGCGAGAGAGATAGCCTTAGAGGTTTGATGGAAATAATGAACAAACACATCCTCATGATTGAATAGAGAAAGTTTTTTTTAGAGTCTAGGATCTTAGAATTAGAAAAAAATTGAGAGACTCTAGTAGTCAAATTTGATTTGGAATGTAGGTACGCTAAATTAGATAAAATATTAGGAACCGTCCAAGTCAAAAATGACACTTGTGGTTTAGGCTTCGAGTCTTATAATGCTTCCACTAATAATTCCAAAATCACTATTTTGAGAGAATCACCTAGGAACATTTCCAAAGGTCAATCCTTAAGTACTACTTTTCGCCGGGTTTTTACTTACTCACATTGTGGTCGAAAAGGTCATCTTAGGAAATTTTGTTTGGATCTAAAAAAGGATCCTAGGAAATCCAAGAGTAAGGTCACCAAGGTAGCCAAGGTCACCCAATCCCAAAATTGTCACTCTTCACTTGTTTGGGTTATGAGATACGACTTGGTAACTTTACAAGATAGGGTTTACGATTCTCATTTTCTATCACGTGAAACCTCCCATGCTAAATCAAAAGGTTAAATGTGTTAGCTTTGTTTAAATACTCTAGCATTTTTTTTCTTCACGATATATTTATGTTAGTTGTACATATGTTTATCATTTTCTAGTCTATGATCCATGATTAATCAAATTCTAGAATTATGATTTGTGTATATATTTAGTATTTATTTTTATTTGTTGGGTCATATTGAGAAAAATATAAAAAGATTTTCTTTGTTTTGTTTTGGGTTTTATTTTTTTTGTTTGGTTAAAAAAAAATCAAAAACTTAAAAAGATTTTTTTGTGTGTATATTTTAGTTTGACAGACTTTATGTGGCATATAATTGTATTTGAATCCTTTCCCTTTCCGCTTATGTGTGGCTAGAAATTTTGGTTAAGATTTTCTATCCTTAAAATGTTACATGTCATGCTTGCATGGAGTAGTTGGATTTTGTGTTTCTTAATGGATTCTATTTTTATATGCCTCGTTTCACACATGCACGAGTTCATTTGAAATTTAAACTTCACATGTATATTTGAGCTAAGTGAGATGTTCTCCTATCAATTTAACCATCTACATGTTGCTATGACTATGAAAGATTTGTTCATGTAATAACCGTTTTTCAGATGTAAAAATTAAAAAAATATATTTATCCGGTGTAGTTGTTTATCAATGGAATTGGGTCACGAAAGACAAAATTACTTTTCCTGAAATGCCACCATTCATTATTTGGCCTTAAAAAATATGGCACTATAAAAGAAAAATTAGCCAAGTCTTGTTTAGTTTAGTTGATACGTTCAAAAGAAATACAAAAAGAAAATTATGAAGAGTTTGGATGGATGTATCAATGGGCTGACACAATGACATTTTGAATCCTAGTTATGGTTTTATTGTCATGACTCTATTGGTTTGTAGAATTATCAAAATTCTAGGCTTGTGTGCATTGTGTATGCTTGTTCATTGAGTTCAATTTATTTTGTCACATGAAGCTATATCTAAATGTGATAAACTTTTGCAATCAAATGAGAACTCCACGAACATGTTTTAGATGATTGGGTCGATATTTCTTTAGTCTCTAGTTCACACCCATTCACTTATGTTTACCTAATGTAGTTGGACACATTTTTGTCGTACGAGTGTGAAAAGCTTAATGTATTTTGTGTTGTTTGTGGTATTTATACCTATGTATTGTAACACCCCATAATTCTACGTATTTATGATTTAATTAATTCGAAAATTAATTGGAAAAAATACGTTTTTGTTAAATTACACACGTGACATAATTTAAAATGATTAAATAATAAAAGTGATTATTAAATATTATTGAGATATAAAGACTGATTAATATTATAGTATAATATTTACTATGTGCGTGACTAGTAAATAATGGTGAATTTTTTATATACAACATAGTGAGTGATATGTGCATATTTTATTTCATCTCAATCGAGAGTCATGTGTATACAAGAATTTAGGTTGAGATAGGAATTATATTTTTTTGTGACTCGTATCATGATTTTTAGGTCACGGATGATCCCGAATGGGTCGAAATATTCAGAACAGTATACCCCGGGGTATAGTTCAAGTCCCGGGTCAATTTTAGACCAAACGAGTTCCTATTGAGGGTAATTTGGTCATTTTAAAAATACGGGTTAAAGGACCTATGGAAATCAGACCTTATATATGATGATTATAATTGGGGGTTAGGGTTCATAACTCACAAAACATAGAGAGGCTATTTGAGAAAATGGGGGAAACTAATTCCAAAGCTTAAGAAGGGATTCTTGAAGAATTGGACTTGAATCTTGCACCCAAATCATCCAAGGAAGAAGCATAGAGGGAGAAGAACATAAATCCTCCATCAACAATACAAAATCAGACCCTACAAACTATTAATCAAGTGTTTATTGCAAATCAAATTAATGTTATAATACCCACGTGTAGGGATTTTATGATTTGATTGACTCTATTAAAAAATATTTTATGAAAAGTATCAATGAATTACATGTTTGGATAGGATTTCATTTATTTTATTATTACATCTGTAGAGGATTAAAAATCAGATGGGATATGATTATTTCTACGAATTAAAATATGAGTTTGTGATAGTCAAAAAGGAAGAACATGAAAACCTAAGGTTGAAGATGATATTTAGATTTTGATGATTCTTGGGTTGATTCTCTAAAATTTGATAATGTTTTTAAATTAGAAATAGTCTCTATACATATAAATAATATACTTGGTTAGAATGGTAGTGATGATATGATGTGAATACATCTATAAGATAAATAATTTAGGATAATTGGAGTCGATGATTAGACCGGGCCAATTATCCTTATAGTATATATTGTGTGTGAAATATATACCTTATGATTTTCTACTTATGTGCGATAGTAGACTTGTAGATAATATATATAGAGATGTACATCTAAACGGTAAATTAAGTAGTGAAACTTAATTGTGGAGGTTAAATGATGACAGGATAATTGGGGTTGATGATTATTCGGACTAATGATCCTTATAGTTTGTGATGTGAGTGAAATATATACCGTATAAATAATCTTCTTGTGTGGGATAGTAGATAGTTAGATGACATGTATACATCTAAAAGTAAGTTGAGTAGAGAAACTTAATTGTAAAATTTTAATGTTAGATAATGGATATGTAAAGGATAAAATGAAGTGGTGAGACTTAATCATAGATATGGAAAGATAACATGTGAAGAATGTTACTATTGTGTCAATTAACAAGGGAGGGATGTTAATAAATTTATGTACTGTATGGGGGGTATGGGAACTTAGACATGTAGATAAGTTCGACGGAATACTCTAGTCTAATTAGCTTGTGTAGTATATCTAGGTGGGATAAGTATATAACATTAGGTGTGCACTATAGATGAGAGGTGAGGAGAACTCAAGAGAGAGTGTATGCGAACATGTGTAATCAATAACTGAATTTTTTTATGATAAATGATTGCTATATATTTTCAAAATATTTTGAGTACTAATTCTTGCTATAAAATATTTTCAAAACCTTTTAGGTGTCCAGCTACATGGATGCCAGACTTGAGGTTTTCATTCCAGGGACTCGAAGTTGTAGCACTATGGATGCTGACAGGATCTTGATTAAACAATTCTACCTTTCGAATCTAGTGTGGGATATTATTTTATATTCCATGTATGGACATGGTGTCCGTTGACGATTTATAGTTTTTTTGGTTCTTTTAAGTATTATGGATTGTGGTTTTGAACTTTTAGTCGATGGTTTATCGATAAGTCTTTCATTCATATATATTGTGTTGGATTGAACTCTAGTATACTGTGAATGTTTTATTTAGTTTTTCCGCATGGTACATTTTATTGTTTTAACGAAAGATAAAATTTAGCACCGGTTTAATTTCACTTAAGTGGTTAGTAATCAAAACATTTTCGACAGTGATGCTAAGAATGAACCATATGAGAACCCTATTTTAATTTAATAAAGGCATGATCACCCGATGTTTAATTGGGCGGGGTGTCACATATAGTATTAGAGCATCAGGTTCTAGTGTCCTTAGAATCTCTACGATTTCTTACGTTTTCAGCATATCGTTTCATTGATATATAGCCCTATCATAGGATTGCTGTAGTCCTCTACTTACGTGGCTTACATTCTCCAGCTATTAAGTATAGTTGATGTGATTCATATACGAGTTCAATTATGTATGGTACATCGAACACTGTAAGGCGACCAACGAATGCCATTAGAAGGACTGCTGGAGGGAAGGGCTCAACATAAGTGTTGGAGTGTCTAGGAAAGGGTAATCGCATTAGAGATCATCATAATGTTATTCAAGTAGACAACTAGCATGATAATCTTTCAAGGATGGTAATTTCCCAAACATCGTTGTAGAAAATAGTGGTACAACTTCAGACTCACGCATCATTGTAAGTAGGGAGATGAGGATAGGCTTTGTGAACTTCCTACCCGGAGAAGGGATACGATAACTTGATAAAGGGATCCGTAGGTTGAGATTTAAACCTCAAAAAGAATACCTGGGAGTGAATGAAAACGCCAGTTAGGATGACCACTGTGATATCGCCAAGATCCTTGGTTTGCAAACTTACATAAATGCTAGGGATCCATTGAAATATTTCAAATTAATGGAATTTACTACTAAGTGATGGTAGGTTTAGTCAGGATAGGCAAGTCCAACACCGAGTTCCATAGGACAAGTGGGGCCCAAGGAACACCAGAGGTAGTAGCCTGGATCAAGACTACCAAGTCTGTAAGAAGGACGGTCATGTAATACCCAACGTAGATAGAGGAATGGAAATGACACGAATATGTGTCTTACTTTTAAAGAGTATAGACACATGTGTGACCCTATTCCACCTTAAGTTAGGGGAAAAGAGTGTTAGGCCAGCTGAGGCAACGGTTTATAGAAATTTTGTTGGGCTGGGACGAGGGTGTTATGACCAAGAACCATTTGAGCCACCAACATTATTGACTATTGGAAGTATGAGTTTTATTATTATGTAGTAGGATAAGTTTTATGTCACACGTGCGATTCACATTATTCTATTATCACTAGATTCGCGTGTGAGACGATTTTAGTGGGTATATCGTTGATACCACTATAATGAGTATATAATTGCCTTTGTATAGCATGACTCTCTTTAGTACAAACGACAAGGGGTAGGTGCAGACATATGGATTATATAAATGTTAGAATTACTCGTTCTAGTAAGGTGTCATACGAGTATAATATTACTCTGTGTATGGAGGGATTAGCGATGTAGGTGGAACGATGAGGGCGGTGATAGCAAGCCCATCATGTTAAATGTTCCCGGGCAAGATTTTTTTTTATGAGGACTCACTTTAAAGAGGTTCGATCTCGAATTTATATTATATTATGGTGGAGACTTCAGAGAGCATAGATGTCTCGTTGTAGTTGATCTCAATGCATAGGGAATTTATGATAGGATTCAAGGAATATTGGGTCTCTTGTCGAGCAAATAGTTAAATCTCATTATTATGATTAGCGCAAATGCCTATTGATAGTGAGAGCGCAGTGTTATTTGACTCCTTTAGAGATACGAGAGTTTAGATTGATAAGTATATGGTTAGGGGTAACATCTGAGTGTCCCGATTGTGTGTTTGAGGCTTACGGAACTCAATCACCGTCAATACTAAGTGATAACACATTGGGGGATAGTTCCTTATTTATGTGCTGATGCAAGATGAAATTCGCATGAACTTTTATAAATGTCGGGAGTAAAGGGACTTTGATGGATGCCAGAGCATCAGTTTTGAATATAAACCCTTGAACGTGTCGAGGAAACACTTTAAGATGAGAGTTGTAATACGGTGTAAGGCCAGTAGAGCCGATAGTGCTGTGAAAAAGCACTAAAACCTTTTTCTCACCATGAGTCAAAGGTTGGGAAAGTCTCAATAGGAATTAAATTACATTTTTTGGGATGATTAAGAAGACCCATGTGCTATAACTTGGTCGAGAATGTGAGGCAAATCTTAAGAAAAGTGTGTGACATTTGCAATGTTTGTGTAGTTATGCGTGAGTTATACGGTGTATGGGCTCCCCGGTTAGTTGGTTTATAAATCGTTCGAGATAGAGGGACATGGAAATTAATGCGTGTAACGTATGCTTGTGGTCAATTATCAATTAATCTGAAATGATATGAAGGCTTGAACGTCGTGTGAGAAGGAAGATGATCCAAGTATATATGTGCTAATCAAGTTAGTACACTCTAAATTGGCTGAGAGGTTATGGGAATCCATTCAAAAGATATCTCTTAATAAAGACGAGTCCCAACTATTGTGGGAAAATAGAGCGGAGCTTTACTCAATCAAATGATGAGAGTGGCTGGAACGCACATAGAATATTGATGACCATAAGTCAAGAAGACCCAAGAAGGGTGCCAGTTGCGAAAATTTCTCGGGCCGTGACTGTTGGTATATCCCGGGGGAAGAAGGGGATTATAAAGCACAACTTAAATCTGAGATATTATAAGTGGGAATTGGTGAGGGGGTGAGACATAGTGAGACTATTTCCGGAGGCACCACTCATAGATGGAAAAAGGTTGGCTCTAGATGATCAACTAAAATTTGATAACAAGCCTACGGTTCTAGTGTCAGAATGGGTAGGTAGACTGCTAAAATTCATTGATGGGCTGCTAACATTGTGACTAGGGCAAGAATTATACCAAGTGTATGGAATTGATTGGCTGAGATGAAGTGATTGTTATGCTCTCTTTGAAAATAAGGATTTTCACCGGTGTAAGGTGCCTCCCAATATTGTTGTGAATCAAGATGAGATCCTCCAATCCCACCTTTGATGGGGATTATCAAGAAGGGATGGGGACGGAGTTTTGTTTTGGTCATATGGTAGAACCTATAGGTCGAGGGTTAGGCGAGAGGTGGCTTATTATTCCAGCTAATGCGAGTAGTGCGTGTGGTGCCTTATAGGGTAATTGTGGGGAAAAATTACCGTTGGTAGAGTGTGTGTAAGAACTTATACCGGTTTGTCAGGCACAAGGTACTTTTTGAGGCTTGGCATGGAAATCCTTTTTGTCCACCCTCTATTTGTTTAGAGGTGAGGGGATAACTAGATTTTTGGACTGACCGTGATTTGGAGTTCGTTGTTAAGAGTGGAGTGAACCACAAACTATTCTGGGTGACTTTTGAATGTCATAAGAACTACTCCACCGTGAACCAAAGTTCTAAATACTTACATGAGTGGTCAAAAGTTATCGTAATTCCTCCTATGGAGGGAGTTTTGATTTGTGGTGAGTAAGGGGAATTGGTGCGTAGGGAGGTGAGCCTTTTCTCAGTATGGAGATGATAGAGCCAGTATTGAGATCATATGACTGATAGATCATATCAGTACGTAGTGAATGGACAAAGCTTGTTGAGATTTGAGGCTACATTTTAAAGATCCTAAGTTTTAGTACTAGCCTCGTCCTAATTTAGAGGACAAAATTTGTTTGTAAGGGGGGAAGTTTGTAATACCCCGTATTTCTACGTATTTATGATTTAATTAATTAGGAAATTAATTGAAAAAAATACGTTTTAGTTAAATTACACGTGTGACGTAATTTAATGTGATTAAATAATAAAAGTGATTATTAAATATTAATCAAGAGATAGAGACTGATTAATATTATGTTATAAGATTTACTATGTGAGTGAATAGTAAATAATGGTGGATTTTTTATATACAACACAGTAAGTGATATATACGTATTTTATTTCATCTCAACCGATAGTCACGTGTAGGCAAGAATATAGGTCGAGGTATGAATTATATTTTTTGTGACTTGTATGATGATTTTGAGGTCACGAATGATTCTGAATGGGTCAAAATAGTCAGAATAAAATACTCGGGGGCATAGTTCGGGTTCCGGGTCAATTTTATACCAAACCGGCACCTATTGAGAGTAATTTGATTATTTTGAAAATAAGGGTTAAAGGACCTAAGAAAATTAGACCTTATATTTGATAATTATAATTGGGTGTTAGGTTTCATAACTCACAAAACTTAGAGAGGTTATTTCAGAGAAGGTGGAAAACCAATTCCAAAGCTTAAGAACGGATTCTTGATGAATTAAACTGGAATCTAGCAGCCAAATCATCCACGGAAGAAGGATGGAGGGGAAAGAACATCAATCCTCAATCAATAATACGAAATTAGACCCTACAAACTATTAAGGAAGTGTTTATTGCAAATCAAATTAATGTAATGATACCCATGTGTAGGGATTTTATGATTTGATTGATTGTATTGAAAAATCTTTGATGACAAGTATCAATGAATTACATGTTTGGGTAGGATTTCATGTAGTTTATTATTACATCTATAGATGATTAAAAATCAGATGGGATATGATTATTTCTAGGGATAAAAATCTGAGTTTGTGATAGTCAAACATGAAGAACATATAAACCTAAGGTTAAATATGATATTTAGATTTTGATGATTCTTGGGTTGATTCTATAAAGATTTGATAATGTTTTTATATTAGAAATAGTCTCTATACATATATTTGGTGTTTGGTTATGTTGGGAGAGATTTCTAGAATGTTTCATGAGAGTTTGGTGGGTTAGTGAAAAATGAAATTTGGACGAAGCTGTCAACCAAGTCGTCGATAGATCGACCAGATTAGTCGATAGATTGACTAGTCGATCGATCGACCCATTTCCTCGATCGATCGACCCAAGTTAATTTTCGGATTCTTTTATTGGTTGAATTTCTTGGGATTACCATTGATGGTGGGGAACCTTGGGGATGATTTTATACCTACGTGGGGACTTAATAAAGACCAGGAGGTGTATAGTTAGGATCCATTAAGGTCATTTAATGTAGGACTTAAAGCATGAATCGGCCGGAATAACCGAGGAAGAGATAAGTCGGGAAAATTGAGAATTGAGCTACGGAGAGATATTAGACATCAATTCCACTTGTAAACCAGTAGGTTAAAGATGGTAACTACTGAATTTATCTATCAAGGGCTAACTAGGGCCCTTAGAGTTACGTGAACACTCCTATATATGCGATAGTGAGATAAATACTAATGCGTATTATCGGGTTGAGTGAACACCTATTGATGCATAGTAATATAGGCTGTGTGAATACCTATAGTATACTAAATAAATATTGGTGATCGAACTATGAGTTAGAGATAATAAAGAGTATAGAGAATACTCGAATAAATACGAAAGTGAAATAACTTCGTAAAGCAAACAAGTATGATGAATATTAGAGATAAATATATTACGTATAAGTATGGATGATTTGGTTGTGTGAATACCTATTATATTGATTATTAGGTTTTGTGAATACCTAAAGTATGCTTACATATGTATTTGGGTCGATGATTTTCCAGACGAATATATGAAAGCTCGATTTGGGGTCGATGATTATTCGGACCAATTAGAAGATGAATAATACTGGGGTCGATGATAATGCTGGACCATTATACATACGTATTCCAATTACATTTGGAGTCGAGGATTAGACCTGGCCAATGTAAATGATAGGAGAATTGGATTCGATTATTAGACCGGGCCAATACTCCTTATAGTATATATTGTGTGTGAAGTATATACTATATAAATAATCTACTTGGGTAGAATGGTAGATGATGATATGATGTGCATACATCTATAAGATAAATAATTTGGGATAATTGGAGTCGATGATTAGACGGGGCCAATTATCCTTATAGTATATATTGTGTGTGAAATATATACCTTATGATTTTCTACTTATGTGCGATAGTAGACTTATAGATGATATATATATAGATGTACATCTAAATGGTAAATTAAGTAGTGAAACTTAATTATGAAGGTTAAACGATGATAGGATAATTGTTCTCGATGATTATCCAGACTAATGATCCTTATAGTATATGTTGTGAGTGAAATATATACTGTATAAATAATCTACTTGTGTGGGATAGTAGATAGTTAGTTGACGTGTATACATCTAAAAGTAAGTTCAGAAGAGAAACTTAATTGTAAAAATTTAATGTTAGATAGTGGATATGTAACAGATAAAATTAAGTGGTGAGGCTTAATCATAGATATGGAAAGATAACATGTGAAGAATTTTACTATTATGTTAATTAACAATGGAGGGATGGTAATAAATTTATGTACTGTATGGGCGGTATGGGAACTTAGACATGTCGGTAAGTTCGGCTGAATACTCTAGTCTAATTAGCTTGGGTAGTATAGCAAGGTAGGATAAGTATAGAATGTTAGGCGTGCACTATAAATGATAAGTGAGGAGAACTCAAGAGAGAGTGTACGCGAACATGTGTAATCAATAACTAAATTTTATTACGATAAATGCTTGCTAAATATTTTCAAAATGTTTTGAGTACTAACTCTTGCTATAAAATAATTTCAAAAACTTTTAGGCGTCTAGACACAGGGACGCCAGACTTGAGGATTTCATTCCAGGAACTCGAAGCTGTAGCACTGTGGATGCTGACAGGAACATGATTCGACAATTCTACCTTTCTGATCTAGTGTAGGATCTTTTTTTACATCCCATATATGGACATGCTGTCCGTTGACGATTTACAGTTATTCAGTTCTTTTAAGTATTATGGGTTGTGGTTTTGAACTTTTAGTCGATCGTTTATCGAAAAGTATTTCATTCATATATATTGTGTTGGATTGAACTCTACTATACTGTGAATGTTTTAGTTAGTTTTTCCGCATGGTACATTTTATTGTGTTAATTTAGCACCGGTCTAATTTCACTTTGGTGGTGTAATACCCCATAATTTTAAATGACTTTTAAAATGGGTTATATTTTAAATTAATGGATTAATTGGATTTTATTATTAATTAATTCATTCGGGTTTTATCCAGACGGTGGATATTAAAATGGATGATTCTGAATATTACTTAAATATATTTAGGTAATATATGAATGTGATGTCATTCATATGACTGTATGATATAAATTCGATAATTTATATTTTTTTAGTCAGACGCGGTATGGGACGTGTCGGGACTAGTTTATTAAATTAAAAAGGAAATTTATTTTCTATCGATCTAATAGTCATTTCGACTGCGTCGTTGCGTCCGGAAGGTTCGAAATAGTCAGAAAAGTCTATTTGGATGTTAATTTTGAGTCTCGGGTCATTTGGAAATGAATAGACAACCCGAAAGGGCATTTTGGTCATTTTTCTAGGGGGATGAATAGTGATTACGGATTTGGCACTATTATAAGTATTGGTAGATTAAGTGTATGGGGTTTATTCATCTCCTCTTCACAAGTAAGAGCAGCCATCTTTCTAGAGAGAGTGTAAGAGTGCTTGGGAAGGGAAAAGCCACTTGGGAAGGAGAAGAACAAGAACCAAGGTTCACCACCACCAACCACCACCGGAGTTTGACCGGAGAAGGGACAACCAACTGAAATATACTACACCAAAGGATCAGACCTACAAGAAAGGCAAGTGTTTGATAATGGCAATTTAAGTTTGTATATTGTCCATGTTAGAAAAATATGAAAAGAGAAGATTATTCATGTTTGGAAGAAATAATGGAGTATTAAATGGAATTCTGGAAACTAAAATGATATAGGAATTTAACTTATATTGTAGGATGATATTAATCCACAAAATGATCATGAATATGTTGAAGATAAATCTGAAATACCATTGTAGTGTTCTTGAAGTTATTATGTTGATGATTTTCTGGAAATAAGGATAGAAACATGCTTTTAATCCAATCCCTTGAAGATTCTAGGATGTTTAGAGTATTGGAAATCGTTCATATATGTTGATATATCATGTAGAAATAATTATAACTCATTTTGGAGGTTAATATGAAGGTTTAAATGAGTAAAAATGGTGAAACCCGTAGTTGCAGAAAATGAAGAAAACCAGGCTTGGACCTGAGGGATCGATCGATCGACCCCTGCCTTCGATCGATCGACCTCCTCAGAATATGTAAAGTTGTTTATTTTTAAATGTTGATTCTTATCCCAAACCTTTTGTGGATCTTTGGAGATTATTATTTGGATATTATGGGACTTAGAAAATATCAGTAAACCCTTGATAAGATTTGAATTAATTTGATTTGGATTCAAGTGATTAAAATGATGAAAATTTATATCGAATGGAATTTCGGTTGCTAGATTCATTTGTTAAATTCTAAATGGGGATGTATGAGGATTTAAGATAGGACCAGTAGGGGTGATTTAATATAACACCTGGGTATCCTTAAGTTTACATGAGGGTTTAATCCAAAGTGAAAGAAGATGTGTTTATAAGAGATTTGAAACTATTGATTTTAACCTTAATGAAAAGGAGAATTTAACTCGTAGTAATTCGGGAGAAATGATATTATGGACCAGTAGGATATTAGTGAATTCTTACTGAATATATGTTGAGGAAAAACCTATTTGAATCTTGTGTATTGAGTGAGGGTAGCCTTAGGGTTACAATTTGAACATCAAGGACTGAGTTTAAACTCATTATTGATTATGCAAGGACTGAGTGTAGTACAAGAGCGTAGTGGTATGACTCCTGGATAGACATGGGAGTTTAGAACACTTTTGGGTTGAAAGAGGTATGAGGTTATCCCGATCGCATAGTTGTAGTTGTCGGACCTCCTCGATCGACAAAGTTAAGTAGTAGTGTATTGGAGGGGTTCCTTGTTTGGATTTCGCTTTGCGAGACGCTCCGCGCATGAACCTTAACGACGTCGAGAGTGGAGAGATGTTATAGGATGCGGGGATAATTAAATTATGAAGTAAAGATATAATATGTTAATACGTGGAATTTAAAGGGATATAATGCTACGTATGGGAAATATCTTAGGGTAGTGATAATTACCTTATTGATATTATATTATAGGTATGATAATACCTATTTGATTGATTGTTGATTTATGTGTATGACATACCTAGATTACTTGCTATCGGTGGGAGGTTTACGCGTGAGGGCAGTCATGTCCTGATGAATCCATGGGATCTTTGATTTGTCGCTCGAGAACATAGGTCTATGAAAGACTTATCGGGGAGTTGATAAGTCCGCTGACTGTGGGTACGTAGGTATGTGCATGACCCATGGATACGAGAACTATGTTCGCCTCCAATTTGTTTGTTGTTGATTGTGGTTCGTGGAATCTTACCGAACCTGTAGTCCCCTATCCGGCGACCTGCGATGATGGGACATGATAGCAGAGTAATGCATTGCACCACATCTGTGACTCGGGGTGCCGTATTATATATGAATATATATATATATATATAATGGATTAAATGAATAAATGGATATATTGTGGTTAAATCTATCTACGGTGATAATTGTAGATAACGGTGAATAGAGAAAGATAATGGAATTAAGTTAATAAATGTTTATGCTTATAGAATCGAAAAGCTTCACTCATGATAATGAGAAACGATTCATATTAATGAGTAATGATTCATGTTAATGAGAAACTAATCATATAAAGAAGAAACGTAAATGAATAATAATGTGACGTATGGTATGGGACATACGGGGATTATTATATGGGAATGGAATTATAATATGGAGACTAGAAAAGAGGAACCATTAACTAGGAGGTTAATAGGAAACGTTAAGTGTGCACTCTAGTTGAGAGATGATAATTGCAAGTGAGAGTTGGATCTAACATGTACATAATAAATGCTTTATTGCACTTGTTAAATACTTGCTGTTTTAAAAATAATCTACACATTCGGGCTCTGACCCGTTTCCTTGCATATTTTCTCTTCTATTGTATCTCTATATTAGGTGTCCAGAAACAGGGACGCCAACGTTAGCGGATTATGACAGGCTATGGATTTATGGAGTTTTGCCTAGACGCCTTCCATCTTTTGATTCACAGTATTCTTAGTTAGGGCATGTCGCCCAAAGGATTCAGTTATCTTTTCTATCGAGGTCAAATATTATTGTATTTGGGACTTTTTAATACATTTAACATTGTTGGGATTATTGTAAAGGATTTATATTATTTGGGAATGTTTATTCCAATTGCATTTAAATCCTTTTGTGTTATTTATTGTGTTACCAATTTTGTAGAATAAAATGTGTAGTGTTATTCTTAAACTAAAAATGGTTTTGTTGAAATTTAAATTTGGAAAGTTTTTAACACCAGCTTAATTGGGTATTGGGTGAGTTGTAAATGTTTTCGACAGTGATGCTAAGAATGTGCCAACTGTATATTCTGTTTTAATTTGGTATGGGACTGGCCACCCGGTATTTAATTAGGCGGGGTGTTACAGGTGGTTAGTAATTAAAAAGTTTTCAACAGTGATGCTAATAATGAACCATATGAGCAACCTGTTTTAATTTAATAAAGGCCTTATCACTTGATGATTAATTAGGTGGGGTGTCACATTTATATGTGCGTGTGCATAAATGATATTCGGTTTGTATATATATATGGTATTTGTTTTGTTTTCGAGTCTTTGTCTTGCCTGGTTGTCCATATTTGCTTTGAATTCATAATTGGTATCTATCTTGTTGCGAGTTTTGGTTGATATCCCATGATTAGGTTTAATACATTTTAGTTGGTATCGTAATTGAGATGTTTAATACATATTAGTTGCATTTTATTATTGACATATGTTGTATTGTTCCTGTTCATGCACCTTTACATGTTTAACTTATTTTTCCTTATTCATATCCCTTGTCTAGTTTAGGGGGAGTAATTGCTTTAAATAGAGGGAGAAATAAGTTCCTTTATGATTCTACACCTTTGTATATTCTTGAACAAAAAGGGGGAGAAATGGTATCTAATCCTTTGAATTTGGGGAGATCTAACTTAGGGGGAGACGGCTTTCTTAGGTAGATCATTAGTAGATAAAGGGGGAGAATTTATTAAGGTGCAGTATTTATTTTCATTTCATTTAATATTGTTATATTCCCTATGTGTTTGATGGTGTGATTAAGTATATAGGAAATTCCTTTTGAGCGGCATATTTAAAGCGGCAAAGCGGTTATCTTTGTGTCGAGTCATAGCGTCTATGTTTTTATTTTTAGGTGGGATGTTGTGTCCAAAGGAGCTTGGCGGCCGTTTGGATTTTTGGTTGGGTTTTGTCCCGAAATAGACAAAGGGGGATATTTGTTACGACATAAATTTACAATATAGTGCACATATAGTTTGGTCCTTATTCCAAATAAAACCATTTGATTCATAGGATAGAATTTTATTCCTATCAATCCCTTGACGTCTTTGAAGAGTTGAAGACATAGCGGCCAAGTATTTAAAGCTTCATCATTGCCGGTTTCCAGTGCCTTATTTCATGTCATCAACATTTGAGGATTCCAAGTCTCCAAAGGTATGAATGCTTTTTATATTTATATAGGATCTTGGAAAATATTATTGGGTGTATATCATAAACATCTTTTTATGATGTTTTATATTCAGAAAATCTCGTTAGAATTTCTTTTCGAAACGTTTTTGGGCTCAAAAGTGAAAATCAAAATTTTCTAAATTTTTTATTTTTTGGTTTGAATTGTCGTTCAAACAAGAAATCGAATGAGTTTTCCAACAACTTTGACTTATAAACTTTGCATTCTCATTAGGAAAGTCGTTCGAATGAAGTCGTTCGAACGAACTTCAAATGAGTTTGGGCCAATGCTTTCTGAAATGTCGTTCAAAAATTCGTTTAAACGAACTCGTTCGAATGACTTAGGCAGTTTTTCTAAAAAACTTCCCACTTGCCCACTTGTTTTCCCACTTATTTTTCCTAAATAACTAATTTCGGCAAATAATTTTTCTCATAACTTTTCCATTCCCTCCAAGAGAAAAAGAGAAACATTCTTGAGAGAAAAAGCTCCATTTTGTGTTTATGTTTTTCAATGGATTAAAATTCTACCAAATACACATACACCCATGTTTGTTTAATTCCAAGCTTTGATACATATATATATATATATATATATATATATATATATATATATATCTATATATATATATATATATATATATCTATATATATATTGCTCGTAGAGTTTGTTTGGCACCAGGTTTTCTCTACACCAACAAGAAGAGAAGTTTGGGTTTGTTCTCTACCCACAAATGAGAAGAACTTTTTTTTCTGTGGTTTTCTCACATGGTGAAAGGCACCATGTGTGGTTGACGGTTGCTATGCTTCTATTAGTGGACTTCAAGACTGCCATGGACGTCGTGGTTATCAGCTCGAGCAAGGTATTTGCAAGAAGAAGCATCGGGACTTAAAGGGAGTCAAGTCGAGTGTTATAAGTCTTTTGTCTTGCAATTATAAAATCATATCTAGTAGATTTGTAGGCAAGGGCCGTCCGAGGTTTTTTCCATTTGGGTTTTCCTCGTACATTACCGTGTAGAGAGATTATTTCTTTTAATTGTTTAACTCACCTAGAATGCATGCTTAGTTTAAAAAGATAAAAAAAAATTTAAGTTACAATCTTGCTTAATTTGGTGCTAAAATATGTTTGAGTAAGTTTAATTGAATTTAATTCAAGTCAGCGTATATAATGTGTTAAAATTGATGTTTAACATGTTTGTCCTATATTGAAAAGTGAATTAATTAGTGTTAGGAAAATCTTAGAATTTGCGATTAAAGAAAAATTCAACAAATTCTGTAAGTTTAATTTTAATTTGGGTGAAATTAAAATTTGGAATTTTATTGTTAAAATTTAAAAAGAATTTTTAGTTTGGATTTTAACTGAACCATCTCATAATTTAGTTGAACCATCATCCCATATTTGGACTTTTATATTAAAAAAGGGAATATTCACCCTGTCTAAGTTCTCCCGGGATTTGATAAAAATCCCAAAGGTACAAAGAAAAATTATCAAGATTCATAAACCTTCTTTATTTCCTTTTGGAAGCCACCTCTTAAGCAAGGCCAAGGTGTTGATAAATCTCATGAAGGCATTTTTAATGTTAATGTCTCGCAAGCATCATATAGTTGGAGTATTCCCAAGAAGAACTTTGACACTAAACCTAAGTATGTTTTCCCCCATTAGAATATTTGGTCAAAAAACTAAAAATGTTGTAGTTAAACCTCAAGTATCAAACATGTATAAGCCTATTTTTAAGGACCTAGAAGATAAAGTCAAGCCTACCTCGCACCAATACTGTAGTTACTGTGATGTAAATGGTCACTCCATTGCTGAGTGTTTTTAAAAAATCCTAGGAAGAGTCGAAACACTTGTGTTGTCCCTAAGTAGACCACAATAAACTCTACTATAAAAAGAAAAAGGGAGGGTCTCGCACTAAAAATAAAACGTTCGGAAAGTCCCCTCAAATCTTTTCAAAATAAAAGTCCAAGAAAAATTTGAAACTAGGGTCATTTTGGTTAGAAAAGATAACCTTATACCCTAGTTTAGTTACAATGTGGTTATACTTGCATTTAGAGCCGAACATATCTCAGTTGGTTAGTATTTGGATTTCGAGTGTTCTAAACACATGATCAGGGATGAGATTGTGTTAACTAATAAATGTGACTTCTTAGAAGGAAGTATCCTTTTTGGTGACAAAGACTTATCCTAGATCGTTGGTAAAGGAACACTTTGTGAAGAGGTCCTTCCTATCTGAATGAAGTCTTGTTAGAAAAATGCCTTAAAGGAAATCTTCATAGTATTTCATATTTTTTTTTATTCTGATCACATGGTTACATTTTCTAAAACAGAGTGCAAGATTTTACACAAATAAGGTAACTGCATTCTTTCAAGAAATAGAAATCCGACAAATGGTTACATAGTGATTCCAAGTAATGAATCATGTAATATTGTTAGGTTATATGACTCTGATATATGGCACAACATATTAGGTCAAACTATGTTTGATTCTCCACGTAGATTAAGTTCCCAAGATATCGTTAGAATTTTATCCGAAATAAAAAATTCTTTAAACATTGTTTGTAGTTCATGCCAAGTGGGGAAAATAAGTAGGCAAATTCATAAGAAAGTTAAAGATGTTATGACTTATAAATCTCTTGAACTAATCCACATGGACTTAATGGGTCCTTCTAGAAATGTGAGCCGTTGTGGTAATAGTTACATCCTTGTTATAGTTTATGACTTTGCATGATTTACTTGGATTGCTTTTGTGAGAAATAAGTTAGAGAATTCAAATACTCTGATGTGGCAGAATATCTTGTTAAAAATTGAAAATGAAAATTATACCCAGGTATCTCATATAAGGAGTGATAAAGGTGGAGAATTCCAAGACTGTGGTGTGGCAGAATACTGTCTTGGAAATGGTTATCAACGTGAATTTAGTGCACCTAAGACACGTCAACAAAACATTATTGATGAGAGAAAAAATGGAACAATCCAAGAAATGGCTCGAGTCATGTTGCATGCCAAAGGATTACCAAAATATTTTGGCTTGAGGTAATCTTGATAGCATGTCACATCAGTAATTATGTTTACCTTTGAGTAAAATGCCAAGGAGACTTCCTACGAGCTATGGTACAATAAATAAAACCCAACTTGAAATATGTTAGAGCCTTTGGGAGTATTTGAAATGTCTATAAGGACAGAGACAATCTTTCTAAATTTGATAATGGAGGTGATAAGGCCTTTTTCTGAGATATTCCCAAACAACTAGGGCGTATCGTGTTTACAACTAACGTACCAAACTCATGATGGAGTCTAAAAATGTAATTGTAAATGACACAAGCACTGAGAATAGTGACAGTACATCAATTGTCATGGATGATTCTAAAAATGTTTTTGAATTTGACTCTCCTAAAATAACTGATGCATTGCCACCTGAGGTCCTCGTTGTACCAACCTAGTTTTCTAAAGACCATACCCTAGATATGGTTGTAGGTAACCCTTCGGAGCCTATGCGAACTAGATCCAAAAATCAAATGTGGTAAATTTTTCATGTTTTGTTTCTCTTGTGGAACCAAAGATTGTAAATGATTCCCTCAATAACTCGTAATGTATGTAGCATCCCGACCCATATCTTTTGTTTACTCATGGTCAAACCGGTCTCACCTGATCGTTTGGTGTGAAGTTCAATGAAATAACCTATATAATGATACTAATACATTTTTACTTTAGTTAATATTTCACTTGTTTATCATGCGATTCCAATTTCAAATTAATCTATGTGAGGGACCCGTGGGGAACATACCTGGAATCTAATCCTATAGGGTTACTAAGGTAATATAAAATATAGTACTTACCTGAGTAACACTCTCAAAATTCGAACCGCACCGTACCTGCTGTAACAAAGACGAGGGTGTAAGTTGAATGCTCAGTGGAAAATATACAATAATGCAATATAGAATCAAAAGGCCGAAACAAGACTCTAACACATTATACCTACGTGCGGATACAACTACCTTATATATATATACACACACATACTTAACACATGAGACTATTTTTATTTCCAAAAATGTGATTTATCTCGATTTATTAAGCTTAATCTCATAAAGAACTCCATATTTCTTAACTTGACATTCATCCATTGATTTTACACATGCAGTTAAATACTAAAATAGATACACGTTGTTTAATAGAAACCATTTCTTTACCGAAATCTCCCATTTTGCTAAACAAATCCACGTTAGTATTTTCATTGAAAATCGCCCCTTTCAACACATGCAAACGCCTTGTTAGAAAATACTTATTTAACAATAAAAAACCTTTCACAACACACCCTTGTGTTAATTATGGGTTAAACCTTCTTAGGTCGCTTTACGTACCCATTTAACAACTATACTTTACCCTTCCTTTACTTTCTGGGCATTAATAAATTTACACTATCATGCCCATTTTAACCTTTACCGGAACATTTATTAATTCATTCAAGTTACGATTTGATGACACATTTTCACCACAAAAACCATTTCATGACATGTTCCTTATTCCTTTATCTTTTTCTTACAATCTTCTAATAAATTGCGTACCTTAATAGGCTCCACATCACCGGTGATGCCACCATATGCTTTGGCCGGTGTTTTTGGTCTTTCGTCCAAGGGCTTCGGGCCCTCCTTTATATTCCCAGGGTCATCTGAGTTCATTTTTAATGTGTTTAAACATTTTGCAAATGTCCTCATTATTCCACTTTTCCTTTAACTGGTCGTAGCCAAAACATCGGGTTTCACCCCAACTTGTGCTACACTTTGAAAATCATTCCATCTTTTTTACATTTTAGCTTTGATTTTATTCCAAAAATCATTTTCATTATGAGTATCATGTATAACACCCTTTTCCAACGTTTTTATTCCAAAAGAATGTTTCACATTGCTTAAAATTACCATTTTACCCATTCGTTTCCAAACTTACCCTTTACTCCCTTTCATAAGTGTTAATTTTCCAAAATGACATTAAGTTACCCGCACTAACTTCTTATGTATTTTTAACACCTTTACATTCTTCTCAATTGAAAACATCTTTATTTAAATACCTTTATTTCCAAGAATCATTAAACACGAAAGACTATTTTAAAAGAAAACCATCATTTCCTTTTATTAACACATGTAGTCATATAAACTTACACTTATCACACATATAATCAATTTTCACACACTTTGAAGACTATAATTTCTACTTTTCTTCTTTCATGTTTAAACCCAACAAAACCTTCTTTAAACTTGTGTATATAACCATTATCCAAATACTACAAGTTTATATGCACGAGAAGATGGATTTTAAATCCTAAAATAATATTATGCGGGTTAAACTTATTTTTCGTTCTAGAAATGCATAACACTTGCAAAAAATACTATTCTAGACTATAGAACATTTTATTTCTAAAAAACCAAAAAAATGTCCCTTTTTATAAAATCTTTATTTTGCAAGAAATCAAAACTTAATTTACCAAATATCTTCAGCAAGATAAAAATTTGAATTTAAAATATTTTTATTCCATAGAAATGTTTATCACCCAACTTCTTAAAACATACCATTCAGATTAAAATCCCAATTATTTAAAAAAAAAATTCAAATATATACTCATCATTTATATCCAACAAAATAACATTTGCCAACATTTTTATTTCATAAAAACGTTTAATACCAATTCTACTAAAAACACATCATTTTATTCATATGCATTGTACTCTTAAATTCTAACAACATGACGACTAATACACAAAATAGAGTCTTAAACTAAAGGTAATTTTTTTCACCTCAAAATGAAGCTCCAACAATGGAAGGCATGAAATGTCTAAGAAGATGGCAACCTCCCACCTACTACGGTGTCCTTAGAGAGGTTTCCTAGCTCCACTGAGCTTGTGTCCATTAAAGCTCCATCAAAACCCTTTTCAAGGTCCCATAAATCATCCATCTTCATATTCTCCAAATACCCCCAACAACACTCAAAGATTCGTACCTATACTCAACAATGGTGTAAATGGATGTATCGGGTTTATTTCTGGTGAAACACTTGTAAAATATGGCGGCACAAGCTGTATGGATGGTGGTGGAGTGTGGGGAAGCTTTTAAGATCTTGGAGAGAGAGAGAGAGAGAGAGAGAGAGAGAGAGAGAGAACAAACCTGATTTCTATTACTCGAATGGATTAACTCACACTAATATACTCCCCAAAAGCCCAAGGGGTTAAATCCTTCAAATGCCCTCACACCCAACCCTTTAAGCCAAAAGTAGTCTTGTCTTTTACTCCACACTTGATCTGGGCCATTGAGAAGTCGACACATCATAAAATTTGATGAACAACGTCATGACAACACATTAAAAGGATAATATTTTTAAATCTTCTTCAGTCATTCGAATGACCCTGAGCATAGTTCGAAGAAGATTTCTCACTTGTTTGAATGACATTTCAACTAAAGTCCTCAAACGAGAAGTCAACACAAATCTGGGAATGGATAAAGCTCAGGTCATCAGAAGCCTCGTTCGAATGATAACTCAACATCCTGAAATAAACTTCGAGTTATGAAAACTTTGATTTGATGAGCACGAAGGCTACGAAGTTACCCAAAATTGATTTCAGTGTAATACCCCGTATTTAATTAAAATGGGAAATAATGTGAAATTTATAAATACTAATTACTTAAGAACAAGATTAATATTTATGTGTAGACTAACAAGTGTGAATAAGTAAATTTAATTATGTCAATTTTAGTACGTCGTATGTGCTTAGAACGACGGGAATTGGTTGTATCTCAACTAGGGAAAATGTGAGGTCTACTATTGGGTTGAGATGGGATGTTTATGTTTAGTGACTCGAGTGGTGATTTTGATCGCGCGGTTGTCCCGAGAATGGACAAAATAGTTAAACTAGAGTAATCGGGGGTAGTAATTGGGTTTCATAGACTTTTTAGACTAGTCGGGATCCATTCGAGGGCATTTAAGTCATTTTTCATTAAGAAGTTAATCTAAATTCTAGATTAAGGAGTTTGAATGAGTGATTAGGGCTGAGAGGCATCCATTATACACTATCAAAACACCTTAGAGACTTTTGGTTGGAAAAAAGAGAGGGTAGCACTCAGGAGATCTAAGAGGGCTTACTTTGGAGAAGAATTGGGGAGGATTCTTGTCAGACACTAAACTACGCATAGGGGATTCAAAATTCGACAAAATCAAAGCAACTGTATATCTTGCTTTCTTGATTTATGTGTAGAATAGTTATTGATATAAAAATTTGTAGTAATTCACTAAATTATTGGTTTGGGTGTTATATGTGAAAAAGGATTGGGGGGGGGGGGGGGGTGGGGGGACAAACCTACATGAATGATTGATGAAAGATTTATTGGACTCCATATTGGTTATAAGTTCTATAATAATTTCAATTTTCGCATAGGAAATTTAGATTTAAATTATTGGAAGAATGATGACTAATTAAGGGATTTGGTTATCTCCTTGATGATAGAATTTATGAGAATTTGATTGAATTATGATGATGTTAATGAATTAAACTGTGGAAAAATTGGCCAGATTACTATGGGAAACTATTAGGAGACTTAGAGAATTTGTGGAATCATGATTTTGGCGGAATTGTTAGATCTCAAATTGTGAAGCACCTCACTTTCACGCTAGATCTGGGCTCCTGTCAGAATCAAATCGATTTGTCCGTCATAGGAAAATTGATTCGATAGGCGAATCGATTTGGCTATGAACCCGAATTGATTCGGACATGCTGCGAGGGACATCTTAGTCTTTTTATTGGAATAAAAAGGAAGAGTTGGAAGTTGGTAAATTCTTTGAGGTCAAAAGAATGACTTGAATATTTCTAGAGAGATTAACACTAAGGATAATTCGAGTAGACGAGAACTACGGGTTACATGTACGTATGGTATTTAGGAGTTGAAAATACTTAGGATATAAAATGCGGAACGGAATAGAATGACTCCTATTTATTAATGTTGGACTGATTTGGGATGTCCGGAAAAACTCGTAAATGAAGGATTATGTATTTAATTAAGAGATGAATTTAAATAAAGAAGTAGACTCGGGTTATTAGACTAGTTCTTTGTCGAAAAGGCACGGATTAGTTGGTTGAGGTGACTATGAATATATACGTATATGGGCGGTATTTATGTATATGTATTATGAAATTTGTGTGCATAATATTATGAGAAACATACCCCTCTGATGCAATAAGTGGAGGTTGCGCAATGTGGGTGATATTCCCCGATGAATACCAGCAGCCTAAGTATCAACCGCAGGTCATAGCGCCATGTTTTTGTTTGTGTGAATTATATTTGCAGTGAGAAAATTGTGGGTACGGTTATAATTCATTGTCGAAGGACTACGAACGTATGCAATACATTTATGATTTTACCGAGTCAGTGTGAGAGTCCAACTTTCTGTAACAAGGATGAGGTGAACATGCCCTGGATTATGAGAGCATTTTAGAGACCCGCATCCAGTGAGTTATTACTCTGAGGGATGACTGCTATGTGCGATATATGTTTGTTTGTTATAGTATATTATTATGTATATTTATGTGTAGACAAATATACTGGTTAATAGTAAGAAGTTAAGCTATAAATAACTAGTGAAAATTATTGGTAATAAAGTGATAGATCATAAATGTGACTGTGAAAGTGAATAACTGGAGTAAAGTTATATTCTAAATCATGCTGATTAAATAAGAAATTAATTAGGATATTGTGAAAGCTTATTAATTAACTAAGGGTAGGTATTATACTCAAGGCATGATAGTATAGTATTGACAAAGAGCGACAAGGCCAGTTAGTCAAGGTAGCGTATCTAGGCGGGTTAAGATAGTACATTAGGTGAGCACTTTAGATGAGGGGTGAGGAGTAAACCAGAAGAGTGCGCTACCAATTTATTAATATGAACATTTTCTTAACATTTTTCTTTATGCATTTTATACACTTGCAAAATATTTTCAAAGATTTTTGGATCTAACCCGTATCATATATATTTTAAAAAAATTTAGGTGTCTAGCCACGGGGATGCCATGGATGATTCATCTGCCAGGGATTTCAGAGGTATAATTATTATGGGAGCAACAAGACTTGACATTAGGCGATTCTATTCCTTGAGTTCATAGATAGGATCCATTCTAGTGTTGGTTGGGCGTGTTGCCCATTCTATTTATACTTATGCATTTCAGATTATTTTAGATAGCTGGATTTCATGTATTGGGTTTTTACCCAATGGTTTATCGGGGGCGTTATCTATTTATCCCATATTCAGACTTTACACATGGTTTCATTTATACTGTTAATGTGTATGGAGCTATTGTGGATTTTTGTATTATGTTATATGTTAATGAAATATAAAATTGACACCACCTGTTATAATTAATTAGGTGGTTAGTAAATAATTATGTTTCGACAATGATGCTAAGAATGAGTTGTATGACACTACCATTTTAATTTGATAGCGCCCTATCCACCCATTATTTTATTAGGCGGGGTGTTACATATGGTATCATAGAATCAGGTTCTAGAGTCTTTTAGGATCTATGCGACTTACTATGATTTTGCCATAACGTTATTTGATATAGAGCCCTATTTATAGGACTGTTGCATTAATCTTTACGTATCCGCATTTATGTTTCTCTGTTGATTATTTTGTATTTAACTGTGAACTTATGCCACCAAAGGGAAGCCATCAGATGAGGGCGAGTGCTGGGGGAAAATCCTCATGGGGGATAATGACGGTTGCAGGGTTGGCCACTATTATAGCCTAGGTGGTTAATGCCACCATGACAACCATGTAACATCATTTATTATAGACCCAACCATAGTAGCCCGTGATACTTATCATCCAAGCCCACTCGGGGTCGTCAACTTGGGAGGAAGTGAGGGAGGCCTTACAAAAATGGCATTCACTAGAGTTTCATGATAGCACAAATCTAGTGGAAACCACCTGGTAAAAGAAGGACATTACACGCCATCATCATCATCATCATCTTGTGGAGTGCAGTGAGACCCACAGATAGATACTGGGAACTTTCAAGCGAGTAGGTGCAACATTGTAGTGGTGGGAGTCGATTACCACAACAAAGGAGAGAGATGTTATAACTATGTTGGAGTTCTAGGCGCAGTTTGACCGCAACTATTTTTCATAAAAAAACCAGACATAGATGCGATGGAAATTTTTGGATATTACATAAGGTGATAGGTTAGTGGTTGAATATAAGTAGGAGTTTACCCTTGTGTCCAACTTTGTTCTCGATGTAGTAAACACGGAGGAGAAAAAGATGATGGAATTTATGAATGGACTCACTTGGAGAATTAGGTAGAACTAACATGGTAATCCGACATTGACCACCTACTATGGGGTCGTCAATGCCACATTACTTCATTAATAGGACCATCACTTCCATCTAAAGGGATTCAATAGAGCAGGAGATACTAGTAAGGCAGGAAAATCAGTTGAGAATGGTGCCAGTGGGTCACCACAGCAGCACGGGGGTAGACAACAAGAGCGGAATTCCCAATTGGGGGATTCCGCTAAAAGATTCAAATCAGGAGTTTCAGGACCAAAAGTGGTGGGTTAAGGTAGGGCCAAAAGGGCCATCATTATCAGCAACTTCAATAGGAACACCATGTTCTTTCGGGCCACTAGGGCTAAATAAGCAATAGGGAAGGTCAACTGGGCCAAGCCCATCAGGGCCAATGACTGGGATAGCCCCGAAAAGGCATCCAGGTATAGAGACAAGGTCCTTCACCAATCGATGCTTTAATTATGGTGAGATGGGTCCTAAGAGGAGGGACTTCCCATAAATAGGCAAAGGACTTCAGTTGGGTACTTAACAAGGGTCACGGGCATAGCCATCACTTGCAGCACAAACTTCTCTGGCCCCACAGTAGTAAGGGAAGTTACAATACGGATGTGCCTATAACGTCCGGGATGTAGTCATAACACGAGCATAGAGGCATTGCCATTAGTTGAGGGTACGTTTTCTATTTATAGGCATTTCGTTAGGGTGTTGTTTGATATGGGAGATTTCCACTCATTTACAACTGCCAAAATTGGACGCATGGTTGACCTATTAAAGACAGTCGACAACACCGTTATGTCGCCATCCTCAGAATAGAATCATTGGCATGATATAGGGCAATGGTTTATTTCTATGGAAGGAATATTGTACTCTCCTTTCTGGGGCAGGATATGTTTCTAATGGTGATGCCTCTACCTAAGGAAGGATCGAGCAGTCGCATATATTACATTGAGGAAGCGACCTCACAGTAGGTGGTTACCAACATGGATTCGATTCCGGGTGTGAGGGAGTTTGTAGACATTTTCCAAGAGATACCCGGGTTGCCACCCATCCGGTAGATATAGTTTATTATTGACTTAGCGCCTGGAACTAGGTCGATTGCATGATCCCCTATCACATGGGCCTATTAGAGATGTAGGAATTGAGGGATCAGTTTCAGTAGCTCCTGGGACAGGTCATTATCTGGAAGAGTACATCATCATGGGGTGCTCTAGTATTATTCGTGAAAAAGAGATTGGTCGCTTCATTTGTGTGTGAACTACAGGTAGCTGAACAAAGTCACGATACAGAATAAGTGTTCGTCGTCTCGAATCGATGACTTATTTGACCAGCTAATAGGAACAACATACTTCTCTAAGATAGACCTAAGATATGAAAATCATCAGCTGAGCGTTAGGGAGGAGGGCATTCCTAAGACCATGTTTTTGACGCGGTATGGATGTTATGAGTTCAGGGTGATGCCAATTCGGGTTGACTAATGTGCTAGCAGTGTTCATGGATCTCATCAACAAGGTGTTTAAAGAATTTTAGGAACAGTTTGTGATATTTTTCATAGACGATATCATATTGTATTCTCGGATAGAGGGAGAGCATGCAGAGAATCTGCGTGTGGTTTTGCAGACATTACGGGACCATCACATTCACGCCATGTTCAAGAAGTGCAGATTCTGGCTGAGGTAGGTATAGTTTTTAGGCCATATTGTATCATAAAGAGGGAGTTTTATGGATTCGAGGTATCAGCGGTGAGGGAGTGGGGACAACCCATGACATCGGCAGAGGTTCGAAGCTTTTTAAGGTTAGTCGGGAATTATCGTAGCTTTATAAAGGGTTTCTCAAATATTATGGGTCCATTGACTATTTTGACTTGCGCAGGTGGTTCCCTTTATTTTAGATGACTATTGCTAGTTAGATTTTAAGACATAAATGACAAATTGACTTCAACGCTCCAGCTTGTATTGCCTAGGGGAAGAATGGAGTATAGTGTTTTCAGAGATGCTTCCTTACAGGGACTTGGGGGTATATTACATGAGGAGAATAGGGCTATAGCTTATGTATCTCACAAGATTAAGTCCCATGAGAGTAATTACCCCACACATTACCTAGAGTTAGCAGCGATTATGTTTGTCTAAGGATTTGAATGCAGTACCTTTTGGATGAGCAGTTCATCTTATTCACAGACCTTAAGTCGTTATAGTATCTATTCACATAGAAGGATCTTAATATGCAGTAGCAGAGATGGTAAGAGTCCATGAAGAATTACTAGTTTAATATTCATTATAATCCTAGGAAGGCTCACATGGTGGGACACACGTTAAGCTGATGATGTCCTACGGGGCAAATAACGAGGTCTAGAAGGAAAAGTGGGAGAAACTTCAGCATGATGAAGAGGTCTTGAGAGCATGTATTTGTAGCACCCCGTACTTTTGGAGAACATGTAAATTAATTAAATTAGTGATTTAGGAATTTATTTAATTGGGAGAAATTATTTAATTCGGTTTAAGTTTAATTTCACACGTGCCGTATTTTGAGGTGGAAATAAGATGATTTTATAAAATGACTCGAATGGCGATTTTTAGGTCACGAATGGTTCCGAAAAGGTTGAAAAAGTGTACCCGGGTGTATAGTTTGGGTTCTGGGGTGATTTTGGACTAACACAAGACCGTCTAAGGGCATTTCGGTCATTCGGGGGTTTGAAGTAGAGAACTCAAAAAATTTGCGAGTTTATATCTTCCATTAGAGAAAGAAGACTACGGTTAACACAAATATAAATGAAGAAAGTCCATATGAGAGGAAAAGGAAGGGAGAACCAAGCTTCCAACACCGTTTTTTGCCCCGAACGCAGCATAATCGAGATCAGAGTGAGGGGAGAACCACCACACCATCATCCCAATGAATTTTAGACCTTCTAGTGAGAGGTAAGTATTTAAATGTCAAATTATTTTAAGCATGATATAATACCCATGTAAAGTAGTCTTTAATTTCATGTTTTTGGAAGAATTGATATGGCTTCGAGTGTGTTTAATTCGTGAATTGATATAGGAATGCATGTATAGATATTCCTTTATATTTATGACACAAATAAGAGGATTTGGGTTGATTAGAATGAATTAAATATGGGTTCTTGATGAAAAAACTTGAAGAACACAAAACTAGGGTTTTTATGGGAGTTTTAAACATATTTTAATCTGTACTTGAATTTGATATGAATTGATGATGATTTTAAGTTGGAAATCATCCTAATGAATGTAGAAGTGGTTGGTAACAATTGGTTTCAAATTTGTTGAAGAAATATGGAAGTTCTGTGGGTTTTAATGGTGAAAAATGCACTTTTGTAAATGAAAAGACAAATAGCAAATAGGAGAATCGATCCGAATCAGAAGCAATCGATCTGGATCAGAAGCAACCGGTTCGGTGCCCAGAAAATATAAAAACTCCCTTTTTATCATAGAACTCCTAAATTATTGTCGGTAAAACATTTAGGACATTGTTATAATGTAATGTGGGATTTATTTTATTATAGTAGGCCTTGATAGTGTTATGGGATTAAGACTTATTGAGAGAATTAAGACAATGATTAGACGGGATTAATGATAATGTAATCAAATCGAGAGAATGATAATGTAATTGTAAAAAAGCGTGAGTGAGCTTACTGTATAGACTAGCAGGGTAGGGAAGGTTTAGTACTGTCATGAACCAAGTGGTAACTAGGACCCTTAGAGTAGAGAATAATACTCCATTAAATATGTTAGTGAGGATAATTGTAAATTGAAAGTACAATGAGTATTCGAGTAATAAATACTACGTATAAATTTATGTTTATGGGTTGAGTGTATATTTATACGTATTATGTTTGTAAGTTGAGTGTATACGTATATAGATTATGTTTATAGGTGGAGTGTATACCAATACGGATTATGTTTATAGGTTAAGTTTATACCTATACGTATTATGTTTATAAGTTGAGTGTATACCTATACAAATTATGTTTATAGGTTGAGTGTATACCTATACGGATTATGTTTATAGGTTGAGTGTATACTATATGGAATATGTTTATAGGTGCAGCGTATACCTATGTGCGACATATGAATAAGGTTGTGTGTATACCCACTCAGTGCTTTCGTATGTGTGAAGATAAATATACTACTTGTTGTGATGGAGGTTCCCGTGCAGTAGGTGATCCCATCTTGCCAATTCCAGGGTGGTCTAGATTTGTGCCCAGAACATTGAATTTAGGGTGGCTCATTATGTGTTGTGTACTAGTGTGACTGGCGTGTCATTTGGGTACGTTAGGTATGTGCATAGCCCAAAGGTTTAGAACTACGTTCACCTCCATTGTTTGTTATTTGATTTGATCGATGGTTCATGGAAACATTTTGAATCGATAGTCCGTGATTAGGTACGAGAGGTACTTGGACTGATAGCAGAGTACGTGAGTACACATCGTTATGAACAAATAGGGAGATGCAGTATCATTTATATATATAGTGTGTGACATATAAATATATGTACTCATAGATGTGAAATCTTACTTATGCATGATAGTAGTGAGAATAAATAGTTTATATCTAAAGTGATGATTAATCTACTTACATGTGTTAGTAATGAGATTAGATAGTCAAAATCTAATGTAACGTTTAATCTACTTATGTGCGATAGTAGTGATATTAGATAGTGTATTTCTAAACAAGGTTTAAACTACTTAAGTGTGATAGTAGTGAGACTATATAGTGTATTACACATGTCTAGATCAAGATTTAAGTAGAGAAAATTAATGGAATAGCTTGAATGATAACATATGTGAAATGTTAACTTTGGTTTAATAATAAGATAAGGAGATGTTAATTATTGATTAGTTCGACAGAGTATGGTATGGGCGTGTAACAACCCGCGTAATTTTAGGCTATTTTAATTAATTTCTGGAAAATGGAGGAAAATAAAGTTTTTGATAAAATTATTTTATTGCTCAAATATGTTGGTTATTATTTTTAAAGGCGAGAATTTCAAACGGTTTCGAAATCAGAGTTAAAACGGATTTTAAAATGATTTTTAAATGTTTTTAACTCTTGGAGTTGTTTTGACTTCCAACTCTTCATTTCTTTGCCTTATTTAAAGGAGTCTTTTGGATTCCAACTCTTCATTTCTTTGCATTATAAAAGGAAGCTGTGGGCAAGACTTTTTACATACTTTTGGTACACTTTTTGGCAGCAAATATATTTTATATTCCTCTTCTTTTTATATACACATTGGCCCTTGAGATTTGTGAGTTCCAACCTTAGATTAGAGGTGTTCTTGGGGCTATTTTGTTACAGGTTCTTGGAGGATCTTTTGAAGATCTTTTGTGTTGATCTTGAGGATGTGATCATTGATTTCTCATCATGGTTTGAGGTATGGGGTTTTACACAATATGCTCCTTAAATCTCGCGAGTGTCATTCTCTTTGAATTCTTGTTTAATTGAACTCATATTTGAATTGATAAATTCATTGAAATCTGAAAAATAATGGTTGAAATTATTTTGATTCATGTGGTATCATTATATTTTTATTGACCACGTTGTCATGAGATTTTAATATGGCACGGATGTTGAGTACCCGCCAAAATACCAATTTTCGGCTATGGCTTGATAAAGCATATGCGAATGGGGTGAGGCATGGTTACCCATTGATGTGTTGTTGAAAAATTATATTGATAAATGCTTTGAGATTCGCATTTGATTTGAATATTCGTACTCATGTTGTTACGTTTTATTCATCACTAATATATATTTGTTGAGCATAATTGTTGTCGTATTGTGTACTTCCCCATATTTTCTTTTAGTGGCAGGTTAGCGCGGATTTTGGGGCGCTATGGACATTGATTTTAGCGAGGATTCTTTGGGAAAGATTTGTATTATTTATTTTGTTGTATAGAGCATTGGAGATTTGTATTTTTATTCGAGTTAGATAGTTGTAATTTTAATTCGGGAGATGTTGTTGTATTTAATTTGAAGAATTGAGATTAGTGGATTTATATGATTATGGGTTTATTTAGATGCTCTATACCTTGTCACTTGTGGATTTGGATTTATTTTATCGTATTAGCGCTCCGTTCGCTCTCCCGGGCGGGCGGGGTGTTACAGGGCGGTACGGGTAAGTTGAGGTGAAACCCTAACTAAGGACTTAATGATTATTAAGGGTATTCGGTAGCGTACTATATGGGTGAGCTAGACTGGTTTGAGGTTTACTAGATACTCGAGACTTAGTTAGATTGGGTAGAATGACTAGGTGGGCTTAGTATCAAATGTTAAGTGCGCACTATAGATGAGAGGTGAGGAACTCTAGAAAGTGTTCACAACCTAACATGTGTATCTAATAATTGTTCATTTAAATTTAAATTTAAATGCTTGCTAAATATTTTAGAATTATTTTTACTTGGACTCTGATCCATACTTGCAAAACTTTTTCCAAAACCCTTTTAGGTGTCCAGCTAGAGGAAGCCAAGCAGGATGATCTATCACAGGGATGCCTAGCTGCAACACTTGTGGATTCTTACAGTGTTTGAACTTAGTCGGTTCAGTTACTTCATTCCTAGTATAGGTGGCAATTCGATATTTCATTCAGGAGTGTTTCCCTCAGCTATTTCATGTATATCAGTCAGACATTGTACTCATTGATTTTTATTCATGTTGGACTTTACATTGGATTTTGGAACCGATAGATTATTCGGTACTATTTTATCTCAGTCATGTATTTTGTGGATGTTTTTATGTTACTATTACATGGGATGTTAATTATGATAATAATGTTTTACTGTTGTTGTTGTTGTTGTTTACTAAAATGATAAAATTTGACGTCGACTTTTTGAATACTAGGTGGTTAGTAAAAAGTTTTAAATCATTCTCGAAAGTGATGCTAAAAATGATCTAGATGAGATTCATGTTTTAATTGGATGAAGGACCGATCACCCGGTATTTAATGAGGCGGGGTGTCACAGATGGTATCAGATCATCAGGTTCTCGTGTCCTTAGGATCTGTTCGGCTTTTTAAGTTTCAACTTAGCTTTAATTGATTTAGAGCCTTATGATAGGATTATTTTATTCCTCTGCATATGTAATTTACACTCTCCTACTATTAAATCTATTTGATGCGATTCATATATGAGTTTGGTTGGGCTTTGTACACCGAATATGATAGGATGAACAGTGAGGGTGGTTAGGAGAACTGCAGGAGGAGAGTCTTAGCAAAATACATGGCGTATTCTGGAAATGGTGATCATGATAGAAGTGACCATGATTATTATTTAGATTAGTGACAATAGGATAATCGCTCGAGAATAGTAGTTTCCCCACGCACTGTCGTAGATGACGGTAGTACAATTATAGATTCACCAAGTGCAGACAGCAAGGGGAAAGTTAGGGGGAGTCTTTTGAAGATCCATATATAAGGATAGAGGGAAGATTAGAATTATGATAAGCCAATGGAAGGAGATAATCAAACAACAATTATTTAGGGTGGAGTATAGCGACACCGGGATTAGATTTGAGGTGAAATTTTTAGCTCATAAGAGCACCATTGAGTGATGAGAGTCAACCACCACATGTATAGAGGCATATATGGGATTAAACGAGAAATTTAGGTGGTTTTTGATCGTAAGACTGTCCATATGCTATTCAGACAAAGATGCGAATGGTGTTTTGAACTTATCACAACTAGGCCAGGTAGAGACCAATCGTGAGAGAGAAGATGAGTTATTTATCGAACTTCGTAACCATTGAGGGGGATACGAAGAATAATGAAAAGGGGGTCCGTATGTGTATAATGGACTCGTGGGTAGATTATGAAAGAGTGAATCGGAAATTCGGCTAGCACAACAAGTGAATATGTGGTCAAATTCATACGTTTACAAAATTACAATCGCTTCCATGAGAAGGCAACAAAAAGTGTGGGAGAATATATTCGAAGAGAAGGACTAGATCTAATAGTGATAGTGAAACACCGAAGGAGGGTATACCTATTAGGGGACCCATTTATATGATATTGGACCAGTTGAATTTCTACTTAGTGACGAAGGGTTCAATCAGGGTGACCGGTGTGGCCAGAAATGAGTTCCATATGGATGCAAAGAAAGTGAGATAATAGAGGGTAGAAATCAAGACAGGACTACCATGTTCGAGAGAAGGAAACCCCGATATGAAAAGGGGGGACAGAGACAGGGGGATGGCACATAAAGGTGTCCTATGTATAGAGAGTAGGGCCACCTATAGTGAACTTGTCCACATCAAGGAAGTAAGACCAGTCAGACTAAGAAGAATATCTGAACGGTGCTGGTGGGCCACACTAATAGGATGAACGAGATTTTTGACAAGGAAATGGGGCTCAGAGAGCTATGTCCAGAGATTTCAGCCTGAGAATGGTCAGTTCCGGAAGGACCAAAAAGGTGCTCAGCAGTTATAACATTCAGTTCCTTAGGGTCATTAGGATGAAGGGAATAATGGGGAAGGACAACAAGGCCTAAATCAGAGGGATAGACATTTTCACGTCGAGGTTTCACTTGTGGGAGTGTAGGCCATGAAGGAAGAAGTATTACCCCAAGGTAAGGTAGGGGAAACTACAGGATGAGATCCTTGGGGTATAACCACTATAATAAATCGTGGGTCAATTCTGGCATGAGAGTTACGTTCAGGGACCTGACGATTAGGCAAGGTAGAAAATAATGGAGGTTAGATTTTTTTTCATCCTTATAAGTGATATGCCCCAAGTGTGACCTCGGCTCGGAGACACCAACCTCGGTCGAGATCATGGCCGACACTGGACGAGCCTTGGGCATGCGGCATCAGGCCTCGGCCATAGCAAGGTCGGCCCAGGCCAACACTACCATCAGCCTCTCGAAGGAACATCGCATGCATCACAAGGATCATCAGCATTCTCGTATACCTTGGAATGGCAACCTCGGCCAAATATAGGCCGAGATCGTAAGAAGCCTTACCAGTAACCTCATCAAGACATTATTCGATGCTCCAAACACACCAGCTCAACCTCGGCTCAGGCCGACCTTGTCCATTGTCTCGGCTAGGATTAAGCCGATACCTCCATGGTCACCTCGGACTAAACGAGCATCTAGACTTACCAACCTCGGCCTCTCCCAGGCCGAGGTCATACACCAAGAACGATAGCCGAAATTATATAGCATGACCTCTCCCTGGTCGTTCTCCACCTGGGGTGTCGACATCATAGGGAAGGTTACACCAAAGGCTTTAAATTGACATGAGTCCCTCCTAGTTTCCATTGATTACTTCACCAAATGGATCGAAGCTGAGTCATACGTAGTATTGAGCGCCAAGAAAATGGTCAAATTCCTCAAGAAAAATATCATCTGCTGATATGGAGTCCCGCACGAGTTAGTGTCAGATAACGGGTTACACTTCGAAGCAAAAGTCATAGAAGTAGTCAATGAGTATGAGATTCTAAGACACAAATCTTCTTCCTATCGACCTCAGACCAATGGTGAAGTTGAAGCTACAAATAAAAACCTCAAAGCCATCATCATCAAGATGACCGAAAGCTGTAGGGATTGGGACGATCGGATCCCGTACGCCGTATGGGGCTATCGAACCTCAATCTGAACCTCTACTGGGTCTACCCCTTAATCTCTGGTCTATGGCATTGAAGTAGTCCTACATGTGGAGATGGAAATACCCTCGCTACGCGTCATGCTCGAAAGCAAAGTTAGTGAAGAAGACTGGTGCCAAAGCTGTCTCAACGAGCTGACCCTCCTAGATGAAAGGAGATTGAAAGATCTTTACCACATACAGGGGTACCATCGTCGAATAGCGTGATCATTCAATAAGAGAGTCAAAGATCGTAGTGTCCAGGACGGGGATTTAGCCCTCAAGGAGATAATAGAACCCATCTGGGACCCAGAGGGAAATTCAAGCACAATTGGAGCGGCCCCTACATTGTGAAGAAAATCTTATCCGGCGGTGTTGCCATGCTCACTGACCTAGGTGGGGAGGAGATGTCTCATCCATTCAACCTAGACCGTTTCAAGAAATTCTACCCCTAGTCTAGAATCTTGGTGCACTACGACTCTTCTCATCTCCCTTCTATTCTAAAAAAAAACTCTCTCTTCATTTCCCTCTACCCAGAACAACGTGGGCCTGATCCTCTGCAAAAAACCATTTTTTAAGAAAAATAAAAAACTTTCAAAATCCCCAGAGGTGTGTAGGCAACTCATACATCTTATAGGACCACGACCCTTTCTTTTTCACAAAATACTATTCTCTTCTTATCTCCGAGAACGACAGTTCATTCTAACAAAAACTTGAACAAAAGGATTATATATGCCTTAGCGATCGGTATAGATAATTCAAAAATACAAAATTCATTGAAAGGCACAGCTGGATGATCAAAAACTTGCTTATTTCATTAATAAGAAATTGCAGCGCATATTACATAACAAAAGGAATGGATAACTCCACTACACCAAATCTGCCCATTTGTCAAGGTCATTGACCTTGACAAATTCACCTTGTCAAGGTCAATGACCATGACATTTCGAGGCGAGACAACTTTTTTTGTCACGGTCGTGTCACGGTCATTGACCTTGACAAAAAACTCGCGTTTTTGTCACGGTCGTGTCAAGGTCAATGACCGTGACACGTTTGTCACGGTTATAAACCGTTACAAAGCCGTGACCCTTTTTTAAAAAATTGTCACGGTCAATGACCGTGACAATTCTGGGAAGAATTAAAAAAAAACTGCTGGGCAGTATGGCCACTGCCACTGCCCAGCAGTATATTTGTACCTGTTATAGTAACGTTGTACCTGTTCCAAACATCATATATCCGAACAAACTAAAGATAATGCAAATATATATTCAAATAAGAAACTATTTCAAAAGAAACAACATCACCATCATTTTATCTCAATTCTACAAACTATTTGCATAGAAAAGAGATTTTGTACCGCGACGCTCGGGAACACCTCCTTATCCTTCCCTTCTCGTCCGAATAGCCACATAAGTATAGAGCATATGTGGCCTACCCTTAGGGCCACTCCCTGTCCCCTGAATTGAAATAAAGTAAAATTAGTATCCGCCCCTCAAATATAGATAAATATAAATCATAATTGAAATCGAAATCGAAATTGACATATAAATATAAATACATTACCTGTAGTGTCACTCAAACAGCTAACTTGAGCTCATATGGCACCTCCTTCCAACTAATGTACCCTGGGCAATCGTGTCAATTATAATTCTCTTCATATCTAAACACTAAGAAATACCATAATCCTAAGGAGGTATGCGTTGCAAATTCCTTCCAACCATTGTGTAGCCAAAAATCAGCAGTTGAAGTTGTCAACTCCACCTTTGAATGGGGTATGGAAAGTGGTGGGGTATGGAAAGTGGAATTGACAACTTCAACCGGTGATGTTTGGCTACATAACGGTTGGGAGGAATTTGCAGAGCATCGCTCCATAGGATTATGGCATTTCTTAGTGTTCGGATAGACGAAGAGATTCAGTCTCCTCTCCACAAATAGGACACCCCAAATAACTATGTACTAATCAACTATTAAAGGTAAGAAGCATATATTCATGGATTAGTATAAACAAAACTCAGATGTAGTTGGAATATTTATGTATTAATCTCCTCTCCACACACGCACACTACACAAGAGTGAAAATGATAAAGTGCAGATCAAGTAAAAGCATTAAAAATGGATGTTTCGGTACAAGTTGAAATATTTATTACAAATTGAAAAATTGTTTCAAATTCGGGTTATCATCAAAAATGGATTGATATTCGGTAGGAGCAGCCAAGTCATCCACACTACTATTTAGACGCCTTGGCGCGTGTTGGACAATTGACCACGGCTCGTTGTTGATATACTCCGAGTAAAACACTTGCTTAACCTTTTGAAATGCACAAACAAACGGCTCATCGCTCACGTGGTCGTTGCTCTTCAACTTGGACAAGTCAACCATGATCAAATTGGTGACAGGATCAACTTTACAAGCATTTTTATCCTCAACTCTTACCCATTCACAGAAAAATACAACCTCTTTGAAGCTTATATAATCCAATTCAAATATATTTTGGATTACACCGTAGTAAGTCATTTCAGCTTCAACGAGGTTTTTATCTTTTGCGCTCGCTCGAAAGAAAGTAAGAGCCTTGTATGAAATTCCCGAGTTCTGTACATTTGTACTTTCCTCGTACACTTTAGCGCCGAAAATGTAACCGTTCAATCGATATTTTTTGTACTCTTGTGCCACGAACAAGGGTCCAGTGGCTAGACGAGCAAGCCTTGATGTCGCATCACCCATCTTTAGGAGCTGAGAATATAGATAAATTAATTATATTAGTGGTAAAATTTGAGTGTAATGTAACGTTATATAACGACTGTTTTCATTGTAATTACCTCTTGTGTCAACCATAGCCTAAATTCGCTGTCTGATTGTACCACTATTTTTCGTCTTTTATTGTTCTCACAGGCTTCATATTTACTGCATATTACAAAATTAATCATGTATAAAATAATCTAAAATAATGTTAAACATTATAATATTCGAAACTTACTCTTTCCATTCTTCGACATCTTCATGTGTGTCAAATAGATAACGAGCTACTTGTTCATGTTGCAAACTCGTTAATTTCACTCGTTTTCCCATCACATTACCACCATCATCGAGGAATTCATCAGTGTCATCAACGCTGGTAGAGTCAGTCATATATTCCCGAGTATATATTGATGACTCTACGGTGATGTATTCCTCTGCAATTGATCCTGCAATATATCGCGTATTCTTGACGTAATCTTTAAAAACTTTCATCAATCTTTCAAACGGATACATCCACCGATATCTAGCTGGACCACAAAGAAGTGCCTCGTCGCATAGGTGTACCAACAAGTGAACACTTATGTCAAAGAATGCTGGGGGAAAGTACTTCTCCAATACACAAATCGCTTCGTTCACAACTAATTTTGCGACCACTATGTGTTCTCGATTCACTACCTTATCACACAAGAGGGAGAAGGTAATACTAATTTGCATAATAGCCTTACGCAAATCCTTGTGCTTGGAGAAACAGTGCTTAAACAATAGAGGAACCAATTGCATGATCACATGCCAATCGTGGGACTTACACTTATGTAAATCATGAGTAACATAATTCACAATCCTTTGCAAGTTTGACGAAAAAGTAGATGGGCCCTTTAAATTATATATTGTGTCTAGAAGCACCTTCCTTTCCTCACTCGTCAAAGTAAACGCACCAGGGGAATTATTGTCCTTCCCCTACTATCTTCTTTCAACCATAGTTGTGGTTTAAGTTTTAACGTTTTAAGGTCTTTTCGTGCATTTTCTCCATCCTTAGAATGACTCCCCCCAAGGAAAGTACCCACAATATGTTCACCGAAGTTCTTCTCTGCATGCATCACATCCAATACATGGCGCACCGGGTTTTTCTTCCAATAAGGCAAGTCAAATAAAATTGACCTCCGAGACCATGCCTTTCTTATCTCAGTTTCATTCCCAGTTGGGGTCTTCTTATGCTTGACATTCTTAAATTTGGGATTCTTACCTGGCATATTTGGGCCACATTCAGAAGATTTACTTTCAATTTTTGAACCTGAAAGTTGTCTCGGCGGTAGCCTATGTTCAACTCCGCCCAATAAAAAATTGGAAGCTTTCTCAAATTTGAAACTATGAGCTGGGGGTAAAAACCTCCTGTGGCAATGGTATACATTTTTTAAGCTGGAGGATAGACGAAGAGATTCAGTCTCCTCTCCACAAATAGGACACCCCAAATAACCATGTACTACACATCCGGATAATGTCCCATAAGATGGAAAATCATGAATTTCCCACATCAACATAGCTTTCAGCATAAACCCTTATTTTCTAAAAGAGTCAAATGATTGCACACCCTCTTCCCACAACTCATTTAATTCTTCTACCAAAGGAGCCAGGTAGATATCAATGTCTTCACTTGGTGCCTTTGGCCCAGGTATCAATAAAGCCATCATCGAAAATTCAGGTCTCATACACTGTGAAGGAGGGAGGTTGAGTGGGGCTAGGATCACTGGCCATACACTCTGATTGGTGCTTAGATTTCCAAATGGATTGAAACCATCTGTTGATATAGCCAAACGAATGTTGCGTTGTTCTCGAGCAAAATCGGGATACTCATAATTCATCCTCCGCCAGGCAGTAGAATCAATAGGATGACGCATGATATTACCCCCTACTTCTGCCCTAGCATGCCAAGTCATTGCCTCTGCAATCCATGGTACTGTGAAAAATCGCTTTAATCTAGGCCCAACGGGAAAATATTTCAATACTTTTTGAGGCACTTTTGAGCTTGTGCCTTCCTTACTAGTAGATTGGACATATCTAGGTTCATCGCATACCGGACAACGATCGAGATTTTCATACTCCTTTCGGTATAGTATGCAGTCATACACACAAGCATGAATCGATTTATACTTCATTCCCAAACCTTTCAAACTGTTCTTCATAACAGGATAGCTATTTGGAAGTGTTTTCACCTTGGGTAATAAGCCCTTCACCCATTTCAGAATTCCCGTCACGCTATTGCCAGACAAATCGTCTCGCGTCTTCAAACTATGCAAACCAACCATGGCATGTAAAGTTGTTTGATCTTTCTCACAGCCACAGTATAATGGTTGGGTCGTCTTAAATTTTAAACTTTGGTAGTCATCGTCAAGTTTTATCATGTTATCTTCACGAGCACTTGAATCTTCTACATCATCAGTAACCTCATTCTCCTCAGCTTCATAAACTCCGTACGCATCATCAACTAAATCCTCTAACATATTATGATCTACGTCGTCCCCTTCTTCATCTATTCTACTTGTTGAAGGATGTTGTGAAGGTTGGTCAGGGACAAAAGGAACTTTCAATTCACCGTGAAAACTCCAAAATCGATAACTATCTTGCATACCTGATCTTAACAAATGTAGTTCAACTGTTTTCCACTCAAACACCTTACCATTCTTACACCTAGCACACGGACACGGAAACTCTTCATCATTACGACATCTCTTTGCAAATTTCACAAATTCGTTAGCACCTCTGCGAAACACATCCCCCATTCTATTAGTCTCACCCATCCACTCTTTGTATTTCGGATATCCCATCACAGCTACCACAACTAAACACCTATTAAAGGTAAACAAAACTTAGATTTATAGTATGTTTTATTTAATTATCCCATCATTTAATTATCCTAGTAAAGGGTAAGTGGTCCTATCCCATTCAAGAATGCATTTTTCTATAATATACTTAACAGCTCATGCACATTGTTACGATTTGAAAAAAATTCGACAGCATATCCCCTTAGTTCTCCAAGTACACGACGTAGATTGGCAGGTGTGAGTGTTATTTCAATTGGTCAATTAAAATAACAGTCACACTTGTCAATCTAGTATGTACCCAGAGAACATTAAGATACGACTGCAGAACTTCCTCCAAAAGCAACAACTTTAAGCCAATAAGAATATTATACAGAAATTATACAGTCTCAAACTGTCCAAACGGGACAATTCGAGAGATCTCATTACAGGGGTAATGACTCTCGAACGGGTCTAAGGGTTATTGAATGCGTACGCATAAGAACTAGAATGCTAGTATCTATGCGCACTATATTTAATTTCAAGTATGTTTCATATAATGGGTTAATTCAAATACAAAAATAAATTCATGGAATAATTCAAATACAAAAATAAATTCATGTATTGACCACATACACACACACACACACACTATCTAAGCTGTTCTATAGGTATAAAAACAATTATTATCCAATTATTATTCAACTAATATCAATTATTTATTTTGAATGTAAATAATATTCAAAACCCCACCCACCCCCACCCCCACCCCCACCCCCTCCCGATGTTTATTATCCAATTATTATCCAACTATTATTAATTATTTATAAAATTGATGTCTACTTTTAGTGTTGTGTATATATGTTAGTCCTCGGCTTTTTTATTGATTACCCTAGTTTAGCTATTATCTACTATTATCCAATTATTATCCAACTATTATCAATTATTACCCTAGTTTAGCTAAAGCCGGTGAATTATACCTATATATATTGAGTAAGCGAGGAGTTTAGCATAAGAATCAATTGTGGAGGGTTAGAGAGGGAGTGAAAAAAATTATACCTATTCACACACACACACACACCCCACCCCACCCCACCCCCTGCCCCCCTCCACCACCCCCTCCACCACCACACACCACCACACACACACACACCCCCCACCCCATCCCACCCCCTGCCCCCCTCCACCACCCCCTCCCCCACCACACACCACCACACACACACACACACCCCACCCTACCCCACACCATGCCCCCCTCCACCACCCCCTCCCCCAAAACAGACCACCACACACACACACACACCGCACCCCACCCCACCCCCTGCCCCCTCCACCACCCCCTCCCCCACCCCGCCCCACCCCCTGCCCCCCTCCACCACCCCCTCCCCCACCCTTCCCCACCCCGTCCCACCCTGCCCCACCCTCCACACACGCACACACATATATATATACACATACACACATAAATATACACACAAATATATATATAAATGGAAGAGAGAGAGAGAGAGAAATTGGACCTGAAAGTAGAGAGAGAGAGAGAGAGAGAGGGGGGGAACGGTGGGAGGGAAAAAAGAAGGGGGAAAGGGTTTTTGCTGGAAAAGTTGTCACGGTCGTGTCAAGGTCATTGACCGTGACAAGAATTGTCACGGTCACTGACCGTGACAAGCCCGTGACAATTAAATTTGTCACGGCCTTGTCACGGTCGTGTCAAGGTCAATGACCGTGACGTAAAACGCGTGTTTTTTTGTCACGGTCAATGACCTTGACAAGGCTGGCCGGCTGAAAGGTGATAATTTGCCCATTTTGGTGTAGTGCTCCCTTCCCCTACTGCCATAAAAATCCAAATAAAATCCCCACATTTATCCCCTATTACACAAATAAACTCTCCAAGAGTCCTACCCACAACTACCAGAGGAGATTGAACCCTCATCATCTACATCCTGGGGTCCCCAAATTTCCCTTGCCTGAAAAGAGTGTCGTAAACACTCCATGGACCGATAAGCCTGAACCAGCTTCGAAAAAACCACAACACCCCCTTCCATGGTGTTAAATAAAACAAACCACTTTTGTCTAGTCTCCACTGCCAACATCTTGATGACTATTCTCCTCCATAACCACTTTATATAATCCCAGGGGACATGCCAAACTCTCCCAATAGACTGAGAGGGACGGGTCGAGGGATGCCGATTTTCCCACAGGAGCCAAGTCGCATGCGCAGACGCTCAGTCAAATCTTCCACCGGAAAGAAATTTGAGGTCCGAGGTGGCACGACCTGTGCCCAGCCAAATTGGCGCAGAATCCATAAAGAGAAATAAAAAGAGGTCTGTCTGAGACCAACTTTCCACACATATGAGTACTCTCCTAGCTCCAGAACAGGCAACAACTGCCCCCACTAAGGCACTGACCAATACAGATTCCGAGCGCCATTCTCCACAAACTATTTCTCTCAACTCTCAATATCCAGGCCAATGCTGAAGAAGTAACGCGAAAAGAAGTTGGGTACAATCGATAAAGGATACTTTGGAAGGGACACCAAGCGAAGTCTTTCAGACAACCACATGAACAGCATCACAGGGCTACCCCTCAGAAAGTCAGAACGACCTTCTCTCCAGGCATCCAGGCCAGTATCACCACCTCAGGATTGCGACGGTATGACATCCACGAAGTAATGGCTGTAAGTTGTGGGTCCTTCAGTAATTCCCCAGTCACCAGCAACAATTTCAAAACCAGGCCAAGAGCAACGGCTCCAGCATAGCCAGCATCACCTACTTCCCGCAAATTCACGGACTACAATACCGTCGGGAAGGAGATCATTCCTCCAGCAACCAGTGATCTGGCCGCCGAAGGAGAAATATAAAGAAGCTCGACCAATAAATCCCTGGGAAAATGGGAAAATTCGGGCAAAGCTGGAGCAACACTAGGACTTACACCCAGCATGGCAGAAAATTCCTCGTACGTAGGACAAACTTCAATCAACCCAAAGCAGAATACATGGTCTTCGGGGTACTAGAATTGTACTTCCACCATCAGTATGTTCCACTCAATAGGTTGATTGCCCCATAAGGAGACGCGAATCATGTTGAAAGCATCGTAGTCGACATTATAAGAGAACATTGCTTCCAAGGCTTCGAGGTAGTTAGCAAACTCAATGCTACTAGGGAGAGCCATCTTGAAAGGCTAAGAGATAGTGGGGAACTAAGTAAGAATGCGAGGGTGTGATGAAAACAAAGCTTTGAATTGATGGGACTGGACTAAACCCTCAGGATAGGGTACCAATCAAAAGGGGTAAGGCTGAAGAGGGTACTAATCAAAGCTTTGAATTGATGGGACTGGACTAAACTGCCGATAGGCAGGATAGGGTGCTTGCCGATCAACAACCCCCCATTTTTAGAAATTTCCCTTTTTTCTCTTTTGTCAAATCAAAAAACTTAATAAAAATAAATTTATATTCCCAATAGAATTTGAAAATCCCTTTTCCCCTTATATAATTGCCCCTTTTAATTAAAAACTTTCCTTCAAAAAATACTCCTTTTTACGGTCTCAGCAGCAAAGTAAAAAGCGCATGTGCATGAATTCATTCATCATTAATAAAAGATAATAAAAAACTCCATTGCATTGCATCTATTTTCTTTCTGTGTTACATCAATTTTGTAGGAAATAAAAAGAAAAAGCAAAAACAATGGGACTCATCCCAAACCCACATTCTCTCCATCTCTATCACCTACCTTTCTCTCTAAGAGCTTATACCCTTGCGACGTGCTTTCTTTCTCATACGGCGAGATGACGCACGACCACTACCCGAGCCAAAGTCTTCTCCGGGCGAAGAAGATGGCACCAAGCAAGAAGGAATAGGAACCGCATCCCGAATATGGGAAGTCACCGAAGATATCCAATCTATTAGAAAATGGTTGACACTCGGACTTGCTGTAAGAAAGAGGCCAAATCAGTATCAAAGCAAAGATGACCAAAACAGAAAAGAAAGAAAGAGAATAACAGAAAGGTATACCGCAGGTCAGGGGACCTCCTATGTAAAATCCAACTCCTACGAATCCATCGCATAAGGACGGTGCAACATAGGCACCACCCCACCATCAGCCCGCCTAATGTTGTACGAAGGAGTATGCAACCGCACAAAAGGAACCTTCGAGGTCGCCTCTGTCATAGATGTCGTCAGACCGCCTCCATTATGAGAAGATCCCACCGCCCAACTCGAACCCGTAAGAAGGAAAAGAAGGGCATCATATATGCTGGGCACCATCAACTAGCTAATCATAAAGTCCATATAGTCATACGGCGCAGCCATATCAGTGTACAACAAGTAGGACTCGCCGATCATCACCGCGATCCTCGCATCCTTCGATAACTGTCGCTCCCGCCTTGTAGACGTAGGAGGCTGCACAAGTGACACCACCACCTCCTCCTCAGCAATCTGGTGAACCACCATCTCCCCAAGATACCAAGAATGACCGAACTCATGCGCCAGTAAATGCCTCATCTGCGCGTTTACCCTGGTCGTCTCCGCATCCTGAATGGCTGTCCCCCGGGGATAAAAGGTCACCTGAAAATCTCTCAAGGAGGCATAAATCAATACAAGGTCAGGAGGTGCAAAAACCAAGACTGAAAATGGAAAGAGTCTTATCCTACCACAGGTCAGTTCATTCAAGACCTAACGCACCACCTCTAGAGAGAGAGATCCCTTAGACTGCCAATTGGCCTTACACCATCGATACAATCGACAGGAGTCCCCAACAGTGTCGTTCTTTAGAGCGATCAACGGGGTATTTCACCCAATAACCTCATAAAACCACGTCTGTCAAAGATAAGAGTTCACAAACAAAAAGAGACGCATAAGGAAAATGCGAATGCATGAAAGGAAAGTATGAATGCATGAAAAGAAATGTGCAAATTGAAGATTACCTCAAGAAGGTACGTGGCTCTATTAAAGGTCTGTCGGCAGCACCGGATGAATGCATCCAGAGAAGAGTAAAGGGTCACCAAAGTCAGAATCCTCCAATCATAGAAAGGGATGTTCGAAAACATCCTCAAGTTCGTCAAGAACCACAAATGGACGAAGTTGTCGCTCGACGCCACCATAAAACCTCCCAACACTAACAAAGTAAATAACCGGTCCATCTGACACACTTGCACCCCATCCTCCACATCAATCACCCTGCCCAACAGAACATCCTTTAGCAGGGACAACCAGATAGAATCCCCCGAAACTATCCTCCCTACATCACCAAGTGCCGCACGCACTGCCTCGGGCCTCACCCGCAAAGAGTGATCCATCTCTATCTGCTCTCCATCACAATCCATCCCCAAAAACTGCTGCACATATATGGGAGTCACAGTCATCTCCCCGAAGCCAAAATGAAAGGTGTGAGTAGTATCCCACCACCTCTCCCCCAAAGTGCATAGGACCGCTGTCGAACGAGGCATCTCATCCAGCGCAGATGCAAACCTCCCAAAACCCGCTGATGATATCACCCATTGCACCACAGGTGGGAGATGCTCCCAGACATCCTTGAGCCCCGTCGTCCCGTGGGCACGCATGTTCTTCAAAGAAATATCAGACCGAAAAAAAGGAAAAATCTCATCAGAAGTCAAGAAAGAAAGAAAACTCACAAAAAAGAAAGGAATGCCAAAGGTCGGGTTACTTACATAACCACCAAGATTCACTCTCGAAGAGCGATGACCTAACGGCTCCCGCAGCAAAGTCTGCTCATCCGCAACAGGCTTAAACGTATCAAAGGATTTCTCACACCCCAAGGCAAGAGGCGCCCTGGCCCTCCACTCCATATTCACCCAGTCATCGACGGTCAACCACTCCTTATGGACTGTAGTGCTCACAAAAGCGGCCATTTCTTGTAGATCGGAATGCTTGAACGATTTGCAGAGAAATCGCAGAAAGAGAGAAAGTAAATTAGCTGTGAAAAAATGACGGGATTCACCCCCTTTATATAGGATGCTAAACGCCATGCCGATCGGCACTGACCCCAACCATACCGATCGACACTAACTCCTTACCTTCTTGAGGTAGTCCAAAAGTTTGTGCCACTTCCAAATGGCACCCCTCATATCATGCCTACTGGCACCCCCTTAAATTTTGAAATACCAAAAAGCCCCAAAAAATCCTCAGAAAATTCTTAAAAATCCCAGGAAGGATTTAGAACATTTTCACTGGTAAAATTTCGCATTCCCTCAAGCGGAACCCCTCTTTGCCAGCGGAATCCTCAAAAACCAAGTAAATCTCCTCCTAGTAAAGCCCCGGAGGATCTCTAAGGATCGCCTAATAACTTCCCCATCGGAGTGTTTACAGCACCAAAATTGGTTATTCCCCCCTACGAGGCCTCCTAAAGAAACAAAAGCTTCCCCAGCTATCATCTCCCCATTTCAGATCAAAATCACAAGGCACTTTCTCCAACAGAATCAAAATCCAATATTTATCAACTCTAAGGTCAGAATTGACCTCGGTCTTGGATCGTCACCTGAGTTAGGTCAGAATTGACCTCAGTCCTTGGTCGTCACCTGAGTTAGGTAAGAAATGACCTTGGTCCTCGGACGTCGCCACTTTTAGGACAGAATTGACCTCGGTCTTGGATCGTCACCTCAGAATTGACCTCAGTTCTTGGTCGTCACCACTCTTAGGTTAAAATTGACCTCGATCTTGGATCATCACCTAAGTTAGGTCAGAATTGACCTCGATCCTTGGTCATCGCCACTCTTAGGTCAGAATTGACCTTGGTCTTGGATCGTCACCTGAGTTAGGTCAGAATTGACCTCAGTCCTTGGTCGTCACCACTGTTATGTCAGAATTGACCTCGGTCTTAGATCATCACCTGAGTTAGGTCAGAATTGACATCGATCCCCGGTCATCACCACTCTTACATCAGAATTGACCTCATATATTAGATATTCACTTAAGCCCGCAGATTTGGCTTTGACCCACAAAATTGGTCATCCTCCAACATCACTTCAGTTCCTCAAAATAGACCTAAACATTTTATCATCATTCAAACCATCGCCAGTACACCCCTCAAGTCCTCAGAATTGTCCTCGACCCTCTGAATCGGTCATACTCCCTCAAAAGCATCATGTGGTGTCTATTCGACGGTTATCATTTGTTCCAAATTCACCCATCGAGGGGCTCTATAGACACCCCATTCTATTACCCCCCTAACTCTCCTTAGGTCCCTAGTACCTCCCTTCATCACTACAAACCTAGGTCATACCCGAGTACTGACCTAGAAGCCATTGGACACTCCCAGGCTCCATTTGACCAAAAAGTCAAACTCTTCAGCTCGACTGAGACTTAATGAACCCTCAAAGGGAAATGAGATCCCTTTCCAACAGTTCATCCCATGCGCGATTTCGACTTACCATGCGGATGAACGATCCGTTTGCGTCTGAAACTTGATCGAAAGGCCACCGAGCACTCACAGGATCTGTTTGACCTAAGTCAACTCTTTATCTCGACCGAGACTGAATGAATATTCGAAGGGTACTAAAACCCCTTTCCAATGGTCCACTACGTGCGCGATTCTGACATACCATGCGGACGAACGATTCGTTTGACTCCAAGAGGTCAACAAATGCTTCCAGGGCCTGGTTGACCCAAGTCAACTCCCCAAACGAAGTCAAACTCTTTTGAATGTCGAACTACATCTCCTAACCTTTCCAACGGTAGCCCCGTGCATTATTCGGACTTACCATACAGATGAACGATTAATTTGCGTCCAAATGATTCCTCGTCCAATGGACCGACAAATGCTTTCGAGCCATATTTGACCCAAAGTCAACTCCTAAACCCGATATCAATCCAAGGGACTTTCAAAGGTCTCTGAATTATCTTTCCAATGGTCTACCCCGTCCACGATTCTAACCAACGATTTGCCCTTAGCAGCCAATTTTCCGAAAAGGCCCGAAACACACTACCAAATGGCAGGTTCCAGACCCTGCCTATCGGTAGGTAACGATAGGCAGGACCAGTTCTATGATGATCGGCAGTGACCTGGGCCTATAAAAGGAGGCCTTCACCTCATTTGCGAAGGGAGCCCATATCTGATAAAAATCTCTCTCAGCGAATCCCAAAACCTCTCTCGAAGATAGCGCGATTTCAACATCCAAATACCTTTCTAACATCCACTTTTCATCATCCTTTTCATCAAACTTGGTGAATTAGCCACTCTCCATCATCATCCAATTGCAAGGGCTGCTCTCCAACATTCAATATCAAGTTCAAGATCTTCAAGAAGGTCCAACTTTCTCTTCAAATTCTCTTAAATTCACAATAACTTATTTTATTATTTAGCACTTTTATTATCTCATCTCACACATCCTAATATACTTTTTATTTAGTATTATTACACATATCTTATTTTCATATAAATAAAACCCAAAAAACTTAAAAAAGAGGGTTTGCTCATAAATTCCAAATAGGGATTCTCATACTTTTCTCACAACTAAAACACTTTTTCTATACACACACACACACACTCACAAATAACAGATCCCCCATTTGGATTTATAGGATAAACCCCACCCCGACTTTCATGCCTTTATAGGATACGTAGGCATCTAGGGGTAAAACCCGAGACTCGAGTCCTATTCTCACTTTTTCTCTCATTTTCTATCTTCTCTAAATCCAATTTTCTTATATTCTATACTTGTTCTTAGTGACGTATCACCCCATATGCGTTATCATTACGTTATAACAATCAATGTAAGGGTAATCGCGTAAATCTTATTTTCTAAGATTATTTTTATACCTTCCTACGGATGACTCGCTTTATCTCTTCCATGATACAAGTCGAGGATTCCTATCTCCACTATATATATACACATGCACACATATCATGGGGAAAATAAAAAGGGAAACTAGCAAACATCCATGAGATATCGAAAGGGCGGAATGGGTGCCTAACACCTTCCCATTTTGTAACTTAGCCTCCAAAACCTTCTCGAATCATTTTGGTTTCGTATGCACCAGTATGTCTTTGGATGTCGTCCTTCGGGATGGATTCCCCTTTTTCTTTTGTCTATTTTGAGTAAAATAGACTAGCAACTCTAAATCTCTCTACATTTTTACACTTCATCTCAAATGACGCCGACCGAAGCGCTCCCGAGAAGGACGCGCGGGACCCAAGGATCCTTCCTTCACGCGCCCGCCCACGACGAGGATCGGGGATGGCCATAGTATGGGTGACATGGGTGCCTCACTATATATGATTGTTAACGCTACAATTCGCAAGTGAGTCAATTTTAGTTGGTACCTTTATCGTGATAGCCATATGATGTATATAAATGTTGTGGGATAACGGGGATTTTAGTGTCGCGTATTAGCGAGATAGTGTGTACACTAAAAGGATACTTGCATTACATTTCAGTTTAACACTTTCAAGAGTTATAAGAAAAGAGTAGAATACTTTTTAAGATTTGTTTGGTTAGTGATTGATTGAGCGATCATAGATTATGATAGCGAGATCCTGTTTTCACTGCCCTAGGGTATGATTTATTTTGCTAGGTATCACCTAAAAGAGGGTTGAAATATAATGTCTAGTAGAATTTTTATGTATTTTGTCTAGCTATAATTGATCCCGGTGCGTAAGGACATTTACTGATGTGATTCCCTATAGCTTGACTTGTTATCGAGCGGAGAGATATAGCTTGTGACATTTTAGCACTAAGAAACTAGTGATAGTAAAAGCGCCATGATATATGTGCTCTTATGTAGCATGGGAGTGGATGAGTATACTTTTATGTTAATAGACGGGTATTTGAGAGTATGTACTATGAACTGAGGGCTTATCAGATCTCGGCGACCGAAAATGTTAGGTAATAGTGTATCGGGGGTTCCTTGTTTGGATTTTGCTTTGCAAGACATCCAATGTATAAAACTTAGCGCAATGTTGGAAGTGGATAGGCATTTTTCCATTAGTACATGGGTTTGGTACCTTGGGTATTGTTCGTTAATACAGTTATATCTGAGGGATAATAACTGTTTTATATTTTAGGCGAGTAAAGTCACATAACGTTTGTGAACATATGCACGGGTATATGGTGTATGGGCGCCCTGGGTTGTTTAATTATTTTAATATTATCCGCGATTAGGGGATAGTAAATGGACGATGTGGATAGTGCAGAAACCTTAGAGTACTAGACATACTTGAATTTTGAGGACGAAATTCCTTTGTAAGGGGGGAAGTCTGTAACACCTCGTACTTTTGGAGAATATGGAAATTAATTAAATTGGTTATTTAGGAATTTATTTAATTGTGAGAAATTATTTAATTTGATTTCAGTTTAATTTTGCGTATCTCGTATTTTGAGGTAGAAATAAGATGATTTTTTAAAGTGACTTGAGTGGTGATTTCGAGGTCACAGATGGTTCTAAAAGGGTCTAAATAGTTAAGAAAGTGTACCCCAGGTCAATAATTTGGGCCCCGGAGTATTTTTTAAAACCTTGCACCGTTTAAGGGCATTTTGATCATTCGGGAGTTTGAGGTATAGATAACTCCTAAAATTTGCAAGTTTATATATGCCATTAGAGAAAGGGAACTAGGGGTAAAATAACGTTAAAGGAAGAGACGACATAGGAGAGGAAGAGGAATGGAGAACCAAGCTTCCTACAACGTTTTCACCCCTAACGCGATGATATTATGATCGGAGTTAGAGGAGAACCACGACATCGTAATCGCAACGAATTTAAGACCTGCTTAAAGGACATTTTTCTCAAGTCCGATATGTTACATTTATGTATGTCATGTGCTGCTAGATTTGGCACGTCACTTCACGATATCACATGACAGCTTGTATCAGAATTATAGGAATCAAGCATTCAACATCTCCATCAAGCTTCCCACATCTGCCTCATTGACTTCACGTTTCATGATTTTATGAATCTTATGCAAGTGGTACGTAAGAGAAGCCAAAATAATGAAAGAAAGGCAAGATAGGAAATTTTAAGGGCATTTTGGTAATATTATAGCCATAGTCCGGAAGTCTAGTCAACTGGAAATTTGAAGACCTTGACGCCACGAAGATACTGGAGGAAACGGAACCTCAATCCGAGCTACGGTGAAGAAGTTATGACCTTTTGAAGATGGAGAGAATTCCTTACAAGAATGTTGTTTCTTTTAACACCAAACCAGCGAGGTACCGTAAACCGCATGGTGAACCGGTTTTGGGGGGGGACCGATTCGGGGTACACGCACAACAACAGTCCCACCGACTCAAAACTCTTTTAGTTTTCCTTATAAAAGCCAACTTCAGGGGAGTTATTTTTCAAGACTTGGAGAGACGATTTTGAAAGTTCTATTAGCTCAAGTCTTCATATTTTTTATTCCCAAAACTCATGTTTTGATTCACATATAATTCTCATACTTTTGTGAATCCTTTTGAAACCCAAGAACACTGCTTTTCTTTTGTTCATACTTTTGGAAAAGCCTATCTCTTCTTTATTGCTTCCCTCCTGGAAAGGGAAAATTCTCGCAGATGAATTTGTGGAGAATCCGTTCTCTTCTTCATTCGTGACCACCTAGAGTTCTTGTGGGAGATTCCAGCCGACGACAACGAAACTGACATCTGAGGGTATTTCGTATGTCCCCCTATTTCATTATAATTCGTGTATACCGTTCTTTACAAATTATAGTGAAATAAAAAGGTTTTGCCCCTTTGGGGGATTTTTCTTGAAATTGTTTGTCTTATCCTGCATGCTTTATTTTATTTGATAAATCATCTAGATGCATATTTTAGGGTTTAACAAAAATTTGGGATTATTAGAATTGGATTTTATTTGAGAAGTCGCAATATTTCCGCTGTAGCGATTCAAAAAATTGGTATCAAAGCGGGTTATGTTAATTTATCGCATGATCCTGATTTTCCAAGGATTTACTTTTTTTGATACAATTTGACTTCTTATGTCGTTAAATTGATATCAAATCCTGTTGCACTAAGTTATTGTGTTTTGATCCTAATTTTTTACAAAAATGGCTTTTGGTGGTTTTGATGATCTTCGATGTCAAATTTTTGAAAAAGTTAATTTGAAAATTCACACGAACTCTTCTTTTAAATCTTCTGTTGAAAACGAATCTGAGAGGTGTTCTTTTTGTGAGGGTGTTGGTCACACATTAGATGAGTGTACCACAACTTTAAAGAAGAAATTGAATAAACCAGCTTCTCGTGTTTCAACCCATAGTGATTGTGATTCGGAAGAAGAAGTTTTTTATGCTTCTAGGCGACAGCTTCCCACCCATGTGATTAGTGATGATAGTGAGGGTGATGGGAGTGAGGATGAAAGTGAGGATGCAAGTGAAGATGAGCGTGACTTGCAAACTGCTTTCAATGAACTTTATGATGAATCTTTTAAATGAAGAAAGAAAATTTGAAATTGAAAGCTCAATTGAAAGAGTGTGCCTTCAATAATAATTATTTTTTAGTTGAAGAACTTAAGGCACATGAGAAAATTTTGAAAGAGAAGCTTGAGTACGTCGAGGGTGAGAGAGATAGTCTTAGAGGGTTGATGGAGACTATGAAAAAAGAGCTTTTAGAGTTTGAGGATTCTAGATGTGTACTTGAATCTAGGATATGTGAATATGAGGTGAAATTCAAAGATTCAAGTAAGATGAAATTTGATTTGGAGTCTAGGTCTGAAAAACTTGATAACATTTTAGGCACCGTCGAGATAAAAAAGGATTGGGGTGGGATTGGTCTTGAAAAATATGTTGCACCCATTCCCACACGTGTAAGAGAGCCTCCTAGGATTGTTAAGAAAGAGTCACCTAAGTTTGTTAGGAAAGAGCCCCCTAGGAACATCGTGAGAGAACCTCCTAGGATTTTTAGGAGAGACCCAACTAGGCAAATTCAGAGAGATCAATTATAAAATTTGAGGAGAGGGCCACCTTTAGGTAACACACACCTCTCGATTTACACTTGCACACATTGCGGTAGACAAGGTCATCTTAGGTTCTTTTGTCACAAGCTTTTAAATAGACCTACGAAGCTTAATAAAAGAATAAATTTGATTCCCCAAACCCCCACATGTCGTTACAAATCTATTTGGGTTAGAAAATCAAATTTAGAGGCATATGGTCTTTTTGTTCTCAACTCTCGTTTGCTTGCATGTGACTCACCCCATGTGAAATCTCTTGGTTGATTGTGTTATATGTTTGTCATACACTAGCTATTAATCATGTTATGTTCTTTCTAGCATTATGACTCACTTTGAAGTGGCGCACATTGATTTATTTGTTGCATTTATGTGTTTCCCTACTGTTTTAGCACTGTTTTGGATTTGTTTGCCCCTTACAGGTACTATTTTCACAAAATTTTTGCACTAGGATAACTTGTATGATTTTTTGGGCATTATGGAAACTTTTTAGTTCTCGTTCGAACGAGATATCTACGTCGTTTGAGCGATCGGTTTGGAAATTCTATTTTTGCTTCCCTTCAGATTTCAGTACCCGGTGTTCATATGCTTAGATTTTTTGTACTAATGCGTTGTTTCTGGTCATTTTATATGCGGTTATTCTTGGCATCCATGATTAATTGATAACACTGCATTACTCATTTATCACACTTCTTTCATTGTGGATTCTCCTATGTGATTACTATTTACTAGCATATGATGTTGCTCATATCAATATTGTATGCCTATTGCTGGTTGTATCATTTTGTTGTTATATTTTTTTCCTGTTTGAAAATTTTGAAAAATACAAAAAGATTTTATTTTGATTAAAATCTTGAAAATCCAAATACATTTTTGTATTTTGTTTGCACCATTTATGGATGAACACTTAGGATGACCAAGTCACAATTTCATTCCATTTATTCATGTGATTATTTGATAGTGTTTTGAGACAATATGTCAATTCATCCATGTGCTTTATAATGTTTTGAGTCATTGAGATGTAATTAAGTGTTACTTTCTACATGTTTTAATCATGATTTCCTTTATTTCACACATGCATGGATTTGTTTGATTATTGTGCTTGCCTTATCACAAGTTGATTGGGTGTTTTCACTTCAATCCTGTCCTTTAAAACGAACCAAGCGCGATAAAACTTGATAAGAAAGTTGTGCATATAAGAACTGTTTTGTGAGTTTGTGTCCTTTATTTGAAAATGGTGAAGGGCTATGAAAGATCATATTTATCCTTTGCGATTAAGCCGTCATTTAAATTGGACCTAAAAAATTGAGGAATTTTATTATCCGGGGTCCAAAGAGGTTTAAAAGAACTCAAAAAAAATTATAGGCAATACAAATAAATTCATGCCAATTTGGTTTTTGCACCAATTCTCCAATGTTTGAGAATTTAGATTTATTGTAAAAGAAACTATGCATGAGGGATTTTGGTTATATATTTTAAATGGGTTTGCACATCCTTGAACGTATTGAAAAAGTGCTATATAGTTTTGAACATTATTGGGGTCGAAATCACTTTGACTTTGATTTGTTGATTTGCATAAGACGATGTCATCTAAATTCAATAATTTTTACACCTAAGGATACTTTTGATGTTCATTCGTTAGGGGTACATGTATGCATCGTGCACATATGCTTGATTGAGTTGGTTTACCTATCGAATGTGTTCACAGTAATACATTCCGTTTCCATGACTTGGTTGTTTGAGTTTAAATCCATGGTGTGATTTTTAGTATCTTATTTTTTTGTATGAAAAATATGAAATATCAAAAATAGTTTGTAAAGATTTTTTGAGTATCTCTTTGTAAGAGCATGTTTGCTATTTTATTGATGTCTTGTTTTGAATACGGTGACACTTCGACTTTGCTTGTTTGATTTATTTTTCTCATTTGTCTATTTGGGGACATAATAAAAGGGGGAGAAAGAATTATCATTTTATGGGGGAGTTTGAATTTTGGGGGAGTTTTTGAGATTTGACTTATGCTTTTCTCATACATTAGTATATGTGTTTATCTCATTTCAAACTCGATACGTCACTTGGTATTTTCTTTATCTCATGTGTGTCGGTACTACAGTGATGATCATATGATGCACAACCTGATGAGAAAATATTTGAGATTTTGAAGATTTGAAGAACAAACAATGGAGACTTACTCATTTGTATCTTTCCAATCTTTGGTTCATGGGAGGGTAGATTTGTATACGTCAATTGAATGATAATACTTCAAATTTTTTTATTTTGTACCGGCATAGACATAGGGAGAGATTTGTAAGGACATTTTCCTCAAGTCTGATATGTTACATTTGTGTATGTCGTACACTGCTACATTTGGCATGTCACTTGACGATATCACATGACGGCTTCTATCCGAATTATAGGAATCAAGCATTCAACATCTCCATCAAGTGTCCCACATCTGCCTTATCTACTTCATGTTCCACGATTTTATGAATCTTATGCAAGTGGCACGCAAGAGAAGCCAAATAATGAATGAAAGGCAAGATAGGAAAGTTCAAGTGAATTTTAGTAATTTTATAGCCATAGTCCGGAGGTCTGGTCATCTGTAAATTTGAATATTTTGACTCCATGAAGATACTGGAAGAAACGGCAACTCAATCCGAGCTATGGTGAAGAAGTTATGACCTTTTGAATATGGAGAAAATTCCATAAAGAATTTTCTTTTCTTTTAACCCCAAACAATCGAGGTCCCGAAAACCGCATGGTGAACCGGTTCGAAGGGGAACTGGTTCGGGGTACACCAGAATCGGTTTGGGGTACACACACAATAATACTCCCACTGACTCAAAACTCTTTTGGTTTTCCTTATAAAAGCTAAGTTCGGGGAAGTTATTTTTCAAGACTTGGAGATATGATTTTGAGAGTTCTATTAACTCAAGTCTTCATATTTTTGAGTCCCAAAACTCATGTTTTGATTCACACATCATTCTCATACATTTGTGAATCCTTTTGAAAGCCAATAACACTGTTTTGCTTTTGTTCATACTTGTGGAGAAGCCGCTCTCTTCTTCATTGCTGCCCTCCTGGAAAGGGAAAATTCCAACCGATGAATTTGTGGAGAAGCCATTCTCTTCTTTATTGCTGACCACCCGGAGTTCTTACGGGAGATTTCAGCCGACGGCATCAAAATCGACACCTGAGGGTATTTCGTATGTCACCCTATTTCATTATAATCCATATAAACTGTTCTTTACAAATTATATTGAAATAAAAAGGTTTGGCCCCTTTGGGGGATTTTTCCTGAAATTGTTTGTTTTATCATGCATGCTTTATTTTATTTGATAAATCATCTAGATGCATGTTTTAGGGTTTAACTAAAATTTGGGATTATTAGAATTGGATTTTATTTAAGAAGTCGCAATATTTCCGCTGTAGCGATTTTACACCGGCTAGTAAGTGGCAAGCTTTTAAATGTCAATTTATTTTAAGCATGTTATAATACCCATGTAGAATAGGGTTTGATTCCATGTTTTTGGAAGAATTGATATGTCTTTGGGTGGGTTTAATTCATGAATTGAGATAGGAATGCATGTAGATATATTACTTTACGTTTATGACACGAAATCAGAGTATTTGGGGTGATAAGAACGAATTAAATTTGGTTTCTTGATGAACAGACTTTAAGAACACATAAAGTAGGTTTTTTATGTGAGTTTTAAAGATCATCTGATCTAGAGTTGAATTCATGAGGAATTGATGATAATTTTACGTTGGCAATCATCATAACACATGTAGAAATGGTTAGGAACAATTGGCTTTAATTTTGGTGAAAAAATATGGAAGTTATGCAGGTGTTAATGGTGAAAAATGCACTTGTGTATTGAAGAATACGAATAGAAGATAAGCGAACCGGTCCGGATCAGAAGCAAACTGGTCTAGTGCCCTTAGCCTAGAACTCCTAAATTATTATCGAGAAAAATTTTAGGACATGATTAAACGGGATTAATGATAATGTAATCAATTCAAGAGAATGAGAATGTAATTATGGAAAAGCGTGAGTAATCTTATTGTATAGAGCAGTAGGGTAGGGAAGAGTTAGCTACTGACATGAACCATGGGGTAACTAGGACCCTTAGAGAAAAGAATAATACTCCATTAATAGTGAGGACAATTATAAATTTAAAGTACAGTGAGTATTTGAGTAATTAATACTACGTACAGATTTATGTTTACAGGTTGAGTGTATACCTATACGGATTATGTTTATACCTATATAGATTATGTTTATATGTGGAGTGTATACATATACGGATTATGTTTATAGGTTTAGTGTATACCTCTACGGATTATGTTTATAGGTTGTGTGTGTACCTATATGGGTTATGTTTATGGGTTGAGCGTATACCTATACGAATTATGTTTATAGGAGGAGTGTATACCTATATAGGTTATATTTATGGGTTATGCATATGCCTATGTGCGACATATGGATTAGGTTGTGTGTATACCTACTATATGCTTTCATATGTTTGAACTTACCTACGTTGCTTGCTATCAAGAAGGTTCCCGCTCTGTGGACGATCCCACCTTGCCTGTTCAAGAGAGGTCTAGATTTGTACCCCATATCATAGAACTTAGGGAGGCTCACTATGTGTTGTGTATAAATGTGAACGGTGTGTCATTTCCATATGTTAGGTATGTTCGTAGCCCAAAGGCTTTGAACTATGTTCGCCTCCATTGTTTGTTATTTGATTTTATTGATGGTTCATGGAGACATTTCGAACTGATAGTCCATTATTAGGTACGAGAGGTACTTGCACTGATAGTTAAGTACATGAGTATGCATTTTTATGACCAGATGGGGAGATGCGGTATTATATATATATATATATATATATATATATATATATATATATCTGTGTGTGTGTGTGTGTGTGTGTGTGTGTGTGTGTGTGTGTGTGTGTGTGTGTGTGTGTGTGTGTGAAATCTTACTAATGTGTGACAATAATGAGAATAAATAGTGTATATCTAAAGCGATGATTAGTCTACTTACATGTTTTAGTAGTGAGATTAGATAGTGCAAGTCTACCGTAATGTTTAATCTTATGTGCGATAGTAGTGAGACTATATAGTGTATATCTAAACAAGGTTTAACCTAATTAAGTGTGATAGTAGTGGGACTAGACAATGTATTATGTATGTCTAAAGAAACATTTAAATCGAGAAGCTTAATGGCAAGCCTTGAATGATAACATATGTGAAATGTTAACTTTGGTTAAAAATTACATAAGGGAGATGTTAATTATTGATTAATTCGAGAGAGTATTGTATGGTCGCTACGAGTAAGTTGAGGAGAAACTTAACTAAGGACTTGATGATTATTAAGGGTATTTGGTAGCATATTGTATGGGCGGTACGGGTGAACTATATTGATTTGAGGTTTATTAGATAATGGAGACCTAGTTAGATTAGGTAGAATGACTAGGTGGGCTTAGTAGCAAACGTTATGTGCGCACTATAAATGAGATGTGAGGAACTCAACAGATTGTTCACAACCTAACATGTGTATTTATAATTGTTCATTTAAATTGAAATTTTGTTGCTTGGTAAATATTTTCAAATGATTTTTACTTAGGGTCTGACCCTTACATGAAAAATGTTTTCCCAAAACCTTTTAGGTGTTCAGCCACAGGGATGCAAAGAACGATGATTTATCCCATGGATGTGTAGCTACATCACCTGTGGATGCTTCCAGAATTTTAATTTAGTCGCTTGAGTTACTTAATTCAAAGTGTAGGGTGCAGTTCGGTATTTTATTCGGGCGTGTTGCCCTCAACTATTTCATTTATATCAGTCAGACTTTGTAGTCAGTGATTATTATTCATATCGGACTTTATATTATATTTTGGAACTGATGGTTTATTCGAAAATATTTTATCTAAGTCATATATTTTGTGGATGGATTTATATTACTATTGAATGGGATGTTAATTTTGGTAATAATTTTTCGTTCTTGTTGTTGTTGTTGTTTAATAAAAAGGTAAAATTTAACATCGGATTTTTTAATACTAGGTGGTTTGTAAAAAGTTTTAAATTGATCTCGACAATGATATTAAAATGATCCAGATGAGACTCCTATTTAATTGGATGAAGGACTGACCACCTAGTATTTAATTAGGAAGGGTTTCGCAGATGGTATCAGAGCATCAGGTTCTAGTGTCCTTAGGATCTATTCATCTTTTTACGTTTCAGCTTAGCATTCTTTGATGTAGATCCTTATGATATGATTGTTGTATTCCTCTGCGTATGAAATTTATGTTCTCGTGTAATTAAGTATAGCTGATGCGATTCATATACGAGATCGTTTGGGTTTCGTACACCGAATATGATAGGACGACAAGCGAGGGTCGTTAGGATAATTCTAGGAGGAGAGGCTCAATTGAAGACATGGCGTATTCTAGAAATGGTGATCACGATAGAAGTCGGCCTGATTATTGTTCATACAAGTGACAATAAGATAGCCTCTTGGGAACAGTAGTTTCCCTAAGAAGTGTCATAAATAATAGTAGTACAATTATAGATTCACCTAGCGTAGTCCGCAAGGGGGAAATCAGAGGCACTCTTTTGAAGATCCATCTATAAGGATCGTGGCAAGAGAAGATGTGTGATAATCTAATGGAAGGAGATAATCCAACGAAAATGGTTTAGGGTGGAGTGCAGCGACACCTAGGATTAGATTTCATGTGAAATTTTTATCTCATGGGAGTATCATTGAGTGGCGAGAGTCAGTCACCACATGTATAGAGGAACATATGAGATTGAACGAGAAATTTGGGTGTTGTGTGACCATAAGATTGTTGATCTTCTATTCAGATAGAGATACGAATGGAGTTTTGACCTTATCACAAGTATGCAAGGTAGAGATCGATCGTGACAGAGATGATGACTTGTTTAGCAAACTTCATAGCCACCGAGGGGGATATGGAGAATAATAAAATGGGGCCCGTATGTGAATGATGGAATCGTGGGTAGATTATGAAAGAGTGAATTGGAAATTCATCTAAGATGACTAGTGAATATGTCTCCAAAGTCATACGTTTACAAAATAACAAACGCTTCCATGATAAGGGAGCCAAAAGAGTGGGATAATATATTAGAAGCGCAAGACTAGATCTAATGGGGATAGTGAAACCCCGCAGGAGGGTATACATAGTAGGGGACCCATTTATATGATATTGGACCAGTTGAATTTCTATCGAGCGACGGTGGGTTCAATCAGGGTGGACGAGGCCAGCAACGAGTTCCATATGGCTGCAAAGCGAATGAGATAACAAATAGTAACAATCGGGATAGGACTACCGAGTTCGAGAGAGGGAAACCCCGACATGGATAGTGGGTCCATAGATAGGGGATGGGACAGAAAGGCGCCCTATATCTAGATTGTAGGGCCACCTTTAGTGAACTTGTCCACATCAAGGAAATCAGACCAGTCAGACTAAAAAGTAGATGTTAACGGTGCCAGTGGGGCACACTAATAGGAAGAGCAAGATTTCTGAGAGGGAAATAGGGATAAAAGAGCTGGGCGCAAAGATTTTAGCCTGAGAATGGTGGGTTTAGGCAGGACTATAAAGTTCCTCGATAGTTATGACATTCAGTCCCTCGGGGTCATTAGGACTAAGGGAACATGGGGAAGGCTAATAGGGATGAAATCAGAGGTAGAGAGATTTTCAGGCCGAGGTTTCAGTTGTGGGAGTGTACTCCATGAAGGAAAAAGTATTACCCCAAGGCGAGGTAGGGGAAACTACATAATGAGATACTGGATGCATAACCACTACAATAGATCGTTGGTCAGTTCTGGTGTGGGAGTTATGTTCAGGGAACCAACGATTAGGCAAGGCAGAAGGGAATGGAGGTTAGATTTTTATTTCATCCCTATGAGTATGGGATTTATATGGGTGACATGGGTGCGTCACTATATATGATTGTTAACACTACAATTCATGAGGGAGTTAGATTTAGTGGGTGCATTGGCCGTGATAGTCATATCATGTATATAAATATTATGGGGTAGCGGGGCTTTTGGTATCGCCTATTAGAGAGATATTGTGTACACTAAAAGGATAGTTACATTATGTGTTAGTTTACTGCTTTCGAGTGTTATGAGAATAGAGTAGACTACTTTTTGAGATTTGTTTTGTCAGTGATGGATGGAGTGATCGTAGATTATGATAGCGAGATCTTGTGTTCGTTGTCCCAGGGTATGATTCATTTTTTTAGGTATCATCTGAAAGAGCGTTGAGCCTATATATGTGTGTATATATGGTAAAATATATTATGTAGTAGACTTCTGTGTGTATATTTTCTAGTTATAATTGATCCCGATGCGTAGGGACGATTACTGATTTGATTCAATGTAGATTGGCTTACTATCGAGATGAGTGATATTGCTCAAGACTTTTTAGCACTAAGAAACTAGTAATAGTAAGAGCATCGTGATATATGTGGTCTTGTGGAGCATGAGAGTGGGAGAGTATACTTTTATGTCAAAACATGGGTATTTAAGGGTATGTACAATGGACTTAGGGTTTAATGGATATCAGTGACCGAAAATGTTAGGTAGTAGTGTATCGGGGGTTTCCTTGTTTGGATTTATCTTTGTAAGACATCCCACACATGAAACTAAGTGAAACATTGGAAATGGAGAGGCATTTGGCCATTAGGACATGGTCTTGGTACGTTGGGTATTGTTCATTTATACATTTATATCTGAGGGATAATAACTATGTTATATTTTAGGCTTGTAGATTCACGTAACGTTTTTGCAGTTATGCACGGGTATAAGGCGTATGGGCACCCTAGGTATTTTAATTATGTAATATTATCCGAAATTAGGGGATAGTAAATAGATGACGTGGGTAGCTTAGAAACCTTGGAGTACTAGACTTACCCGAATTTCGAGGATGAATTTCCTTTTTAAGGGGGAAGTATGTAATACCCCGTACTTTTGGAGAATATGGAAATTAATTAAATTGGTGATATAGGAATTTATTTGAGAGGGATAAATTATTTATGTCGGTTTGAATTTAATTTCGCGTGTCCCGCATTTTGAGGTGGAAAAAGATGATTTTATAAAGCGACTCGAATGGTGATTTAGAGGTCACAAATGGTTCTTAATGGTCCGAAATAGTAAAAAACGTGCACCCGAGTGTATTGTTTGGGTCCCGGGGTGACTTTGGACCAACCCGTCACCGTTTAAGGGCATTTCGATCATTTTGGACTTTGAGGTATAAAGGACTCAGAAAATTTTCAAGTATATATATGCCATTAGAGAAAGGGAACTAGGGTTAACACAAAGAAAAAGGAAGAGAGTCCATATGAGAGGAGGAGGAGGAGAGAACCAAGCTTCCTACATCATTTTCCACGCCGAACGAGATGGAATCGAGATCGTAGTGAGGGGAGAACCACCACACCATCATCCAAAAGAATTTCAGAATTACTGTTGAGAGGCGTGTATTTAAATGGAAATTTATTTTAAGCATGTTGTAATACCCATGTAGAATGGGGTTTGATTTCATGTTTTGGGAAGAATTGATATGTCTTTGGGTGGGTTTGATTCATGAATTGAGATAGGAATGCATGTAGAGATATTACTTTATGTTTATGACATGAAATCAAAGGATTTGGGGTGATTAGAACGAATAGAATCTGGGTTACCGAAGAAAAAACGTGAAGAACACATAAACTAGGGTTCTCATGGGAGTTTTAAAGATAATCTGATCTTCAATTGAATTCATGGTGAATTGATGATAAATTTATGATGGAAATCATCCTAATGCAAGTAGAAATGGTTAGGATCAATTGGTTTCAAATTTTGCTAAGAAATATGGAAGTTATGTGTTTGTTAATGTTAAAAAATGCACTTGCATATTGGATAAGATGAATAATAGATAGGCGAACCGGTCCGAATTAGAAGAGAACCGATCTGGTGCACAGAAAATAATAAAAATTCCGTTTTCAGCCTAGAACTCCTAAATTGTTGTCGTGAAAACTTTAAGGACATTGTTAGAAGGTAATGAGGTATTTATTTTGTTACAATAGGACTTGATAGGGTTAGGGATTTAGTCTTATCGAGAGAATTAAGACGATGATTAAACACAATTAATGATAATGTAATCAATTCGTGAGAATGAGAATGTAATTACGGAAAAGTGTGAGTGAGCTTATTTTATATACCAGCAGGATAGGGAAAAGTGTGAGTGAGCGAGCTTACTGACATGATCTAAGGGGCCACTAGGACCCTTAGAGTAGAGAATAATACTCCATCAAATACGATAGTGAGGATAATTGTAAATTAAAAGTAAAGTGAGTATTCGAGTATTAAATACAATATAAATATTTATGTTTATAGGTTGAGTGTATATACATGTTATGTTTATAAGTTGAGTGTATACATATATAGATTATGTTTATAGGTTAAGTGTATACCTATACGAATTATGTTTATAGGTTGAGTGTATACCAATACCAATTATGTTTATAGGTTGAGTGTATACCGATAGAGATCATGTTTATAGGTTGAGTGTATACCTATACGGATTATGTATATAGGTTGAGTGTATACCTATAAGAATTATGTTTATAGGTGGAGTGTACATCTATATATATGATATTCATGGGTTGTGTGTATGCCTATGTGCGACATATGGATTATGTTGTGTGTATACCTACCATGTGCTTTCATATGTCTGATAATACCTACGTTGTTTTCTATCACGAAGGTTTGTTCCTAGCGGGCCATCCCACCTCGCCGATTCCAGGGAGGTCAGGATTTGTACCCCAAAACATAGAACTTAGAGAGGCTCACTATGTGTTGTGTATAAGTGGGACTAGCGTATCATTTGGGTACATTATCTATGTGCGTAGCCCGAAGTCTTAGAACTATGTTCGCCTCCATTTGTTTGTTATTTGATTTGATTGATGGTTCGTGTAGATATTTTAAACCGATAGTACATGATTAGGTAGGAGAGTTACTTGGACTGATAGCAGAGTACGCGAGTACACATCGTTATGATCACATAGGTATATGTGGTATTTATATATATATATATATATATATATATATATATATATATATATATATATATATACTCATGGATGTGAAATATTACTTATGCGTGATAGTAGTGAGAACATATAGTGTATATCTAACATGATGATTAATCTGCTTAAGTGTGTTAGCAGTGAGATTAGATAGTCCAAATCTAACGTAACGTCAAATCTACTTATGTGCGATAGTAATGAGATATGTAAACAAGGTTTAACCAACTTAAGTGTGATAGTAGTGGGACTAGATAGTGTATTACGTATGTCTAAAGTAAGATTTAAGTACAGAAACTTAATGAAAAGTATTGAATGATTACATATGTGAAGTTTTAACTTTGGTTTAATAATAACATGAGGGAGATGTTAATTACTAATTAATTAGATAGAGTACTTTATGGGCAGTAAGAGTAAGTTGAGGAGAAACTTAACTAAAGACTTAGGGATTATTACGGCTATTCGGTAGCGTACTGTATGAGCGAAATATGTGAGCTAGACTAGTTTGAGGTTTATTAGATACTGGAGAGCTGGTTAGATTGGGCAGAATGACTAGGTAGGATTAGTAGCAAACATTAGGTGCGCACTATAGATGAGAGGTGAGGAACTCATGAGAGTGTTCGCAACCTAACATGTGTATCTAACAATTGTTCATTTAAATTGAAATTTAAATGCTTGGTAAATATTTTCAAATGATTTTTACTTGTGCTCTAACCCGTACATGTTTTTTTTTTCCAAAAACCTTTTAGTTGTCCAGCCATATGGACGCCAAGCTGGATGATCTACCAACGACGCGTAGTTGCATCACTTGTGGACGATTACAGGGTTTGAATTTAGTCGCTTTAGTTAAATCATTCCTAGTGTAATGTGCAGTTCATTATTTCATTCGGGCATGTTGCCCTCGGCTATTTTATTTATATCAGTCAGACTTTGTACTCAGTGACTCTTATTCATGTTAGACTTTATATTTGATTTTGGAACCGATAGTTTATTCGGTACTATTTTAACTCAGCCATGTATTTTTTGGATGGATTTATATTACTATTGCATGAGATGTTAATTATGGTAATAATTTTTCACTGTTGTTGTTGTTATTTAATAAAAATAATAAATTTTACATCGTCTTTTTGAATACTAGGTGGTTAGTAAAAAGTTTTAAATTGTTCTCGATAGTGATTCTGAGAATGATCCAGATGAGATTTCTGTTTTAATTGCATGAAGGACTGATCACCCCATATTTAATTAGGCGGGGTATCATAGTATGGCAGCATTAGATATCACTCCTAAGCTAATTATGCAGGTGGTTAAATCACATGGCATTGATCAATTCTGTTAGGATAGTGTGCCCCAATTGTTTCTAGATGTGGTGAAGTCCTACTCGATCAGTTCTGAGGGGGGATTACACTTTAATGGGAGACTCATTGTTCCGAAGGATGAGGAGTTGATACAGGCAGTGATGACCGTATTTCATGGGTCGAGGTGTACGGGACATCCCGATAGGAAAAAGATGTACCAAGATATGCGTAGGCAATATTAGTGGTTGGAGATGAAGTGGGACATAGAAAAGTTTGTCTTGAAGTTCACCATATCCCATATAGTGAAAATAGACCACTAGAAATCGGCAAGGATATTGCGGCCATTGGAGGTTTTAGTTTGGAAATGGGAACATCTCCATGGATTTCATTACTAGGTTATCAATGTCACAGATCGGTTATGATTCCATCTGGGTTATCATGGATTGCCTGACCATGGTGTCCTACTTCCTGCCAGTTCGTACGAATTATGAGATGAGACAGTATGACTGACTACTTATTGTCAAGATAATGAGATTGCTTAGGGTACCGATTAATATCGTGTCTAATAGGTACAAGATTAATATCATGTCCAATAGGGAACCGACCATGGTGGCCAAGCTTTCAGGTGGCGATGGGCACTGATTTATGGTTGTGTACGAAGTATCATCTGTAGATTGATGGACAAACTTAGAGGTTTAATCAGATGCTAAAGGACATGATCAGGGTGTGTAAACTTGACTTTGAGGGAGGTTGGGAGCAGTACCTTCCACTGGCGGAGTTCGCTAATAATAACTCCAACCATTTCACCATCGACATGGCACCATTTGAGGAACTATATAGATGGTATTTTCGTTCCCCCACTTTTTGGTTAGAGGTGGGGGACAACAAGATTTTGGGATTGGAGCTGATTCAGGACTCCACTGCCAAGATTGAGCTCATTCGGGGATGCATATGAATAGCTCAGGATGGAAGAAGAGTTACGTTGATGCCGATAGGGGACAGATATATATGGATATTAGGGGCAAGGTCATGTTGTTCGTGTCTCCTATGAAGGGTGTCCTTAGGTTCAGGAAGAAAGGGAAGCTAGTGACAAGGTATATAGGGCCTTTTTGAGTCATTAAGAGAGTTAGGCCAATTGCTTATATGATGGGATTCCTGGAGTATATAAGGATGATCCACGGTGTATTTAATGTGTTGTAACTAAAGAGATAACATAGAAGTGAGAGGGATTTTATCATGTCCCACTAGAGGAGAATGATTTGCAGCTAGATATCTTGTACGAGGAGAGGCTATTTACTATTTCGGATCATAGTGAGCGTAAGTTACGATCTAAGGTGGTGCCCTTAGTTCGAGTTCAGTGGGGACACCAAAATGAAGATGAGTTAACGTAGGAGAGGGACGATATGCGAGAGTAGTATCTAGAGATTTTTACTACATGTACATCAAAATTTCAAGGACGAAATTCTTTTGTAAGGGGGAAGTATGTGATACCCCGTATTTTTTAGTAAATTATTTTAGCATTTTAAATTACACGTGTGTCGTAATTTAATTAAAATTGGCAATAATATGAAAATTTTAAATATAGATTAGTGAAGAACAAGATTAATATTTATGTTCAAACTTACAAGTGTGAATCGGTAAATTTAAGTAAGTCAATTTTAGTACATTGTATGTGAGTAGAGACGACAGTAATTGGCGGTATCTTAAGCAGGGCAATTATGAGTGATACTATTGGATTAAGATAGGATGTTTATGTTTAGTGACTCAGATGGTGATTTCGAGTATGTGGTTGACATTGGAATGGTAAAAATAGTCAAAATAAAGTACCAAGGGATAGTAATTGGGTTCCGAGAGTGTTTTTAGACTAGTCGGGAACCATTCGAGGGCATTTAAGTCATTTTTCATTAAGAGATTACCTCGATCCAGGATTAAGGAGTCGAAATGGGTAACTAGGGTTAAAAGTCAGCTATTATACACTGTCAAAACACCTTAGAGACTTTTGGTGAGAAAAGAGATAGGGATAACACTTAGGAGATCCAAAAGGGCTTAGTTTGGAGAAGAATTAGGGAGAGTTCTTGTTAGACTCTAAACAACGCGTAAGGGATTCAGTATTCAAAAAACTGAAGGAAAGTGTATATCTTGATTTCTTGATTAATGTGTAGTATAATAATTAATATAAAAATTATGAGTAATTCATTAAATTTTTGGGTGGGTGTTACTATGTGAAAAAAGAAGTTTTGTGGGGAACAAACTTATATGAATGATAGATGAAAGATTTATTGTACTTGATAGTGGTTATAGGTTCTATAATAATTTGAATTTATTCAGAGGAAATTTAAATTTAAATTGTTGAAAGAATGATGATTTATTAGGGGAAGAAATCTGGAAATTAGGTTACTTTCAGGATGATAGAATATATGAAAATTGGATTGAATTATGATGATGTTAATGAATTAAATTGTGGAAATGTTTTTTATATTATTATGGGAAACTGTTAAGAGACTTGGAGAATGGTTAGAATCATGATTTAGGTGGAATTATTAGACCTTGAATTATGAGACCCATCACTTTCACGCTAGATCTGGGCTCCTCTAAGAATCGAATCGATTCGGCCATTATAAGCCAGTCGATTTGGACCTACTGTGAGGGATATATTGGTCTTTTTTGGGAATAAAAGAGTAAAGTGGGAAGTTGGTAAATTCATTAAGGTCAATAGAATGATTTGAATATTTATGGAGAGATGAGCAGTAAGGTTGAAAATACTTGAGATATAGATTGCAAAATTGAATAAAGTGACTTCCGACTATTAATGTATGACTGATTTGAGATGTCCGAGAAAACTCATAAACAGCGGAATATGTTAAATTATTTAATTAAGAGTGGAATTCAGTTAATGAAGGATCAAAATGATACATGGGTCATTAGACTAGTGCTTCGGGAAAAAGGCATGGATTAGTCGATTGACGTGACTATGCATATATATGGATATGGTTAAAATTATCGGGTAGGGTATTACATGAATACGGTTAAAATTATTGGGCGGTGTATTAGAAACATCCCTCCATGGGGAATTTCATCCCCAAAATTCTCGAGCAGTCAATCCTCAAGCTTATGGGGTTTACAAATCTCTACTCCAAGTCGTATGAATCACTTAAGGCCTAAACATCAAGTCCATAAATTCTAAGACAACATCATACCCTCATTCAAAATTTTGTCACCGAAATTTCATTTATGACATGTGCTAGCACTCATAGTCAAGATAACCATCAACATCACACATCCATCTCGAGTCTTTACACACTTGATGATGATGCGCAAACAAGTCAGATGACTACCTTCGTTAATACCTAAAGCATACCGATGCCTCTACCGGATAACCCTCTCTAGTGGTCGATACTCACCCAAGAGTGAATCGTAATTCAACTAATAGTCCCATTCATAACGAAGAAGCATTTCCAATCTTAGGACTACATATCCTGCATCCCCACAATTTTCTTGGGGGTTATCCTAACTACACAATTCTTCCCGAGCTTGATATTTACCATATATTGCTAATTTCTCAATTTGAGAATTAATACACCGAAAAAATCATCATCACATACTTGGGTGACTCTTTTTGTTGCGTCACTCTGATGACCCTCATACTACTATAGGCTTATCACCTTTGTGCACTCACTTGAGTCTCACACTAATCCACTCACCGTGGCAAAGCAACACTGTATGCTATGTTTCCCTGAGTTCTAACACTATATTATGCCCTCAAGTCATCATCCCTCTCTTTATTACCAAAGCCACTGACTGACATATCGTCTAGTAAAAAGGTCGTTAATCCTAAGAAAAACAAACATTACAAGAAAATCGAGTGGCTTAAAGTGCAACAACCCATACTGGACTTTGTGAAATAGAATGGATACCTCATATAGGGTGCACCTAGTTACTGAGTTGCAATGACTATACCAGGTCCACCCCCTCTCTACTAGACCCAACTGCATCGTTCCATGACATGGAGACAATTCAAGATACCACATACATGAGAATACCTATACTCGATTTCTGAAACTGAAAGGGCACACAAGAGTCATAAGGAACAAGAAACCATTCTGAGTGAATCATGTACGTACATGTCAGACCATGATTTAAGAAAAGTAAACTTACGCTATATCCATGAAGTCTTACCACTCATCCCAGACGTTCCCATTGGGCACTAACCTATCTATATACCTCCTCCCGAGTCACCAACCGTGATGAATCGGATCACAGCCATTCATCCTTGCAAGATGAAAGCAACAGACGAACCTGTTATTCCCTATAAAGTCAAATGCCTGACTTCCTTCCTCAGGAGTGAGGCCCTCCCTCTTACATCCTCGGTACACAAGAACCACTCTAGTTAGAGAATGCCTAATACCCTTCTTTACACGGACCTAGTTCACTAATGGTGATGACGTCACCAACCTACTACACCTACGTTACTCTCTATCTTATTATATCATGATCGCACCCCCAAAATCCCTTTAGGCAGTATTACGTTCAAAAGAGACATGCACCTTATCGTATCATTTGAATATACAAGGTTGTCACTAAGATTACTTCTATATTCTACCCCAACTGAACCCACGTGACCACATCGGTCGCCATTAGCGTTTTAAGCATAGTAAATATCCCACGGGTTTACATTTTCTAATCTATATTGGCTTGGCAGGATGTGCCAAGAACTTTACCTTACCTTGATAAGGCTATCCTAGCATATACCATCAACATATGCCAACATTCTAATCATGCTTAGATAGTACCCCACCTTAATTTCCATTTCAAGTCACCACATGGAATCATTAATCTAAGTCTCCAATACATTTCCTAGTATACCTCAAAATCAAGTGTGACACCACCAATACTATTTATTTCATGACATTCGAGCATCACGCCCATAAACTACACAAGATTTCCACTCTCTTAGGAGGTTACATGACCAATCTTTGCCAATTCGAATAACTCAACCTCGACACGAGAACTATTCGACTCTTTTAAACCCTGGCCAACAATCCTGAGGTCATCACCTGACACTCAACACAATCATTACTGGGATGCTAATAATTCTTTGTACATAAGTTATCAGGTATCTTAAGGACACATAAAACATTCACTATAAAAATCCTCAAGACCTGACAAGATTTCATCTTTCATACCTTTATCATTTTAGGTGATCTCTATAACATTTCAATATCCTCATCGTGAATAATATATACTCGCGAAGACACTTGCCTATTATCTTTTACACATAGTGAACCTTAACCGTTGAATAACTTAAGACGTCATAATAAGTCAATTTCCATATATGATGATGTCACTCACAATGTGTCCTAGGGACACTCCAAGACACCCTTAAGACACACTCACAATAGGTTTACCTCATTCCCAGCCACTACTTCGGTGGTGAAAAAGATCATTGACACTTAGATAATAATCTTATCTCTCCTGTAAATGACTGTGACCATAAGCCACTTACCAAACCATAAATAATATTACTAAGGATTCTGGCATGATACATGACGTCACCTACAACCTATAAACCTCTAGGTCTACATCACAGACATCACTAACAATCCTATTCCTTGAAATCACCTCATATTTTCTAAACCCTAATCTAGAATACTACCTAGAGTTCACTCCTAAGTCTCATCGACCATCACTGTTATGCACATAATATACTTATCGTAATTTTCTCGAAACTCCCATTATACTCTAACCTTCAATTAAAAATCACCATGATACTTTACTTGTAACGATACTATATTTTCGACTTAGACCGAGTACACATCCCAAGTGTTGACTAACACGGTTCATCAAGCCCACTAAATCATCAATTTCCTTATGTTGTGATACTATCCAAAAGATCAAATTCACCAAATCACATCATTGGTGCTAACTACCCGAAAGTAACTAGGCAAAGAACTTAACACATTTCTATCACCAATCAACACTGTCTAGGTATGGCGCACTTACTGCCTAATCACCATAGTTGAATTTGCACGATTCATTTTTTTTATTCTACAAACGTCATTCACCATTACCTACATCTCACTTGGCTTCTCATATCAATATGGATTGACACACAAGCACTCCACACTAAAAACTTGTGGTGTCGCCACCACTCGCTTGTGCCGACACTCACAACTTACTAACTTATCTAAATCAGAAACACGAAAGTGATTAACGATAAATAACTTGGTTATTTGCTACTTGGCAATGAATTCATTTTTCGTGATGACCTCTTTCACTTCACTGTTGAGGACATGAACCAAACTCTCACCAAAACTACTGTGACTGGCCCAAACTAACATCGATAGAGAAAAATCCACTACCAGCCTCACCACATCACTCCTAAAAAGAATCTTGAACCTAGAGCTCTGATACCATTTGTAATTACCCATCCTCGATTTATGGGTTACTCATAGTCAACCCGGTCTGACCCGAACATTAGGTATGACGTGTAATTAAACAACCTATATAATGTTGGTAATCCATTTTTACTTAAGTTAACATTTCACTTGTTTAGCATGCGATTCGATTTTAAATTAATCTACATGTGGAACCTATGGGAAACATCCACATAATCCAAACATACAGAGCTACTAATGTAAAATAAAAGAGAATACTTACCTAAGTAACACTATCAAAATACGAACCGCATCCAACCTGCCGTAACAAAGACGAGGGTGTGAGTAAAGAAAGTGGGAATTATACAACAATGCAATATAGAATCAAATGACATTATGAAGACTCTAACACAGTATACTTATATGCATGTGCAACTACCTTTTATATATATATATATATATACTTAACGCAAGAAACCATTTTTATTTCCAAAAATGTGATTTATCCCGATTAATTAACCTTAATGTGATTTTATTTCCAAGCATATAGAACTTCTTCTTTCTTAACTTGACATTAATCCATTTATTTAACACACATGGTTAAATACGCAAATAGATACACTTTATTTAATCGAAACCATTTCTTTACCAAAATCGCCCATTTTGCTTAAACCAATCCACGTTAGTATTTTCATTGAAAATCACACCTTTTGACACATGCGAACACTGTGTTAGAAAATACTTATTTAGCTTGTGAGAACCTTCCACAGCACACCTTTGTGTTAATTATAGCTTAAACCTTATTAGGTAATTTACCCATTTAACCAGTATACTTTACCTTTCCTTTACTTTATAGACATTAATCAATTTACACTATCTTGTCCATTTTAACAATTATCGGAACATTTATTATATCATTCAAGTTACGTTGTCTTAACACATTTTCACCACAAAACCCATTTCTTGACATGCTCCTTATTACTTTATCTTTTTATCTAACTGTTCTAATAAATCGTGTATTTTATGGGTTCCACACGGCCGACGACGGTGCCATATGCTCTAGCTAGTGTTTATGTCTTTAATCCTAGGGCTCCGGGCCCTCCTTAATTTCCCTGGTGTCACCAGAGTTCCTTTTTAATGTGTTTAAACAATTTTCCAATATCCACATTATTTTGATTTTCCATTACCCGATTGAAGCCAAAATTCGGGGTTTTACCCCAACTTATGTTACACATTGAAAATCATCATTTCATGTCATGCGGGCTTTATCTTTTATTTCATTCTAAATATGATGTTCATTAGTACTATAATGTTTAACACCCTTTTAAATGTTTTTTTCCATAAGAATGTTCCATTTTACCCATTCGTTTCCAAACTCACCTTTTACCCCATTTCATAAGTGTTAATTTTTCAAAACACCATTAAGTTACCCGCACTAACTTCTTAGGTATTTTTAACACCTTAAAATCCTTATCTAAACCTTTGGATTAATATTCTTCTCAATTAGAAACATCTTTATTTCAATACCTTTATTTCCAAGAATCATTAAACATGTAAGAATATTTTATAAGAAAAATACCATTTCCTTTTATTAACACATGTAGTCCCTTACACTTATAAAACCTATAATCCATTTTCACACATTTTGAAAACCAGAATTTTTACTTTCCTTATTTCATTTTCAAACCCAACAAAACCTTCTTTAAACTTGTTTATATATACATTATCTAAATAATACAAGTTTATATGGTCGAGAAGATGGATTTTAATTCTCGAAATCCTATTAAGTGGATTAAACATATTTTTCATTCTAAAAATTCGTAATACTTGCAAAAATATGCTTTTCTAGACCATAAGACATTTTATTTCTTAAAAACTCAAACCAATGTCCCATTTTTATAAAATCTTCGTTTTGCAAGAAATCAAACTTATTTTGCCAAATATATTTAGCAAGACAAAAACATAAATTTAAAATATTCTTGTCCCCTAAATGTTTTTATCCCTTAAGTTCTTGAAACATCCATTTACACGAAAAGTCCCATTATTTCAAGAAAACCTTAAAATATTTACTCATCAATTATATACAACAAAATAATTTTTTTGCCAACATTTTTATTTCATAAGAATGTTTAATAAACATTCTACTATGAACCCATCATTTTATTTATATACATTCTAGTCTTAAATTCTAACAAACCTACTACTACCCAAAATATAGTCTTAAACTAAGGATAATTTTTCCACCTCAAATGAAGCTCTAACAGTGAAAGGCATGAAATGTCTAGGAAGATGGAAACATCACACCTCCTAAGGTGGACTTAGAGTGGTTTCCTAGCTCCACTAAGCTTGTCTCCATGAAATATCATTTTTAGTTCCACTTCCCTTGATCAATTAAAGAATTTTTCTGATATCCTACATGGGGAATTTCTGATGTCCCTTATGGGGAGTTATAATATTTTTTGGGTTTACAAGTTAAGTGAGAGAAAAAACTTTTCGGTATATTTGTCTTTGTCGTTGCTTGAAAAGTCCTTCTAATCAAAACTTCAAATACCTACAAAATATAACAACTCAAGTGTAGAGGTAAGTAAGGGTATCAATCCACTTTCAAGGGTGTAAGCTAGAGACAAATTCAATTGTAATTCACTTTTTATTTTCTTTTTGTGCTTTTTCACTTTTCTAATTTTTTTTAGCTTTTTCCATATTAAAACAATAGGGTGAGGTGAAATGATTTAAACTATACTAAACTAATGTGATATGATAACTAACTAGAAAGTTACTAAAATGGAAAATAAAGTCTAAACTAAAAATAAGAGATAAAGTGAGCTAAATAATTGTGAGAACAATCAAGGAGTGGGATTACACCACAAATTTTAGTTATTCTAATTAATTAATTTAATTCATTGAATTCTCCCAAATTAATATCAAAATTACAAACCAACCCTCGTTGCAAGTGTAATTATAATAGCAATCTTTTATAAAGTTAAGTTTAACACCCCACAACTCTAGAAAAATAGATCTACACTCCTTTTAATTAATCACCCACTAAGATCGATTGATTAAAATTTCTGTAATTCTTATCAAATAAATTTAGAGTTGAAATTCAAGTTATAATACCCCACTTAAGAAACCCCTATCTCTAGTTCGAATCTAAAATGGGCATTATAATTAGAATTTCGATTTTCTCTCCAAAATCATTTACCCTCTCTCGAGGCGTAAATCTATAAGGGTGAGGGATCAAAATTAGCATTCAAAGGGAAATTTCAAGTAATCAAACTAATTAAACTAAAATAACATCAAATAAGGGTTTCACCCCACCCCTTGAAAGGGGTTTTAGCCTAACATGGAATAAAATATGACAAATTAATAATCAAAGGCATATATAATAAAAGAGTAGAGAAAGTGAACAAATCTTCAACAAGTCTCCTTGAAATTGGCAATATGAACACTATCATCTTCCATTCAATTCAGTTACTCACAATTAATTCTCAACAAATATCTAAAAAAATAAAAGGAAAAACTATTTACAAATTGGTGTTTATCTCTCTACAATTCTCTCTCTAAAATTCTTATCTAAAAGCTCTTTTCATGGGGTCTTCTATCTTCTCTTTATAATAGGCATGGAGCATGAGGGGTAAAAATGGGAGGACAAGAGTGTATGGAATATGAAAGGTATGGGTGAGGGTTAATTTATGAATTAATGGAGGGTGCATGTGGTTTGGGTGAGGTCATGTGGGTAGTCAGGATATAAAATCTGATTTGGTTTGAGGGGTGTTTTGGGAAAAAGGGTTAAAAGGGTAGTTGGGAGTATAATGGGAAAAAGGGGGTTAAAGGAATTAAATGGGTTTATTAGGCACATGGGGAATTATTTGTTTTTTTTATTTATTTGGAGTTGGCATGAAAGCAGGTAGAAATCGTTTTTGGTCATTGGCTTGGGAAGGGTTAAAAATGAGGATAAAAGGGAAAGGGGTCTTTGAATTGGGTTATGGAAGAAATGGGTTTGGGTTTGGTTGGAGTTGAGATCGGAGCAGGGTAGATGGCTGGCCGAAAATGGGGTATAGCGCCGGACTCGCGCAGCCGAAAGGGGCTGGTGAGACGCCGGACGTTGGATGTGGAGGTGGGTGCTCCGACGAGTGAGGGAGAGAGTAGGGGCGACGGGTACTGGTTGGAGGCAGCATGAGGGATGCCTGGGGTAAGGTCTCGGGTCGAATTGAGGGAACACCGGTGGTTGGAGTGGACGAGGGGTTAGCCGGAGTTGGGGTCGTAGGTGGTTCGCGACGGGGGGCCTCGGCGGGGATGTGCCGTAGGTGGAAGGATCACGATGTCGGGTAAGGGGAGAGGGTTGATTGTGTCGTCGGCAAAAGGTATTAGGGTGCGCTGGTAAGGGGGGTTGAGGTCGCCGGCGGGTAGGGAAGAGGGTCGCACCGGATGGGGCTTCGTCACCAGAGGCGCTGGGTTGGACGTGTGGTAGCGGGATTCCGCGCCGGTTTGATGGTATAGAGGTGAGGGAGATAAGGTGGTTGGTCTGGTTTAAGTTTTAACATGTAGGGATTCAATGGTGGATAGAGAGAAATATATGGGTTTTAGGAGAGAGAGAGTGGGTGTTGATTTGGTGGGGAAGATGAAGTTGGATATGATTGGGTGTGTGAGGGTGTAGGAGAGTGATAAGCACCCAAAACTGTACAATTTATACCCCAAATAGTGTACTTTAGTTGCTAATTCTCGGCAATACGGGTCTTATGTGCTTAAATGTTTATTTTGTAGGCCGAATGCACGTTGCGGTGTTCAAACGCGTATTTCAAGGCAATTGTGCATTTTATGGAGCTAATTTTCTCTCCCGGACCCTAACCTGAGCCTAAACCTAGCCCAAACTTACACCAAGTCCGTGTGTGTTTGTTTGTGCCCTTTTATTATTTTTTTAGATTTTTAGTTTGAGTAATTTTTATTTTTAGGATTTATTTTAGATTTATTTAGTATTTTCTAGATTTTATTTTCTATTTTATTTTTATTAGTATAATTTTATTTTATTTTTATTAATTTTTAGTTTTATTAGGATTGGTTTTTAGGAACCTACTTTTAGTTTATTAGATTTTATATTTTTTTAGGACTTTAATTTTCATTTAGAATTTTATGTTTTTATTTGTTTTATTTTATTTTAATTTTTAATAGCTTAGGATTTTATTTTTAGTTTTAATATTTTTAGTTTGTTTTATTTTTAATTTTTTTAGTTTGTTTTATTTTTTTAGTTTTTATTATATTAATTTTAATTGAGTCTTGTTATATTTTTAGGGGTCACAATTTAAACACACACATAAACACACACCCTATACCCACATACACTTATCCTACAAGCCCATACACCCATTTACACCTAAACTAACATCCTCACCCATATCATACACCCTACACCCCACTTACAGACAACCCTTACCCAACTCATCTTCTTCCCCATACCTTTCTCTCTCCTCACCATCTAACCTCCATAGCCACAAATTCAAAACTCAAACCCACCTTTCTTAACCCCCCATCACTCTCCCTCTATACCTCTAAATCCGCCACCATAGCTGGTGGTGGCTTGCCCATGACCAGCCCCCTAGAACAACCGCTGGCGAACCAACCCGTGGCTTACCAGTGACAACCCGGCCTATCCCAGCCACGACCAGCAGCCCATTCCGCCGGCGACCCACAGCTCTGCCCAGCCACCGCGGCAACCATCCAGCGGAACCCTCGAACTCGGAACCCCCATTCCCGCGCCCCTCACATCTCCTTCTCCGGCGACCACGATGTCGGCGATCTGCCCCACTCCGGCGCTGGCAGTCCTGTTACCCAGCTCCAGCCGGATACGGCCCCTCTCTCTCTCTCCTATACCCGACTCGCCACCTCTAACCCATCCAACCATCTCCGATCCATAACCCATAAACCAAAAACCCATTTCCATGTTTTCTCCCAAACAAAAGCCACGACCTTCATAAGCCAAAATGAAATAACAAAGACAAACTCATTAAAGCCACATGCGACAAATTAAACCCACTTTTACCCTTTTACCCATATTACCCCCAACTACCCATATTTTACCCAATACCCAAAACACCCCTCAAATCAAATCAGATTTTATACCCTCAAAAACACTCACACCCCATGCTTCCCTCACCATTCCCATGCACACCCAAGCCAATTCCCAAAAATACCCCCATGCCCCATGTGTGCCATGCCTACTATAAATGAAGATGAAGACCCCATTTTAAAGCTATCAAGAGCTTTTAGATAGGAATTTTTGAGAGAGAATTGTAGAAAAAATTATCCTTTGTAAATAGTTTTTCCTTTTTTTTATTTTAGATATTCGTGAGATTAAATATATTAAGAGAGTTAATTGAGTGAATAATTAATTTCAAAGCATTTGGATGCTCAATTGGAGGGATTGTATGCTTCAATTTGGAAGAGTAGAGTTCAACTTTCTCAAAGAGATTTGGTTTGCTTGTTCTATTCTCTTCTCTTTTATTTTAGTAGCCTTGATTATTAATTTGTCATGTTTAATATCATGTTAGGCTAAATCCCCTTTCAAGGGGTGGGGTAAAACCATTATTTGATGTTATTTTGTTTTTATTAGTTTAATTACTTGAAAAGTCCCTTTGAATGTTTATTTTGATCCATCACCCTTAGATTTACGCCTCGAGAGAGGGTAAATGATTTTCGAGAGAAAATCAAAATTCTAGTGATAATACCCATTTTAGATTCGAACTAGAGGTAGGGGTTTCTTAAATGGGGTATTATCACTTGAATTTCAACTCTAAATTTATTTTCTAAGATTGACATAAATTTTAATTGATCGATCATAGCGGGTGATTAATTAAAAGGAGTGTAGATCTAATTTTCTAGAGTTGTGGGGTGTTAATTTTAACTTTCTAAAATATTACTATTCTAATTACACTTGCAACGAGAGTTGGGTTGTAATTTTAATATTAATTTGGGAGAATTGATATAATTAAATTAATTAATTAGAATAACTAAAATTTGTGGTGTAATCCCACTCCTTTATTGTTCTCACAATTATTTACCTCACTTTATCTATTATTTTAGTGTTAAACTTTGTTTTCATTTTAGTCACTTTTTAGTTAGTTGTTTAGATCTTTATTTTAGTTTAGTTTAGACCTCACCTCACCCTATTGTTTTAATATTGAAAAAGCTAAAAAAAATTAGAAAAGTGAAAAAGCACAAAAAGAAAATAAAAAGTGAATTACATTTGAATTTGTCTCTAGCTTACTCCCTAGAAAGTGGATTGACATCCTTACTTACCACTCTACACTTGAGTTTATTATATTTTGTAGGTACATAAGGATTTTGACTAACTTGGCTTTCAAAAACAACGACAAACATACACACAAAAAGCAAAGTTATAAAATGGCGCCGTTGCCATTCTTGGGATTGTGAGCTCGGAGCGGATTTCATATTGTAGTTCATTTATTTATTTTTGCACTTTGTTATTTTTTGTACCATTTTTATATTTTTAGAAGGTTTGTATTTAGGAATTTTATCATTTCTTGTATGTCGGTGCTTAGGACACCATTTATTTTTCATTTAAATTTGTAATAATTCAAGTCAAGCGTGATAGGGAAACCGAACAAGGTAGAGAGAGGGTGTCCATAGGCGAGGATTTAGAAGCCTCTCTACCTTGGGTCGGTAGGACTCCCGGGGACGACTGAGATAGGTGTGATCTCCGCCCGGTCGACTCAAATTTTTTGACACCCCACGGCCTAAAAATCGTGGGAGGTACATTTCTTACACCCTCGCGCCTCTCCTGTTAGCGAGTCCATTATTGTGTGTGCTTGTGTGATCTTGTGTGATTTTATTCTCGCATTTATTTTTTGAATGGTGTGATGAATTAAATTACTAAGACCTACACCCGGTCACTCACGAGAAGGGATTTCATCACCCGACTCGCTCTCTTATCATTGTGTGCTACCCTAGCCATCATTAAATTTAAAATCAATCAACTAGGTAGCCCACTAGGAGAATCTTTTGCAAAGGCGATCACTCAGATTTCCGTGATTTTTTATCGTCGGCGAACTTAATTAAAATTTGACTACCCTTTCACTTAATCTAAAGATAAAATTGGCTATGTGCTAGTTAGGAAATTTTCTTGACTTGTGTGTGTCCAATTCATTTTTTTTGTAGTCGATTTTAGTGAGTTCGTCCATTCAAAGAGTCCACACTTTTCCCTACCTTTTCTTCCAAAAAAAAAAATTCAAAAATATTTTCTTTCATTTATATAACAAAAAAAAAATCAAAAAAATATTTTCTTCCTTTCATTTTACAAAAATCCAAAAATATTTTCTTTCTTTCCTTTTTAGAGAAAAATCCAAAAATAGTTTCTTTCTTTTTTTTTTAGAAAAACCCAAAAATATTTTCTTTTTCTTTACAAAAAATTAAAAAATCTTCAAAAAAAATATCTCCATCCTCATGGCCGAAGAACGTCCCTTACGGGACTACTTTGGTCATTTTCTATTGACACGTGTGATAGTGATCCCGATCGGTCTCTTTATGATATTCTTCATGATTTAACCTCTCTCACGAGTATCCTTGATACTCTTGACCCATTCTTGCACGCACCTCCTATTCCATCACCCTCGGTGTCAAGTGTCGACGTGCCTCCTCCTTTGTTGTGCACCCACTGTTATTATGCCGATCACATGTCCCATGAGTGTCCATACATGTCATATCCATCTGAACCCATCACGGACCATGTGTATCCATATGACATTGTTCCGGAACCCACCTCGTCTTACTATCCCGATATAACTAATCTCGAGTTGTGTGAGAACCCGAGCTATTCGTGCAGGCTTGATCAACCTTCCACGCTATACGAATCCCAACCCGATGTTGTGGATCCTCACACGTTCCAACAGTCGTCATGGTAACCTTGTGCACCCGTTCACGATCAGTCCCCTCACTATGCACCCAATGAGTATCAACCAATTGTCCATCATGAAAGCGATCCTTTTGTGTCTGATGCACTTGGCCCCACTCCACACACTTCATTTGAGTATTCTCCATACACTCACGATAGTAGCGCGTTATGTCTACCTCAACAACCTCCACCACCCGTAACTCCACCACCACCATCATCCACCTCCACTCTCGAAAGCCTCTTGCAAAAGTTCATACTCGAGCAAGAGCAAGCCACTCAAATTCAAACTCAAACTCTCCAAAGGCTTGAACAAAGGCTAAATGAATTGGAGTGTGCGCGAGAGTCGGATATTCCCATGGCCCCACCCATCGTTGCCACCGAGTGGGACGATGTTGTGTCCTCTTGTGACATGGATTTTGAGTGTGACCAACCCTACCACCCCGAGAATCTAGAAGTTGAGACCATTCCATGGTTCGGGTCCCAAGTCAACAATTGTGTTGACTTACCTTTAGATAGTCAGCCTGATCAAATCCCACCATGTCCATATGAACCCCGCCTTGCGGTTCCCATTCACCTTCCCACTCCCGTAATATCCAAAATAATGCCTGAATCTATACCTATTGAGCTTCACCCTTGTGTTCCCGAGGAACCACTTCATCCTAGGTTAGCTCCGGCTATGAGTGATCACCATTTTTCCGAGATAGACTCCGTGATAGTTCCTAACTATCTGGATTTGGATCCTATTCCACCATGCATGGCTCCCGTTGAGCCTGATATTTCTAGTGATTCCTCTATCTCTGATCTTGGTGCCTCGTCATACCCACCCACCACATTTACCGATGCTATTCTTGTGGAGAAGTTGATCACTCCATCCTTAGAAACCACACTCCCATGTGAGTATTCCTTTACTCCTCCCAATGAGTGTGTGTCTCCCACTCTTGAGTTGGATCATCTTCCTCCACCGTATATCCCACCCGATACACCATTTATCCCACCCGACCCACCGATTATCCTTTCCACCCCACCACCTGGTTTGGATCTTGATTTTGCACATTTCACGTTTCCATGTACATTTTTAGATCCTCACCTGAAGCCATCCACCATCTACGAGAGTATTTATGGTGATACTCTCCACTTCCGTGACACCGAGCTTGTTCCTCCATGCCCACCACTTTCTTGTGATCTTGATTTTTTCCATCGACAGCTCCTTGGCGTGTCACGGCGCGACCATTATCATCGCCCATTCATAGAACGGTCGTGTGATTTTTATGATCCCCACCCCATTCCACTTTCTACACCATTCCGCCTCCCTCACCAATTAGAGCACCATGCTTGTAGGGACCTAGTTGCCCTCACCTTTAAGCTAAACAAAGCCCGAGACCGATACCTATTCACCCTCACCCTTACCCTTTTTCCCACCCGCCCTTGGTCCACCGATGCCTTGCATCGCGTGATGCACTTTGCCATACAGGTGCATTGACCACTTTAGCCTCTATCCATCAAGACTGATGCTTCAGTCTTGTTTGGGGGTGATTCTCATCACTCCAATTTTTCTGCCACCCCGCGCCATCATAGATCCTATCCTTAGGGTGAGATTTCATCGGTCTGGCTGAAGACATTAAACTTAGCGCTACCGAGAGGCAGCCCGCGTTTCTTTTACTAGTCTCATCCTATTTGGGGGTGGTGTTTCACATCACCCAATGCTTTACCATGCTTTATAGAGTTGTACACATTTCAGGTTTTCATCTTGGCTATATATGTCCACTTCATTAGCGGTTCATTCTGGTAATCTCTTTCCTACCTTATGCTGTCAATTTTCAAAATCATTTCACTTAACATCGAGGACAGTGTTCCTTTTTGTTTGGGGGTGGGGAATTTTATCAAAATTGTACCTCTTTTGAAAATTTTTGAATTTTAAACCTGATTTTTAAAATTTCGTACAGTTTCTTTCATCTCACTCATTGATGTGAATTTTCAATCGTCCATCTTTCAAAGTCTAGGAATCAAGCTAGAGAATATTTTTTTCTAATAGCTTATGTAATACATAACAAGGCATTTTTCACCATGAATTTCTAGACTCAACAAAATATGCGCACTTGTCACGTCAATACGGTTTAGAGTTGAGGAGTACTAAAATTCTAAAGAGAACCTTAAGGATCACTAGTGGAAACTTTAGCTTTTGAGATTTGTGTCTTTCACCCTTTCAGAGTGTTTTACGCAATCTCCGAGTCACAAGTTGATTCAACTTTCTTTGGGTCCGCACTTAAATTGTTGCATGATCTCATTATTCTTCATTTTTGGCTTAATCATTGAGAATGAAATTTTTTTCGAGTTGTAAGAAACGCGTGTCTTGAAATTTGTCCCGAATACTAGATTTTCGTCCATACACTTACCACTTTTCCATACATTATTTACCATTCACTTCACCCATTATATTCCCATGCTCCTCCATATTCCCACATATTTCCCCACACCATCCATTTATCATTCCACTCATATATCATCCATCATTTTCAAATAAAAGAGTGTGATTTCAAATGTTATATGTCTTCATCGTTGGTTTGAAAAGTGAGAGAAAAACAAAAAAGGAAAAAAAAAAGAAAAAAGAAAGAAAAAAGAAAAAAGTAGAAAAATAGCAAATTATAGAAAAGAAAAAGAAAAAAAAGAGAGTTGTAGTTAATTTTTATGTGATGAAGACATTTGTGCCTAAAGTATAGAACACTCTTCTATCATATCCATTCATATCACCATTATATCCTACATCACATATCCACCATCCATCATATCATCACCCCATCATATTTCACTATCCTACCTACCTCATTCCATCCATCCTACCTATCATATCCTTCTCATTCCATTTCATTTCCCCTCACCCATATACATCCATATTTCCCCTAGGTATTCGGGCAAATGAAAGTCAACGTGGTGAATAACTCGACGTTCTCACTATAGTGATTAGCATTCTTTAGTGAGATCATTTTTCTTTCTAATTGTTCGTTCTTTCTTATGTGTGTGAACTACACCAAAAACAGGATTCTGGCACAGTTCAAAATCGTGCCAGATCAAATCTGGCACGGTTTTGAACTATTCCAGACTCAGGTGTTCCAAAATGGGAATTTTTTTCTGGCACGGTTTAAAAGTGTGCCAGGAATCAGTCAAACAGGAACACTTCTGGCACACTTTTAAATCGTGCCAGAATTTGATATTTCTGGCACACTTTTGGCACAGTTTTTAACTGTGCCAGATTCAGCAAAATAGGAACACTTCTGGCACACTTTTAAACCGTGCCAGAATTTGATATTTCTGACACAGTTTTTAACTGTGCCAGATTCAGCATAATTTAAAAAAAAATAGCACAGTTTAAAACCGTGCCAAAATATGATACACTTTTGCCACGGTTTCGAACTGTGCCAATTTTTTTCAATTTAAAAAAAAAATATTTGAAAGCACAAAATTCAAAAATTAATAATATTGCGTGTTATTAATAAACTAATGTACATACAAACTTCAAAATATTACAAGTCTTTAACTGCTCATAGGCCTAAAAAAAATTGGGCAGAGTTTCCTCTATTTTCTGGACATTCCAAAACCTGTTAATACAAAACCTGCCTAACATAAATCCCGCACGGCCACAAAATATAACAATTAACTTACAAAAGCCCTCATGGCCATAAAAGTCAATAATAAAACAAAAAAAGACCGTACGGTCATGACACAAAAAAATGGATTCATTAATTAACCCCTTGTTGTAAACCATTGAGTTCTTTGTGTGTTCCACGCGAACAAAAGCCAACGATAAACTGTTATCCTGCAAAAAAATAGAATAAAAAAAAGATACGATATTAGTAACCCAATAATTTACAAAAAAAAAATACTCAAAACAAAAAAATTACATATATGAATGGAAATTAACGTCATACTCACAAACCGGGAGACCCGGGACTACGCGGTCAGTTCCTACAAGTTACATTGGTCCCGTGCGAGGTGTCCGTGCCTCCTACGGGGTCGTTTGGAGGCTTGTTTGGGTTTTCACCCTTTAACGGCTTGTTTTTAAGTTTAAGTGTTGATTTTTGCAAATTATCGTCCTACTCTCAAACCGAGAGACCCGGGACTACGCGATCAGTTCCTACAAGTTACATTGGTCCCGTGCGAGGTGTTCGTGCCTCCTACGGGGTCGTTTGGGGTTTGGTTTGGGTATTCACCCTTTGACGGCATGTTTTTAACTAAGTGTGATTTTTGCAAATTATCGTCATATTCACAAACCGGGAGACCCGGGACTACGCGGTCAGTTCCTACAAGTTACATTGGTCCCGTGCGAGGTGTTCGTGCCCCCTACGGGGTCGTTTGGGGGGTGGTTTGAGTTTTCACCCTTTAACGGCTTGTTTTTAATTTTAAGTGCTGATTTTTGCAAATTATCGTCATATTCACAAACCGGGAGACCCGGGACTACGCGATCAGTTCCTACAAGTTACATTGGTCCCGTCTGAGGTGTTCGTGCCTCCTACGGGGTCGTTTGGGGGGTGGTTTGGGTTTTCACCCTTTAACGGCTTGTTTATAAGTTTAAGTGCTGATTTTTGTAAATTATCGTCATATTCACAAATCGGGAGACCCGGGACTACGCGATCAGTTCCTACAAGGTACATTGGTCCCGTAAGAGGTGTTCGTGACCCCTACGGGGTCGTTTGGGGGGTGGTTTGGGTTTTCACCCTTTGACGACATGTTTTTAACTAAGTGTGATTTTTATAAATTATCGTCATATTCACAAACCGGGAGACTCGGGACTACGCGGTCAGTTCCTACAAGTTACATTGGTCCCGTGCGAGGTGTTCGTGTCCCCTACGGGGTCGTTTGGGGGCTGGTTTGGGTTTTCACCATTTAACGGCTTGTTTTTAAGTTTAAGTGTTGATTTTTGCAAATTATCGTCCTACTCTCAAACCGAGAGACCCGAAACTACGCGATCAGTTCCTACAAGTTACATTGGTCCCGTGCGAGGTGTTCGTGCCTCCTACGGGGTCGTTTGGGGGTTGGTTTGGGTATTCACCCTTTAACGGTTTGTTTTTAAGTTTAAGTGTTGATTTTTGCAAATTATCGTCCTACTCTCAAACCGAGAGACCCGGGACTACGCGATCAGTTCCTACAAGTTACATTGGTCCCGTGCGAGGTGTTCGTGCCTAATACGGGGTCGTTTGGGGGTTGGTTTGGGTATTCAACCTTTGTCGGCATGTTTTTAACTAAGTGTGATTTTTGCAAATTATCGTCATATTCACAAACCGGGATACCCGGGACTACGCGGTCAGTTCCTACAAGTTACATTGGTCTCGTACGAGGTGTTCGTGCCCCCTACGGGGTCGTTTGGGGGGTGGTTTGAGTTTTCACCCTTTAACGGCTTGTTTTTAAGTTTAAGTGCTGATTTTTGCAAATTATCGTCATATAAACAAACCGGGAGACCCGGGACAACGCGGTCAGTTCCTACAAGTTACATTGGTCCCGAGCGAGGTGTTCGTGCCTCCTACGGGGTCGTTTGGGGGCTGGTTTGGGTTTTCACCCTTTAACGGCTTGTTTTTAAGTTTAAGTGTTGATTTTTGCAAATTATCATCCTACTCTCAAACCGAGAGACCCGGGACTCGGCGATCAGTTCCTACAAGTTACATTGGTCCCGTGCGAGGTGTTCGTGCCTCCTACGGGGTCGTTTGGGGGTTGGTTTGGGTATTCACCCTTTGACGGCATGTTTTTAACTAAGTGTGATTTTTGCAAATTATCGTCATATTCATAAACCGGGAAACCCGGGACTACGCGGTCAGTTCCTACAAGTTACATTGGTCCCGTGCGAGGTGTTCGTGCCCCCTACAGGGTCGTTTGGGCGGTGGTTTGAGTTTTCACCCTTTAACGGCTTGTTTTTAAGTTTAAGTGCTGATTTTTGCAAATTATAGTCATATTCACAAACCGGGAGACCCGGGACTACGCGATCAGTTCCTACAAGTTACATTGGTCCCGAGCGAGGTGTTCGTGCCTCCTACGGGGTCGTTTGGGGGCTGGTTTGGGTTTTCACCCTTTAACAGCTTGTTTTTAAGTTTAAGTGTTGATTTTTGCAAATTATCGTCCTACTCACAAATCGAGAGACCCGGGACTACGCGGTCTGTTCCTACAAGTTACATTGGTCCCGTGCGAGGTGTTCGTGCCCCCTACGGGGTAGTTTGGAGGGTGGTTTGGGTTTTCACCCATTAACGGCTTGTTTTTAAGTTTAAGTGCGGATTTTTGCAAATTATCGTCATATTCACAAATCGGGAGACCCGGGACTACGCGGTCAGTTACTACAAGTTACATTGGTCCCGTGCGAGGTGTTCGTGCCTCCTACGGGGTCGATTGGGGGGTGGTTTGGGTTTTCACCCTTTGACGGCTTGTTTTTAAGTTTAAGTGCTGATTTTTGCAAATTATCGTCATATTCACAAATAGGGAGAGCCGGGACTACGCGGTCAGTTCCTACAAGTTACATTTGTCCCGTGCGAGGTGTTCGTGCCCCCTACGGGGTCGTTTGGGGGTTGGTTTGGGTTTTCACCCTTTAACGGCTTGTTTTTAAGTTTTAGTGTTGATTTTTGCAAATTATCGTCGTATTCTCAAATCGGGAGACCCAGGACTACGCGGTAAGATCCTACAAGTTATATTGGTCCCGTGCGAGGTGTTCGTGCCTCCTACGGGGTCGTTTGGGGGATGGATTGGGTTTTCACACTTTAACGGCTTGTTTTTGAGTTTAAGTGTTGATTTTTGCAAATTCTCGTCCTACTCTCAAACGGAGAGACCCGGGACTACGCGATCAGTTCCTACAAGTTACATTGGTCCCGTGCGAGGTGTTCGTGCCTCCTACGAGGTCGTTTGGGGGTTGGTTTGGGTATTCACCCTTTGACGGCATGTTTTAAACTAAGTGCTGATTTTTGCAAATTATCGTCATATTCACAAATCAGGAGACCCGGGACTACGCGGTCAGGTCCTACAAGTTACATTGGTCCCGAGTGAGGTGTTCGTGCCTCCAACGGGGTCGTTTGGGGGCTGGTTTGGGTTTTCACCCTTTAACGGCTTGTTTTTAAGTTTAATTGTTGATTTTTACAAATTATCGTCATATTCTCAAATCGGGAGACCCGAGACTACGTGGTCAGTTCCTACAAGTTATTTTGGTCCCGTGCGAGGTGTTCATGCCTCCTACGGGGTCGTTTGGGGGCTGGTTTGGGTTTTCACCCTTTAACGGCTTGTTTTTAAGTTTAAGTGTTGATTTTTGCAAATTATCGTCCTACTCTCAAACCGAGAGACCCGGGACTACGCGGTCAGTTCCTACAAATTACATTGGTCCCGAGCGAGGTGTTCGTGCCTCCTACGGGGTTGTTTGGGGGCTGGTTTTGGTTTTCACCCATTAACGTCTTGTTTTTAAGTTTAAGTGTTGATTTTTGCAAATTATCGTCGTATTCTCAAATCGGGAGACTCGGAACTACGCGGTCAGTTCCTACAAGTTATATTGGTCCCGTGCGAGGTGTTCGTGCCTCCTACGGGGTCGTTTGGGGGCTGGTTTGGGTTTTCACCCTTTAACGGCTTGTTTTTAAGTTTAAATGTTGATTTTTGCAAATTATCGTCCTACTCTCAAACCGAGAGACCCGGGACTACGCGATCAGTTCCTACAAGTTACATTGGTCCCGTGCGAGGTGTTCGTGCCTCCTATGGGGTCGTTTGGGGGTTGGTTTGGGTATTCACCCTTTGACGGCATGTTTTTAACTAAGTGTGATTTTTGCAAATTATCGTCATATTCACAAACCGGGAGACCCGGGACTACGCGGTCAGTTCCTACAAGTTACATTGGTCCCGTGCGAGGTGTTCGTGCCCCCTACAGGGTCGTTTGGGGGGTGGTTTGAGTTTTCACACTTTAACGGCTTGTTTTTAAGTTTAAGTGCTGATTTTTGCAAATTATCGTCATATTCACAAACCGGGAGACCCGGGACTACGCGATCAGTTCCTACAAGTTACATTGGTCCCGTCCGAGGTGTTCGTGCCTCCTACGGGGTCGTTTGGGGGGTGGTTTGGATTTTCACCCTTTAACGGCTTGTTTTTAAGTTTAAGTGCTGATTTTTGCAAATTATCGTCATATTCACCCATCGGGAGACCCGGGACTACGCGATCAGTTCCTACAAGTTACATTGGTCCCGTAAGAGGTGTTCGTGCCCCCTACGGGGTCGTTTTGGGGGTGGTTTGGGTTTTCACCCTTTGACGACTTGTTTTTAACTAAGTGTGATTTTTAAAAATTATCGTCATATTCACAAACCGGGAGACTCGGGACTACGCGGTCAGTTCCTACAAGTTACATTGGTCCCGTGCGAGGTGTTCGTGTCCCCTACGGGGTCGTTTGGGGGCTGGTTTGGGTTTTTACCCATTAACGGCTTGTTTTTAAGTTTAAGTGCTGATTTTTGCATATTATCGTCATATAAACAAACCGGGAGACCCGGGACTACGCGGTCAGTTCCTACAAGTTACATTGGTCCTGAGCGAGGTGTTCGTGCCTCCAACGGGGTCGTTTGGGGGCTGGTTTGGGTTGTCACCCTTTAACGGCTTGTTTTTAAGTTTAAGTGTTGATTTTTGCAAATTATCATCCTACTCTCAAACCGAGAGACCCGGGACTACGCGGTCAGTTCCTACAAGTTATATTGGTCCCGTGCAAGGTGTTCCTGCCTCCTACGGGGTCGTTTGGGGGCTAGTTTGGGTTTTCACCCTTTAACGGCTTGTTTTTAAGTTTAACTGTTGATTTTTGCAAATTATTATCCTACTCTCAAACAGAAAGACCCGGGACTCGGCGATCAGTTCCTACAAGTTACATTGGTCCCGTGCGAGGTGTTCGTGCCTCCTACGGGGTCATTTGGGGGTTGGTTTGGGTATTCACCCTTTGACGGCATGTTTTTAACTAAGTGTGATTTTTGCAAATTATCGTCATATTCATAAACCGGGAAACCCGGGACTACGCGATCAGTTCCTACAAGTTACATTGGTCCCGTGCGAGGTGTTCGTGCCCCCTACGGGGTCGTTTGGGCGGTGGTTTGAGTTTTCACCCTTTAACGGCTTGTTTTTAAGTTTAAGTGCTGATTTTTGCAAATTATAGTCATATTCACAAACCGGGAGACCCGGGACTACGCGATCAGTTCCTACAAGTTACATTGGTCCCGAGCGAGGTGTTTGTGCCTCCTACGGGGTCGTGTGGGGGCTGGTTTAAGTGTTGATTTTTGCAAATTATCGTCCTACTCTCAAATCGAGAGACCCGGGACTACGCGGTCATTTCCTACAAGTTACATTGGTCCCGTACGAGGTGTTCGTGCCCCCTACATGGTAGTTTGGAGGGTGGTTTGGGTTTTCACCCATTAACGGCTTGTTTTTAAGTTTAAGTGCGGATTTTTGCAAATTATCGTCATATTCACAAATCGGGAGACCCGGGACTACGCGGTCAGTTCCTACAAGTTACATTGGCCCCGTGCGAGGTGTTCGTGCCTCCTACGGGGTCGATTGGGGGGTGGTTTGGGTTTTCACCCTTTGACGGCTTGTTTTTAAGTTTAAGTGCTGATTTTTGCAAATTATCGTCATATTCACAAATCGGGAGACCCGGGACTACGCGGTCAGTTCCTACAAGTTACATTGGTCCCGTGCGAGGTGTTCGTGCCCCCTACGGGGTCGTTTGGGGGGTGGTTTGGGTTTTCACCCTTTGACGACTTGTTTTTAACTAAGTGTGATTATTGCAAATTATCGTCATATTCACAAACCGGGAGACTCGGGACTACGCGGTCAGTTCCTACAAGTTACATTGGTCCCGTGCGAGGTGTTCGTGCCCCCTACGGGGTCGTTTGGGGGCTGGTTTGGGTTTTCACCCTTTAACGGCTTGTTTTTAAGTTTTAGTGTTGATTTTTGCAAATTATCGTCATATTCTCAAATCGGGAGACCCAGGACTACGCGGTCAGATCCTACAAGTTATATTGGTCCCGTGCGAGGTGTTCGTGCCTCCTACGGGGTCGTTTGGGGGCTGGATTGGGTTTTCACACTTTAACGGCTTATTTTTAAGTTTAAGTGTTGATTTTTGCATATTCTCGTCCTACTCTCAAACGGAGAAACCCGGGACTACGCGATCAGTTCCTACAAGTTACATTGGTCCCGTGCGAGGTGTTCGTGCCTCCTACGAGGTCGTTTGGGGGTTGGTTTGGGTATTCACCCTTTGACGGCATGTTTTTAACTAAGTGCTGATTTTTGCAAATTATCGTCACATTCACAAATCAGGAGACCCAGGACTACGTGGTCAGTTCCTACAAGTTACATTGGTCCCGAGCGAGGTGTTCGTGCCTCCTACGGGGTCGTTTGGGGGCTGGTTTGGGTTTTCACCCTTTAACGGATTGTTTTTAAGTTGAAGTGTTGATTTTTGCAAATTATCGTCGTATTCTCAAATCGGGAGACCCGGGACTACGCGGTCAGTTCCTACAAGTTATATTGGTCCCGTGCGAGGTGTTCGTGCCTCCTACGGGGTCGTTTGGGGGCTGGTTTGGGTTTTCACCCTTTAACGGCTTGTTTTTAAGTTTAAGTGTTGATTTTTGCAAATTATCGTCCTACTCTCAAACCGAGAGACCCGGGACTACACGGTCAGTTCCTACAAATTACATTGGTCCCGAGCGAGGTGTTCGTGCCTCCTACGGGGTTGTTTGGGGGCTGGTTTTGGTTTTCACCCATTAACGTCTTGTTTTTAAGTTTAAGTGTTGATTTTTGCAAATTATCGTCGTATTCTCAAATCGGGAGACTCGGGACTACGCGGTCAGTTCCTACAAGTCATATTGGTCCCGTGCGAGGTGTTCGTGCCTCCTATGGGGTTGTTTGGGGGCTGGTTTGGGTTTTCACCCTTTAACGGCTTGTTTTTAAGTTTAAATGTTTATTTTTGCAAATTATCGTCCTACTCTCAGACCAAGAGACCCGGAACTACGCGATCAGTTCCTACAAGTTACATTGGTCCCGTGCGAGGTGTTCGTGCCTCCTACGGGGTCGTTTGGGGGTTGGTTTGGGTATTCACCCTTTGACGGCATGTTTTTAACTAAGTGTGATTTTTGCAAATTATTGTCATATTCACAAACCGGGAGACCCGGGACTACGCAGTCAGTTCCTACAAGTTACACTGGTCCCGTGCGAGGTGTTCGTGCCCCCTACGAGGTCGTTTGGGGGGTGGTTTGAGTTTTCACCCTTTAACGGCTTGTTTTTAAGTTTAAGTGCTGATTTTTGCAAATTATCGTCATATTCACAAACCGGGAGACTCGGGACTACGCGATCAGTTCCTACAAGTTACATTGGTCCCGTCCGAGGTGTTCGTGCCTCCTACGGGGTCGTTTGGGGGGTGGTTTGGGTTTTCACCCTTTAACGGCTTGTTTTTAAGTTTAAGTGCTGATTTTTGCAAATTATCGTCATATTCACAAATCGGGAGACCCGCGACTACGCGATCAGTTCCTACAAGTTACATTGGTCCCGTAAGAGGTGTTCGTGCCCCCTACGGGGTCGTTTGGGGGGTGGTTTGGGTTTTCACCCTTTGACGACTTGTTTTTAACTAAGTGTGATTTTTAAAAATTATCGTCATATTCACAAACCGGGAGACTCGGGACTACGCGGTCAGTTCCTACAAGTCACATTGGTCCCGTGCGAGGTGTTCGTGTCCCCTACGGGGTCGTTTGGGGGCTGGTTTGGGTTTTCACACCATAACGGCTTATTTTTAAGTTTAAGTGTTGATTTTTGCATCTTATCGTCATATAAACAAACCGGGAGACCCGGGACTACGCGGTCAGTTCCTACAAGTTACATTGGTCCCGAGCGAGGTGTTCGTGCCTCCTACGGGGTCGTTTGGGGGCTGGTTTGGGTTTTCACCCTTTAACGGCTTGTTTTTAAGTTTAAGTGTTGATTTTTGCAAATTATCATCCTACTCTCAAACCGAGAGACCCGGGACTACGCGGTCAGTTCCTACAAGTTATATTGGTCCCGTGCGAGGTGTTCCTGCCTCCTACGGGGTCGTTTGGGGGCTGGTTTGGGTTTTCACCCTTTAACGGCTTGTTTTTAAGTTTAAGTGTTGATTTTTGCAAATTATCGTCCTACTCTCAAACCGAGAGACCCGGGACTACACGGTCAGTTCCTACAAATTACATTGGTCCCGAGCGAGGTGTTCGTGCCTCCTACGGGGTTGTTTGGGGGCTGGTTTTGGTTTTCACCCATTAACGTCTTGTTTTTAAGTTTAAGTGTTGATTTTTGCAAATTATCGTCGTATTCTCAAATCGGGAGACTCGGGACTACGCGGTCAGTTCCTACAAGTCATATTGGTCCCGTGCGAGGTGTTCGTGCCTCCTATGGGGTTGTTTGGGGGCTGGTTTGGGTTTTCACCCTTTAACGGCTTGTTTTTAAGTTTAAATGTTTATTTTTGCAAATTATCGTCCTACTCTCAGACCAAGAGACCCGGAACTACGCGATCAGTTCCTACAAGTTACATTGGTCCCGTGCGAGGTGTTCGTGCCTCCTACGGGGTCGTTTGGGGGTTGGTTTGGGTATTCACCCTTTGACGGCATGTTTTTAACTAAGTGTGATTTTTGCAAATTATTGTCATATTCACAAACCGGGAGACCCGGGACTACGCAGTCAGTTCCTACAAGTTACACTGGTCCCGTGCGAGGTGTTCGTGCCCCCTACGAGGTCGTTTGGGGGGTGGTTTGAGTTTTCACCCTTTAACGGCTTGTTTTTAAGTTTAAGTGCTGATTTTTGCAAATTATCGTCATATTCACAAACCGGGAGACTCGGGACTACGCGATCAGTTCCTACAAGTTACATTGGTCCCGTCCGAGGTGTTCGTGCCTCCTACGGGGTCGTTTGGGGGGTGGTTTGGGTTTTCACCCTTTAACGGCTTGTTTTTAAGTTTAAGTGCTGATTTTTGCAAATTATCGTCATATTCACAAATCGGGAGACCCGCGACTACGCGATCAGTTCCTACAAGTTACATTGGTCCCGTAAGAGGTGTTCGTGCCCCCTACGGGGTCGTTTGGGGGGTGGTTTGGGTTTTCACCCTTTGACGACTTGTTTTTAACTAAGTGTGATTTTTAAAAATTATCGTCATATTCACAAACCGGGAGACTCGGGACTACGCGGTCAGTTCCTACAAGTCACATTGGTCCCGTGCGAGGTGTTCGTGTCCCCTACGGGGTCGTTTGGGGGCTGGTTTGGGTTTTCACCCAATAACGGCTTATTTTTAAGTTTAAGTGTTGATTTTTGCATCTTATCGTCATATAAACAAACCGGGAGACCCGGGACTACGCGGTCAGTTCCTACAAGTTACATTGGTCCCGAGCGAGGTGTTCGTGCCTCCTACGGGGTCGTTTGGGGGCTGGTTTGGGTTTTCACCCTTTAACGGCTTGTTTTTAAGTTTAAGTGTTGATTTTTGCAAATTATCATCCTACTCTCAAACCGAGAGACCCGGGACTACGCGGTCAGTTCCTACAAGTTATATTGGTCCCGTGCGAGGTGTTCCTGCCTCCTACGGGGTCGTTTGGGGGCTGGTTTGGGTTTTCACCCTTTAACGGCTTGTTTTTAAGTTTAACTGTTGATTTTTGCAAATTATCGTCCTACTCTCAAACCGAGAGACCCGGGACTACGCGATCAGTTCCTCCAAATTACATTGGTCCCGAGCGAGGTGTTCGTGCCTCCTACGGGGTTGTTTGGGGGCTGGTTTTGGTTTTCACCCATTAACGTCTTGTTTTTAAGTTTAAGTGTTGATTTTTGCAAATTATCGTCGTATTCTCAAATCGGGAGACTCGGGACTACGCGGTGAGTTCCTACAAGTTAGATTGGTCCCGTGCGAGGTGTTCGTGCCTCCTACGGGGTCGTTTGGGGGCTGGTTTGGGTTTTCACCCTTTAACGGCTTGTTTTTAAGTTTAAATGTTGATTTTTGCAAATTATCGTCCTACTCTCAAACCGAGAGACCCGGAACTACGCGATCAGTTCCTACAAGTTACATTGGTCCCGTGCGAGGTGTTCATGCCTCCTACGGGGTCGTTTGGGGGTTGGTTTGGGTATTCACCCTTTGACGGCATGTTTTTAACTAAGTGTGATTTTTGCAAATTATCATCATATTCATAAACCGGGAGACCCGGGACTACGTGGTCAGTTCCTACAAGTTACACTGGTCCCGTGCGAGGTGTTCGTGCCCCCTACGGGGTCGTTTGGGGGGTGGTTTGAGTTTTCACCCTTTAACGGCTTGTTTTTAAGTTTAAGTGCTGATTTTTGCAAATTATCGTCATATTCACAAACTGGGAGACCCGGGACTACGCGATCAGTTCCTACAAGTTACATTGGTCCCGTCCGAGGTGTTCGTGCCTCCTACGGGGTCGTTTGGGGGGTGGTTTGGGTTTTCACCCTTTAACGGCTTGTTTTTAAGTTTAAGTGCTGATTTTTGCAAATTATCGTCATATTCACAAATCGGGAGACCCGGGACTACGCGATCAGTTCCTACAAGTTACATTGGTCCCGTAAGAGGTGTTCGTGCCCCCTACGGGGTCGTTTAGGGGGTGGTTTGGGTTTTCACCCTTTGACGACTTGTTTTTAACTAAGTGTGATTTTTAAAAATTATCGTCATATTCACAAACCGGTAGACTCGGGACTACGCGGTCAGTTCCTACAAGTTACATTGGTCCCGTGCGAGGTGTTCGTGTCCCCTACGGGGTCGTTTGGGGGCTGGTTTGGGTTTTCACCCTTTAACGGCTTGTTTTTAAGTTTAAGTGTTGATTTTTGCAAATTATCGTCCTACTCTCAAACCGAGAGACCCGGGACTACGCGATCAGTTCCTACAAGTTACATTGGTCCCGTGCGAGGTGTTCGTGCCTCCTACGGGGTCGTTTGGGGGTTGGTTTGGGTATTCACCCTTTGACGGCATGTTTCTAACTAAGTGTGATTTTTGCAAATTATCGTCATATTCACAAACCGGGAAACCCGGGACTACGCGGTCAGTTCCTACAAGTTACATTGGTCCCGTGCGAGGTGTTCGTGCCCCCTACGGGGTCGTTTGGGCGGTGGTTTGAGTTTTCACCCTTTAACGGCTTGTTTTTAAGTTTAAGTGCTGATTTTTGCAAATTATAGTCATATTCACAAACCGGGAGACCCGGGACTACGCGATCAGTTCCTACAAGTTACATTGGTCCCGAGCGAGGTGTTCGTGCCTCCTACGGGGTCGTTTCGGGGCTGGTTTGGGTTTTCACCCTTTAACAGCTTGTTTTTAAGTTTAAGTGTTGATTTTTGCAAATTATCGTCCCACTCTCAAACCGAGAGACCCGGGACTACGCGGTCAGTTCCTACAAGTTACATTGGTCCCGTGCAAGGTGTTCGTTCCCCCTACGGGGTCGTTTGGGGGGTGGTTTGAGTTTCACCCTTTAACGGCTTGTTTTGAAGTTTAAGTGCTGATTTTTGCAAATTATCATCATAATCACAAATCGGGAGACCCGGGGCTACGCGGTCAGTTCCTACAAGTTACATTGGTCCCGTGCGAGGTGTTCGTGCCAACTACGGGGTCGTTTGGGGGGTGGTTTGGGTTTTCACCCTTTGACGGCTTGTGTTTTAACTAACTGTGATTTTTGCAAATTATCGTCATATTCACAAACCGGGAGACCCGGGACTACGCGGTCAGTTCCTACAAGTTACATTGGTCCCGAGCGAGGTGTTCGTGCCACGTACGGGGTCGTTTGGGGGGTGGTTTGGATTTTCACACTTTGACGGATTGTTTTTAACTAAATGTGATTTTTGCAAATTATCATCATATTCACAAACCGGGAGACACGGGGCTACGCGGTCAGTTCCTACAAGTTACATTGGACCCGTGCGAGGTGTTCGTGCCCCCTACGGGGTCGTTTGGGGGCTGGTTTGGGTTTTCACCCTTTAACGGCTTGTTTTTAAGTTTAAGTGCTGATTTTTGCAAATTATAGTCATATTCACAAACCGGGAGACCCGGGGACTACGCGATCAGTTCCTACAAGTTACATTGGTCCCGAGCGAGGTGTTCGTGCCTCCTACGGGGTCGTTTGGGGGTTGGTTTGGGTTTTCACCCTTTAACAGCTTGTTTTTAAGTTTAAGTGTTGATTTTTGCAAATTATCGTCCTACTCTTAAATCGAGAGACCCGGGACTACGCGGTCTGTTCCTACAAGTTACATTGGTCCCATGCGAGGTGTTCGTGCCCCCCTACGGGGTAGTTTGGAGGGTGGTTTGGGTTTTCACCCATTAACGGCTTGTTTTTAAGTTTAAGTGCGGATTTTTGCAAATTATCATCATATTCACAAATCGGGAGACCCGGGACTACGCGGTCAGTTACTACAAGTTACATTGGTCCCGTGCGAGGTGTTCGTGCCTCCTACGGGGTCGATTGGGGGGTGGTTTGGGTTTTCACCCTTTGACGGCTTGTTTTTAACTTTAAGTGCTGATTTTTGCAAATTATCGTCATATTCACAAATAGGGAGACCCGGGTGTACGCGGTCAGTTCCTACAAGTTACATTGGTCCCGTGCGAGGTGTTCGTGCCCCCTGCGGGGTCGTTTGGGGGGTGGTTTGGGTTTTCACCCTTTGACGACTTGTTTTTAACTAAGTGTGATTATTGCAAATTATCGTCATATTCACAAACCGGGAGACTCGGGACTACGCGGTCAGTTCCTACAAGTTACATTAGTCCCGTGCGAGGTGTTCGTGCCCCCTACGGGGTCGTTTGGGGGGTGGTTTGAGTTTTCACCCTTTAACGGCTTGTTTTTAAGTTTAAGTGCTGATTTTTGCAAATTATCGTCATATTCACAAATCGGGAGACCCGGGACTACGCGATCAGTTCCTACAAGTTACATTGGTCCCGTCCGAGGTGTTCGTGCCTCCTACGGGGTCGTTTGGGGGGTGGTTTGGGTTTTCACCCTTTAACGGCTTGTTTTTAAGTTTAAGTGCTGATTTTTGCAAATTATCGTCATATTCACAAATCGGGAGACCCGGGACTACGCGATCAGTTCCTACAAGTTACATTGGTCCCGTAAGAGGTGTTCGTGCCCCCTACGGGGTCGTTTGGGGGGAGGTTTGGGTTTTCACCCTTTGACGACTTGTTTTTAACTAAGTGTGATTTTTAAAAATTATCGTCATATTCACAAACCGGTAGACTCGGGACTACGCGGTCAGTTCCTACAAGTTACATTGGTCCCGTGCGAGGTGTTCGTGTCCCCTACGGGGTCGTTTGGGGGCTGGTTTGGGTTTTCACCCTTTAACGGCTTGTTTTTAAGTTTAAGTGCTGATTTTTGCAAATTATCGTCCTACTCTCAAACCGAGAGACCCGGGACTACGCGATCAGTTCCTACAAGTTACATTGGTCCCGTGCGAGGTGTTCGTGCCTCCTACGGGGTCGTTTGGGGGTTGGTTTGGGTATTCACCCTTTAACGGTTTGTTTTTAAGTTTAAGTGTTGATTTTTGCAAATTATCGTCCTACTCTCAAACCGGGAGACCCGGGACTACGCGATCAGTTCCTACAAGTTACATTGGTCCCGTGCGAGGTGTTCGTGCCTCCTATGGGGTCGTTTGGGGGTTGGTTTGGGTATTCAACCATTGTCGGTGTGTTTTTAACTAAGTGTGATTTTTGCAAATTATCGTCATATTCACAAACCGGGATACCCGGGACTACGCGGTCAGTTCCTACAAGTTACATTGGACTCGTGCGAGGTGTTCGTGCCCCCTACGGGGTCGTTTGGGGGGTGGTTTGAGTTTTCACCCTTTAACGGCTTGTTTTTAAGTTTAAGTGCTGATTTTTGCAAATTATCGTCATTTAAACAAACCGGGAGACCCGGGACTACGCGGTCAGTTCCTACAAGTTACATTGGTTCCGAGCGAGGTGTTCGTGCCTCCTACGGGGTCGTTTGGGGGCTGGTTTGGGTTTTCACCCTTTAACGGCTTGTTTTTAAGTTTAAGTGTTGATTTTTGCAAATTATCGTCCTACTCTCAAACCGAGAGACCCGGGACTACGCGGTCATTTCCTACAAGTTATATTGGTCCCGTGCGAGGTGTTCCTGCCTCCTACGGGGTCGTTTGGGGGCTGGTTTGGGTTTTCACCCTTTAACGGCTTGTTTTTAAGTTTAACTGTTTATTTTTGCAAATTATCGTCCTACTCTCAAACAGAGAGACCCGGGACTCGGCGATCAGTTCCTACAAGTTACATTGGTCCCGTGCGAGGTGTTCGTGCCTCCTACGGGGTCGTTTGGGGGTTGGTTTGGGTATTCACCCTTTGACGGCATGTTTCTAACTAAGTGTGATTTTTGCAAATTATCGTCATATTCACAAACCGGGAAACCCGGGACTACGCGGTCAGTTCCTACAAGTTACATTGGTCCCGTGCGAGGTGTTCGTGCCCCCTACGGGGTCGTTTGGGCGGTGGTTTGAGTTTTCACCCTTTAACGGCTTGTTTTTAAGTTTAAGTGCTGATTTTTGCAAATTATAGTCATATTCACAAACCGGGAGACCCGGGACTACGCGATCAGTTCCTACAAGTTACATTGGTCCCGAGCGAGGTGTTCGTGCCTCCTACGGGGTCGTTTGGGGGCTGGTTTGGGTTTTCACCCTTTAACAGCTTGTTTTTAAGTTTAAGTGTTGATTTTTGCAAATTATCGTCCTACTCTCAAACCGAGAGACCCGGGACTACGCGGTCAGTTCCTACAAGTTACATTGGTCCCGTGCAAGGTGTTCGTTCCCCCTACGGGGTCGTTTGGGGGGTGGTTTGAGTTTCACCCTTTAACGGCTTGTTTTGAAGTTTAAGTCCTGATTTTTGCAAATTATCATCATAATCACAAACCGGGAGACCCGGGGCTACGCGGTCAGTTCCTACAAGTTACATTGGTCCCGTGCGAGGTGTTCGTGCCAACTACGGGGTCGTTTGGGGGGGTGGTTTGGGTTTTCACCCTTTGACGGCTTGTGTTTTAACTAACTGTGATTTTTGCAAATTATCGTCATATTCACAAACCGGGAGACCCGGGACTACGCGGTCAGTTCCTACAAGTTACATTGGTCCCGAGCGAGGTGTTCGTGCCACGTACGGGGTCGTTTGGGGGGTGGTTTGGGTTTTCACACTTTGACGGATTGTTTTTAACTAAATGTGATTTTTGCAAATTATCATCATATTCACAAACCGGGAGACACGGGGCTACGCGGTCAGTTCCTACAAGTTACATTGGACCCGTGCGAGGTGTTCGTGCCCCCTACGGGGTCGTTTGGGGGCTAGTTTGGGTTTTCCCCCTTTAACGGCTTGTTTTTAAGTTTAAGTGTTGATTTTTGCAAATTCTCGTCATACTCTCAAACCGAGAGACCCGGGACTACGTGATCAGTTCCTACAAGTTACATTGGTCCCGTGCGAGGTGTTCGTGCCTCTTACGGGGTCTTTTAGGGGTTGGTTTGGGTATTCACCCTTTGACGGCATGTTTTTAACTAAGTGTGATTTTTGCAAATTATCGTCATATTCACAAACCGGGAGACCCGAGACTACGCGGTTAGTTCCTACAAGTTACATTGGTCCCGTGCGAGGTGTTCGTGCCCCCTACGGGGTCGTTTGGGGGTGGTTTGAGTTTTCACCCTTTAACGGCTTGTTTTTAAGTTTAAGTGCTGATTTTTGCAAATTATCGTCATATTCACAAACCGGGAGACCCGGGACTACGCGGTCAGTTCCTACAAGTTACATTGGTCCCGTAAGAGGTGTTCGTGCCCCCTACGGGGTCGTTTGGGGGGTGATTTGGGTTTTCACCCTTTGACGGCTTGTTTTTAACTAACTGTGATTTTTGCAAAGTATCGTCATATTCACAAACCGGGAGACCCGGGACTACGCGGTCAGTTCCTACAAGTTACATTGGTCCCGTGCGAGGTGTTCATGGCCCTACGGGGTCGTTTGGGGGTTGGCTTGGGTTTTCACCCATTAACGGCTTGTTTTTAAGTTTAAGTGCTGATTTTTGCAAATTATCGTCATATTCACAAACCGGGAGACCTGGGACTACGCGGTCAGTTCCTACAAGTTACATTGGTCCCGTGCGAGGTGTTCGTTCCCTCTACGGGGTCGTTTGGGGGTTGGTTTGGGTTTTCACCCTTTAACGGCTTGTTTTTAAGTTTAAGTGTTGATTTTTGCAAATTATCGTCGTATTCTCAAACCGGGAGCCTCGGGACTACGCGGTCAGTTCGTACAAGTTACATTGGTCTCGTTTATTGATTTTAGAAAATTTTGACATAGTTTCATTTGTTTATTCGTTAAATCCAACATGTTTTAACATTTGAAATAAACTGAACAGCAGCAGCAAATTCCAAAACCAAACCACCAGCAAATCCCTTCCACCAATTTAACTGAATAAGCTCATAAAGTAAACCATTTTATATTCGATGACAAAAAATGTACGAAAGATGTACCAAAGTCTAATTTTGACCCTTAGCGAGACCCTTAAGTAAAAAAATACTCATAATGTTATGTATGAATCACCTCGCTGTCAGATTCAGAATCATCATCTCTTTGGACAGAATCAGCTCCCAAGCTAACGGATCTAGGACACTTTTAACCTGTGTAAAGTAGACGATAACACAAATTTTGATTAACACCTGAACTCTTGATCTAATTTTGCTTTAATTTTTCTCAATTATCAGTACAAATAGAAAAAAAGAGTTTTAAATTCTCTATTGGACAAATGAGAATATCAAATATTCGTACAAATGCAGGAAATTTGCCATTGACTAAGGAAGACTAGGTTCACCACATATGGAGTCAGAGTGTGTGCGTGTGTGTTTGTGTGCGCGTGTGAGTGGGAAAGGGGGGCGCGTGTGTGCGTGTTTGAGTGTGTGCGTGTGAGTGCTGCACTGCATATATATGCATATGCCCATATATATGCATATGCATCAAAATTGTGAGCCCCCACTATCGGCACTAAAAATTTACCTCAAATCCCATCTCAGAGGCTATAGTTTTTCATATTGGATCTCTAGGAAAGACAATTGTACTTTTTCATATTCTCGCATGTTTGATTCTTCCACGTGAACCTACAAACAGAGCAAGTGCAATCACTTCACATTCATCTTCGTTGAACTCAGTTGCTGCACTGATGGGTGTTTAATGAGGTTGTTTAGATTAAAAACTCGCATTCAAATATGAAAAAGAGAAAAAAAAATATCAAGACAGGGAGAGGGACATATTAAACCTCATACCTATTGTACGGATGCACCAACATCATCAGCCTTTATAAACAAAGAAGAGTGATCTGATATTATGAGTTTCATCAGTATAAACTCCAAATAGAGGGTAATGAAGCAAAATTAATAAAAAAGAAAATAAAAAAAGAAGAATCGTACCTCAAATTATTTCCAAGAGTTATATGAAAAAAAAGAACCCGAAACATCTTGAAACCCAATATTATACAGTGTGGGACTATTATTGATACCTTGTATCAAAAACCTACACCTGACCAAACACAAAGACATTACATAGCAAAATACTAAAAACAAAAACAAAAACAAAAACAATTTAGCACCTTGTATCGATTTCACCTGCTACTCGGCAGGAGGCCTAAAGTGAGTCTGATTCGCAAGATAAAACCTACAAAAAAGAATAAACAAACATTATAGAGGTATGTGTTTCTCCATGTAGTTAACTTAAGAACACAGATTGAATTGGGAAATCAAAGAACAATTCAAGATTATGGAAACAATGATCACAAGTTCAAGAAGCCATTCAAAACTTATAAAAAGAAACAAAATACCTGAGCAGGGTACACCTGCTCTCCTGTAACAAAATGTATGGCTGAGTACATATATAGAAACCCAGCAGGGTAGACCAGAGGTCCTGTGTCACCTTTCAGGTTTGTGTAATCTCTCTCCCCTTCAAGGAACCCATTAACCTATTTACAAATCATTCAAAATCTAAATAAAACCATACCATATGAAGTATGAACAGTAAATTAAATCGAACTCAAAAAATAAAGACAAATCCATACCTGTGGCATGTATGCATCCCAGTCTATCTTTGTATCTAAAATTATACGAGTAAACTATTACAAAAACATAATTATTGATTGAGAGAGAATCAATCCATAGATAGGGAGAGTAAAGATGATTCTTACAGGGGACGTAGGTGATGATGAGGGCTACTATTGGATTTTTGACAAGTTTACGAATTGAAGCATGTGATCTTTGCAAGGGTTTGGGTTTGGGCACTGGACGGATTTCCATGGCTTCTCCGTGGGATCGCCACTCTCAGAACTGCAACCACCATAGCAACCCCAGCACAACACCACGAACCACACCACATCAAGCCATCTCCCTATCACCACCATATCGCACCCAGCCCCATAACCTTCGATCGCCGGAAAAAGAAGCCCAATCAGGACCACGAAGAAAGAGGGTAGGGGCGACGTGGTCTTCACCGGGGCTAAAATCACCCAAAACTCCCATATAGAGAAACGCCCGACCCTTACTAGACTTGAATCGGTAAAGAAAGACCAAGGTGAGATAGAGAGAGAGCGCGAGACTAGAAAGAGAGATCAAAGTGAGCGGGAGAGAAAAAAAATTGTGAGGGGTATTATTTTTTTAGGGTTTTTATATTTTAGTTAACTGTACTCAATTTTGGCACACTTTAAAACAGTGCCAAATTTTGGCACTGTTTTAAAGTGTGCCAGATTTTCATTAAACCGTGCCAGAATCTGGCACAGTTTTAAACTGTGCCAGATTTTTAATATCAGGGTGTGCCAATTTGCTATTTTTGGTGTAGTGGTGTGAGACGTTTGAACTTGTTTACATTTACTCACCTCCTCACACACAAGAGCGATACACTAACCCATATCTCGAGAGTTCGTTTGAGAGAGTTATATCCGTGAGATTTGAAGTTGAAGCGTTGATTCCGAAAAGGCAATCTAAGAATTACTCTTATGATGCTCGACCCGTTTTGACTGATTCACACTACACACGTTGAGTTTTAGGAAGGATGTGCCTTGTGTATTTACTTAGCTAAAATTTTCTACACATTCTAGCTTGTATTTCTGAAATCAAATATTTCTCATATGATGGATTGTGCGATTATTCTATGTCTAATAAGAGATTGACTGCCTTTCAATAAATTTTTGCAAAATAAGAATTTTGTGGGTATATTCCCTGCAAACCCTCACGAGACACAACTCGTCCTTTAGGGCAACCTATAGGTTTAAAGGCTTGTTGCACATGCTAAGTGCAATCGCAAGTGCCCGCGAAAGTTGTACACTTTTGGTTACTTATCATTCTCTTTCTCTCTATCTTATTGCTCGAGGACTAGCAACGCTCTGTTTGGGGGTGGTGTGATAAGCACCCAAAACTGTACAATTTATAACCTCAAATAACCTACTTTAGTTGCTAATTCTCGGCAATACGGGTCTTATGTGCTTAAATGTTTATTTTGTAGGCCGAATGCACGTTGCGGTGTTCAAACGCGTATTTCAAGGCAATTGTGCATTTAATGGAGCTAATTCCCACTCCCGGACCCTAACCTGAGCCTAAACCTAGCCCAAACTTACTCCAAGTCCGTGTGTGTTTGTTTGTGCCCTTTAATTATTTTTTTAGATTTTTAGTTTGAGGAATTTTTATTTTTAGGATTTATTTAGTATTTTCTAGATTTTATTTTCTATTTTATTTTTATTAGTATAATTTTATTTTAATTTTATTAATTTTTAGTTTTATTAGGATTAGTTTTTAGGATCCTATTTTTAGTTTATTAGATTTTATATTTTTTTAGGACTTTAATTTTCATTTAGAATTTTATGTTTTTATTTCTTTTATTTTATTTTAGTTTTTAATAGCTTAGGATTTTATTTTTAGTTTTAATATTTTTAGTTTGTTTTATTTTTAATTTTTTTTGTTTGTTTTATTTTTTTAGTTTTAATTTTATTAATTTTAATTGAGTCTTGTTATATTTTTAGGGGTCAGAATTTAAACACACACATAAACACACACCCTATACTAGGCTGTGTTTCGGCCGGATCGGATCGGAAAATGCCTATTCGGAAAAAATTCTGATTTTTTCGAAAATAAAATAACTATTCCGATTTTCGATTCGATTTTTTCGAAAAATTAAAAAAAATTCCGAATTCGGAATAATCGAAAAATCGGCAAAAATCGGAAATTCACAAAATATATTAAAAATCCAGAAATTTCGAAAATTCCAAAATTTTAAAAAAATAAATTATGGATTTTCGATTACTCGAAATTTTCATTTTAAAGAAACAATGAAAATATCGGAAATCGAAAAATTGGAAATCGACAACTTAAAATTTCATTCCAAATTTGGAAAAAATCGGATCGAAAATCGAAAAAATCGAAAAGTTCGAAAAAAAAACACAGCCCTACCCTATACCCACATACACTTATCCTACACTCTCATACACCCATTTACACCTAAACTAACATCCTCACCCATACCATACACCCTAGAACCCTTACCCAACTCATCTTCTTCCCCATACCTTTGTCTCTCCTCACCATCTAACCTCCATAACCACAAATTCAAAACTCAAACCCACCTTTCTTAACCCCCCATCACTCTCCCTCTATACCTCTAAATCCGCCACCATAGCTGGTGGTGGCTTGCCCATGACCAGTGCCCTAGACCAACCGCCGGCGAACCAACCCGCGGCTTACCAGTGACAACCCGGCCTATCGCAGCCACGACCAGCAGCCCATTCCGCCGGCGACGCACACCTCCGTCCAGTCACCGCGGCAACCATCCAGCGGAGCCCTCGAACTCGGAACCTCCATTCCCGCGCCCTTCACCTCTCCTTCTCCGGCAACCATGACGTCGATGATCTGCCCCACTCCGGCGCAGGTGGTCCTGTTACCCAGCTCCAGCCGGATCCGGCCCCTCTCTCTCTCTCCTATACCCGACTCGCCACCTCTAACCCATCCAACCATCTCCGGTCCATAACCCATAAACCAAAAACCCATTTCCATGTTTTCTCCCAAACAAAAGCCACGACCTGCATAAGCCAAAATGAAAGAGTGATTCTACACATACAGAGGAATCTGTACAGAATCGTCTGTACAGACTGACGTGTTGTGTCTGTATTGGTCCGTGTCTGGGCCCACTCAAGACACGAACCAATACAAACGCGACACGTCAGTCTGTACAGACGATTCTGTACAGATTCCTCTGTACAAATAGAATTTTTGAAAATGAAATAACAAAGACAAACTCATTAAAGCTACATGTGACAAATTAAACCCAATTTTACCCTTTTACCCATATTACCCCCCAACTACCCATATTTTACCCAATACCCACAACACCCCTCAAATCAAATCAGATTTTATACCCTCAAAGACACTCAGACCCCATGCTTCCCTCACTATTCCCATGCACACCCAAGCCAATTTCTAAAAATACCCCCATGCCCCATGTGTGCCATGCCTACTATAAATGAAGATGAAGACCGCATTTTAAAGCTATCAAGAGCTTTTAGATAGGAATTTTAGAGAGTGAATTGTAGAGAAAATTATCCTTTGTAAATAGTTTTTCCTTTTTTTTATTTTAGATATTTGTGAGATTAAATATTGTAAGAGAGTTAATTGAGTGAATAATTAATTTCAAAGCATTTGGATGGAGGGATTGTATGCTTCAATTTGGAAGAGTAGAGTTCAACTTTTTCAAAGAGATTTGGTTTGCTTGTTCTATTCTCTTATCTTTTATTTTAGTAGCCTTGATTATTAATTTGTCATGTTTAATATCATGTTACGCTAAATCCCCTTTCAAGGGGTGGGGTAAAACCATTATTTGATGTTATTTTATTTTTATTAGTTTAATTACTTGAAAAGTCCATTTGAATGTTAATTTTGATCCCTCACCCTTAGATTTACGCCTCGAGAGAGGGTAAATGATTTTCGAGAGAAAATCGAAATTCTAGTGATAATACCCATTTTAGATTCGAACTAGAGATAGGGGTTTCTTAAGTGGGGTATTATCACTTGAGTTTCAACTCTAAATTTATTTTCTAAGATTGACATAAATTTTAATTGATCGATCATAGCGGGTGATTAATTAAAAGGAGTGTAGATCTAATTTTCTAGAGTTGTGGGGTGTTAATTTTAACTTTCTAAAATATCACTATTCTAATTACACTTGCAACGAGAGTTGGGTTGTAATTTTAATATTAATTTGGGAGAATTCAAATAACTAAATTAATTAATTAGAATAACTAAAATTTGTGGCGTAATCCCACTCCTTGATTGTTCTCACAATTATTTACCTCACTTTATCTATTATTTTAGTGTTAAACTTTGTTTTCATTTTAGTCACTTTTTATTTAGTTGTTTAGATCTTTATTTTAGTTTAGTTTAGACCTCACCTCACCCTATTGTTTTAATATTGAAAAAGCTAAAAAAAATTAGAAAAGTGAAAAAGCACAAAAAGAAAATAAAAAGTGAATTACATTTGAATTTGTCTCTAGCTTACTCCCTAGAAAGTGGATTGACATCCTTACTTACCACTCTACACTTGAGTTTATTATATTTTGTAGGTACATAAGGATTTTGACTAACTTGGCTTTCAAAAATAACGACTACATACAAAAAGCAAGTTATCAGAGAGTAGTGTGAGGGTGAGGGTGTAGGTAGTTTTAGGGTGTGTGTTAGTATATGTTAGTAGGGGTGTGGGTGAGTTGGGATTTGGGTTATGTGTGTGTGTGTCAAATTGTGACCCTTAAAATAACACTAACTAAAATAAAATTAATAAAATAAACTAAAAACCTAAAAAATAAAATTCTATTCTAAAATAAAATCGAGACTCAAATCAACATTGAAACTAAAAGGAAATAAATAAAAGTAAATAAAAATAAAATCTAATAAATCTTAAAATTAAAATCCTAAAAAGAAAATGCAAACTCTAATAACACTAAAAATACATGAAATCCAAAAAAATTCTAATCCTAATAAAATAACATAAAACTAAAACTAAAAACTTAATAAAATCAAAATAAAATAAAATCATATTAATAAAAAGAAATTGAAAAATAAATCCTAGAAATTCTAAATAAAATCTAAAATAAATCCTAAAAATAAAAATGACTCAAACTAAAAATCTAAAAAATAATAAAATGACACAAACAAAACACACACAGGCTTGGGGTAAGTTTGGGCTAGGTTTAGGCTCGGGTTAGGGTACGGGAGAGGGAATTAGCTCCATTCTAAGTGCAAATTGCCTGAAAATATAGCTTTTGACACCGCAACTGCAATTAAGCCTATATATTGAACAATTAAGCGCATAAGTCCCATATTGTCGAGAATTAGAAACTAAAGTACATATATTCGGGGTATAAATTGTACAGTTTTGGGTGCTTATCACACCACCCCCAAACAGAGCGTTGCTAGTCCTCGAGCAATAAGATAGAGAGAAAGAGACAGATAAGAAACCAAAAGTGTACCACTTTCGCGGGCACTTGCGATTGCACTTAGCATGTGCAACAAGCCTTTAAACCTATAGGTTGCCCTAGAGGACGAGTTGTGTCTCGTGAGGATTTGCAGGGAATATACCCACAAAATTCTTATTTGCAAAGATTTATTGAAAGGCAGTCAATCTCTTATTAGACATAGAATAATCGCACAATCCATCACGAGAGAAATGTTTTGAGAAATACAAGCTAGAATGTGTAAAAAGTTTAGCTAAGTAAATACTCAAGGCACATCCTTCCTAGAACTCAACGTGTGTAGTGTGAATCAGTCAAAACGGGTCGAGTATCACAAGAGTAATTCCTAGATTGCCTTGTCAGAATCAACGCTTCAACTTCAAATCTCACTGGATATATCTCTCTCAAACGAACTCTCGAGATTAGGGTTAGTGTATCGCTCTTGTGTGTGAGGAGGGGAGCAAATGTAAGCAAGTTCAAACGTCTCACACACATATAAGAACGAACGAACAAATAAGAAAGATAATTGATCTCATGAAAGAATGCTAATCACTATAGTGAGAACGTCGAGTTATTCACCACGTTGACTTTCATTTGCCCGAACACCTAAGGGAAATATGGATGTATATGGGTGAGGGGAAATGAAATGGGATGAGAAGGATATGATAGGTAGGATGGATGGGATGAGTTGGGTAGGATAGTGATATAATTGATAATGGATGAGTGATGGATGTTTAATGGATAAAAGATGGATGCGATATGGATGCGAAAGAAGAGTGTATACACTTTAGGGACAAATGTCTTTATTACACAAAAATTAACTACAACTCTCTTTTTCTTTTCTTTTCTCTCTTTTTTTTCTCTTTTTTTTTATCGATTTTCTTTTCTTTTTCTCTACTTTTTTTCTTTTTCTTTTTTTTTTCTATTTTTATGTTTCTCTTTTTTTTTCTTTTTTTTTCTCTCACTTTTCAAACCAACAATGGAGACATTTACAATTGAAAATGAAAGATGATATGGAGATGATAGGTGACGGTGTGGAGAAATATGTGGGAATATGGAAGAGCATGGGAATATAATGGGTGAGTGAATGGAAATGTGATATGAAAAAAAAATGGTAAGTGTATGGATGAAAATCTAGTGTTCGGGATAAATTTCAAGACACGCGTTTATTACAACAAGAAAAAGATGTCATTATCAGTGATCAAGCCAAATTTTAATGAATGATAATGAGATCATAGAACAATTTAGTTCGGACCCCAAATAAGTTGAATCAGCTTGTGACTCAGAGATTGCGTAAAACACTCTAAAAGGGTGAAAGGCACAAATCTCACGGGCTAAAGTCTCTACTAGTGATCCTTAAGGTTCTCTTTAGAATTATAGTACTCCTCAACTCTAAACCGTAGTGATGTGATAAGTGCGCAAATTTTGTTGAGTCTAGAAATTCATGGTGCAAAATGCCTTGATATGTATTACATAAGCTATTTAGAAAAAAATATTATCTAGCTTGATTCCTAGACTTTTGAAAGATGGATGATTGAAAATTCACATCAATGAGTGAGAAGAAAGAAATTGCACGAAATTTTAAAAATCAGGTTCAAAAATCAAAATTTTTCAAAAGAGGTACAATTTGGATAAAATTTCCCCACCCCCAAACAAAAAGGAACATCGTCCTCGATGTTAGGTAAAATGATTTTTAAAATTGAGAGCACAAGGTAGGAAGGAGATTACCAGAATCAATCACTCATGAAGTGGACAGATGAAGCCAAGAATAAACCTGAATAAATGATAAGAGAAAAAAAGATAATTCTATTTCAAACAGATATATACCTATTTCAAACAGGTATTACTTCTATTTCAAAAAGGTATATACTCTGTTGAGCGATTTTTTGGAGTATATTTCAAATAGGTATATATCTTGGAGTTGATTTTGAGCGATTTTTTGAAGTTATATGCTCATCCCTTCATACTTCTGTTTTTGGTTGTTCTCCAAATTTGATTATTAATATGAACTTGTTGTTGATTGTTATATACTTATGATAAGTATAATGTCTATTATGACGATGTTTTTCATTTATAATTCTCGGTAATTATGTTGATGGGACCTGATGTGTTGAGGGAAGTCATTGACAAGTAATAGCTCAATATGTCACATGACATTATTCGTGTCATCTCCATTTGTGCAATGTCAGCTCGATATGTTCTCTAATTCTTAGAAGTTTGAATGTCGTGATTTTTTCTTTAACTGGGGTCTGATATAATTCTATTACTTTTTTTCATTTTTTATTTCAAGTACACCAGGACAGTACGTTGGGTTTATATTTTCAGTTCTCTCTTTCTCCTTAAGTATTGAGTTTATTTTCAAGTTGATCTTTTTTTATATAGAGGTTATTTTCTCTTTTTTTTGTCAACAATGTTATAGCCTCAACAAAATTATAATCATTTTTTTTATTTAAGGTCTTTGAGTGTTTTGGATTTTAGGGATTTGAGTCTGAGATTCCAACGAGCCCGGTTCTGGATCCAAGATCTTATGGAGGTGTTTTCTGTCACACTCATTCTGTGTATATCACTCCCCTTTATTATTTTAGTACTTTTTTTTATAGACAAAAGGTATACTCCCATCCGATTTATTCGTGTTTTTTAGACGTTGAGCAAACAACCGAATAAAAGGTACAATACCACCGATCTCATCAAGCTCAAACACTGCAGAGCATCCTTAGAACAGAGAGCCGTAAACCACATCAGACATTAAGGAGTAGAGGAAACCTAAGAAACCACCAACGATTTACAAAATAGTCACCCTATTTGTGGTTTTAATTTCAGTCCAAACTATTTTTCATTCTCCACATCACTTATCAATCAATGTTTTATTTTAATGTTTTTTCAATTGTGTTTTTATATTGATTTTTGCAGATTTAGTAAGCTCGCGCCACTAAACAAAGATGTATTTACAAGGGTCGCACCCATCAATGAACGTATTATAACTTTTATTATAAATGCACACTTATATTAGTTGAATGGCTTATGTTATTTTCTTTGGATGTTTCTATGTTTTGAATGTTATTTTATCATTTTTTTTCGTGGTCCTCTCTCTCATTAAAAAAGTTACAAGATTAGGCATGAGACTCAAAGTAAGAGAAGACGAAATTCTTTTGATGCATTATTGGGCAGATGGGGGCACAAGACAAAGTAAAAGTTTGATATACTATACCTAAATTGAAATGATAATACTGATTTTTTTTAACAAAGAGTAGACTCTACCAAATAGTTTAGCTAACAATAGTTTTTAAAGAATTTTTGAATGAGATCATTGTCAATTTTTCATATAACTGATATAAACAATTTTTTTTGTTATGTAATAAATATTTTTGAATTAAGTATTTGTGTTATTTTCATGATTTGAGTTGAATTTGGAGTTTTTTTATTTCTTAAATAAGGTGGGTAATTTTATAAATAAAGGAAATTGTTCAAAAAAAATTAATTGTGTAACACTATATGTATTATATATAAAATTGTATAACTTAAATTATATACGACTTAACACTTTGTTTTGTTGGTGGAAACAAATTATTTTCGTTTCGCAATTACGTACTTTGAATAGTTTTGTCGTTTTGTGATTAAAAACTTTCATAGTGCCTTCAGGCACGGGCATACCCGTGTGTGTGTGTGTGTGTGTATATATATATATATATAATATGAGAGGAGGGTGTTTTATGGTTCCAAAATATCAACGGTCATGATCAAAGTTTTTGGAGCGATCTAAGGGTGTCAAATTGTGCCATGTCACCAATTAACCATTGTGACATGGCAAATGAGGGAAAACTCACTTGAAACCCCAAACCTACCCGACTACCTCATTCTCACACTCATTCATTCCAACTCTCCCAAACCCTCTTGCCTCCCTTGAGATCCAATGCTGCTGCCTCCAAGGCCACCGCCCTCAGGTAATCCCTTTCTCATTCTCTTACACACGCACACACGCACACACACGCACACACCACATGCACACACACACCCCATTATCTGCCTCATTATCTCCCTCTCACCCTCTTACGCATGCACAAAACTCACATATATGAAGACTTTTGGACATTCTTTAGTTATAAACGTACTTATTTTGGGGATTTTATCAGTTGCGTTTCATCTCCACGTTACAACCCTCTCCTACACACGCATGTGTGAAATTAGTGGGTTTTGATGTTGTCTTCGTAATTTAGGGTTTGGATTTCAAATATGGGTGGGGTAAATTAGGATCTATGGGTTTATTTTGATGTTTGAGGTTATTAGGGCTTGATGGGGTTTATTAGGGTACTTTTATCTTCATCTTTTTTATGTGCTTATAATTTTAAATTTTTTTATGCTATTTTGCAGATCGACCCTCAACTTACAATCAAATTTGAATGTTAAGTATACTGTTTTGTTATTTCATATTTGTTATTCCTAAACGTTTGATTTGCGGTTCTTATATTTTCACATTTCTTATTTTCGCGATGTACATTTAAAACTTTGGCATTTTTGGGTTATGCTTAATTTATACATTTTTATGTATCTATTGATTTTTTCCTTCATTACTAATGAGTTCAATGATTTGAATTTAACTTTACATAAACAATTTCTATGACTTTTCTGATTCTTTATTGTCCTTTATTCATGAATAATAAATGGTTATGTTTTATGCCAGACTTGGGATGTGCATTAAAGTGAATGTTTACTCTGTATCATCCACCATTAAGGTTAGTGCTCTTCTCTTCGGTTCAATGTTTCACTCAAAGAAGAAGTTGAATAAAGGAAGTTGCGTTATAGATGTTTATTTCTCTGCTATTGGATAAAGAAACCAGTAAATGTACAAGATTATGACCAATATTTTGTTTTCATATTTGAATGTTGGGTTCGGATAAATGTCTTTACACACCACATGTTTTTTCATTACTTTGGTTTATGAACGAGGGTTTTCAGGGTTTTTTTCTTCAAACTGAAATTTGATAATGTGTTTTTGTTTGCTTTCTTCAGTGACGACTATAAGAGATAAAGAGATGAAGAGAAACAACCACCATCACTTCATCTCTGTCGAATGGTAAGTTCCTTCCCTTTTCCCCTCTCTCCATATCCCCCATAAAAACATATTAACTTGATTTATTGCCTCTGATTCTTCTAAATCTTCGTACGCTGCTAGAGTCGAGAAAATTGATTCCGACAGCAAAGGTGGAAATGTCATAGTCCATTTCCACATCTATTGGTATTGGGGTCCCGAGGAACAAATCGACGGATGCCGTCAATTTTAGGACAACAAAAGCACAAACTCTCTGATCATTATGATATTCAGAGCGGTCATACAGTAGAAGGCAAGTGATGGTTCATGTTTTCAAGACCTATACTTACGTATGTTTCGTTACGTACGTTTCTGAACTTGATTGTGTTCGAGGAGAATTTTTGTATTACTTTATTTGTGCTACTATTTTTTTCAAAGATTAGTCTTAATATACATTTCCTTTGTGTTTAAAGGTGCCTTCAGTAGGACCTACAATCACATCATATCCTTATATAGTATTGAAAAGGTTGTTTTTATGATGTTCTCATGAATGTCTTGATAATGGAGTGGGCCTTTTTTCTTTTATGCTTTTGATCCATTTTGTTTATGTAGATTGCTTTTAGGGAAAACAAAAGCTGGTGGATGATCTTGAGAAGCATAACGACCATCTACGATGAAGTTTATAAGCTAAAGCATGTAAAAAACAATCAATCCGAGGTGAACAATGTTGTTCTACAACTACTCCGTTGAATTTTTTTTTTCAATTTTGATGAGTTTCATGTATCGAAAAAAATAAATTAGTCAGCAATTGACCTCAACCTATATATGCTTCTGTTTTCAACTTTTATATGTCACTTTTGAGGTATGAGTATACAAAAATGCAGTAGAACGTAACATAAAACTTGACATGTGGTCCTATATGCATTTACTGAATGTAACTCATGAAATTTCACAACTTTCTTATATTATTAGGCACATTTTACTATACCTCTATTGTACGTAATGGATTCGTTTACTCAAATGGGTTATTGACTTGATCGCATGTAGTCTTGCTATTCCACTTGAGGTTTACATTTTTTCTCATATTAAATTCCATTCGTTGTAGTTTGTGCGCGATTAAATTACCTTAAGGAGGCAAAAAGAACCCATACCCCGTCACATGTTTTCCCTCTAGCCCATAATAATTTGGGCTAAGTTCTAACAGAAAATTTGGAGGAGAGCAGTGCTAAGTTATAATTATCCATTTTTTTAGGAACTTAGAACATTGGTATATGCTTCTATGGTTGTCGGAGGATCGAGAGATGTGCTACGGGATGTAAAATAGTGATGTCTTATTCTACTTCCCAACATTATTGTGTTTTGGTATTTAACATGAAGCTTAGTTTTATGACTTTTTAACATTAGTTTTGATGTCTTGATCATTTTTGAATTGTTCGATATATCAGGTATACTCCATCTCCCTGTTCGATATATCACGTATACTTCTTGCTCATTTTTGAGTTGCTGCCAATGTTCGATATATCAGGTATATTCCTTTTGCAATTTTTGTATATTGTATGAGTTGTTTCTCATTCTTATTTATTTCTTAAACCGAATTGCAATAAATGATTTTCTTTTGATATCATACATGCATCCATAGGTTGGTCCTACATGTGGTTGAGCATGAGGGTAAATAGCTATCTAAATTGTTTTTTCTATTATACATACTTCCATATTATGGTATGGATTTATACTTCTCATGACTTTTTAGAGTGGTGATTGTGTATAACATATGAGGGTAAATAGCAATTTAAACTATTTTTATTATCATTTTAACTACCTTTACTCTAAATCTTATTTATATATGTTACCATGGAATTCTTTTACACTTCTTAACTTGATATTTATTCGATGAGCTTTAGCCAACTCACTTCTTGGTTTTATGGGTTTGAATTGAAATATTGGGTTTCAATTGGTATAAAAGATCACGAGATGAAGGCTTTGAATTGCAATGTTGGGTTCACAACTGTTCTTATCGCTAACTAACTCATCAACATTAGCTTTGAATTATTGCAGGTACGCATTAGCAGCAGGTAGGTGTAAGGGGGCAGCAGCAGCAGGTAGGGGGTGATGGACAGCAGGTGGTGATGGGCACCAGCAAGTAGGGATGATGGGTTGAAGGTGCCCGTGGGGTACAGTAGCAGGTGGGGTGGGGGTGGGGCTAACAGCAGGTTGGGTAGGGGTGGGGGCAGCAGCAGGTGGGGTGGAGGAAGCAGCAGGATATCTTTTTCAAATTGGCCCCTTCTTTTGATGAGGTTTGATCTGATGAAGAATGCATCTCGAAAAACTGGAGAGGTTCTCACTCAAGGATGAAAAGATAACAAGGCCTACATGTTAAAACATCTATATATTACGAGTTTCCTTTTAACGAGTTTCCTTTTCACTGAATATCATATTTGTATTTGCATATACTTCCCTATGAATAGGCATAGTTTATTAGGAAAGTCAGGTTTCCAATTCGTATTTTTTTGTTGCATAATCTCACAATCTTCTTTTCTTTTTTAGGGTTAATATAGAATAATCTCAATTGGTCGGTCAAAAGATTATAATGACAGCTTCTCTCTGGTTTAACGGAGCTCTGAATGTGGATGTTAGTGAATTCTAAACAAACCTAGTCCCTTACCCTCGAGCAGAAAAGGCGTAGCATGAGAAAATTTCAATTGTAGAGATATCCATTAACGCCTTCGATCCGTCGGCCACGTTTTTTTTATTCTCTATTTCACTCTCTTCCAAACTTAATTTTTTAATTGTTCATTTATTCTTTTAATATTTATGTGGTATCATTTGATCTCTTTCTTAACCCCAAAGTTGGCATTGTATCTAATATCTATGTGGAATTTTTTTATTCCAAATATACTTTGAAGTAGCTATCATGGTTTTGAAGTAGATGTCAAAGGTTAATGATACACTTGGCACTAAATTTTGAGGATGGACGATTATTAGGGGCATTGTATATATGAGTTTTACTATTTTGTATGGTGTCGATGTCCACCCAAGTTTTACTCTTTCATATGGTGGCATGCCGCTCAGAGTTGCAAACTGGGATCAAAGGCCCCTACTCCAAAGCCAAAGGAAATTCAGCCTAGACAGTTCTAAACCATCAGTTACCTTGGTGATACAGTACAAGAAGCGGTTGTGTCTGCTACTTATAAGAATGCCAAAGAAGAATACAAATCATTTGTAGCAACTGAGGTTGTTAAGGAGGTATAGAGGATCTCAGAGAATGCAAATGACACAAAAACGCTACTTATACAAGATAACTGAATGAGTTGATGGTACATCTCTTTTAGTTGTTTTTTTATTTTTGTTTTGAGGTCATCTTTGTTAATAACTGTATATTATGACATTATAATATCCAATCATGTTTCAACATTTAAAAATTGGCAATAACAATTAAATGTTGTCAATAACTGAATCATCTTTGCCGATCGAGGTGGTGTTGGTGTCATCTTATGTAAAATTGATTATTATTGAATTATTGGTAGTCAAATAAAGTTTCACTCTCCCAACTTCTGCATATAAAGTAAAGTTAATTTTTTACACCAAATTTTTTTTTACATATATACGAGGTTTCTTTTATCGAGGGATTTCTCCACTCTTGTTTCGGGGTTATCTTCTAGAAAGAATTAACTGGGGGTGTTTGTATTAATACTGGGTATACGATGATGAAGATTAAGGATAAGAATTGTGTGCATTCGACCAAAAACATGTATGTTTTATCCATTCGATCTTTGACTTTTTGATGTTTGGTATAATTTTATTATTTCTTGAAGTGATGTTATAAGAATTTGAGTTAAATTATTATCACTGATGTTGCCTCTTGATATTATAGTTTGAGAACACACTATATATTGACTTACTTAAGTCTGTATATATAGGAGTTCCAAATAGTTTGGATATATAGACAAAATAGGTTAGTATAGCTTGAGAGCTCCACCTCCTCAAAGGTACATACTATATGAACAAATCCAAGTCCAAGAGAATCTCCAAAGGGAAGCTAATTCTAACCCTATAACCACAAATAGGATACTTGAATTGCATCCTACATATAACTAATGTGCTTGAATGGTTTATCATCACTTGAAATCTTTTTAAAATTAATTTATTGTCAAACAAATCACTTCATATAATTTTGAACAAATTTTAAATGATTTTGGATTAATTAAAAATTGGTTTTAAAATTTTTTTTGGGTTAAAATGGATGTTCAAAAACTTCTTTTTTACATTGATTGTTTGGTTGGGTAGAAATGAAAGCGCTTGAGATTTGGGGTTGTACCTTGTAAATAAGTTCAACATGCGTTTTATATCTCATCCTGTGCGTACACGTATTGGTTTCGAAGCGGCTGGATTTGTGTTTTCTTATGCTCACATTTTGCATATTCAATCTCAGCCCTTGGTTGATTTTAATCAACGTACTGCATGCGATCGTTTTCAATCCTTGTGATCCCCGGCTTACCCGGTTAGTTACCTTATAACCCACCGCCTGAGTTAAACAGTTGGATCAAAGTCAAACCAGTAAGACTTGATCTTAGCCATTGGATTGTGGCTGATGTTGTCGATTCTTCTTTGCTCAGTATAAAAAGAGATGACCCCTCAGCATTTTGAGACTTTTGCTCATTTGTTAAACCTGAGAGAAAAGAGAGGGTAGATAGAAGAGAGAGAAGGGAGAATAAAAAAAGAGAGAGAGGAAACCCTAGTTTCTTCGTAGAATACAAACCTTTATGAGGTTTCTCCCGAACCAAACACCAAAACCTAAAATTCCCATACATTAGAAAACCCACCTTTTGAGAGTTAGATCTTTATAGGGTATCTTTGTTTTTGGTTTTGTGTTCTTCGTTTGAAGACCTCTTCAAATACGTTGATTCTCTCAGAACTCATCTCTAAAGAAAATTTCTGTTTCATTATTGAAACTGAGTTTTTCTAAAAGAGAACATCTCACGAATTTTTCTGTTTCCTTTTAGATGTGATTTCTTAGATCTAAACTGTTTCAAATAGTTTTTGAAATAAATTTTTAGTTTCAAAATTAATTTTCAGATCCAGTGAGTTGTGTGTGTTTCCAAGTTTTTATTTCGTATTTTATGAAATACTAGTGTACAAAAATAACACGAACACAAACGAACTCGTGCTAATGTTTTAAAAGCATCCAGATATGAAAAATAATGTTTCAGATCAAAACTTGTTGAACTAGTCCTTGCATGTTAAGTCTGAATCTAATTTGTTAAAGTAGACTTCTAGTCAAGTTGGATCTGCAATTGGAGGTTTACAATTTCAAAAATATTTTCAAAACCCAAAAATTGTAAAAGACCTTGAACCATTATCTAAGCAATGTTTCCTTGAGATCTGTGGTTATATAAAAGATCAAGAAGTCTTTTCTTGAGAAATCAAGATTCACAAATAACTTTCATATTAGATCTGTTTGTAATACGTTAGGAAAGTTTGTATAAATCTTGAGAGGGTGGGTTACATGTTTTCATATAGTAACACATCACAAGCACTACATCACACGAACACTTAGACACTGTGGTTCTATTTGAGAATTGTGTACTTAAAAGAGTTGCTGGAAACTTAATTCAAAGAGAAGGAAATCAAGGAAAAGACAAAGAAGCAGCAAGAAAGGATCAAGTTCCAAGTCAAAATTGCTTTTGGAGTGGAGAATCTTGTGTAGGTACATTCTAAACTTAGGTTAGGATCTTCTTGGTTTGCTCGTGTGTTGTATCCTGATTTTTATTCTAGTGGATTTTTTATTTTGTGCCGTAGAGGGAACCGTGGATATTTTCCTCGCTTAAGGGTTTTACCACGTCAAAATTTCTGTGTCTATTTCTGTGGATATTCTTAATTGTTATTGTCATTAGTACTGCATGCTAAAGATATTAGACTTTTAATAAAAATTAAACTCAAGGCAATCAACTATCGAATTTAATCCATAAACTGAGGAAAAGATTTTACAACACGTGTTTTTTTTAAAAGAGTTTTTCCTATAAAGTTTGTTCGGAGTTTACTCAACTTATAACTATTTGTTATTAATATAGTAAACAAAAATCTTTTAGTATTAAGGTTGTTTTTCAATTGGTATCAGAGCACGAACACCTTTTGTGATCCTGAAACTTGAGAAATTGTTTTCAACATTTATTTATGAAAATCTCTGAGTATGGAAGAAAAATTCGAGAAGATAGGTCAATTATCCAGACCAACACTCTTTGATGGAAACAATGTTTCGTATTGGAAAGTGCGAATGAATGCTTTCATTCAAGGAACCCTGGGTGATGAAGTCTGGGAAATGATTGAAACAGGGTTTGAGCATCCTACTAAACCTACCTATGCTACTAATCCAACAAGGATTAAGAAACTTCTTAGTGAATTTAGTAAGGAAGAGAAAAAAATATCTCTTGATAATAACAAAGGAAAAAATGCCATCTTTATGTACATTAATGAACATGAATTCAAAAGAATATCCATTTCATCTACTTCTAAAGAGGCGTGGGACACTTTAGTCATTGCTCACGAGGGTGATGAATGTGTCAAAGCTAGAAAAACTCAAATGCTTGTTCAACGATATAACACCCTGATTATGAATGACAATGAATCCTTTGACGATTTCTACATAAGGTTAACTAACATTTTTACAAAAATTCATGCAAATGGTATGACCTACAGTATAAAGGAAATTTTGTCAAAGATTCTTAGGTCATTCCCATCTGAGTTTGACAACAAGAGATATACAATTGAGAAAATGAATGACCCTAATATAACTCCTGAAGTACTTAGCAGTAAACTGAGGACTGTTGAATTGGAATTGGACTTTAAAAAGCAATTGACATGACAGACCAATAGAGCCTCTAGTTCTAATGTTGTGTTTTCATCTAAATTACCAGTGCCTCAATTGAACTCTATAGACTTTGACACAGACTATATTGAAAACTCTAATTTAGAAAACCTTGACAATGAAATAGCTCTTTTGAGTAAGCATTTCAAAACGATTTTGAAATGCAGAAATGTTGTAGCCTCTAAATAAGGAAACTCAAATTATCAAGGTAATCAATCTCACAAACCTCATGACAGAGACAATACCAAACACACTTATGAAAATATGAGGAAATATAACCCCAACAGACCTACACCTGACATAAACGATGTTAAATGTCATCGCTGTGGTAAACTTGGTCACCGTGCTAATAAATGTCCTGCTAGTTTTAATAACAACAACGAGGCCAATATGTGTAAAACATGGGACGACTCTAGTGATTCTGATGAGGATGAAACTAAGTCAACCCAGATGAATGAGAACTTCATGTATTTATTCGATAAGATAATATATAATGATGATGCATGCTTCCCTGCTCATGAATCTTCTATGCCTGTTGATGTTGTTAATAATAATGATGATAATTATGTTCCTATTACTGCTGAAAGATTGTGTGTGAGTCAAAGTGAGAATGTTGATGACGAATTGAACGTGTGCGTGAATAAAGAACCTACAAAAATCATAGGGGATAATTCACACGATGCACAAAGTGAGGTTGATGATGATCTGCCTGATTTACATGAACTGTACACTAAAACGATTAAGAAGAGTTCTCGCCTAGAGAAAATGATAAAAACATTAAGTGAGCGTATCGATATACTTAATCAAACCGTTAGGAAGAACACTGAAGATTGTACTTCCCAATGTGTTGCTCATGAGACTGAGATTGAGAATTACAACTTGAAAATAAACTCTTTGATTCAAAAGAACCATGAATTTGAACAAAAATAGAAGGCAACCCTTATTGAACTAGAAGAGTCAAAGCAAAAGGTTTCAAATGTTTTTTAAAAAAATGTGAACATTTTGAAACATAAACCAACACTTATGAAAACATTATTACTGGAAGCAAGTTTGACTCTGAAGATAAGTCTGGCCTAGGCTTTGGAGAAATAGTGCACACATGTAAGACCAAAGTTTCTCCTGGAAATGTTGCTTTTATAAAAAAAGGCCAAACTTCTCAAATTATTCAAAAAGATGAACCTACTCTTCATGTCTCTCAAACAACACATATTCAGTACAATCAACAGTTGAAACCAAACCATTAAACCAAATATGTTTGTCCTTCTACCAAAGACCAAAGACAGAAACCTAAACCCAATAATGACTACACTATTGTACCCAATAGATCCAAGACAATTTTTAAAGACTTCAATAAGAAATTCAAGTCCTATACCCATCTGTACTGTTCCTACTATGATATTTTTGGACATACTCTAGATGAATGTTTCCAGAAAAGGACATATACTCCTACTTACTAGAATTTTAACTATTCTAGGAAATCCCAAAATACTTATGTACTTCCTTGAAAAGCCACAAACAACTCTAACTCTAAAAAGAAATAGGGAGGGTCCAAGACTAAGAAAAAATCATTAAGAAAGATCCCTCAAACTTTTTTTTAAATATAAAGGCCCCAAAATTTTTAAAATCAGGCCTATTTGGATTAGAAAAGATTATTTACTACCCAGCTCAAGTGCAACATTGTCATTTTTTTAAAGGCACAAATAACTTCAACTGGATGGTATTTAGACTCCGGATGTTCTAAACACATGATCGGGGATGAAACAAAATTGACAAACAAGACAGACTTCCTTGGAGGAAGTGTCATGTTTGGAGATGCTGTTTCATCTCAGATCATAAGTAAGGGAACATTGAGTGAGCAAGGGCTTCTTAAACTAAACGATGTTTTATTCGTTAAAGGCCTTAAATCCAATATCTTAAGTATATCACAATTTTGTGACTCCAATCACTCAGTTACCTTTTCTAAAAATTATTGAAAAATTATAGATGAAAAGGGCAATAGTATTTTGACAAGAAACAGAACCCCGAAAAACTATTACACAATAATTCTTAATTCTGAATTTTTCAAAATTTCCAGATTAGAGGACTCTGATCTTTGGCACAATATATTAGAACACACAAATTACGATAACCTTAGAAGATTGAGTTCCCAAGAGATAGTTAGAGTCTTACAAAAAACTAAAAATTCTTTTAATCCTGTATGTGGACTTTGTTAGGAAGGAAAAATAATCAAATCCCCCCATAAGAAATTTAAAGATGTCCTTACCACTAAGCCCCTAGAACTTATCCACATAGACCTCATGGGTCACTCTAGAACTGTTAGATTCTGTGGAAACTCTTGGATCCTAGTTATAGTGGACGAGTATACGAGATATACATGGGTAGCTTTTATGAAGCATAAATCAGAAACCTTCAATGAATTCTTAAGAAACCTGTTGAAAATTGAGAATGATAAGGATACCCAAGTGTGCTTAATTCGGAAGGATAGAGTTGGAGAGTTTAAGGATTCTGGAATTTCTAAGTATTGTGTAGCTAATGGCTATAAACATGAGTTTAGTGCTCCCAAAACCATGCAACAGATTGGTATAGCTGAACGTAAGAATAGGGCCTTGCAAGAAATGGCTAAGGTATGTTACATGCTAATAATCTCCCTAGATACTTTTGGGTAGAAGCTATCCAAACCGCGTGTCACATGATCAATCGTATCTACCTCACAAAAAATTACAAAGAAACATATTACGAGTTATGGTTCCACAAAAAGCCTAATCTAAAATATTTTAAAACCTTTGGCAGTATCTGCTATATCTTCGAAGATAGAGAGAATCTTTAAAAATTTGATACCCGAGGAGAAAAGGGAATTTTTCTTGGCTATTCCCAAAATAGCAGAGCGTTGCGCGTTTTTAATAATAGAACCAAAACAATTATGGAATCAATTAATTTAATTGTAGATTACACAAGTGTTAGGAGTATTGACAGTCAACTAGTAACATTTGATGAGGATGAACCTATTATAACCCCTGATCCTCAAGATGATACTGATTCAGTACTGCCTGAGGATCCTTCTGTACCCACCCGGGTTTATAAAGATCATCCCATTGAAACCATTATCGATAACCCTTCAGAACCAGTTCGAACTAGATCCTAACTTCATCAAGTGGCACAATGTTCCTGTTTTATTTCTCTTGAGCAACTAAAAAATGTTAATGATTCCTTTAATGACTCATTCTAGATAAATTCTATGCAAGAAGAGCTAATCAAATTTAAGAGTCACGATGCTTTAGAATTTGGTTCCTATACCTAAAGAGTCGAAGGTTATTGGCACAAGATGGATTTTTAAAAATAAAAGTGATGAAAATGGGGAGGTCGTTAGAAATAAAGCTAGGTTGGTTACACAAGTCTATTCTCAGATTGAGGGAATTGATTTTGACGAAACCATTGCACCCGTTACTCATCTAGAATCAGTTCGTCTCCTTTTAGCAATTTTGTGTCATATGCAGTTCAAATTATTCCAAATGGATGTTAAATCTGCTTTTCCAAATGTAATTTTGTCTGAAGAAGTTTATGTACAACAACCCAAAGGATTTATTGATCCTTTACACCTGGACTATATCTCTAAGCTTAAAAAGGCTTTATACGGTTTGAAACAAGCTCCTAGAGCTTGGTATGAGAGGTTGTCGACCTTCTTAGTGTCTGAAAATTTTGTCTGCGATGGAAATAATCAAACATGAATTGTTAGAAAGGAAAATCAACATGTCTTAATTGCTCAAGTATATGCAGACGATATAATTTTCGCTTCCACCTGTCCTAAACAAGTAGAGAATTTTTCTAAAAACATGCATACCAAATTTCAGGTGTCTTTAATAGGTAAACTACAATATTTTTTGGGTTTACAAGTAAAACAATGCAGTGATGGTCTTTTTATTTCTCAATCCAAGTATGCTACAGACTTAATTAAAAAATTCGACTTAGAAAATGCTAAAACTTCTAGAACCCCCATGAGTACTTCAACTAAACTATCTAAGGATGATAATGGGAAAAATGTAGATCCCACGCTTTATAGAAGTCTGATAGGGAGTTTCTTGTACCTTACCGCATCTCGACCTGATATATCATATGCCGTGTATATTTGTGCTAGATATCAAAGTAATCCTAAAGAGTCTCACCTATTAAGTGTAAAAAGAATTATTAAATATGTCAAGGGTACTCTAAAATTTGGTATTTGGTACACAAACGATACAAGTAGTTTATATTGTTGGATATACCAATGTCGATTGGGTTGGTTGATCTGATGATAGTAAGAGTACTTATGGTGCTTGGTACAATGTAGGGAATAATCTTGTTGGCTGGTCGTGTAAGAATTAGAATTGCATTTCATTATCTAGTGCTGAATCAGAATATATAGCTGCTGGTAGTTGTTGTGCTCAATTACTATGGATTAGACAAATGCTTAGTGATTATGGTGTCACAAAAAACCAATTAACCTTATTTTGTGATAATCAAAGTGCTATTAATATTTCCAAAAATCTTGTTTTGCACTCATGAACTAAGCATATTAAGATTATACATCACTTTATCCATGACCTTGTCGAATCTAAAGACCTCATTATTGAATATCTGAACACTCAAAATAGCTCGCATATTTCTTTACCAAACCATTAGATAATATTTGTTTTGAGTATTTGCATACTGCTATTGGCATGATTACTATTAATTAATCCCTATGTTTTTGTGATTTATACCCCTTATATATTTGAGAAAATTTTAGGGAGAAGATCTTGAGTATTGCTTAGCGATTTTACTATCTATTCATATTCTTCTAACTCAACTAATATGCCAAATATAGTGTTTATCTTATTACAGGAATTTCATACCCGTTGTACATTTTGTTTATACTTTGTAGGGTATTGGTCTATATTTAGTTGAGTAATGTATTTTTTTTACCATATTTTTGGTTCTAGGATGGGAAAGGGTAGTTAGTGCTTTTGTATAGGAGATATAGGATTTCTTTTTATTTTTGACCCAAGAGTACAGAATACTCAAGGGAGTTTTATCTCTAATATCTAAAGGGGGAGAATTAGAACACACTATATATTGGCTTACTTAAGTCTTTATATATAGGAGTTCCAACTAGTTTGGATATATAGACAAAATAGGTTTGTATATCTTGAGAACTCCATCTCCTCAAAGGTATATGCTATATGAAGAAATCCAAGTCCAAGAGAATCTCCAAAGGGAAGTTAATTCTAACACTATAACCACAAATAGGACACTTTCACTGCATCTTACATATTACTTATGTGCTTGAATGGTTTATCATCACTTGAAATCTTTTTAAAATCAATTTATTCTCAAACAAATCAGTTTATATAATTTTGAAGAATTTTTAAATTATTTTTGGATTAATTAAAAATTGGTTTCAAATGTTTTGTGGGTTAAAATGGATTTTCAGAAACTTTTTTTTACATTGATTCTTTAGCTGGGTAGACACCGAAAGCGCTTGAGATTTGGGGGTGTGACTTGTAAATACTTTCAACACGCATTTTATATCTCATCATGTGGGTACACGTGGTGGTTTCGAAGTGGCTGGATTTGTGTTTTCTTATACTCACATTTTGCATATTCAATCTCAGTCCTTGGTTTGTTTTAATCAACGTACTGCATGCAATCATTTTCAATCCTTGTGATCCCAGGCTTACCCAATCAATGACTTTATAACCCACCACCTGAGTTAAACCGTTGGATCAAAGTTAACCAGTTGGACTTGATCTTAGCCGTTGGATTGTGGATGATGTTCTCGATCCTTCATCGCTCAGTATAAAAAGAGATGAACCCTCAGCATTTTGAGACTTTTGCTCATTTGTTAAACCTGAGAGAAAAGAGAGCGTAGAGAGAAGAGAGAGAAGGGATAATACAAAGAGAGAGATAGAGAGAGGAAACCGTAGTTTCTTCGTTGAATCCAAACCTTTGGGGGCTTTCTCCCTATCCAAACACCAAAACCTAAAAGTCCCAAACATCAGAAAACCCACCTTTTGAGAGTTAGATCTTTATAGGGTTCCTGTGTTGTTGGTTTTGTATTCTTCATTTGAAGACCACTTCAAATACGTTGATTCTCTCAGAACACATCTCTAAGAAAGATTTCAGTTTCATTATTGAAACTGAGTCTTTTTAAAAGAGAACATCTCTCATATATTTTTTTCTTTTAGATCTGATTTCGTAGATCTAAACTGTTTCAAATAGTTTTTGAAATAAATTTTTAGTTTCAAAAATAATTTTCAGATCTAGTGAGTTGTGTATGTTTCCAAGTTTTTATTTCATATTTTATGAAATACTAGTGTATAAAAATAACATGAACACAAACGAACTCGTGCTAAAGTTTTAAAAGCATTCAGATCTGAAAAATAATGTTTTAGATCAAAACTCTTTGAACCAGTCCTTGCATGTTAAGTCAGAATATGATTTGTTAAATTAGACTTCTAGTCTAGTTGGATCTACAATTGGAGGTTTATAATTTCAAAAATACTTTCAAAACCCAGAAATTGTAAAAGACCTTGAACCGTCTTCTGAGAAAGGTTTCCTTGAGATCTGTGGTTATATAAAAGATCGAGAAGCCTTTGCTTGAGAAATCAAGATTCAGAAATAACTTTCATATTAGAACTGTATGTAATTTGTTAGAAAAGTTTGTATAAATCTTGAGAGGTTGAGTTGCATGTTTGCATGTAGTAACACATCACAAACACTACATCACACGAACACTTAGACACTATGGTTCTGTTTGAGAATTGTGTACTTCAAAGAGTTGCTGGAAACTTAATTCAAAGAGAAGGAAATCAAGGAAAAGACAAAAAAGGAGCAAGAAAGGATCAAGTTCCAAGTCAAAATACCCTTTGAAGCGAAGAATATCGTGTAGGTACATTCTGAACTTAGGTTAAGATCTATGTGGTTTGCTTGTGTGTTGTAACTTGATTTTTATTCTAGTGGATTTTTTATTTTTTGCTGTAGAGGGAACCATGGATGTTTCCCTTGCTTAAGGGTTTTACCACGTTAAAATTCCTTTGTCTATTTCTATTGATGTTCTTAATTGTTATTTTGATTAGTACTGGATGGTAAAGATAGTAGATGTTTATTAAAAATTAAACTCAAGGTAATCAACTATCGAATTTAAACCATAAACTCAGAAAAATATTTTACAAAACATCTTGTGTTTTTCGAAAAGTGTTTTCCCAAAAAGTTTGCTCAGAGTTTAATCAACTTATAACTAGTTGTTATTAATCTAGTAAACCAAAAGCTTTTAGTATTAAGGCTGTTTTTCATAGTTATAGTATATAATTGTTATAAGTTCAAAGCTTATTATAGTTATTTATTAACATGCTCTTGATTTTGAGTTAGAAGTTTTTTGAATGACACCCAGACACTTATTCGGAGCCTCAGATTTTATTCCTACCATATATTGTTTTATACTTTAGGGTGATGCTTATTATGTTTTAGTTGTATTTATCCTATGGATCCTAAAGTTTGTTTTCCGTATGGTCTCATTTAATTTTAATTAGCAATTTAGTTTGTTTATTAAGCAAATATGGATCATGGATATCTCCAAATCTACAAAATAACCCATAGTAGCTAAGGAACTCTCTGAGCATTACATATTTCAACTCTATAAGTTCCATTAGAATAATTATGAAGAGTGCGTAATTACTTCTAATCTCATGTTAATGATTGTAATTTCGTTTGAATGAGTAACAAATTTCATTTGAATTGTTTCTGCATTTTATATATTTTTTGGAATAAATTTCGTTTGATGTTCTCATTCTCTCATGTTTGTTATAGTGGGCTGAGTTGAGGGCTAGGCATAATTTCAGGTATTCTATATCGAGCTCTTCGCATTGATGGACTTTTGTATGCTTGAAATCAACGAATGGTAATACGATACACTCTCTTATTGTCTATTATTTTTTGCATTTGTTGCGATTGTGCAATTCTTATACATAAATATTTTTTTTATGTTTAAAGATAAATATTTGTTTATCTATTTGTTGCAGAGCATATATACCCAACAGTTTGTGCAAGGATCTTAAAAATCCACAGATAAAGGAGGCTTGTAAGATATTGAAAACAATGCCTGGGCAAAGGAGGGCCAAATTAATGGATGCCATGGGGGGTTCCCTTAATGAAGGGTCACTGAACAAGAAGAGGAGCCGAATAACAGATGATAGCACTTCAAGTTTTGCTCCCAAATGAAACCTTAACTTCTCTTTCATGCTCTCCTCTAAGTTCTGCTCCCAAACGCAGCCTTAGCATCTCTTTCATGTGCCCTTTGGCTGCCTGAGGTTTTAACTGAACATTTGAATCTTGGGTGATATACACAATGTATATATCAGGTCTTTTAACTTTGCCTATGTAGATGCTAGTTTTTAACCGGTGTACGATATCATGTAACTGTTTTAGACCAAATTGCTCCTTAAGAACTGCCTTCTCAGTGGAAACAAATGGAGTGCTATTATACACAAACACATTTCACACACACCATCACGTAGATTGTGTGTTGTTAAAAGAGATACTTGTTAAACTAAGTCGACGTAAAGCTGAAAAGAGGAGGAGTTCCAACTTTTTGGGAGATTATAATGAAAGAGAACCTAGGAGGTGTATCTCGACATTAGGTATATTTCTTTCCTGTTTCTTTATCATGTTTAATAGTTTTAGCTTGTAACCTTGATCTATTTTAGTGGATGTTTTTGGTTTGTAGCGTGGAGGTCACCGCGGATGTTTCCCCTAATTTGGGGTTTTATCATTTAAAAAAATCGTGTGTTCGTTACTATTTTAAATTCATAATTCTTATCAAATAGTCTAGGGTAAAGTTTTAATAAGGTTTACTTTAAAATTTTATTTACTAAGAATCTTAAGCTTTTCCCAGTTTAATAAAGTTTACACATATTGTGTTCTTAATTAAAAGGAGTTTCTTCAAAGAGTTTATTCAGAAAACATAACCTAATCTTTAACCTTGATTAATAACTTGGTTGGGTATTTTTTTAATAAAACATTTCTCCCCAATAAAACCAAATCTCCTCTAAATGGATCATGAGTAATAATAAGGAAAAAATAAATATATCATATTATGGTGTGAAGCATGTATACAATGATAAATAGTTCGGCAACACAAGTACAAATAATCCAAGCTATGAACAAATGATATCAACTACCATGATTCAAGTAAAAGATACCAACATGGTCATAACACAAGCCAATTTAAATAATGGACTAACCAAAAGGCAAAAAATGATTAAATAAAAATGAAAAGACTTAAAACAAAAAACATATCATATATTTACATAACCACACATATACTAATGAACGACATACACGTACATAGGTATAAACGAGCGTAAAAGACAAAAACATATAAGCTTTACACAATAGAATTGTATCAATGTGTCTAAACATGGTGTTATGAAGTCAAGGGGCATGAACTAGGAAGAAGAAAAAATGACCCAATCACTCAAACATAAAAAATTAGATCTATTTGACTGTAATAATTTATCAACATTCGATTTAGCCTCATTCATCAAATAAAGAACTCAAAAGGACAAACAAAGACAATGCACACTTTCCTAGATTTTTTTATAATTCTCTTATCAATAGCGTTAAAACAATTAAGCTTAACTAGGACTCATTGTCCAACCCCATTAATCTTCGAGTAAGCACCCTAAAAAATATATATCATTTTTCTCATTAATTTTCTGCTGATATCTAATTTTTTTTAATCTTCAATGTAAAAAAATTGGCCTTGGAATTTTTTTAATTTTTTATTGCCTCTAAATCTTTTGGGCTCTTGCCAACGATTTCCTTTCAGGCAAAGGAGGTGTGACAACCCGCTCCAAATAATAACGGGTGTCCAACCCTATACTACATAAATCAGGTATCTCAGATGGTACAGTCTCAACATCAACAACTAAACACTATAATATAAGGCTAACTACCCAAAATCATAAAGTGCGAATTGTCAAAAAATTAAAACTTTTATTTTTAACAACAACAACAAAACCAATAATGCACATAACCAACAATATACATCTAACTATGATGAGTGAAAAGTGCATGCTCCAATAATATGAAAGAGTACAATACATTGTACAACAAAATCTCAACAATGAAATACCCGAATATGCTGTCGGGTAACAGACAATACAATAATTTGAGAAATGGAATATAGAAGTGTTAATCTACAACACTTGAATAGTAACTAAATATACAAACTGAATCCTAATCTAGATGTACAAAGATAGGAATCGACTAAAGCAAAGTGTCGCAAGAGTCCGCTACTGCTACAGCTCCACAATACTGAATGGAGGAACATCAAAGGCGTCCTTACGGAGGAACACCTGAAGTAATACAATATATACAAGGAGGGGGAAAATATAAACGGGTCAGAGCCCGAGTTTGGAAAAAATTTATAGCAAGTGTATTAAAATGCATAATAATTATAAATGCATTATTACATGATTTAGTTGGAATCGAACTCTCCATAATAATTCAACTCACCTCTCATCTAAAGCGCGCACTAAACGTATGCACATCATCTCCAAATGGATGTCCGATTCTAGTTAGGTAAGAGGATTCTAACTTAAACCTAAATAAAGTATTTAAGCAAAATCATCTAACCTATTTCCCACTACATTCTTTCCCATAATTTATAATTCATATACATTAACTTTAATGTAATAGTTATAGTTATCTTTATAATGTTCATTTGTTGAACATATAAAGTTACATGATCCAATCATGTCCACATCATCACAATATATCAACAATCTCATTTACTAGAATTTATATTCTAGTGATACCCATATAAGGCATGAAACCATATATATAATTATTATAGATGAGTTATTAGCATCAAGAGTTAAGGACTAAACTCCTCCCGATTCTCAACACGGTACTGCGTTTCGTGCGTGGGACGTCTTGTCGAAACGAAATCCAAACAAGGAACCCCCCTGTTACACTACTCCTGACCGTATCGATCCTCAGGGCTCATTATGCCCTCAATGCAAGATGCATGTAACCCAAATGATTATTATCCAATTTTAATCAATTAATATTCCTAATTCTCAACAGTACACGGCGTTTCATGCGTGGGACGTCTCGCCGAAGCGAAATCCAAACAAGGAACCCCCCGTTACACTACTCCTGGCACTGTCGATTGTCGGGATAGGTGATATATATATATATATAATTATGAGCATTAAGGACTAAACTTATCCCCAAGTTCCAACATTACACTGCGGTTCGTGCGTGGGACATCTCGCCGAAGCGAAATCCAAACAAGGAACCCCCCCGATACACTAATCCTGGCAATGTAGGTCGTTGAGGTCCATTATGCCCTTGACACCCAAATACAACCACAAGAAATAATAACCATCCAACCGAGCTATAACTCGAAGGATGCAGGCTCACATGCTATCATCTTCTAGCAGTCCATATACGTAGCAAACTGGGGCCACCTGGTGGGGTTCAACGACACCCACCTCGTGATCTACTCACGCACACAACGTCCCGGGAAGCGGTCATAGCTCCTAATCGGTAAGTGAGAGCGATACATACCCACGACCTCTCACCCCCAAATAAATAAATGTATATATATATGTCATTTGCTGACCACAAAGGATGACTATGACCTGGGGAATATCCACATCCTGCTTTTCTAGTCAGAATGCTCACCCTCTATGCACGAAACTTCCCAATGATAGCAAGGAGGGGGTATGCTTAACATGTATATACACCATCATATAAGGTATACATACATCCCACATAATAAAGATATACCATTTTATAAGGTATACCTGCAACAACATATTTATCATCATTATACACTCTTAGGCGTAATTTGATTAACATCATTGTTTAGTATATCCCTCTCTTGATACACTAACCGTCAATACTCACACATTTACCCCACTTAGTATATACTATACTAATTCTCGCTTGAAGCTCTCATGTCGCTTCTAGTATGAATTGTCTTTCAATTCTATTTAAGTTAATGATATTCTATATCTTATTGCACCTCAATTAACATTTCTCATTGTGTGAGATATCTCCCAAATCAATCATCAATAAGGATATTTCTATATCCATATGCACATCAAATAGCATTTATTATTTTCCATTCATAATAGGGTTCAATTCATTTTATGAACCTTTTTAAAGTTATCCCATTTGGGATTTGGATCCTAAGATCCGGCATCTCTAAGTTATTCTCATTCTCAGATCGTGAAATTTATTTATTATCACCAAATAAAATCCCAAATAAAAGTGGGCTTCCCCACTTAGAAAAATCCCAAAATTTCCAATTGGTATTCTATATTCCTCAAATACTAACCTCGATACCTAGAGGATTTTTCCCAAAATGATATACTCTTTTGGATTCTCATTTCCCAAAATCAATCACTAAAACTCTCCGACATTTACATTTAGTCTTTCAATTGTCAATGAACCTCATATATCGTGTTTTGACTCTAAGGTCTATAATCCCCTTATATAATCACTTGATCCTTTATGATACGTTGATTATGGAAGTCCATTTATACAAAACCAAAGAAGAAGGGGATAACTTAAATTCCCATACTTGAACCAAAAACAGGGGACCGGTCGACCGGTGCCCAAACCGCGGTCGACCGCGTTTCTAAATTTTGCCTAATCTCGAAGACAGAATGCCCAACTTTGGAGGTGCGGTCGACCGGTCCTCTGTACGCGGTCGACCGACCATAACAGGTATTTCGGCCAACTCCATTTTTACACATTTCCAACTTCTCAAAAACTTCAATAAAACTCCATTCAACCACAAATCTTCAACCCAAACATACTCATAACATTAATATTCATTCAAGAATACTTATAAACCAATTTAAATCCTTAAATCCATTTATATATTACAAATCTAAGGTTTTTCCCCAAAAGTTAGGTTTTGTTAAACTAAACCTAAAACCCAAAAATCAATCCACAAATCATGCAATAATTGGTACACAACAATTATTTAGCAAGTTTAATCACTTGCCTCGGGTTCGTAGGGTCTGAATCTGCCTTGAATCGCGTGGAAACCGGAAATCTCCACTTTCTCTCCCTTTTCTCCTTCTTTCTCTTCTTCTTTCTTCTTCTCTCTTTCTTTCTAGGGTTTTCCTCTTTCTCTTAAGTGAGAATGACCTCTCACGTGGCTTTTAAGCCTAGCCTCCCAATGTACACATCTTTAAATGATAATACACACTTTAAATGACCCGGTAACTTTAATTCGAGTCAAACGGTCCTAAATTATTTCGGAACCTAAATAGACCCCAAGTACAGTCATTTCGACTTTCTCGACCCTTCCGGAAATGCTGGTACCCTCAGAATCGACATTCGACACTCTTTCTAACGACTCTTAATTTTGACCTCAATTGCCAATTTAATTATTTCTCCAATAAAATATTATTTATTTCTCCCAAAATAAATAAATTGCCGACTCCAAAACCTCGGGTTGTTACAGGAGGTTTCACCTTTTGTAGCCCTTTCCCATATACACTCATATTTCTAAAAAAATATCAAATAAATTCACGAGAAATCTTTTTACATGAAAAAACCCCCATCACTGCACAAAAAACAACAATTTGGAACAGTTTAAAACGTGCCACATCAAATCTGACACAGTTTTGATCTGTGTCAGAATCAGGTGTCCCAAAATGGTCCTTTTTTCTGGCACGATTTAAAAGTGTGCCAGATCTTGCACACTTTTAAACCGTGCCAGAATATTATATTTCTAGCACAGTTTATAACTGTGCCAGATTGAGTACATTTTGGTACACTTTTGGCACAGTTCAAAACCGTGCCTAAATTTGACACACTTTTGGCACAGTTTAGAACTGTGCCAAATTTTTGGATCAAAGAAAAAAAAATTATTACATGAAAATAAGAAAATTCACAAATTGAGAAATTTCGGACGTTGATAAACTAATGTATATACAAACTTCTAAATATTATAAGTCTTAATAGTTCACACACCAAGAAAAACTAGGCAGAGTTTCCTCTATTTTCTGGACATTCAAAAACTTGTTAATAATAAACATGCGTAATGTAAAGCCCACACGCCCCTAAAATATAACAATAAAATGACAAAAGCCCGCACGACCACAAAAGTTAACAAGAAAACTACAACAGCCCGCACGGACATAACACATAAAATACAATCATGAATATTAACGACATTAAATAAATAATCTCCTTGTTGTAAACCGTTGACTTGTTCGTGTGTTCCACATGGATAAAAAGCTAACGATCAAATGATATCCTGCAAAAAAAAAATAGGATACAAAAAAAGAGATGATATTAGTAACCAAGTAACTTAAAAAAATCTTATTTAAGCTGAAAAATTGCATATGTGAACTACAATTATCGTCATATTCTCAAACCGGAAGACCCGTGGCTATGCGATCAGTTCCTACGAGTTACATTAGTCCCGTGCGAGGTGTCTATGCCTATTACGGGACCGTTTGGGAACTGGTTTGAGTTTTCACCCTTTAACGATTTGTTTTTAAGCCTAATCTAGCTATTTTCAAATTATCATCATATTCTCAAATCGGGAGTCCCATGACTACACAGTCAGTCCTTACGAGTCACATTGGTCCCGTGTGAGGTGTTCATGCCTCTTATGGGGCCATTTGGGGGGTGGTTGGGGTTTTCCCCCTTTAACGTCTTGTTTTAAAGCATAATCTAGATATTTTTAAATTATTGTCATATTCTCAAATCGGTAGACCAATAACTAAGCGGTCAGTCCCTATGAGTTACATTGGTCCGTTACAAGGTGTTGATGCTTTATACGATGCCATTTAGGGGCTGATTTGGGTTTTTAAACTTTAATGACTTATTTTTAGGCCTAATCTGGATATTTTCAAATTATCATCATATTATCAAACCTGGAGATCCGTGACTACGCAATTAGTTCTTACGAGTTACATTGGTCACATGTGAGGTGTTCATGCCTCGTGAGGGGCCATTTAGGGGCTAGTTTAGGTTTTCACCCTTCAACGACTTGATTTTAATCCTAATATATATATTTCAAATTATCATCATATTCTCAAATCGGGAGACCCATGACTATGCGGTCAGTTCGTATGAGTGACATTAGCCCCGTGCAAGGTGGTCATGCCTCTTACGGGACCATTTGGGGGCTGATTTGGGTTTACACCCTTTAACGACTTGTTTCTAAGCCTAATCTTGATATATTCAAATTATTATCATATTCTCAAGCCGGGAGATCCGTGACTACGTGGTGAGTTCCTACAAGATACATTGGTCCTCTACGAGGTGTCCATGCCTCTTACGGGGCCGTTTGGGGGCTGGTTTAGGTTTTCCCACTTTAATGACTTATTTTTAAGCCTAATCTAGATATTTTCAAATTATAGGCATATTCTCAAACTGGGAGATCCGTGACTACGCAGTCAGTTCCTACGAGTTACATTAGTCGCGTGCGAGGTGTTAGTGCCTCTTATAGAGCCGCTTGAGGATTATTTGAGTTTTTTTTCCCTCAAACGACATGTTTTTAAGCATAATTAAATATTTTCAAATTATCATCATTTTCTCAAACTGGAAGGCCCCAGACTACGCGGTTAGTTCCTACAAGTTACATTGGTCCCGTGCGAGGTTTTAATCTAGAGGTTGGTTTCGGTTTTCACCCTTTAACGGGTTATTATTAAGTTTAATCTAGAGGTTTTCAAATTGTCATCATATTCTCAAACTGGGAGACCCGTAACTAAGCGATCAATTCCTACATGTTACCTTGGTCCCGTGCGAGGTGTTAATCCCTCTTACATGACCGTTTGAGAGTTGGTTTAGGTTTTACCCTCTAACGGTATATTTTTGAGCTTAATCTAGATATTTTCAAATTATCATCATATTCACAAACCAAGAGACCCGTGAGAACACGGTTAGTTCCTACAAGTTACATTAGTCCTATGCGAGGTGTTCATGCCTCTTACGGGGCCGTTTGGTGGTTGATTTGGGTTTTCACCCTTTTAACGACTTATTTTTAAGCTTAATCTAGATGTTTTAAATTATCATTATATTCTCAAACTGGAAGACCCGTGACTAAGCGATCAGTTCCTACGAGTTACATTGGTCCCCTGAGAGGTGTTAATGCTTCTTACGGGACTGTTTGGGGGTTATTTTGGCTTTTCACCCTTTGACATCATGTTTTTAATCCAAATTCATAATATTTCAAATTATCGTCATATTCTCAAAATGGAATTCCCATGACAACGCGATCAGTTCATACGAGTTACATAGTCTCGTGTGAGGTGTTCGTGCCTCAAACAGGGCCGTTTGTGGGTTGTTTTGGGTTTTCACCCTCTAACGGTGTTTTTTTATGCTCACTCAAAATAGGCAACTATTAGAATAATGATGAAACAAATAACATTACATAATTGGAAATTTGAACTATCTAAGTGGTACAAACAAAGGGGAAATTTCCAATGAAGTGAAAAAATCAAACTAACACATAAAAAAATAAAACTACTACTTGGTTTTGCGTGGTCCTTTATACATGTTTCGCAAATTCTAGTTCAACAGATTTGCTTGAATATTCCTTGTGTTGTGCTTTCTGAAGCACCTTATACTCTTGACTCACTTGAGTCTACATTGTTTAAGTGCTCATCTAGTTTGGAAATAGTGACAAAATTGAGTCCATTCCCTAGATTCCAAAAAGCGTCAGACTCTACTCCTTATTCCCCTGGATTAATTGATTAAAGGTATATTATCAATCATCCACACACATTAGGATTGCATTAATCCCTTGTATATTTCATAAAATGTATATGTGAGAGTTGTGTGTGTTTAATCCCATTTAAAGCTAGTTTTAATAATTGTTTAAGAATATTTACGAATTTTAAATAATTTTTTGGAAATTAAAATGTGGATTAAAAAGCTTTTGGGGTTACTTTGTTATTTCTGATTTTATGTTTTCATACCTGGTTGTTGAATTGGGTAGTATTCGAAAGCGCTTGATAATTGAGGGTGCATGTGTAATTAAGTTTAAAATGCGCGTGTGAGGATTGATCTTAGCCCTAGACATGTCATCATTATAACGACCTGATTTGTGTTTGTTTGTAGACACATAACCCTTATCCAATCTCAGCCCTTGGATATTTTTTATCAACGCTCTGCATGCATTTGAGCCATATCCTTGTGAACCTCTCTAGTCTAATCAGAAGACGTTTAATCCAGCGTTGTTCTTAAACCATTGGATCAAGGTCAAAAGACCTTGACCTCATCTCAGCCCTTGGTTTTGAACAGACCTTCTCGATTCTTCCTTGCTCCCTATAAAATGAGGCTTACCTTCTGCCTTTAGAAGAATTTTGGCATTTTGTCTAAAGAGAGTAAAAGAGAGAGAAGAGAGAAGAGAGAGAAGAGAGAGAAACTAGAGAGAGAAAGAAACCCTAAATCGTCTTAACCTTGTTTCAAACCCTAAACTCCTATTTTCCAAAGTCACTTTGAATCAAAGCCAAACCTGAGTGTTTGAGAGTTGTTTGTGAGTTGGTTTGAAAGCCTATTCGTGGTTAATACCCTCTTGAGTTTGAGATCTTGTGTCCAACTTAAACATTAGGTTTAGATCTGTATTTATTTTATAGAAATTATAGATAGGGTCATTTTAGGTTATATTACACTTAGATCTGCATATTTAGTGTCTCATCTTGAGAAATCACTTTGTTGATTTATTTTCTGTAAATGTTTTTCACAACTCTAGAATCAACAAAATTATTTTCTGTTTCTATTTGTTTTAAAACAAGACTATTGACCTAGTTGGAATCACAATTGGTTATTTCTAATTTTAAAATCATTTTCAAAACCCTTTGAAATTGGATATGACCTTGGCAGTCTTACGAGCAAGGTAACCTTGGATTTCGGGATTAATTAAAAGGTCAAACAAAGTTCTTTTGTTTCCTAAGAAGAGAGAAACTGAATATCACAGCATTTAGATCTAATCTGTAATTTGATAGGATTGTTTGTATAATATATATATATGTGTGTGTGTGTGTGTGTGCATGCATGTGTTAGAGCACTATGACAAACACTTGACACACTACAACACAAAATTGTTGGTTATAAGATCTTGAATCTTCAAGAGTCGAGGTAAATACTGGAACAAAGTGGAGAAGTTAGCAAACTAAGAAAGCCACATCAACATCAGACTTGCAGAGAAGTTAGAATCAAACCACTGGGTACATTTTTAAACTTGTATAGGACTGTTTTGTGTGTATGTGTGCTAAATAGTTTGTAACTTGTATATTTTGTTTTAGTGGATTTTTGGATTGTGAGTTACAAGTCACCATGGATGTTTCCTCAGTTGGGTGAGGTTTTAACACGTTAAAAATGCCTTGTCCTTAATCTTTTGACATCTCCTCATCTCATTCTTGCTGGTGTGCTGATTTAAACATTTCAATTTTATTTTTCAAAACTAGTTAACTAATATTAAACAAATCTCGTGCATATTTTATTAAACACATCTTGTGTTAATCTGCTTTGTTTTCAAGAAAAGAGTTTTATCAATAAATAGTTCGGAGTTACTTCAATAGTTTAATCTTGTATTAGACGACCTATGTAACAAATTTTTCAATTGGTATCAGAGATTTGGAATTTTTTTAAAAGATCTTATTTTTCTGAAATTGTTTTCTAAAAATCAAATCATGGACGAGAAAAATGAAAGATTTGGTAACTTAATAAGACCCCCTCTGTTTGATGGAAATAGCTTTGCTTACTAGAAGGTAAGGATGGTTGATTTCACACAAGGAACCTTGGGAGATGATGTCGAGGATATTATTAAAAATGGATATACTTATCCTACAAAACCAACCATTCAAGGAAGTAATGAGAGGATTAAGAAAGCGTTAAGTGAATTCACTAAAGAAGAGAAGCAAGTTTCTCGAAACAATAACAAATGAAAGAATGCCATTTTTATCTCTATAAATGAACATGAGTTCAAAAGGATATCATCTTGTGCCACTTCTAAGGAAGCTTGGGATACACTGATTACTGCACATGAAGGTGACACTAGAGTTAAAGGTGCTAAAACACAGATGCTTGTCCAGCAGTATAACTCTTTAATCATGTTAAACTCAGAACCATTTGATGATTTTTACATAAAATTGACTCACATTATGACCAAATTGCATGCTAATGGGATAACTTATGATAGACATGAAATTGTCTTTAAAATTCTAAGATCATTACCATAGAAATTTGATAATAAAAGATATGCTATTGAGGAAATGAGTGATCAAAATCTCACTCTTGAATTACTCAGTAGTAAACTGAGAATTGTGGAGATGAAATTAGAATTTAAGAAACAATTGACCCAGTCCCATAGGAAACATAATAGTTCCAATTTGAGTTTTTCTTCTAAGCTGATGAAACCTGAGCTTACTATTCCCAATGATGACTCTGATGAGGAATGTGATATAGATAGTTTGGATAATCAAATTGCCTTCATGTCAAAACAGTTTATGAAAAATTATCAAACATAGAAATAAAATGGCAAACAGACAAGGCAAGCCAAATTATCCAACCCAGTCTAATCACAAACCTCATGAGAAAGGACAAGACAAACATAGCAAGGACATTCACACGAGACCTAACAGAGACTTCAAGAATATTGAATGTTTTAGATGTGGAAAATTGGGTCATATAGCACAAGATTGTAGAGTAAAACTGAACACGACCAATAAACATACTATGGCCAACATTTGCAAAACATGGGATGATTCAAGTGATTCTGAAAATGAGGAAACTGAATCATCTGATGTTTTTTTATCCTTGCATGTCTTTATTTGCGAAGATAATATATAATGATAATATGCATGTGCCTTTGTATGAAAATGATGACAATAGATCTACTTCTGTTGTTATGAATCATGCTGCTACTGGTTTAGATTCTTTAATTTCTGCGAACAATGCTAGTTCTACAGCAGGGTGTGTGAGTCAAAGGGAAAGCGATAATGACGATGATAATGTGTGTGTGAGTTCAAGAAATGAATCCTTAGGGGTCACTTCACACACTAAACTTAATGATTCAGACACTGAAGAACTCCCTGATATTCACACACTTTATGCGAAAACTCTCAAGAAAATCTCTAGAATAGAGAAGACTATGAAAGACCTCACTAAGAAACTAGAAGACCTAAGTCTAATGGTTAAACTTAATACTAAAGAGTATACTACGCAATGTCTAACTCATGAGAATGAAGTCAAAAGTTTTGATCAAAAATTGAAAGATTTGATTGAAACAAATGAAAATCTCAAGAAAAAATATAAGGGGATACTATTAGAATTGGAACAATCTAAAGAAAAGACAGCAAGTGTTTTCAAAAAATTTACAAAATTTAAAAATAATTCCAACTATTTTGATGGATTTATTGCTGATTCAAAAACCAATTCTGATGACCAAACTGGAATAGGGTTATTCCCAAATTTAAAGGCATAAATTAAAAACTTTGAAACAATCAAATTTGTGCCAAGAGGCAAAACACCTATGGAAACTTTCCCAGATTTTCATTCCCTAAAAATGAGTTTAATAAAAAACAACAAAGGTTTTATATTGGGGAATCAAGTAACTCTAAGTGTGAAAGTCCACCTAAGGATAAATACATTTGCCCTCAGATTAGGAAGAGTGATTATGCTTTTCAAACTGTACTCCCTAGGAATAAGGTTCAACATCAAAATTCCATGAAACCTATGTTTAGAGACTTTCCTAATGAGATACCCTCATCAATAAATCTGTATTGCTCCTACTGTGATATATAGGGTCATTCTTTTGAAGGTTGCTACTCCAGACGTTTAGTAAAACCTGTCTGTAATACTCCTCTATACCAAAACTTTAACTACTCTTGGAGAAGCCGTAACAATTATGTCCTGCCCAGACAACCGGACAAAAACTCTAACTATAGAAAGAGAAATACCAAACCTAAACGATCATTTCCAAAAAGGATAACAAGGCACTTTCCTAAACCAAATGCTCATATTTTTCATAAAATTCAAACTCAAGCGCAAAATAATTTTCAATAAAAATCTAATGCTTGTAAATTTTATCAAATGAGAGCAAATATGTGCAAAATAAAAACAAGAGATATTTGGGTTAGAAAATATGAGCTATTACCCCAGATGAAGTGTAACATTGTGATTACTACTTTAAAAGATGAACATACCACTTCTGGATGGTATTTAGACTCTGGGTGTTCAAAGCACATGAATGGGGATGATACCAAACTTTTAAACAAAGCCAGCTTTACTGGAGGAAAAGTTATTTTTGGTGAATGTATATCATCTCAAATCATTGGTAAAGGAACACTCCAAGAAAAAGGAATGCATGTTCTTGAAAATGTTCTTCTAGTAAAAGGTCTTAAGGCTAATCTACTTAGCATTTTGTAATTTTATGACTCAAATCATACTATCACCTTTTCAAAGAATAATTGTAAGATTTTAAATGAAAATGGTGAGTGCATTATTACAGGACTCAGGACTCCAGACAATTGTTATACTGTCCAGAATAGTCCCGAAGTCTATAACATTTCCAGAATGGATGATATTGAAATATGGCATAAAAGAATGGGTCACATAAATTACGACAATCTTAGTAGATTGTCTTCACAAGAAATAGTTAGAGAAATTCCAAAAATCAAACCTATCTTTAATATTGTCTGTGGTTCCTGCCAGGAAGGAAAAATTGTTAAGGCACCTCATAAGAAAGTTAAAGATATCCTTACCTCTAAACCCTTGGAGCTCATCCATATGGACCTAATGGGTGCTTCTCGAACTGTTAGTCTCTATGGACACAGTAACGTTCTAGTTATGGTTGATGACTTCACCAGATTTGCTTAGGTGGCCTTCTTAAAAAAAAGTCTGATACTTTCCAAACCTTTTTGAAAATTCTTATTCGGATTGAAAATGAGAAGGACACTCAAGTAAATAGAATTCGTAATGATAGAGGTGGAGAATTTATAGATACTGTAATTATCGAATATTGTGACTATAATGGTTACAAACATGAGTTTAGTTCTCCTAAGACTCCTTAATAAAATGGAATTGCTGAGAGAAAGAATCGTACTCTTCAAGAGATGGCACGTGTTATAATTCATGCCAAGTGCTTGCCTAAGTATTTTTGGGTAGAATCTATTCGTACTGCTTGTCAAATTATCAATAGGGTCTATCTTAGTCAGAATTCTAAACAAACTCCTTACGAACTCTGGTATGGGAAAAAGCCTAATCTTAAATACCTTAGAACCTTTTGTAGTACATGTTATGTCTGCAAAGACAGAGAACACTTATCCAAATTTGAGACTCATGGAGATAAAGCTATCTTTCTAGGATATTCTCCTGATAGTAGAGCATACTGTGTCTATAATCTTCACACTAAGACCTTAATGGAATCCATTAATGTTATTGTAAGTGACACTACTATTGAGAGGAAGGCTTGAGAACCAACTATTATGGAAGAGTCTAAATTTTTTTTAGAAAACGACTCTCCCAAAATAGATGATTCTTTACCAATTAAGACACCCGAAGTAACTAACAAGGTTTCTAAAGATCATCCCATAGATAACGTTGTTGGTAACCCTAGGGAGCCTGTACGTACAACATCTCAATTTATAAACTATGTTCATTGTGCATGTTTGGTTTCCCTTGTGGAACCAAAGAATGTAAATGAGGTATTGAATGACCCTCATTGGATTTCTTCCATGCAGGAAGAACTTCTTCAATTTTTCATTCATGATGTTTGGTATCTTGTACCTAGGCCTGATCACAAAAAGGCTATTGGCACACATTGGATATTTAAAAATAAATCTGATGAAAGTGGGATAATCATTAAAAACAAAGCTAGATTAGTTGATCAAGGATACTCTGAAATTTAAGGAATAGATTTTAGCGAGACTTTTGCCCTTGTTACTCACTTAGAATCTGTTCGTCTTTTCTCTGTAATAGATTGTTACTTGAACTTTACACTTTACACTTTACCAAATGGATGTCAAATCTTCCTTTCTTAATGGAATCTTGACTGAAGAGACCTATGTTGAACAACCCAAAGGGTTCATTGACCCTCAATATCCAAATCATGTTTATCGTCCTAAAAGGCTTACATGGTCTTAAACAAGCATCAAGATCCTCGTATGAGCGTCTTTCCAAGTTTCTCTTAGACAAAGGTTTTAAGAGAGGTGGAAATGATCAAACCCTATTTGTCAAACATTTTGTCAAAGACATCATTATAGCTCAAGTCTATGTCGACGATATCATTTTTGGATCCACTTCCCCTTCAGAAGTTAAATCATTTTATGAAATTATGCATAGAGAATTTCAAATGTTTCTTATAGGGGAGTTACAATTTTTCCTGGGTCTTCAAGTCAAACAGAATTCAGAAGATTTATTTGTTTCGCAATCTAAATATGCTTTAGAAATTGTTAAAAAATTCGGCCTTGAAAGAGACAAAGATGATAAACCTCCCATGAGTACTACGGTCAAACTATCTAAGGATGAGAGTGGAAAATCCATAGACCCTACTCTGTATCGTAGTATGATAGGAACCTTGCTATACCTTACTGCCTCGCATCTTGATATTATGTACACAGTTTGCGTGTGTGCCCGTTATCAAAATAATCCTAAAGAGAGCCATTTAGTTTGTGTTAAACGAATCATAAAATACATAAAAGGCACTTTGAATTTAGAACTTTGGTATACCAATGATACTCCTAGTAATATAATAGGTTACACTTATGCCGATTGGGCAGGGTGTACTGATGATAGTAATAGCACATTATTATATTGGTAACAATCTTGTAGGATGGAGTAGTAAGAAACAAAACTACACTTCTTTATCAACAGCTGAATCTGAATACATAGATGCTGATAGTTGATGTGCTCAATTACTTTGGCTTAAACAAATGCTAAATGATTATGGTATTCAAGAAGATCAACTATATCTCTATTGTGATAATCAAAGTGCAATTAATATCTCTAACAATCCTGTCCAACATTCGTGAACAAAACATATAAAAATTAGACATCATTTTATACACGAATTAGTTGAGACTAAGGAATTGGAAATCAATTATCTTCCTACTAATTTTCTACTCATAGATATGTTTACCAAACCTTTGGATTACAATAGATTTCTTGCTTTGCGAAAATCGATAGGAATGGTGTGTGCTGAATAAGCTCCTATGACTTAAGTATTATTCCCTTTGTCCATTTAAGACAAAATGGGGGAGTAATTTGATTCATATGAGTTCATTTTTTTGTACATATTTATAATTAGCTTTATCTTAGTATTTATTTGTAGAATTCTATACATTTGTATTCAACAGATGTTATTAGGCAATTCGATTGTAATTATTTGAGTTATGTATTTTTCTTTTTCTAGGAAATGGGTAGATAGAATTTTTTAATAGGAATAGGTTTTTCCTTATTTATTTGTAGCCCTACGAGTCCTAGATGACTCAAAGGATATTTTGTCTCATATTTCCAAAGGGGGAGATTGAAGCACCTTATACTCTTGACTCACTTGAGTCTACATTGTATAAGTTCTCATCTAGTTTGGAAATAGTGACAAAATTGATTCCATTCCCTAGATTCCAAAAAGCCTCAGACTCTACTTCTTATTCCTCTTGATTGATTGATTAAAGGTATATTCTTAATCATCCACACACATTAGGATTGCAGTCATCCCTTGTATATTGCATAAAATGTTTGTGTGAGAGTTGTGTGTGTTTAATCCAATTTAAAATTAGTTTTAATAATTATTCGGGAATTTTTAAGAATTTTTTAATATTTTTTGGGAAATTAAAATGTGGATTAAAAATATTTTGGGGTTATTTTGTTATTTCTGATTTTATGTTTTCATACCTGGTACTTGAATTGGGTAGGATCCGAAAGCTCTTTAGAATTGAGGGTGCCTGTGTAATTAAGTTTAAAACACGCGTGTGAGGATTGATCTTAGCCCTACACATGTCGTCCTTATAACGACCTGATTTGTGTTTGTTTGTAGACACATAACCCTTGTCCAATCTCAGCCCTTATATCTTTGTTATCAATGCTCTGCATGCGATTGAGCCCTATCCCTGTGAACCTCTCTAGTCCAATCAGAAGAAGTTTAATCCACTGTTGTTCTTAAACCGTTGGATCAAGGTCAAAAGCCCTTGACCTCATCTCAGCCCTTGGTTTTGAACAGACCTTCTCGATCCTTCCTTGCTCCCTATAAAAGGAGGCCTAACCTTAGCCTTTAGAAGACTTTTGGCATTTCGTCTAAAGAGAGAAAAAGAGAGAGAAGAGAGAAGAGAGAGAAACTAGAGAGAGAAAGAAACCCTAAATCGTCCTAACCCTGTTTCAAACTCTAAACACTTATTTTCCGAAGTCAGTTTCAATCAAAATCAAACCTGGGTGTTTGAGAGTTGTCTGTGAGTTGGTTTGGAAGCCTGTTCGTGGTAAACACCCTATTGAGTTTAAGATCTTGTGTCCAACTTAAACATTTGGGTTAGATCTATATTTATTTTTTATAAAAATTTTAGATCTGGTCATTTTATATGATATTACACTTAGATCTGCATACTTAGTTTCTCATCTTGAGAAATCACTTTGTTGATTTATTTTATGTAAATTCTTTTCGCAACTCTAGAATCAACAAAATTATTTGATGTTTCTAGTTCTTTTGAAACAAGACTATTGACCTAGTTGGAATCGCAATTGGTGGTTTCCAATTTCAAAATCATTTTCAAAACCCTCTGAAATTGGATATGACATTGGCAGTCTTACGAGAAAGGTAACCTTGAATTCTTGGATTAATTAAAAGGTCAAACAAAGTTCTTTTGTTTCCTAAGAAGAGAGAACCTGAAAATCACAACATTTAGATCTGATCTGTAATTTGATTGAACTGTTTGTATAAAATAAGTGTGTGTGTGTGTGTGTGTGTGTGCATGCATGTGTTAGAGCACCATCATAAACACTTGACACACTACAACACAGAAGTGTTGGTTATAATATTTTGAATCTTCAAGAATCAACGTAAATACTGGAACAAAGTGGAGAAATTAACAATTTGGGAAAGCCACATCAATATCAAACCTACTGAGAAGTTAGAATCAAACTAGTGGGAACATTTCTAAACTTGTATAGGACTGTTTTGTGTGTATGTGTGCTAAATAGTTTGTAACTTGTATATTTTGTTTTAGTGGATTTTTGGTTTGTGACTTAGAAATCACCATGGATGTTTACTCACTTGGGTGAGGTTTTACAACATTAAAAATTCTTTGTCCTTAATCTTTCTACATATCCTCGTCTCATTCTTGCTGGTGTGATGATTTAAACATTTCAGTTTTGTTGTTCAAAACTAGTTAATTAATCTTAAACAGATCTCGTGCATGTTTTATTAAACACATCTTGTGTTAATTTGTTTTTTTTCATGAAAAGAGTTTCCTCAAAAAACAATTCGGAGTTACTTCAATAGTTTAATATTGTATTAAACGGTCTAAGTAATAGATTTTTCACTTTCATCCTCCATCTTGTAATTTTATCTTAAACAACAATGTCCATCATCATCCATTCAACCTAATACATAAGCATGACAAATACAATACGTGAGAAACAATTACATGAACGAGTAGATATAACTTCAAAGTACTTCTAAATATGAAACAAGCTGGAAGCTCCTGCCTCACATCATCTTTAAGATCCCGATAATCCAATGCCTTAGGCATACACATAATTATATTGATGTGACATCAATTTAGAAATTCAGAACATCATTGATAGGAGAAATTACGAGTGTCCATTCCTCTGTAAGACCAAACATAACCCTAAATTATATCATTTATGATCTAAAATCATTTATGCATCGAAATGATCAAAATGTATGCAATGAATAAGGTTAAGTTACAGCTGGAATGAGCATTTTGAAGGCTAAGCAAGAAAAACTAGTTTTGAACCTAGTTTTATTCCGTTGCTTATTTGATGTATAGTGGTTGTCATCAAAATCTCATTGTTTTTTCCTTTTCTACTGCAATGGGTTAAGGTTTATGTCTCCCACCACCCCTCTCTCGTTTTTAGGTGCTGCCACCATTTGTGAAACATATTTTTTATATATATAAATTCTAGCATATTCACAAAATGAGATGAATGAGCTTCTTATGAGTCAACTATTCCCAAAATATGTTGGCAATAATAAGTTTTGTCTATATTATCTGCTACATTTATGATTCAAATATTCCCACATTGCATATTGTCCTTAATGATTTTTCATACCTAAGCATAGTCTTTATATTAATACAATTAATAAAGTCGATAATCATTAAATTAGATCTCCTTATGATTTATACGGAACAACATAATATTGATCAGGAGATACAATGAGTTGCATATGGGTAGTCGATGATTCCACATAATACACACATTACCTTAACTATATTTCCAGTTTAAAGTTATGCAACAGTAAACATGGTCAATCCATACACATGATTCATAAATTTTATGACATTAACAGCACACACAATTTCCTTTTATATCAATTTCTAATAATCCCTTACCATTTTTTGAATGTCAACAATTTCAAAACTTATTATACAGTAACTAATCAAGTCGTTAACTAATTACAAAAACTTTATATTTATAATGTACCATTTTTTTAATCTCATCAATTTCACAAAAATTTAAATAGTTACTAATCAAAGCATTTACTTAGAGAAGTGCTATTTTTATAATGACCAGTGGTCAATCCTAGTTAAGTATATGGATGTATCGGGTCATAAGTAAACGGGAGATATAATTATATTTGCGGTATGGATATGATAATTCATGAAAATTATGCCATATATGATATGAAGTTGTGCTTATAAAATGCAGGGCAGGCCATGGGGTACAGCAGGGCATCAGTTTCGTTTGTATATCATTTTCAACCCCTAATACGATCATTTTGTTTAGTTTCATGTACATTATGTCACTTGTGTAGCAAAGCTTATCAATAGAAACCGAATTCCAAATGATGCAAGTTCCTGCACATGGTAAAGAATTCATGTAAGAAATTGATGCAAGTGCCTGCACATTTTAACTGAATCACCACTATAATCAATTCCTTTCTCAATGTAAATAAATAAACCAAATTCATTCCTTATATTAAACAAAAGTTCCTAGAATTATAACATAGCAAACTGAGTTCGATCAACAAACAAATATAAAAGGTATAATCACAATTACAGTTGTTTAAATCGCAACTCCCTCATTTTATACTATTGTGTTTAGACATTTATACGTAAAGAAAAGTAATCCCATAAAAACCTAGTCTTATACAACCTGTTTTCCGTATATAAGAAGTTTGAAAGAAAATCTCCTACTGGTCCCTCAACTTGTCGAAGAGGTCTAAATAAGTCAGTACTATAGTCATGTTAGGTACATTAGAAAGTTATAGCATGCTTGGACATTTCTTTTTTTCCCGTGTGGATATAAAATAAAATATTCATATGGCCATTGGCGCCAAACATTACATAATTAATTTTGCACACTATGTATCATATTTGATCAAGTGGAATCACATATTTACTCGCAAAAATTTAAAGAGTAAAAATATCAAACCTTTAGTATGCAACAGTCAATTTGAAACATCAAAATTTCCACCTATGCTCCAGCTCTCTTCCTTAAAATTTTTCTAGGTCCCACAATTGCGAACATAGTAGGGATCACACATATATGATATAAATTAAAACTCGTATTTCTAAGTCGTGGTCAACCTAACTAAAGTTTGTAGCATTTAACAACCTCAATCTACATACAAGAGAATATATACATACAAGAGCATATATGTAGCGGCATATACGAAATGGATGCATGAATATATGTTGATGTGCATATATTCATACAACATCATATATGTAGAAACTATATGCATATATGTTGCATAAATGCATAGTATCAACTTGTATGTCCTGATTTCCTCCCTTCCAACCTCAAGCAACCATATAGACAAATCTAGGTCAAAATTCATGGCCTCAGTCTTAACTACTGCAACCTAAGACTTATTCTCACAATAGCCAATGTTTTTGGCTCTCCCCTTAACATTGATATAACTACTTTGAGAAGGGAATTTGGTCATTATGCTCATGTTCTTGTTAAAGATGATATATCCCATGAACTACCATATTCTCTTTGGGTAAATTTCCCTGATCACAGCTTTAAAGTTACTTTCTCCTATGAAAACTTGCCCCAGTTCTGCTCTCATTACATTGCCATTGGACATCACATAAGTGTGTGCAATACTTTAAAGAGACTTCAAGAAAATTTCAGAAGGAAGGAATCCTTTTAAGGAAAAAATCCAAGACTGATGACCAATGACCCTACCCCTACAGTCCTGGAAAGAGAAGTTTCCTGGACAAGGCAACACATGAAAGAAATAGGTGACAAAAAGATCCTTGATGCTTATCAAGCTGCTTCCCAAAGGTCAAATGCTATCTCCACTAGTCTTTTGATCACCCATAATCACACTCAATGATCAATATAATCTACTAGAATATTCAACGTACTTCTAAGACTGATGCTAGAGGAGAACTTTTTTTTATCTATGCACTTCCTCTAAGTTGACATTCTTTGCCTTTCTGAGCCTATGTCCAATTTGGCCACTGCAAAACAATCCTTTTGGACTACTCTTGGCCTGAAATGACTTTGTTTCAATAATAGAGGTTGATTGCCTCCTAACATTTGGGTTTTCACTCAAATAAGTTTGTATCCCTAGCATTTTACTTCAATCTAAACAATAGGTTGTTCTCTCCAGTACTCCATCTAGTACCACTTACCTTATTTTTCTTGTGTATGCTAGCATTGACTATGTTATTAGAAAATCTCTGTGATATGAATTCACTCTTATTTAACAATAATACCCTTTGGAAGGATTGAATCAGTGTCATTAAGATTTAATCTTGTCCAGAAGTATTAGAACATTCTTTATAATTCTTTCACTATTTCTAGCTAAATTTTACATGATGTCTAGTTTGTTGATACAGAAGAAGAAAAAACTAGTTTAATTAGCAACGAATCTGTCATCAACAAGCCTAACTCTCAAATTTGATATTACAATGAGGAAAAAATGTCTAAGATTACAATAAGAGTACACTTACGTAATCCAAACAAGTAATCTAACTCTCAAGTTTAATATTCAAAACCCCTAAATATTATACATAACCATTTTGGGAAACCTTATGTGCTCCAAAACTTTTATAACATATATTAATTCATTTCAGATACGACAGGATAACACTCGTGCACCTATAGAAATTTTAATTCTCAATTGTCCATTTTGTCAAACAGCAAGTGTGCATAGTCACCCTGACATGTCTTAACTGCACTTGTGACATAGGCCCCTGAATAATTTCACAAAGAAAAGATAATATCTCAATTCAAATTAGGAAGATACTACAATAGTGTGTATATCATAATTGAGTTCCTAAAAATTATATAAGCAAAAATATATACTATTACATGAGCTAGTTATAAATGTATGTGCCACAAAATAACAGAACCATCTTTAAGAAAAGAAACATCATGGCTACAGTTAATAGTGTAAATAATAACAAAATCCAACTTATTTTTCTATTGCATCAAAAATGGATTATTGAAGAGGATGCCTTATTTGTATATATAATCTAATTAATATTTATGTGGTTCAACCCATAACAATTTGAGATGATAATAATCAAATCTGAATTGATCAAAATTCAAATTAATCATGCAGTTTGTATTTCATGCAATGAACTCTTGACAATAGCCTTTAATGTGATTTAAATTCTTCATATCTACAGGCCAATCTAAAATAGTGGCAATGAAATTGTTTCCAAATCCAAAACGAAAAAATAGGTGACTGTGTGTGATGGTGAGTCCAAGCAGATGTAAGGTGTTATGCATCACTTTTATACTTGGAACATCAACTATATCTTGCTTAAATACTTTCTTAGTGATCCAAATGAAAGATAGCATCACAAGGGGGTTTGAGCATACCCTCTCAATCACGTGATAGAGTATCACTTTAACATAGAATGTTCTCCGAATCATGTGCTTAACAAGTTTTGACAAAATATCAAAGAATAATTCTCTGTATTTCTTTATATTAAATTGAAAAATGTTAAGTTTATCTTACAAAGAATAATATGTTACCTTAACCATGAGCACACGCTTAAAGTTGAGGCTCACGCTTGAATTCGCCTTGAGGCCTACGTGTAGCCTCATTAGCACGAAACGCCTCAGGCTATCAATTCTATTGAACATATGGGGCACACTGACTTGATAGGGAAAATTTCCAAGAATGGTATTTGCTATAGCAGATCGAAATGGGAAATTTTTTAGACTTACTCCACTCTAATTGGTGCTCCTTACAACCTACTTCCTTATTTGTCAGACACATGGATTGTCGTGGAACGCTTTTTTTCCCGAACCAAAAATAGGTTTGGTGTTAGGAGTTTTATATTAAGGCATGACTTTAGCTACTGATACTATATAAATGGTTTGGAAAGTTGGAAACATCTCGATAATTATAATGCTTACTGTATTAATTTTGAAGTTTTGATTCAAATTCCATTGGTTCTTAGTAAATGACTGTAAATAAGAACTAGTTACACTCCATCTTGATTCTTTTTTTACGACATCAAGTGTTTATGTTGTATATAAGCAACGTTAGAGGTAAAAGATACAACAAGTGGCATTTCTGAAATAGTACGACATAGATATAGGTTAGGGTGCAAGGAAAATGCCACATGGTCCCTTCACAACCCAACTATTTCTTTTATAGTTTTTCACAACCCAACAACGGGTACACACACACACACAAATATATATATATAAATATATATATATATACATCTGATCCTAAATATGATTGTCACCGCATTATCATCCGCTCTCAATAGAGGAGAGGTACATATAACCACACATCTGATAAGATTTTAACTCATTTTAATTTTTACTTCTAACAGTATCATATCTATAAGGTTCTTTATACTTTCTTACCTATTTAACTATGGCTCCCAAAAGGAAAATTAACTTTTTACAGATTACTATACCATCTTGAAACACATTACAGTTCCTTGTAATTATTTATTATGAAAAATATATTTGATCGCCTTCTAATTCTACAAACTCCCCTTTTCAAGTCTTAGTCCCTTTCTCTGAAATTCGTGTTTAAGACTTGTCATTAGCCCACGCAATTTCTAAGAAACTATCACATAAAAATTTAATAACAAATATGTGAAGATTTTATGAATGCACACATGATAATCGCAAGAATTCTTATTTCAAAACTAAGATAATGAGATCACACCATGATAAACCAAACTTTACTACTTCAATACATCAAAGTTTTGTTTCTTTGAATTTGGTGAAAGCATTATTAGAAACACTTCCAGTAAGTTAGATGAACATAAAATAAGTCATCCTGATCCGAGGTTAACTTGAAACTACCAAAGCCAAAACAATGTGTAGCAGAAGTAACTATAATTTTTTGGCATCATCCAAAAATTTAACGTGATTCAAATAAAACAACGTGTAATAGCAGTAACTATATTTTTTACCTGGTCACCCTGCTATATTGTCCTCTCCTACTAAATTTCACATCTATATGATGGTCAAAATGATTTAGTGTGATGAGAATTTGGACAGTGGTGACCCAGATCAAGATGGGTTTGCTCATAAAATTCCAAGATGCGAGCACTAGAATTTTGTTGAATGTTTGAAAAAAACATAGGTATATGTCGTGTTTCGAACACAACAACAAATAAGCCAAAAACATAAAAAAAAATATATAGGAGAAAAGGAAGAAGAAATTACATCCAGTTCCAACATCCTTCTACCCTTTGTAAAATAATATAAGAGAAATCACATAATGTAGACACCAAATACAGCATAGTCTGTAAAGAAATGAATTCATTAGAGTTTCTTTTTCACGCATAGAAATTGATTACCATTAGAGTTATTCTTGGCCAAAACGGCTTGATGGGTAGCTTCTTTGAAGTCATCTGGAGCCGCTATAGAAGAAATTACATAAGGTAGACATACCTGGTGATGAATTAATTTAAAGAAACAAATGTATTAACAAATTTAGATAAATAAAAATATATGAAGAGATTTGTGCACATACTTGTTGAAAGATTTGATGAGAGAAAAAGAAGAGGTAAGAGAGAGAGAGAGAGAGAGAGAGAGAGAGAGAGAGGCGGGACATCGAGATTAATTTTTTTGGGGTTTTTTATATTTTAGTGAAGTGCACTCGATTTTGGCACACTTTAAAACAATGCCAAATGGCACTGTTTTAAAGTGTGCCCGATTGGCATTAAACCGTGCCCAAATTTGGTACAGTTTAAAATTGTGCCTGATTTTTAATATCAAGGTGTGCCAAATTGTTGTTTTTCGTGTAGTGCATACAAAAAAAATTGTGTATATGACAAGATTATTGGGAGAGAACTTCACTTATCTCATGTGACATATGAAGTTAAAATCCAAAGGATCTCGTGTAATGTGTGTACAGATACAAAGCGAATCGATCATACAAACTAATTTCAAACTACTTCATGTAAACACGATTAGGAACAATCCAAGTAATGAAACTAAAATCAAATGTCCTATTCACATGAATACATGGAAGGAGTGGGATTCAAACACACTGATATGACACACAATTTGGGTAAAACTAAAATACCCAAAAATAAAATTATTTTTGAGTTTTTAGAACATTTTTCCAAGAGATACCAATTTAGAAAAAATCAAACTCAAAAGGCAAACAAAATCATTTTGTATTTTCCCATTAAGACCAAAAAAATGGAAAATCAAAATACAAAAGATAAACAAATCATAACACTAGTAATAACATATATCATGAAGCACAAAACTAGATTTTGACAAACATGGAAGTAATTTCTCATAAGATATAGCATGTGGTGAATTGTGTGAAAGAAAATAAGAATCAACGAGCCTAACATTTAGTGCCTCCAAATCACATCTCCTAACCCACGTAGGTGTAAAGATATGAACTTGGTCTTAGGGAACCTTGGTGTCAATAGCCTTAATCTTTATAGGACCTTCTCTAGGATCATAATGAAAAAGCCTTAGGTGACCTTTCATACCACAATGTGTGCAAGTTGAGACGCGAGGAATTTTACCTTTGGGTTGACCTTTTCTAACATCCCTAACCTTGGTTCTCTATCTCAAAGACATGTTTTTGGATTTAATAACAAAAATATCTATACCAACGAATCAAATACCACACTTGCACTACACCAAAATAGGTGGATAGTCACAGTAGCTGGTCATGGCCTAAAGTCGTGACCACAACAAAACAACACATGACCAGTCCCATAACCATAAACTGTTGTAACCTTAACTAGGACTGGTCATGACCATTAGCCGTGACTGTGATGGGTTATGGTCATAATTCGTTACCATCATGGAATCAAAATTACACCAAATTTCCCTCTAATGGTGGTCACGATCATTGGTCGTGACCATGGACATGGCCATGGCCAAAATTCCCTCCAATGAGGTCACGACTTTGGGTCATGACCATATTGAATTGGTCATGACTCAGAGTCATGACTAGTCCTACTATAATGGGATGGTCACGGATGATGATGTCTAAAAAAGGGTCACGACAGGTGGTCACGACCTAAAGTCGGGAACAACCTCTTTAATTATAAACCCCCAAACCCTCTCAGCCATTTCACACATACTCACTCCGTCTCCCTTGAATACCCAGACCCTCCTGATCTTCGGCTATCTCTATTTCTCCCACTTCCTCTCTCTCTCTCTAGCTTCCTCTCTTTCTTCGCTTCCTTTCTCTCACTCTCTTAAGTAACATTCTCTCTCTCTCTCTCTCTCTCTCTCTCTCTCTCTCTCTCTCTCTCTCTCTTTATATATATACATACATGTATCAATAATAAATACACTTCCCCCTATTTGGCCACAAGAAAAAATCCATTGGTTTTTAGAAACTAATACTGAAAGGATCAAGATCAGACACATTGAACGTATTTTAAAGTCTTTCTCTAGAACGGTGTGTGTGTGTATATATATATATATATATATATATATATAGTCATAAACTTGATTAGTTAATTATTATAACAATTATCTAGTTGTTCATTAATTTGTATTTTCGTAGATAATGTCGGGCGGTAATGGACAAAATGTACTAAATGACGAGGTGACACCCGAATGAGGATCCTCATCTCGTGCACACCAACAAGAAATCTCATGATCAATGTTAAGAATTTCACAACTCCGCCATTGGTTCAATCAACTACTCCAAGTACGACTCCATGTATGACTAGGAAACAAAGCCTCGTTGCTCCAATGCACCCATTCAGTGCCACCGATACCTCTGGTAAAATGAAATGAAGCTTATTGGATTCTCCCTTCTCAGTAATAACCCCATGGGTGATAAAAATTACCTGCAAAAATTTAAGGCCCAGTGTTTTTCTCTTGGGAAAATGACCGTGGGAGTCGAGGGAGCAGACAACTATAACCTTGTTAATCAAGTCATTAAAGATGACATCTATGATCAAATTTATAAGAACTTTTCATTTTTCAACCATTCAAAGAAAAACGTTATTTCTAAGGTTGCTAACCAAATGATAACATACGAAAGGAAACCTTCAGCAGAGACATTTCCTGAAGGGGGCATCGAGCTCCGACATTTTCACTCTTAAAGATAGAGTGCCTTCGAATATTGAAATGCCAGTTAATTAATGAAATGAATTTTTGGAAAATGAGGCAAAGGATAAGAAATTGGTCCAAAGGGAGAAAAATAAACTAAATAACTCAAATAAACTAATATCCTCAGGCTGGCCTCCAATTTGTATGAAGATCTGAATAATGAATGGTCGAGTTGGACAAAGGAAGTCCAAATGTCGGTAAATAAATAAATTGGGCCACCTTGTATGTGCATTCCCAGTGGGACATAGATAATAATCCCCGCCTAACTTGGATAAGAATCTAGAATCAATAGAAGCCATTAGCATTCAGTTAAGTTTGGGACTTTATAATGACAATGAAAATGATGGCCTGACCTAAAGGTTTGTAATCGAAAAAAAAGGGACGACGAGAGGTGCCGAATCACATATTTCGAAAACAAAATTAATACACACCACACCTCTCATGGTCGATCTTTCTTCGATCAATAATCGTATCTCGACTTAAGAAATACATCAGTCCAAGACCAATGGGGATGTCCAAGATATTAAAACAAACTTGGGAGCCTTGATGAGCCAAATTAGGAATTTGTGTCCTAATTTACTCAAGTTTTTTGGCCCCTAATGCCTTCTCAAGGTTTCCCTTACCCTCATTCTCAAGGTTCCCCTTTCCTATCTCTTAAGGTTTCTGTGACACCCCGACTAATTAAATACCGGGTAGCTACTCCTTTATAAAATTAATTCAAAATGCCAAGTTGGCTCAGTTAATAGCATCACTGTCGAAAACATTTTATTATTACTAACCACCTAGTATTTAAAAATCAAGTTGCCAAATTTTAATTTAAGTCTGATTAACATGCAACCAATGTAATGAAGAAATAAATAACACCATTCACCATACTGAAGTAAAATGAATAACCATCACATAACCGTAAATAAAGTCTGGAGGAAAAACTCCTCACTACAATCCCATACTGAAATAAATAACCGAATGCTGAAACAATAAATGCTAAAGTCTGAAAACTGAAATGTAAAAAATGTCTCTAAAGAAATGGGCAACATGCCCTACAACTGATAGATGGTGACTCTGAATCCAAAAGATGGAGGCGTCTACATGCAAATCCTTGTAGCTTCCACAAGCAGCTACAGCTCGTCACCTGAATGAGTATCCTATGCTTGGTGTCCTTGTGGCTGGGCACCTAAAAATGGTTTTACAAAGAAAAAGAGATTTGAAAAGCAAACGGGTCAGAGCCCGAATGTGGAGTTATATTTTAAAAACCTGCAAGTGCTTTAAAATCATTTAAAACATTAAATGCAAAGTACATGTTAGGACGTGCACTCACATGATATTCTCACCTCTCGTCTAACTGTGCACTCCTAACGCAAATACCCATCTATAACGACCCATACTACTAGCTAGACTGCCAAAGGTTCTACCCATATTACTCGGTTCCATTTAACATAACAACGCTCGTAATTAAATAGAGGTTTAACGTAAACTCAGTTACTAAATATGCCATTGATATAACTATCAGTTAACTCATTATATAACTCTAAACAATACCGTAATATTTTTACAACATTAACATGAGGATTCCCATGGTATAATGTATATTAATCATATCATAAATATACAATACAAGCACCCCGCAATCTAAGCTGTAGTGCACACATACTCTGCTATCCATCCCGGTACATCACGTACATAAGGATCACATATTCCTAATCTCTCAGGAATAGTCCAGATAACACAAATCACAAATAGTGGAGGCGAACACAGTCACCATCACGTGGGTCACGCACATACCTACGCTCCCACGGTCAGCGGACTTATTAATATCACAATAAGTATTTCTATGACCTATGTTCATCGAGGTACCAGTCTACATCCCCCCCGTAGGCACACAAGGATTAGAGGGTCCTAAGTGAACGTAACCTCCCGTGATAGCAAGTATGGTAGGTATGTCATACAAACAATCCATATACTAATACTAAGTAAACACACATCTTAGTAATACCGTATTTTAATCGTAGTACATATTGCATACTCGTACTAGCTTATACTTATCACAATTCATACTATTCCGGTTTGTAATTATACGCGTCATAATTATCTCACGTCGTAGTAGGTACTCACGTCTCAACCCAAACCGTCCATGTAATACACTCTCGTATGTAAATTCCTTCTCATAAATACCCAAATGTCCCAAACCTATCACTACATCATCATTGGAAGGTTAACTATATCCTCGAACAAGTTTACGGAACTCCAAAAGTCAAAACAGTCCAAAAAGTACCAAACTGCCAGCTCGTTAGAAGTCTCGTTCGAACGAGGCTTCGAACGAGTTTGGACTGTCAGGTCGTTAGAAGTCTCGTTCGAACGAGGCTGTTCGAACGAGATCCCAGTTCGTTCGAACGAACTGTCACTTCTAACGATATCTCGTTCGAACGAGATATCGAACGAAGTACCTTCTCGTTAGTAACGACTGGTCAACTCGTTAGAAGCTCGTTCGAACGAGTTCGTTCAAACGACCTGGGGGCTGCTTCTAACGAACTACCAGTTTCGGCCCAGATTTTTCCCAAATCGTTTTTCATCCATTTTTATCATTTCACTCCTTCTCCAAAGTTTGTCCTATCAATGATTTAAGTCCTCTAATCATACTAAAACATGCTTAGGTTATAAACTAACGTCTTTTAGGGCAATAAGGCATCCTAAACATCATTAAATCCCAAGATTTTATACTTTTCCCCAATATCATCAAGAACATGAACCCTAGATATATATCAACATCAAATCCAGAATTTAATTCGTTTTTCTTTCACCCAAACATGTATTAACATCAGATTAATTGTCTCCAAACTATTCTACATGCAATCCTTCTCAAATTCCTCAACTTTTATGATCTAGACTACATGGGTTTTCATATTTTATCAAGAGCAACCATAAATCCAAATTTTCTAACATGGAAAATACATTCTCAGAATTTAAATGGAATAAAGTCACTTGCCTTGTTTGTCTCTGAGTTTGGTGTAGATTCGGTGTAGAATCTCTGCAGAATTCCTCTCTCTCTCTCTCCTTCTCCAAGCTTTCTTCTCCAAAATGCTATGGTGGCTAGGGTTTGCTTTGGGGGAACTTATGAAAACCTAATTTGATAAACCTCCGTAGCTTGTTGGTTTAATAAGGGTTGGTTGGGTTAATTCCTTATCAGATTACAACTCTCAATTTTCGTCCCTTTTAGTTACCCAAAAATACCAAATTACTAAAATACCCTTTAAGTTACCGGTATGGCCTAAAAATACCCCGGGACCCAAACTATACCCCCGGCTAGTTTTTTCTGAAAATCTCGACCCTTCCGGACGCGTTGGCGCACTCAAAACGACCATACGGATTATAGATTTTAAATTCACTTTTATTATCAAAATATTATACCGTGACGCGGCGGTCCCACGCGTCTCAACAAAATTTCTAAAATGCCGTATATAAATCTCACGACAAATTTTATAATACCAAATACATATATAATCATATATGCATTTAATCAAATACCAATTCGCATCACATTATTATTTATGACCCGGATTAATTTCCAATTAATACGCAATTTAATTAATTAATCCCAAAAATAAATATAGTCAAAAGTACGGGGTATTACATACTTCCCCCCTAATAACTGAATTTCTTCCCGAAATTCGAAACTAGAAAGTACCTGCTAAAAACAGCTCTGGATAACGCTCGCGCATCTCATCCTCGCGCTCCCATGTGGACTCCTCGACATTGTGATGTCGCCACTGGACACGCACTAACGGGACTATCTTTGACCGTAGTTTCCTCTCGCTTCGGTCCAAAATAGCAATTGGCCCCTCCTCGTAGGAGCTATCCGGCTGGAGGTCGATGTCCTCCACAGCAATGTGAGAATGAGCCAAATTATCTCTAAGGTATTTCCTCAGCGAGGAAATATGGAACACGTCGTGAATCCGATGCAAGTGCTCCGGTAGTCCCAGTCTATACGCAACCGGTCCGATCCGCTCAATAATAGGAAACGGCCCCACATACCTCGGTGCCAACTTCCCCTTCTTCCCGAATCGCATAATCCCCTTCATCGGAGAAACCCCGAGCAAAACCTGGTCCCCCACTTGGAACTCTCTGAAAAACCTCTTCGCATCAGCATAACTCTTCTGCCTGTCTTGAGCTACCCGAATGCGACTCCGAATCAACTCAATCCTTGCCGAAGTATCCTGAATCACTTCCGGCCCAAGTAGTTTGTTGTCCCCCACCTCCAACCAACATGCTGGGGAACGACAAGGCCTACCGTACAATGCCTCGAACGGAGCCATGCCAATCGTGAACTGATAGGAGTTGTTGTAAGCAAACTCCACCAGTGGAAGGTACTGCTCCCATCCACCCCCGAAGTCAATAATGCACATGCGTAGCATGTCTTCCAACATCTGGTTGGTGCGCTCTGTATGCCCATCGGTCTGCGGATGATAAGCCATACTCAACCGCAATTCCGTGCCCATGGCCTCCTGGAAACTTTCCCAAAACCTCGAAACAAACATCTTGTCTCTGTCAGACACGATATTTAGGGGCACACCATGAAGTCTCACAATCTCTGAAATGAAAAGCTGGGCATACTGTCCCGTAGTGTAGTCAGTCCTTACGGGTAAGAAGTGAGCGACCTTAGACAACCTGTCCACAATTACCCAAACGGAGTCGTGACCCCTCTGCGACGTAGGCAACCCCGTAATAAAGTCCATGGATATGCTCTCCCACATCCACACCGGAACCTCCAACGGCTGTAGCAATCCTGCTGGTCTCTGATGATCCACTTTTACAAGCTGACAAGTGGCGCATTTTGAGACAAACTCAGCGATATCTCTCTTCATACCGCTCCACCAATATTGCCGTCTCATGTCTTGGTACATTTTGTCCCCTCCGGGATGTACCGCGAATCGTGAGCCGTGCGACTCTGCCATCACATCGTGCCGCAATTCTTCCCCTTCCGGAACTACCAACCTCCCATTGAAGCGTAATCCCCCGTCTGAGCTAACGGTATAGGACTCGGCTCCCTCTGCTAGCAATCGAACTATCTGCTCCTGATAGAACGAGTCATTAGCCTATGCCCGTACTACCTTCGTGACAATCTGTGGGGTAACGGTCATCACAGACATGAAAGATCGGGACACTGCATCTTGGTGTCCCAATTCCTTCCACTTTGCTTTCCACACCTCTGCCACCTCATCTGCTGGCCTACGGCTCAACGCGTCTGCTACCACGTTAGCCTTACCCGGGTGGTACTGGATGTCGAACTGGTAGTCCTTCACCATACTGAAGTAAAATGAATAACCATCACATAACCGTAAATAAAGTCTGGAGGAAAAACTCCTCACTACAATCCCATACTGAAATAAATAACCGAATGCTGAAACAATAAATGCTAAAGTCTGAAAACTGAAATGTAAAAGATGTCTCTAAAGAAATGGGCAACATGCCCTACAACTGATAGATGGTGACTCTGAATCCAAAAGATGGAGGCGTCTACATGCAAATCCCTGTAGCTTCCACAAGAAGCTACAGCTCGTCACCTGAATGAGTATCCTATGCTTGGTGTCCTTGTGGCTGGGCACCTAAAAATGGTTTTACAAAGAAAAAGAGATTTGAAAAGCAAACGGGTCAGAGCCCGAATGTGGAGTTATATTTTAAAAACCTGCAAGTGCTTTAAAATCATTTAAAACATTAAATGCAAAGTACATGTTAGGACGTGCACTCACATGATATTCTCACCTCTCGTCTAACTGTGCACTCCTAACGCAAATACCCATCTATAACGACCCATACTACTAGCTAGACTGCCAAAGGTTCTACCCATATTACTCGGTTCCATTTAACATAACAACGCTCGTAATTAAATAGAGGTTTAACGTAAACTCAGTTACTAAATATGCCATTGATATAACTATCAGTTAACTCATTATATAACTCTAAACAATACTGTAATATTTTTACAACATTAACATGAGGATTCCCATAATATAATGTATATTAATCATATCATAAATATACAATACAAGCACCACGCAATCTAAGTTGTAGTGCACACATACTCTGCTATCCATCCCGGTACATCACGTACATAAGGATCACATATTCCGAATCTCTCAGGAATAGTCCAGATAACACAAATCACAAATAGTGGAGGCGAACACAGTCACCATCACGTGGGTCACGCACATACCTACGCTCCCACGGTCAGCGGACTTATTAATATCACAATAAGTCTTTCTATGACCTATGTTCATCGAGGTACCACTCTACATCCCCCCCGTAGGCACACAAGGATTAGAGGGTCCTAAGCGAACGTAACCTCCCGTGATAGCAAGTATGGTAGGTATGTCATACAAACAATCCATATACTAATACTAAGTAAACACACATCTTAGTAATACCGTATTTTAATCGTAGTACATATTGCATACTCGTACTAGCTTATACTTATCACAATTCATACTATTCCGGTTTGTAATTATACGCGTCATAATTATCTCACGTCGTAGTAGGTACTCACGTCTCAACCCAAACCGTCCATGTAATACACTCTCGTATGTAAATTCCTTCTCATAAATACCCAAATGTCCCAAACCTATCACTACATCATCATTGGAAGGTTAACTATATCCTCGAACAAGTTTACGGAACTCCAAAAGTCAAAACAGTCCAAAAAGTACCAAACTGCCAGCTCGTTAGAAGTCTCGTTCGAACGAGGCTTCGAACGAGTTTGGACTGTCAGGTCGTTAGAAGTCTCGTTCGAACGAGGCTGTTCGAACGAGATCCCAGTTCGTTCGAACGAACTGTCACTTCTAACGATATCTCGTTCGAACGAGATATCGAACGAAGTACCTTCTCGTTAGTAACGACTGGTCAACTCGTTAGAAGCTCGTTCGAACGAGTTCGTTCAAACGACCTGGGGGCTGCTTCTAACGAACTACCAGTTTCGGCCCAGATTTTTCCCAAATCGTTTTTCATCCATTTTTATCATTTCACTCCTTCTCCAAAGTTTGTCCTATCAATGATTTAAGTCCTCTAATCATACTAAAACATGCTTAGGTTATAAACTAACGTCTTTTAGGGCAATAAGGCATCCTAAACATCATTAAATCCCAAGATTTTATACTTTTCCCCAATATCATCAAGAACATGAACCCTAGATATATATCAACATCAAATCCAGAATTTAATTCGTTTTTCTTTCACCCAAACATGTATTAACATCAGATTAATTGTCTCCAAACTATTCTACATGCAATCCTTCTCAAATTCCTCAACTTTTATGATCTAGACTACATGGGTTTTCATATTTTATCAAGAGCAACCATAAATCCAAATTTTCTAACATGGAAAAGACATTCTCAGAATTTAAATGGAATAAAGTCACTTGCCTTGTTTGTCTCTGAGTTTGGTGTAGATTCGGTGTAGAATCTCTGCAGAATTACTCTCTCTCTCTCTCCTTCTCCAAGCTTTCTTCTCCAAAAAGCTATGGTGGCTAGGGTTTGCTTTGGGAGAACTTATGAAAACCTAATTTGATAAACCTCCGTAGCTTGTTGGTTTAATAAGGGTTGGTTGGGTTAATTCCTTATCAGATTACAACTCTCAATTTTCGTCACTTTTAGTTACCCAAAAATACCAAATTACTAAAATACCCTTTAAGTTACCGGTATGGCCTAAAAATACCCCGGGACCCAAACTATACCCCCGGATAGTGTTTTCTGAAAATCTCGACCCTTCCGGACACGTTGGCGCGCTCAAAACGACCATACGTATTATAGATTTTAAATTCACTTTTATTATCAAAATATTATACCGTGACGCGGCGGTCCCACGCGTCTCAACAAAATTTCTAAAATGCCGTATATAAATCTCACGACAAATTTTATAATACCAAATACATATATAATCATATATGCATTTAATCAAATACCAATTCGCATCACATTATTATTTATGACCCGGATTAATTTCCAATTAATACGCAATTTAATTAATTAATCCCAAAAATAAATATAGTCAAAAGTACGGGGTATTACAGTTTCCCCTCACAAATGTCACCTCCTTCAACATTACCATCAAAAATCGTTCATCCTTCAATATTACCCTTACCAGTGCCTCGTTAACCACTCACAATGACTATGTCGAGCAGTTATATTTCATGGACCTAGCCAGTAGTAGGATTGTTGGCATGTGCACACTCATCTTCGTAGTTGTTGGAACTAAAGTACATAACCAAACTTTGCAAGAAGGAAAGGCTCAGGTGATAGTTGATGAAATATACACCAATTGTGAAGATGTACCTGTGTACGTTGATTGTGGAGAAGGGAAATAATTGAAAAATTATGTAAATTCTTTTATCACTTGGCCAGTTTTTCTATTAGTAAAGTTGTAATAATATTTTTTTGTTTCAGTTGTAATAATATTTTTCTTATTTCAGTTGTAATAATATTAGTTAGAAGATTTATTTAATTTGAGTTTAAGTTGTGACATTTCTATAATATGTTTAATTTGTATAATTCTTGTATGCAACATGACATTTGTTTTAACACATTAACACGGGATATAAATTTGAAGATTATTAAATGGATTTCTCACAATACAAAGAGTGGATGGGGGAGACTAATCGAATAATAAATAATGATGTAAAGGGAAATCAATAATTTGTTATATACGCTTATAAGAATTCTAAAGGTGATAAGATTTCGTGCTCGTGCACACATTGTATGAACGAAAAAGATAAGTCTTTAAAAGATGTTGAGTTATATTAAATAAAGTGGGAATTTGTGAAGACTATAGAATATTGACATACCATTGTGAAAAAAATACCATATGTTCTGAAAGAATTGTCGCTACCTAACCGCATAACAAAATCCCAATGAGTGGAAGTTGTACATGTTTCGCCAACACATTGTCTATTGATAGGCCTAATTGATGATGCTTACGGAGTCCACCACCATAAAAAACATAAACCTATGGATAGAGATAATGCTCATTATGACCAATTAAATGAAAAAATTGATGCCTAATTACAAGGAGATTGGGAATACATGTTGTAGCACCACATCCTAGGACCCCCTAAGCATGTTCTTAGGTCCCTAACACTCACTCGCTCGTCATAAAACTAGATCATACAAAAAGTATCGATATTGAGGCCACTGGGTTCTTTTGGGACTCATTTGACTCTGTTAAACTCCTCAGATTGACCGAGGCTCAATAAATATTTGAAGGGCTCTGAATCCACTTTCCAATGGTCTATCTTGTGCGTAAATCATCATTATGGTTTGGACGAACAATCTATTTTACTTTAAAGTGTCATCGGGAACTTTAGGGCCCCATTTAACAATGGTAAACTCTCCAAACCGAGCAAAGCCCAATGAAATCTTGAACGGAATTGAATTCCATTTCTAACGGTTTATCATGTGCACGAATTGACCTTAGGATTTGGATGAACAATTCGTTTTCATTCGAAAACCTCCAGTCTTGAGACCCTCGGGCACCTTCGAGTCCCGTTCGACTTTATTAAACTCTCGAACTCGGGAGTGGATCAATAGATTCTTAAAGGGATCTGAATTCCCTTTCGAACGATTTGCCTGAGGTGCAATTTGGACTTAGGGTTTGCATCTTATGAGCATTTTTGTGTAAAAACCATTATGGACTGACCATAGGCACCTTGGACATCCTTCCTTGCTCAGTAAAGCATGCCCACTAACGATTGGTAGGCCAGGGTCCATGCCAATCGACACCCTCCTTTACCCTATAAATAGGGGACATTACCTCACCTTAAAGAATACGGGAGAGACCCCTCTAAGAAAGTCGAAAAATGTTCCCCTCGAATTTAGAGCCTTTTCCTTTCCTAAAATGCCCATTATCATACATTCCCATCCACCACTTTCTTACCTCACATGGTAATCCAACCCATCTATTCCTACCACTTCTATACCATTCCAAGGTCAACATATTATTATCTCAATACCATCAACAAGCATTTATAAGGAGGTCTACTTCTCCACCCCTTTCTCTAGTCTGTCCTTTTCAGTGTTATTTATCTTTTTTTTTTCTAATTTCATTACATAACCTCCATTAATATCTACACTTTATTAGTAGTATTGCAAAAAAATATATTTTCATAAAAAAACCCCAAAAAAGAAAATGAGGGTTTATCCATAAATTTCAAAAGTGGGATTTCCATTTCGCCCTTTCACTCATAAAACAAATTTTCTATACACACACAAGAGAAATCCAAATTTTTGATCTATGGGTTGAATGCCACCCCTATGCTATTTTTGAACTACATGGACTTTGATGAACCTTGGGCTACCAAGGTGTAATAGGCCAATACCAAGTTTCTAGCCATTCCCTTTTCATGTTTATATATCTTGTAAATATTTTTTGAGTTTTTATACTCCAACATACATGTGTGTCTCCCAACATGCACATTCTCTCTTTCATAGCGATTTGTGATTCGGGGAACATTTACATCATACTTTTTTTTATCAATTATTTTCGGGAGCACTCCTACTGCTGAAACCAATTCGTCCTTTTTGTGATGTGAGTTGAATGATTCCATTCTTCCATCAGGTTATATTATACACATCTACACACTTGTCAGGAGTATAAAAGGAGAATATTAACATTAGCTAACGAGAGACTAAAATTGTGTAATGAGTTCCTAAAACAATCCCATTATGTAACATAGTCATCGAACCCTCGAACTACATGGTTTCACATGCATCAATTTGACCTTGATGTCGTTCTCTTAAGGCGGCAACATTCTTTTGCCTGTTTTGAGCAAAAGGTTGGCAACTCTACCTCTTTATATTATCTCCCACATGAAAACAATCGACACCTTGTATCTGCGCACATCGAAGGGAATACGAACCCGTGATGGCCAAAGTGGCAAATTTATTGGGTAGTTATTTTTAAACCATTTTTTCCTAGGTTCGGGTCTTGTCCGACATTTTACTTACATCCAGGAAAACCTGATCCAAGTGAAAACCTAAAAATAAAAATAATAAATATGATTATATTCCTCTCCTCTTTCCCTAATTTTCAAAAGCCAATAAATACAAAAAACGTTTTTCCTTTTTTCAAAAATATCAAAAAATCTCCCTCTTTCAAAAAATAAAGTCGAATCGTTTTTCCTCTTAGGTCAATCGCATACATGACTTTGTCCTGACTCCCTACTGTCTTCGGTCGTTCATCAATTGCCCCTAAGATCCATCTCTTCTTCTGCTACCTCAACCGAATTTGGGATCTACCGCTATAAGCTCTTTATGGAAAATTCCGATCAATCACTGAATACCCATCCAGATCTGATGGTTATCCTTGCACAACTCAGCGCCAAGATTGACATCCATCAAATCGATGTCCAAGAGATGCAGTGATATTGAGCCCAACTCCTGAGTCTTATGAACTAGATATCCTATTTCCTCGAGCTATGGGTCTACCTACACCCAAACCTGTTTGAGTCCTAAAAGAATGCCTACATGTCCCGCGTGCCCCCTGAAAATGGTTCGCCACCTGTTCAACTCTCGATTCTAAACCTCACCGAGCCAGGGGGAAAATCTTCTGGTGCATGTGGATCCTAAAGAAGAAGAATTGGACAATGTCTAGGAATTACATGGATTACACATAAATGCCTCCTTACCCTAAAGCCAAACTTCTAAAGAAGTTATAGAAGCTAAACATCGAGAAGTTTAGGGGCAACGGGCCCCTAATTGTGCACCTACAAAGTTATCACATATCCATGAACCTTTTTTGTCCCTTAAAGGATAGAAAGGCCCAATGTTGCAACAAACCGTGGAAGAAAGTTCTATCCAATGGTTCTTATCTCTCTAAAAATGTAGAATTTGTAGTTGGAAGATGTGTCCCAAGTTTTCATGCCTGAGTATAAGTACAACGAAGAGTGAGAGGTCACGCACATAGACGTAGAGGTGCTAAAGATAAATCCTGGGGAATCAGTTAGTAGGTTCATTTAGAAGCTCGATAATGCCTCAGTCTCAACCATAAATAATACATCAAGACCTACTACCTCCTGCACATAAAAAAGGTGCCCCAATCCCGCCAAAAAAGAATACACCGAGTTCATGCTCCCTTGTCCAAAGTTTACCAACCTATGGTAATCGAAACTCTCATCAAACCCTTGAAATCCCGACCATTACCAATTCCACTACCTAAAAACTTCAAGGTCGATGACCACTATGACTTTTACCAACTCATAGGTTATACCACTGACCAGTGCTTTTAGCTCAAAAATATGATCCAAGGCCTGCTAGATCGGGGTATTTTCACCCCATTAGCTTATCCCAGTCCTAACACCACTCACAACCCACTTCAAATGCATGGAACCGAAGAAAATTCCATTTTCTCATAAAGTAACCCTGAATTTGACCCTTCTACCCAGATTGTTCCTGTCAAATCACCCATCATCCCCATAGTCTCACCTAAACCGGTTTGCCCATTATTTCTCTTGCACCCTATGAGCCTTGTTGATCAATCTCTATCGCTCCTTACAAGGGCATATATTAAAACTCTCACCCGATAAGAAGAGGGAGGAATGGAAATGCCTATTGTGCTAGACCATCTCTGGAGGTTTGTCTTGAAATTACCCATCGAGATATCCATCAACAACTAGAAATTCAGTGGCCTAATCATGGAAGCCCACAAATGGGCCAAGAATTAGATGAGTGGATTTTTCTTACTGAATAAGTGAGTCTAGATGAATTTTTACAGATCATGGCCGATGTGTTTTGCCATATAGGATAAATTTGTGGCATCTCGGAATTTTTCACAGTTTTAAAACTACAAGAATGGTTGGTCCTTCACTTCTACACTTCCCCGCTGAGTGGGAAGAGTTATATGGTGAGGCCATAGGGGTTGTCAAATACATTGATTACTCTTGGAAGGAAGACACCATCTCCACTTGAAGGGGGGATGGCTTTGATAGCTCTAATTATGAACCGAATCAAGAAGAAGAAGAGAGTTCAGTTTCCAGTTTGTGTGGAATGATCTTTTTCGAGGATTTATTAGGGGAAATCAATAAATTATCCATTCGACCTGAGATAAATGAAGCCACGGGTTATTTATTTTAACCTCCTCTATAAACCACATGGCTAAATCAGAGAGGTACTATAAAGATCAAATTCCACAATCGACCACAATAAACAAAGTAAAGGGGGTTGTCAAAGAGCTCCCAATGCCAAAAATGACCATTGAAGAAAGAAAAGACTGTGATTAGCTCAACAAAACCCAAACAAACATAACCTTATGAGGAATCTTAATATATTCCCAACTGCACTGAATTGCCAACATAAAGCTCCTTATTGGACCCACAGTTTCTCTGTCTATCGCTCCCGAAGAAGCCGTGAATATGGTTGGATCCTTAACCTTTACCTGACTCCTCATTTTTTAGAAAAAGAAATCTCAAAATTTGGCCCTAAACACAACTATGCTCTTTACATCTCTGTCCAAATCTTAAGAACGATAATTTAACTATCAGTTGTCAACAATGGATATGCTCTCCATGCATCTCCACACAGAACATTCAACTACCTGGGATCTAAAGTTAGTGATCTCACGTTGACATCTGTCAGCAAACGTGCCTATGATAACACTCGTAGACATGTAATGGGTTCCATAAATCTCACACTATGGTCTGGCCTTATGAATCCTCTGACGAAATTTCAATTCATCGATATACCTTCTTATTTCAGTTTACTCCTTGGCCGCTCATGGCTCCACAACATTCAAGGGGTATCCTCTTTTCTATCAAAAACTAAAGTTCTTGCCAAAGGTCAAGTCATCACCATCTTGGGGGATGACGCCAATTTAGATAGTGCTAGCACCAAAAATCCAGTCTTGGAGATTCAGCGTGGTACCAATGATATGCTCCTTTCCAGTTTCAGAATTGATCCGCTCCCTGTCCTAGCAAGGGACAGCTTTAATGATTGAGTCTTTCAATAGCATAGCCCTCACGAAAATGTCAATGTAATTCAGATGTTCAAAAATATGCACTTCTTTCCCAGAGTGGGATTAGGGTGACTCCATCAAGAATCCTTGATCCCATAATCCTGAAATAAGCCTTTCCCCATGTGGCCTAGGCTGCTAACCTTCACTAGACTAACTAAAAACACTCCTTCAATCATGATTGAAGAGAAGACTAGAGGATAAAAAGAGTGTTTCAAGGTAAAATCGAAATGGGGGATTTTTCAAGAAGGGGGAAACTTCCCCTTTTGTGGATTTGCTAAGCCTTGGTATAACCAAATTCACAAGAAGATGAAACTGGAGATATAAATCTTCTTTCAAGACAACACTTGGGATGAAGATTGGAAACATAAACTGAAACATTTAACCGAGCAAACCATTGAAACTATTGAGAACTTTGAGGGTAGCGACTACGAAGAACCCTTTGACTTTCAAACACAGGGGATAAGTCTTTATATGATCCTCTTAGATGATGTGCCATCGGACCACCCATCTGCCCAGATCATAACTGCTAATATTCCGTTGTTAAACCGTCATGCTATTCTAGTCCACCATGCTCAAACTCAATCCAACCCTGCTATTTATCCTATTAAAATCTATGCACCCATTTTTATTTGCCCTTTACCGGATGTAAATGTAACTAAGACCTCGTTTGAGGATCTTCTTAACATTGTTTTTCCTCAAAATGAAATAAATGAGGATTTTGAGTATCTTGTTGTGACTTACATTAATTGCATTGATTATAATGAAACTTTTGATGATGATGGTTTTATAAATTAGAAATTCTTAATCGATCTTAATAAGGAAAATAATAAGTAACATAATTGACTTCATATTAATGATGATAAGATTGTTATTATTAATCTCTATTCTATTAGCCACGAGCGCGAGATTATGATAGGATCTACCCTTAACGAGCATCAGTTTTCATAAATTGAGAAGATGTTGAATGAATTCATATATGTCTTTGCAAGGTCTTACAATGACATTCCTGGCATTGACCTGAAAATGGCTTAGCATGAGATCTAGAAATTCTCAAAATACAAATCGGTTAAGAAAAAGATAAGAAAACTCCTAACGAAATCGTCCTTCAAGGTCAAACACGAGGCCGTCAAACAGATGAACGTGAGTTTAATTCTATTGGTTTACTACAATACATTCCTTACCAACATCATTTTTGTACCAAATTCAAGAGGAAAGGTCTACTTATGCACTGACTATCAAGATGGGAACAAAGCATCCCGAAAAGATGATTACCCATTTCCAAAGATCGACGTGATTATGGATAATACATCTATCCATGCCCTTAAGTTATTTATCCATGGAATTGTCGATTATAATAAAATTAAGATGAGCCCTGACCACCAGGAGAAAACTACCTTCATCACCCCTTAGGGAACCTTCTACTACATTATTATGCCATTTGAATAAAAAAATGCTAGGACTACCTATCAAAGGGTTATCACAATCATCCTGTACGACCTTATTCACAAAGAGGTCAAAGTATATGTGGACGATATGATCATTGAGTTCAAGATTTTGGAAGGTAATATGCCCCCCATATGAAAGTTCTTTAAGTGGCTATAAGAGTAACAAATGTGGATAAATCCACAGAAGTGCATTTTTCGCATAACAAAGGGAAAACTCTTAGGGTTTATGTTCAGTGAAAAAGGAATTGAAGCATACCCGGCAAAATTAAAAGCCATACTCTAGATTCCACCAAAGTGGACAAAGTAGGATGGCCAATGATTCCTGGGTAAATTGAAATACATCAGTCAGTTCATTAACCAACTAAACTCTATCAGTGAAGCCATCTTTAAACTTCTTTGAAAAGATTCAACCAATATCTAGAACGAGGCCTACCAATAAGACTTAGACAAAATCAAGCGATACCTCACCTGACCTCTGGTTATCATGCCTCCGTAGCTACGTCTCCCCCTCTTCCTGTACTTAATCGTCACTGATATATAAGCAAGGGCTTTGTCATCCCAAAAAGTTGAATAATCTCACAAGGAATGATCTATTCATTACTCTAGTTGAAATTGGTTAGGTATGAGGTCGACTGTGTTTCCATGTAGAAAGCATGTGGAACCCTAGTCTAGGTCACACAAAATTGACAGCATTACATGCTTTCCTTTCCCATCAGACTAGTATCTCCAACAAATCCCATTAAATACTTTCTATAGAAACCCTCTCTATCAATTTGAATGGCTCATTGGCTGATCTAGCTAGCCGAGTTTGATATTGTGTACATTACGGAGAAATCTATAAAGGGAAGGGGCATTTTTGACTACCTTGTCGATTATCCCATAGAAGGAATCGATTTTTGGATTTATGAATTTCCAGATGAAAGCATTCTTTGCACCTTTTAGGAGGGTCTCCAATGGAAGATGTCCTTCAACCCAGCTACCAACGAGAAAGGATATGACATTGGGATACTCCTGATCGCCCCTAATAAAGCCTACACCCCCATTTCCACCAAGCTAGACTTCCTTTCCACCAATAACATGACAACATACAAAGAATGCACCGGAGGGCTCATGATCGCCCCCATAAAGTCATCAACCATCTATACGTCTATGGGTAATTTTCCCTCATTTATGAAAAAATTCTTAGGAAATGGAAAGTCAAAGTCGAGAATCTCCTACCCTTCTATTCCCGCTTAACAAAGAATGCCTCCCAATTTGAAGATGTTACCATCCATTACCTTCCTTGCTCAAAGAACAGCCTAATCGATGCCCTAGAAACTTTGGCCTCTATGGTAAACAAGCCTAAGGGAATAACAATGGCCCTTTTCCTAGTTCAGAAACAAGGTGCACCCACTCAATGTTACCACATTGATCTCATGACCAATAAAGTTCCCTACATGGCCGAATTATGGTACTATGACATTTGGCTCCTCCTCAAACATGGTAGATATCATCGAGATGAAGGTAAGAAAGGCTGTTTGACCCTTCGCAAAACTGGTGGCCTAGTACATTATCTGCTATAAGGCACTTTTTAAGATAAATTTTGAAGGAACCCATTTGCATTGCATAACAAGTGTTGATTTTGAAAGAATGATGCAAAATGACCACTGTAGGTGTGGTGACAATAAAACTCAACACAAATTAACAATCAAAGGAAATCACCAGAATAAGTAAAGAATTTAAAGGAATGCTAATCACACACAACACAAAGATATACATGGTTCGGCAAGAAAGACTACGTCCACGGTGGTGCTCTCAGTATTTTATTTCTCTTTACTTCGGGGAGTGTTTAAAAAAAAGAATGCATGCCCTTTGCCCTGGGCTGAGGGTTTATTATATACATGCTATTTTTCGGAGAGTGGGGGTGTTGGAATCCCCCACTTTAGCCTATAATACCTAGAATATCTCCTTGAGAGATTTTAGGAATTGAATAAGTCACAACTGAATTAGTAGATGCACGGGGCCTCTATACTTTAGGTCGTGTTTAATCGAGGTATCCATAGTAGGAAATTTGGGTCCCACGTGAATTTTCACATTCTTGACAAGAAAATTATCAATCATTGGTACTATTCGACTATCATAGTCCAAGAATGCACTACGTATGTTCGGAGATGCCTCAAATGCTAACATTTTGCCAATCTCCAACACTTACCTCCCCGAGAATTATACAACATGAATTCTCACTGGAACTTCTTCTCATAAGTCATAGACACCATATAGAAGGTCATTTACCCAAGTTCTTACAGTCACGAGTTCATCCTAGTCGTCATTGACTACTTCACTAAATGGGTCGAAGTTGACTTAGATGCAATGTTGCATGCTAAGAAAGTAACTACGTTCATCGAAAAGAACATGATTTTCCAATACGGGGTTCCCCATGAGTTAGTATCATAAAATGAACTTAATTTTGATGATATGGTCACAAAGTTGGTCAATGAGTATTGAATTCAGAAAGAATAGTCTTCCATTTATCGACCACAAACCAATGGTATTGTCCAAGTCGTCGATAAAAGCCATAAAACCATATTAAGAAAGATGACTAAAATTGGGACAATCGAATCTTATACACACTCTGGGGCTTCTAGACTTCCATCAAAACACTTACTGAAGCTACCTCCTATTCTCTGGTAACGGTTTGGAAGAAGTTCTCCTCGTTAAGCAAGAAGTACCTTCCTTAAGTGTCATGATCGAAATGAGAGTCTAATAAGAATACTCACATCAGAACCGCGATGAAAAACTCTCACTTCTATATGAAAAGAGACTTAAGGCTCTATATGACATACGGGGGTACCATCTCTTGATAGTGTGATCATTCAAAAGAAAAATCAAGGGTTGCGGTGTCCAAAAAGGAGACTTTTCTCTTAAAATAAATCATAGAACCTATATGGGGCCCCATAGGAAAATTTAAACCTAATTGGAGTGGACTATACATCGTGAAGAAAATTCTGACAAGCAGTGACACTTTTCTCATAAGCCTCAATGGAGAAGAGATGATGCGTCGAGTCAGTCTAGACCGTCTCAAAAAATTCTAACCTCAACCAGAATTATCGACGCGCCATGATTCTTCTTATCCTCCTTCTATTAAAAAAATCTTCATTTCCCCTACGCAGAACTACGTGGGACATGATCCTATCAAATCAATTCTTTTCAAAATGAAACTTGTAAAAAATTTGAAACCCACCAGAGGTACATAGATAACACATACAATACACATGGGTGTAGTCATTCCTTTCTCAAAACATTCTATTGTTTTCTAATCCTATGAAATAGTTGCTCCTCTTATCATTTACATGAATAAAAGGATTATTTATTCCTTAGCGATTTGTATAGATAATTCAAATGTAAAACTCATCAAAATACCTAATAAAATATGTCAAAATCATTCTTTTATTGAAAATTAAGAAACATAGCAATTACATAAAATATCAATCGAGGAAGTCAAATAGATAACCCCCTTTCCAATAATAAAACCATCCTACAAAATAATGTACCAAGCCCAAGTAACGAACTCCATAGAAAAAATCTAAGACATGCCAGATACCAACACAAATCACACCAAACACAAATTTCCCTAGCTTACTAAAAACCACCTCCATCTTCACTAATGTTGCCTTCAACTTCTAGAAGACCCTGCTTTGTCATCATTTCCTTCTCCCGGAGGCCCTTAGGTCTCCCACTCCTGGTTAGCACTCTATATGCGCTCCATGTAATGGTACGCATTAACAAATTTTCGCCTAAACCACAACTCCCTCCTCCATGGTGTCGAAAGAGACAAGACACCTTTGCCCAGACTCTTGCTTCAAAATCTTCCTAACTACCCACTTCCATAACCACCTCAGATAGTACCCTCATACATGCCAGACCCCTCAGACAAAGTGTGGTTGATGGGTAGATGGCCAACGGCGCTCCCACATAGGTCTCAATATCAAACGTAAAGATTGATTCAGGTCCTCCCCCGGGAAGAAATTCATTATGTGATGAGGCATTATCTGTACCCACCGCACTTGGCACAAAAGCCTCCAAGGAAAATATTAGGAAGTCTATCGAAGGCCAACCAGCCGCACATACCGGTACTCTCCTAGCTGTGAAACGGGATACAAGTCCCCCCACCATGGTATAGAATAATAAAGCCATCGATATCTATGCTTCATAAACCAATTAACTCAGTTTTTTATTGAAGGATCGAAACTACAGAAAGGTCAAATAAAGAAATTTAGTAAACCCGACAGGGGATACTCAAGAGGGGCCGCTAGCCAAAACCTCTCAGAAAGCCACATAAACATCATCACTGGGCTCCCCCTTAGAAAATCAAAATGGACCTCCTTCAAGAATCTGTGACACCCCACCTATTAAAATACTAGGTGGCCAGCCTTTATCAAAATAAAATGTTAGTCTCATATAGCTCATTCTTAGCATCATTGTCGAAAACATATTTTTTAAAGTTACTAACCACCTAGTAAATAAATAGGCCGGTGACAAATTTTATCATTCATTAAATTAGCAACATGCAGAAATAAAATAATAATTAAACCATCCACACAAATAAAATCTGAATTCAACACATAACAGATATATAAATAAATAAGACCGAATAAACAATCGGTTTTCAACAATAGAATACAACAAAATTGAAATAATAAACTCAATACACAAAGTCTGCTGAATAAACTGAAATACTTAATCTAAGGATGACATGCCCAAATAAATACTGAATAAATTTCCCACACTTGTAATAAATGAATGAAGCGTCAATAGAAAAGTCCTGCAACTTCCACACGAGGTGCAGCTACGCATCCCTAGATAGAATCCTGAAGTTAGGTGTGCGTGTGACCGGACACCTAAAATGTTTTGGAAAAGATTTTGACGTTGGGTGAGATCCCAAGTAAAACATTTAGAAAATATTTAGCAGGCAATTAAAATGCAATGACTAAATATGCACGAACACTTTCCATATTTTATGATGGGGTCGCACTCTCTTCAGAAATGGCTCACCCTTTATCTAATATGCACACCAATCTCTTACCTTCTAACCTAACTAGTTATGATATCTCCCCTGACGAGCCTTGTTACACTTCATTCTATCACGCTACTCTAACCCGAGTATTTATTACCTTGACATATAAGTTATCTACTCATTAGCTTATTTAATCATTTTAACATTGATTACTTATATAACATTCACACTAGGTATATATGAAGTATCAATTAATCATATAACGTTCACATTAGTTATATCTAAAATACAATCACACTTTATGTATTAAACCCATATATAATTATATGCCCATTATATACGTACTAGTATAGTACAACATTCACACGCATATCGCGTATAATAACCATCCGTTTACGAGTAATAACTTACCGAATACTTTCTCTAAAATCCTATCACCCATGGTATATCCTTCAAAACCGGGTACCATAATATGGTTAACTCACACCGAATTAGGCAGTAAAAATCATAAGTGTATTGAAAGTTGTTGTAGTTCCCCGAGAGTGAGACTGAATCATACCCAAAATGTCTCACCATGAAAAGAACACACAAATAAATATCGGACGCTATGACCTGAGGACTATACTCTCCCTGCATTCACTATCCAGGGGATTCACCCACATCGCACAACCTCATATGATAGCACTAAAGGGGTATGTTTTCAAATAAATATCTAATATCAATATATATATATATATATATAATAGCATTAGGCTAACCCGTCCCTAACTCACATAGCACTAGCATGTAATACCCGAGTCATATCCCCGACTCTTATTTAATTTAATTTCACATCCATTTAATAATTTAAAGTATCTTCACTTGCTAATGTACCCGGACTCACCCAATCGACCCGTAATTAAACAATTATGAATTTATTTCACTCAATTCCATATTTAGGTTCCTCATTTTTCTCATCTTTCTTGGCTCATATACATCCACCTATGATACCTAGGTAAAATAATCACAGGCATCCATACCTAGATTTGATTTCTTACTAAAGATTTTGATCTCGGACAACCTTTCGTAGAAAATTCATAACAAATTAAAAAAAAATCAGAAAAATACGAAAATGGTGGCCACACTTTCGTAATAAAAAGATCTATCCCCATGTCCTAAACCTAGGGTCGTTTGAATGAGATATCAATATCGTTCAAATGAGATACTAATCTCGTTTGAACGATAACCTCGACTCATTCGAATGAGTTTTTGATGATTCAATACCTGAATAGGTCCTCTTCTCTAAAAATTGGTTTTCTCATATTTTAACCCTCAAACCACCAATGATTAAACCCAGTTGATACCCCGTGTTTATTAAATTTATAAATAGGTTCTAACACAAATATATATCATCAATCATCACTGATTCTCATTAAAACTTCTAGGGTTCACGAATTGGGGTTATCTCAAAATTTCTTAAATCACAAATTTAGTTCAATTCTTTCTATAGATAGTGGTGGTACCCACTCGTATGGCCATGATCTATTCGGAGGAATAAAATAAAAAACATATTTTGGAGAGATGGCTGAGTTATTGATATCTACGGTCTTGAAAACCGGTATAGTTTTGAACAAAGAACTATCGAGGGTTCGAATCCCTTGCTCTTTTTTTTTTGCTTGTTGAATCTATTTTTTTCTTTATTGGTTTTTCCCGAACGGTATCATAACAAAAAGGGAGTAACTCGGCTATCCCACCTAGCCAAGCAATGATCTGAATCAACAACAATTGCTACTGGGTTTCGATTCTAAATCATATTCTAACATCATATGATAATATTCTCACATTAATTAAAAATCAATTTTACCTTTAATGCATAAATCCCCAAAAAACCCAAATTTCATGTGTCACCCTCTCAAAACGAATTTATCAACACATACTATAATATGAACATGTGATTATGATATTTAAATCGCAAGAAAGTTTAATTACTTGACTTATAGGATTACTAGGGTCTGATTCCACATAGAAGATGACGAATCTCACAAAGCACACCCGAATCCCCTTTGAATTTGGTCCCTAAAGCCCTCTCTTTTGCTTGCTTCTCCCTTCTCTCAATTTCTAGGGTTTTCTAATTGAGTTATGGATGCCTCTAACTCTAACACTTAGGTTTAAAACTATTAATCCTGTAATTAAGCAAATGGGCCCAACCCAAATCATCTGAACACCCCCGTGTCGGACCGATTATGTCTAAAAAGGCCCTAAGACCCAATTACTATCTTCGGGTACACTATTCTGACTATCTCTACCCATCCAAAATCAACCGTGACCACAAAATCTCCATATGAGTAACTCTATAATAAAGTCCTATGTCTACCCCAAGTAGAGTATACCAAATTCTAATTGAGATAAAATATCTCCACGTCACTATCACTCGCTAGGATGTAAAATTAATAACTTACTATTCACTTAGTAATTATATTCCACAAGTATCAACAATTATCTCTCTCGATTAATATTTTAGTTAACACGTAATAATTAATTCAGTGAAATTACGCCACATGTGCAATTTAAAGTACCCGAATTAATTAAATATAAATGCTCAAGAATACGGGGTGTTAAAGCATCTAGACCATTCATCATCTTTGAGAGCACTACTGTCATGGGACTATAATGGTAAATCATCCACGCCACTACCGTGGCCACTTGGGATCAATAGTCGAGTCTCTTATCACTAATAACAGCCTAGAAGTCAGGCCCAAAGAGAAATATCATATAAAGCCAACATCAACAAAACCCCTCTGATGCACCGAGTGCATAATCTTTGGAAGAAAAATATTCCCTTCGTGGACCAGCGGTCGAGCTGTCGAAGGAGAGATATGAAGTCACTTTAACAAAGATACCCAGGTAGAATGGGATAAGTCAGGCATAGCCACTGCCACACTGGGATTGATCCCTAATATTGCCAAAAACTCCTTCTAAATATGGTAGGACTTATCCAGGCCAAATCGAAAGACATGATCCTAGGCATACGAGAATTGTACTTCCACTTCCAGAAAATTCTAGTATATGGACCGATTGCGCCATAAATAAACCCGACGTAAGATGAAAGTGTCGTAGTCGATGCTTTAAGGCACATTACCTCTAAACGTTTGAGTTAGGAAGATAATTCTTTAGATATTGGGAGGTCTATTTAAGAAAGAGAAAGAAAGACATAATATAAAGAATGTGATGGTGGAGAAAAAACACTTCTCGTAACTCCCCTTTTATACCCTAAAATCTTCACTAAAGACAAACCACCCATAATCTCATCAATCCCTATTCCCTACAAGTACTCCAAGTATGCAAAAAGTTCAATCAAATCCAAAGTAGTGATTTGACTTGACCCTTATGCTGATAGGCAGGATAATGGTTATGCCGATCGTTACCCCCCTATTTTAGAAAAATGCCAAAACCCTTACATTGAAAAGTTACCCCCGGGTTGTTCCTTTTTACTCATCTTTTTTAATAAAATAAACATTTTCCTCAAAATCATTTTCTTTCCCATATCTGTCTTAAAAAAATTAAATAATCTCTGCAGAAAATTAAGTGCATAGCCACTAAAGCAACAAAAATAATAAAGAAAATAAATGCATTTTTTTATATATATTCTTTATTGACAACATTACATCTTTGCAAGTACAAGAAAAAAACAAAAACAAAAAGAAGAAAATGCAATGGGACTCTGCCCGAACCCTCTCTCTCATAACCTCCCTAATTAAACCCTCATTTACCATGGTGCACACGCTTCCCCCTAAGACGAGGGGTAAAGCCTCTGCTCTCCTTAGTAGTAGCTATTTGTACCATGCAGGAAGTGGCTGACTTCTTCACATAAGCTGACATAAACTCCATCCAATCATTGATGCCCCACAACCAGTTGGTCATCACCCACACAAACTATAATGAAAGCAAAAATAACAAAAGATGATCTAGTCAGTAAAGAGTAAGGAAGAATAAAACAGGAAATGGAAAAGAGATAGAGAAAAGTATTCATCTGTATTGAGAGCCTTAAGAGTAAGACCCGTCAACCTGGCTACCAATTCATGAAAATGGTGGGGCATGCTAAACGATTCCCCATGCTACCGCCACATAACTTCCCCTACTAGGGGTCAATACTGTCGGTATGCTAGTACCCCTCCATGAAGTAGTGGCATATTCTCCACATCATAAATGCAAGATGGCATCAACCAACTAGTCACAAAATCCAGATAATCGTAAATCCTCATCGTATCTGTGTAGAGAGTGTAGGGATTTCATATCATCCCTCCCTCCATGGAAACATATGACATCTCCCTTACCCTACTGATAAATATCAGGGGAATCAATGATGGGACTATCACCTCCTCCTCCACATTCTACTTCACCACTCTCTCCCCCATGTACCAAACATACCCAAACTCATGCGCTAGCAACCGTCACATCTAAGCATGAATACCCATCACCCCCATGGCCCACGAAAGAACACCCCAAGGGTAGCAGGACACCTGCATCCCTAGTAAAGAATCAATATCCACTCAAAAATAAGATGCCAGAAAAGTTCAAAAAAGATAAAGATTAACCTAGTTTCTCAACAAGTCATTCAGATCCCTTCGCATGTCATTTAGAGACAAAGACTGGTTCGATGGTAGGTTGGACTTTCGTCTGAATCACTATCCTTCAGGGAGACCAACTCCGCATTGCATCATATCACCTCAAACAACCACGTCTATAAGAAAATAAAGAAATCAGAAAAATAAGATGAAAAATAAGGACAGCATGAAATTAAAGGATAATAAACTTGAAGTTACATCTAGAAGGTACATGGGTCCCATAAAAGTCGACTGGAAGCACTGGCTGAACGTATAAAGGTACGCCCAATAAAACCCACAAATACAATAAAAATGACAAGTGGACAACATCGCCGCTCGTCGCCACTATGAATACTCCAAGAAAAAGAAAAATAAACATATGGGTTATCTCCCTCACCTGTCGCCTATCCATCATATCAATATTCCTCCTAAACAATGTCTCTCTAAGCATAGAAATGATAATAGAATCCCCCGACATGATCCTACCCACACACCCTAATGCAACCTGCACCACTTCCAGTGTCCCACGCAATGTACGATTCACCATGATTTATTGCCCTTCAAAGTTTAGCCCCGTCAGCTACTGAACATAAATGGTATAAAGGTCATCTACCCGAACCCCAAATGAAATATGGGGGTCGTGTCCCACCACCTCTCACCAAGAGCATGCAGCATTGCAGAGGAGCATGGTGTCTCATCCAATGCATCCTCCAATGAGTTAAACCCAGCATATGACACCATCCAGTGCACCATCACAGGGAGTTTCTACCAAACACCCTTTAGCCCATACATATCCCTATAACGAATGCTCGAGGAGAAATATCAGTTTGTTAAGAATTTATAAAAAATTCTTCATTACCACAAGAAGAAAAAGAGAAAATGTATTTGGAAAGCTAAAGGTCAGAATACTCATAGGGTCATTAGGGTTTTTAACCCTTACCGAATGATGGTGCACAGACTCGCGCAAAAAAAATTATTCATCAATAACAGAGTCAAATGAGTCATAGGCATTTTTATTGCCCAGTGCAAGGGGCACCACACCGCAACTCTAGGCCTGCCCAATCATTAACAGACACCCACTCATCATTACCATCACCAAAAGTGAACTCCATTTGAAGTCTTGAAGAAAGAAGGACATAAGAACAACTCTTAGAGAGACAAATGTAAGGACATTTTTGTCCATTATCAATTTATATGTCGTACGTCGTTACACTGTTGAAGAAATTCAAGTTTCATACATTCATCAACGGATTCGAATATCAGAAGAAGAAGAGGAATCAAAGTCTGACAACCGGACCGGTCCGCCTGAAATAAAAGAACCGATCCGGTCAACCGGACCGATCCGCCTCAGACCGGACCGATTCGATTACTGCAGATCCAGTATACCCTGGACCGCAAGCAAACCGATAAAGCAGGAACAACTGAACCAATCCGGTCACAACCGGACCGATCCACCTCAGAATAAAAGAACCGATCCGGTCAATCGGACCGATCCGCCTTAGATCCGGACCGGTCCGCCTGGGATAATCTTAAACAGATCGTGTTCAGATCTTGGTCAGATTTTTATGGTTCAAGTCCTCTTATTTAATCCCACTACGGGAAGTGGTTTTATAAGACTTATTCACACGATTTCTAGAGTAAAGAAAGCCCTAAGTCTTCACCTATTGAGCATCTAGACTCTAGGTTTTTGATTCACACAATTGCCAATCATTTGTGAATCTTTTTGGTAACCCAAGAACGCAGTTTTACTGTTCAAACCCTTGTGGAGAAGTCGTTTCTCTTCTTAATTGCAGCCCTCCTGGAAAGGGATATTTCCAGCCGCCGACTACAGAATCCGATACCTGAGGGTAATTCTTAGTCACTTGTATTTTCATTGTAATTCAAAATTGTATAGCTACAATATTATAATGAAAATAAATGGTTTTGCCCCTTTGGGGGATTTTTCCTCAATTGCATGTGTTTGAATGTTCTTGCTTAGATTATCATCTTATTCAATCACATATTGTTGCATGTTTAGGGTTTGTTTGGGTTAAAAGGGTTTAATATATAATGTTCTCATTTGAACGCAAGCACACACGTTCTCAAATTGGTATCAGAGCAGGTTACGCTAATCTATCGCGTATTCCTATTTTTCGCAAAATTTTTCTAAGATATCAATTTTATGAAAAAATTGACTTTTGAAAAAGTGCGTGTTCAAATGGAGAAGTTATATAATAAAATGCCTGTTTTTGACGGGACAAATTATGCTTATTGGAAAGCCCGAATGAGGTCGGCTTTAAAAGCCATTGATGAACGTGTCTGGATCTTAGCTGAAAGATGGTGGACTCCTCCCTCCGTGACTGTTGATAATGTGATCAATTTGAAACCTGACACTTCTTGGACTGATGAAGAATTTAAATGCGCATCTTTTAATTCTAAGGGTCTAAGTGCTATTTTTGGGTCTGTCACACCTGATGAGTTCAAACGTATAATGACGTGCACCACGTCAAAAGAGGCATGGGATGTTTTACAACTCATCCATGAAGGAACTAATGCTGTGAAAGAATCTACGTTGCAAAATTTGACAACTCAATTTGAAACCATCACCATGCATGAATCTGAATGCTTTGATAAATTTTATGCTAGACTTTCTGACACTGTGAATACTAGCTTTAATCTTGGTGAACATATTCCTAATGCTAGAGTTGTTAAAAAGATTCTTCGTTCTTTACCTAAGCGTTTTATCCCTAAAGTCACTGTGCTAAATTCTATGGGTAATTTAAATACGCTAAAATTGGAAGAACTTGTAGGAGATTTGCAAACTTATGAAATTGATATGTTCCCTAAAACTGCTAAATCTAAAGATAAAGGAATTGCTCTTAAAGCCCAAGAGAGAAGGAGTGAGGGGTCGGCTAGAAAAGGGTGGAGTCGTCTAGAAAGAAAGAGATTGACACGTCATATTCTGAGTGTGATTTTGACCTAGAAGATTTGGCTCTTTTTGCAAAAAATTTCAAGAGGATTCTCAAATTTAAGAAAAATGTCAATTTAAAAGACTCCAAAAATCCTCCTAAGAAAGAAAGTGAGAGATGTTTTGAGTGAGATGGTAGGGGTCATAGAGCCTTTGAGTGTGCCAATCGTCTGAATAGAGAAAAGGGAAAGTTGTCCTTAATGCTACCCTTAGTGACGACAGTGAGGTCGAGACGGTGGATTCAGGAGATGAGTCACCGCATGAGTGTAACTTCACCGCATTCATGGCCAGTCAAGTGAGCACTCCTAGTTCTCTTCACGACGATGAAGATGATGCTTCACAGGGACACCTTGACAGTGAGATCGATGTGAGTGAGGGGGAGGATGACTCAAGTGAGAGCGAGAGTGATATTCAACGCGCTTACGCTGAGTTATATTCTGAGTCTTTTAAAACTAAAAAATGTAACAAAGTGCTAGTTCTTAAGATCACCGGCTTAGAGGATGATTTAAGAAAGGCGAGAGAAAGAGAGTCCTCGACCGTCACCGCCCTGAGAGAGAGAGAATCTGCCTGTGTCAAGAAAGAGATTATGTTTAGAGAGAGAGGGAGTGTTTTAGAGAAAGAGAGAGGGGACATGACTAAACAAGTGGCTAGTCTTACGAGTCAGCTCCATTCCTCCGTGGAGACTCGGAAGAAACTTGAAGCCCTTATTGCCCAGCTGACTCATGATCTTGAGAAAGCACGAGAAGTCAAGGTATAAATCGAGGACAGATCTGGGAAGATGGGAAATATGCTCCTCGGCCCCGTTTTAGGTTTTGGTGATCGACAAGGAATTGGATATGATGGTGCCTCCACGTCCCAAATTGCACCTGGACCAGTTACTGAGTTTACTACAACTCCTTATGGTCACCGTCAAAAACCTCGAAGGAGAGTTCGACCAAGAAAAGCAAACCAAGGTCCGCCTTTGACTGTGTTCTTTTGTACTTATTGCAAAAGAAAAGGCCACCTTAGGGAGTCTTGCTATAGCATGGGTCGAACACGACGTACTACTGCTCCACCACGTCATACTGATGAGTTTTCTAGTCTGAGAGAGCGAGTTGAGTTCTTAGCTGCCACGACCCAGAGTTTAATGGAAGAATTCCGACGGATGTCTTTGCCGTTAGTGAATGCTTCTCACATTCCAGTTAAAACCAACAACAACAAAGGAAAACAAAAGGTCATCCCTGCTTGGGTACCTAAGAAAGATAAAAAGGCCTTCGTTGTTCATGTTGCTCTCAAAGCACATAATACCTCACAGTGGTATTTTGATAGTGGGTGCTCCAGACACATGACAGGTGATGCCTCATTTTTTACGACTCTTGAGGACTATCAGGATGGCAGAGTCACCTTTGCAGATGGGAGCAAGTCTAGCATTATAGGACGTGGTACTATCGAGTTACCTGGATTTCCTAAGCTAGAAAATGTTTTGTACGTCAAAGGTTTGAAAGCAAACCTTCTCAGCATTAGCCAGCTGTGCGACACTGACTTTGCATTAAAGTTTGACCGGGATGCGTGTAAAGTCTATAATCAAGCCGGTAAACTTTTGATGCAAGGGGTGAGGACCGAGGATAATTTGTATGGGACTGAGCCCATGTCCTCGCTTATCTGCAACAGCGCCACGATCACTCCTATGGATCTGTGGCACCAACGCCTAGGTCACGTGAACGTTAGAGATCTAAATCGCTTAGCTAAAAAGGACCTAGTACGTGGCTTACCATCTCTTGGAAAGTCAACTTCGACCATTTGTGGACCCTGTCAGTTGGGAAAACAAATTCGTAGTCCTCATAGGAAGTTGCACTCCATTACCACCTCTCGTGTTCTTGAGTTGATTCACATGGATCTTATGGATCCCACTCGTACTGAGAGTCTAGGTGGTAAGAGGTACATCCTCGTGATGGTAGATGATTTCTCCAGGTACTCCATTATAGGTTTTCTGAGAGAGAAATCCGATGCTGTAGATTTTTTAACGACCAAGTGCCGTGTCCTGCAAAATCAACATGGTGTCACTATTAATAGGATGCGTAGTGACAATGGCACTGAATTCACAGAAGCAAAGGTAGACCTTTACTGTGATATCCTCGGGATCAAACATGAGTTTTCTGCTGTGAGAACTCCTCAGCAAAATGGGATTGTTGAGAGAAAGAATAGAACGATCCAAGAGATGGCTAGATCTATGCTTCTAGGTCGTAAAGTTTCTAGGAGATTTTGGGCAGAGGCAGTGTCTACTGCATGCCACACGGTGAATAGGGTTTATTTGTGTCCACACACACTTCATACTCCTTATGAGTTGTGGACTGGCAAGAAGCCCAACCTGGAATATTTCCGTGTTTTTGGGAGTAAATGCTACATCCTACGGGATAGAGAGCAATTAGGAAAGTTCGACTCCCGGAGCGACGAGGGAATATTTCTAGGATATTCATCGAATAGCAGAGCGTACCGGGTTTTTAACCTAAAGAGCTCTAAGGTTATGGAATCAATAAATGTCACCGTGCAAGATGACGAACCTTCGACGGTTATTGATCCTAACCTTCAGTGTGAGGATGAGAATTGTTCTGACAGTGATTTACCTGTTCCTCTCTCACACTCTGTGGACCATACTCCTGCGCTAGGGGACACACCTGCTTGGGTTCGCAAGAGTCATGACCCTTCTGCCATTGTTGGTGATCCCACTCTAGGGGTCAAGACTCGTGCTCAGCTAGAGAACGTTGTTAGCCATCTTTGCTACACGTCCAAAGTCGAGCCCAAGAATCATAAAGAAGGACTCAAGGATGAACACTGAATATCTGTTATGCAGGATGAGTTGCTTCAGTTTAAAAAGAATAATGTCTGGGAACTTGTCCCCCGACCTAGTGAGACTAATGTGATAGGTACCCGGTGGATTTTTAAGAACAAAATTGATGAATATGGTACCATAATCAGAAATAAGGCTAGGTTGGTCGCTCAAGGCTACACACAGATAGAGGGTGTAGACTTTGGGGAGACATTTGCTCCTGTTGCGAGGCTTGAGTCCATCCGTCTTCTGCTCGCCATCGCATGTCATCTGTGCTTCAAGGTATATCAGATGGATGTCAAGAGTGCCTTTCTGAATGGCATTCTATAGGAGGAGGTTTATGTGGAACAACCAAAAGGGTTTGAAGACCCTCAGCACCCAGAACACGTCTACTATCTGAGAAAAGCCTTGTATGGTTTGAAGCAAGCACCCCGTGCTTGGTACGAGAGGCTTACTTCCTATCTCTTAGATCGTGGCTTCAAGAGAGGGGGAGTAGATATGACGTTGTTCGTCAGGAGAGATGACGGTGCTATTTTGGTTGCCCAAGTCTATGTGGACGACATAGTCTTTGGATCCATATGCTCCCATCATGCTCACCACTTTGAGGAGGAGATGAAAAGTGAGTTTGAGATGAGCATGGTTGGTGAGCTTACATTCTTCCTTGGTCTCCAAGTTCGTCAGCTAGAGGATGGGATGTTCATCTCCCAATCCAAGTATGAGAGAGACCTAGTGAAGAAATTTGGTTTAGACTCCTCTAAGCATGCACGTACACCTATGAGTACCACTATCAAGCTTAGTAAGGACACTTCAGGCAAGGACGTAGAACAAACCTTATATCGGAGTATGATAGGTAGTCTTCTCTACTTGACTGCTAGTCGTCCCGACATCGCCTTTAGTGTTGGAGTCTGTGCGCGATATCAGGCGTCCCCTAAAGAGTCACACTTACTTGCTTTAAAATGTATTATTAAATACGTAAGTGGGACTCTCTCATACGGTATTTGGTATTTCTTTGATACCGATGACCGTTTGTCCGCCTATTCGGATGTCGATTGGGCTGGGGATGTAGATGGTTGTAGGAGCACTTATGGTGGGTGTTTCTATTTTGTTTCTGCTCTTGTCTCCTGGCTAAGAAAGAAGCAAAATTCCATCTCTTTGTCCACTGCGGAGGCTGAGTACATAGCCGCCGAGAGTTGTTGCACACAACTCTTGTGGATGAAGCAAATATTGGAGGATTATGGGATTTCACAAGACACCATGATCATTTCTTGTGATAACACGAGCGCGATACACATATCCCGTAATCCCGTCCAGCATTCGCGCACAAAACACATCAGGATACGTGAGCACTTTATTCGTCAGTTAGTTGAGGAGAACACTGTATCCCTGAGTTTTGTTCCTACCGACCGTCCGTTAGCAGACATTTTCACGAAACCTTTAGATGCCCTTAGATTTGAGAGTCTTAGGAAGTCTTTGGGGATTTGCACAATTGACTGAGGGGTTGGTCTATATCTAGAATAGGATGCTTCTTCATGATCATATCATATGCTTCCTATTGCTAGTCTGTTTTATATATACCATTGCTTAGTTGTACAGCTTTTCTTTATTCTTTTTTGCTGTTTACATTTCTTTTAAAAAAATACAAAAATATTTTCCTTTAAGAAAAATTTTAAGAAAAGCAAAAAAAAATTTTATTTTGATAAATTTTTTTGAAAAAAAAAAAAATTTCCAAAAAAGATTTCTGTTTTTGCTTCTTTTATGGATGAGCATTTAAGATAGCCAAGTCACAACTTCATTCCATATATCCATGTGACTGTTTGATAGAGATTTGAGACGCTACATCATTTCATCCATGTGCTTTACTTAGTATGGAGTCTTTGAGATGTAATTAGTGATATCTTCCTACATGTTTGACTACTATATCCTTTATTGCACACATGCACGACTATATTTGATTATTGCACTTGTCTATCTCATATTGGCTTGAGTGTTTCCATCTCAATTCTGTCTATACAATGTACAATATGCGATAAAACTTGATAAGATTGGAATCCATGTAACAACCGTTTTGGTGAGACTGTGTGTTTTTGTATAACGGGGAGGGGCTGCGAAAGGTAATCATCTATCCTTTGCGCAAAAGCCACCGTTAAAAAGGACCTGAAAAATAGAGGAATTTTAATATCCAAGGTCCAAAGAGGTTAAAAGAGCCCGGAAAAATTTAAAGGCAATAAAAAGCAATTCATGCCAAATATGGGCCGCTTAGGTTTCACCATCAATTCTCCAAAGTTTGAGAATTTAGAATGCCTCTATTCAAAATTATATCTGAGGGAGTTTGGTTGGAGAATCTTTAAATGGGTTTGCACTTCCTTGAAAGTGCTGAAAAAGCATACAATCGTTTTGGACGTTATTGGTGTGAAAATCACTTTGAGCTTTGATTTGTTGATTTGATTGAGTCAATATCTTATATTGTCCTTATTTTACACCAAAGGAAGCATTTGAGTTCATTCGCTAGGAATATCCAATATTCATCGTGCACATATGTCATGTTTGTATGCATTGATTTTCCTATCGAATTTGATCACACCACTTCATTTACGCTATCATCGTCTTGGTTGCTTTGTGTTCATTCATGGTGTGATTTTATCCTAGTGACACCCCGCACTTGCTTATTTGCTTTATTTCTCTCATTTGTCTATTTGGGGACATCATAAAAAGGGGGAGAATGAATTATCTTATTATGGGGGAGATTTGAAAGTTTGAGTTAGCTCATAAATTGGTATATATGTTTATTTATCTCATTTCAAACTCGATATGTCACTTGGTATTTTTCTTTGTCTCATGTGTGTAGGTACTACATGGATTATCATTGGATTGCACACCCTGATGAGAAAAGCGTTGAGATTCCTGCAGAATTGAAGAGCAAACGCTGTAGTCTTATTCAATTGTATCTTTCCAGTTTTGGGTTCATGGAAGGGTAGATTTGTATAGGCATTTTTAGTTGTTTGATAACTCGGATGTTTGTTTTTATGTATGTACCGGCATAGACATAGGGGGAGATTTGTAAGGACATTTTTGTCCATTATCAATTTATATGTCGTACGCCGTTACCCTTTTGAAGAAATTCAAGTTTCATACATTCATCAACGGATCCGAATATGAGAAGAAGAAGAGGAATCAAAGTCTGACAACCGGATCGGTCCGCCTGAAATAAAAGAACCGATCCGGTCAACCGGACCGATCTGCCTCAGACCGGACCGATCCGATTGCTGCAGATCCAGTATACCCCGAACCGTAAGCAAACCGATAAAGAAGGAACAACCGAACCGATCCGGTCACAACCGATCCGATCCGCCTCAGAATAAAAGAACCGATCCGGTCAACGGACCGATCCGCCTTAGATCCAGATCGGTCCTCCTGGGATAATCTTAAACAGATCATGGTCAGATCGTGGTCAAATTTTTATGGTTCAAGTCCTCTTATTTAATCCCACTACGGGAAGTTGTTTTCTAAGACTTATTCACACGATTTCCAGAGTAAAGAAAGCCCTAAGTCTTCACCTATTGAGCATCTAGACTCTAGGTTTTTGATTCACACAATTGTCAATCATTTGTGAATCTTTTTGGTAATCCAAGAACGCAGTTTTGCTGTTCAAACCCTTGTGGAGAATCCGTTTCTCTTCTTCATTGCAGCCCTCCTGGAAAGGGATATTTTCAGCTGCCGACTACAGAATCCGATACCTGAGGGTAATTCTTAGTCACTTGTATTTTCATTGTAATCCGAAATTGTATAGCTACAATATTATAATGAAAATAAATGGTTTTGCCGCTTTGGGGGATTTTTTCTCAATTGCATGTGTTTGAATGTTCTTGCTTAGATTATCATCTTATTCAATCACATACAGTTGCATGTTTAGGGTTTGTTTGGGTTAAAAGGGTTTAATATATAATTTTCTCATTTGAACGCAAGCACACACGTTCTCAACAAAGAAAGAGATTCAATCACTTCGAAGTTGTGAAAAATAAAGAGGGGCCGCCCCCTTTATATAGAAGGCTAATAGGCATGCCGATCGGAAGCCCCCTCACCATGCAAACTCGCAGCTATCCATTCCTCTGGCCTAGAAGCCCGTGAGTCTATCCCCTATGCTTATAGCCACATCCCCATACTTTCCTATCGGTTGTTCCCCACGGTTTTGTCCTAAAACAGCCAAAAAAATAAAAACAAATGCTTAAAAATTTCCTCCAAAAATCCTTGAAAATACGTAACATTATTTTCCCAAAGAAAAACATTTTTGGAGCACTAATCCCCTTACAAACTCTCAAAATACCCACACGAATTAACAAAACACTTTTATCACCAACAAATTTCCCAGTGGAAGAAAAATTAATCCCTCATCTGAACCTACTACATTTTTCCTAGCAAAAACCACAAGTTAATAATACACCTGTACCAAAATGATTCAAGCCTTCCCCAATGGAGCAATCCCTTAAGAACTATAACTTTAGGTCCTCAAAATTAATCTAGACCTAAAAAATTGGTCATCACAACTTTAGGTCTTCATAATTGACTTCGACCAACAAAATCAGTTGTAATAATTTTATGTCCTCACCATTGACCTCGACTCATAGAATCGATCATCACAACTCACGGTCCTCAGAATTGACCTCAACCCACATAGTTGGTCATCATAACATTAGGTCCTCACAATTGACCTCGGTCGGCAGAATTGATCACGATAACTTTAGGTCCTCGGAATTGACCTTGACTTACAGAATTGGTCGCTACAACTTTAGGTCCTCAAAATTAATATTGACCAGCAGAATTGGTCGCTTTAAATGTACATCCTCATAATTGATCTCGGCCCACATAATAGATCACTACAAGTTTAGGTTCTTGGAATTGACCTCGACCTACAGAATTGGTCGCTATAACTTTAGGTCCACCGAATTGACATCAACCCGAAGAATTGGTCATCATGACTTTAGGTCCTTAAAATTTATCTCAACCCATAGAATTGATCATCAAAACATTAGGTCCTCAGAATCAACCTCGACCCGTAGAATCAATTACTATAACTTTAGTCCCTCATAACTGACCTCAACCTGCAGAATTGGTAGTCATGACTTTACGTCTTCGAAATCGACCTCGGACCATAAAATCGATCATCACAACTTTCGGTCCTCAGAATTGAACTCGGATCACAGAATCGGTCGCTATAACTTTCGACCCTAAGAATTGACCTCGACCCGCAAAATTGGTCACCACGACATTAGGTCCTCAAAATTGACCTCGGCTCGTGGAATCGATCACAATAACTTTATGTATTTATAATTAACCCCAGTTCGCAAAATTGGTAGTCATTTTTTTGGTCTGCATATTTGACATCGACTCTCTGAATCGGTCATCCTCGTCCTTTAGGTCCATATAATTGACCTCCTCCATATTCTCGATGTGTTGTCTATAATTCGATGGCATTAACTTGTTCCAATATCACCCATCGATGTGATAAATAGACACCCCATCCTATACCCCCTAAGAACTTCCTTAGGACCCTAGCACTCACCCGTTCATCCTAAACCCTAGGTTAAACTTTGAGTACCGATATAGAGGCCACCGGGATATTTCGAACCCATTTGTCTCCAATAAACTCTCTATATTCAGTGAAGCTCAATGGACACTTGAAGGTATGTAAATTCTCTTTCCAAAGATTCGTCCCGTGCGCAAATCAGGATTACGGTTCGAACTAATGATCTGTTTTACTCTAAAGGGTTATCGAGTTCTTTGGTCCCCATTTGACCTTTGTAAGTTCTCGGAACCAAGAAAAGGTAATGAAATATCTAAGGGTGATGAATTACCTTTCCAAAAATCTACCCTGTGCTCAAATTGGCCATACGGTTTGGACGAACGATCCATTTTCCTCTGCAAACCTCCTGTCTAGAGACGATCGAGCACTTCCAATCCCTGTTTGACTTTTGTCAACTCCCGAACTCGAAAGTGACTTAATGGATTATTAAAAGGATCTTTATCTCTTTCCAATGGTTCACCATGTGCCTGATTTGGACTTACGGTTAGCATCTTATGCCAGTTTGTTTGAAAATAATTGTTTTGGATTGTCTATAGGCACCCCAGACGCCCTACTGATCGATAGGATGTACTTTTCCTTCCCTAGTAAGGTAGGACCATTGTCAATAGGCCGTTTAGGGTCCATGCCAATCGGCACCCCCTTGACCCTATAAATAAGGGCCATTACCTCACTTTAAAAGGATCGAGATGCGGCCCGTCTGAAAATACTCCCCTCAAATTCATAGCCTTTCCCTTTCGTAATTTCATACATTCCCTTACATCAATTTCTTACCTCACTTCGTAATCCACATAATCTTTTCATACCTCTTCTCTACCATTCCATGATTGGCATATTAGCATGTCATGACTAGAAACAAGCATTCAGAAGGAGGTATACTTTTCCATCCCTTTATCTAGTCTTTCCTTTTTAGTGTTATCTAACTTATTTATACTTTTTTTTTTCATTACATTATATCAAATCCATTACTATCTACTCTTTATTAGTAGTATTGCACATAATTTGTTTTCATAAAATCCCAAAAAGGAGAAAAATTATTTTATCCATAAATTTCAAGAGCGCGATTTCCATTTCACAATTTCACTCTTAAAACACAGTTTCTCTGTACACACATAAAAATAATCCCACATTTGAATTTATGGGTTGAACCCAACCCCTGTGCTATTTTTTAACTGCGTGAACTTTGATGCCCCTTGGCTTACGTAGGCGTCTTGGGCGAATCTTGAGATTCTAGTCCTTCGTTTCTCATGTTTATATATTTATTTTTTATATTTTACACATATTTTGCGAGTTTTTATACTCCTACATACTTGTGCCTTGACCAACATGTACATTCCCTCTTTCATAGCGATTTTTGATTCAACGAGCACTTACATTATAATTTTTTATCAATTATTTTTGCGAGAACTCATATGAATGAATCACTCCGTCCTTTCCATGACATGAGTTGAATGATTCCATTCTCCCATCCATTTATATTATACATCCGTACACACACATCACAGAGTCTGATAGGAGAAGATTAACATTAGCACATGAGAGACCGAAAGGGAGGAATAGGTTCTTAAAACCTTTACATTCAATAACATAGTCCCCAAATCCTCAAAATACTTTGTTTCGCATATATCCGTTTGACCTTGATGTCAATCTCTTGAGGAAACAATATTCTTTTATCTATTTTGAGAAAAAATAGCAACTCTATCCTTTTACATTATCACCCACATGATGATGGCCCACACCCGTATTCACACATCTAGAGGGAATCCACCTCGGGATGGCCGTATATATGGTTGAAAGCCGATACGTCTAGACCGTTGCATAATGATTGCAATGAAGATCACTCGGTATTATATGCAATGGTTGGTTTGGATAATTTAAAAAGTCAATTTTGCTTTTTGGAAACAACGTAATCAGTATTCTTAAGTGGGTTAAAGAAATTCTCCGAAAAGAGAGCACGTTGCCAAAAAATTATCCTGCTATAAAGAAGCGGTTGTAGAGTTTATGTTTCAAGAAGAAATATATTCAAGCATGCAAGTATGATAGCATCTTCTACCTCAATGAGAACAAATAGAAGGATGAGTGTACTTTATGCAGTGAGCATAGATATGTGGCTCATAAGAATGAAAAGTAGAAGGCTTCAAAATAACACAAGAGCTTACGATTCCCACAAACAGTTTTGCAGTATTTTACACTTCGGCCACGATGTAGAAACTGACCATGTAGTAACGGGACTCCAAATTTGAGAATAGGGTTGAAATTTGCAAATGGGCATACTTAGGATTAAAAATATGCTGCTAGTTGATTAAAACCTTGAATATCCCCCAAATGGACCTTCAAGGGGTACGAATACCTCGCAGGGATCATAGTCACTCGTAGAAACCGACCGCATAATCACGAGCCTCTCAATTAGAGAATAGGACAAAAATTTGCAAATAGGTACACTTAGGCATACAAACATGGCCCTAATTGTACAAAGCCCCGTACATTCCCCAAACGTACCCGCAAGGAGCATTAACACCTCGCACGAGACAAACGTAACTTGTAGAAATCGATTGCATAGTCGCGAGTTTTACGGTTTGAGAATAGGACCAAAATTTTCAAATAGGCATACTTATGCTTTAAAATTTGTCACTCGGGAAACAAAACTCCGAGCAACCCCCAAGCGACGTGGAAAGGGGCACGAACACCTCAATGGGACCAATGTAACTCGTAGCAATTGACCGCATAGTCGTAGGACTCCCAATTTGATAATAGGATTGAAATTTGAAAATAGGCACACTTAGGCTTGAAAGCGTGTCATTAGTGGGCCAAAATCCCAAACAACCCCAATTAGCCCCACAAGGGGAAAAACACCACGCATGTGACCACGTAACTCATAGCAACCAATAACATAATTAAGGAACTCCCAGTTTGAGAATAGGACCAAAATTTGTAAAAAGGCACACTTAGGCTTCAAAATGTGCCCTTAATGGGTCACAACAATGAATGGCCCTCAAATGGGCCTATAAGGGGCACAAACACCTCGCACGGGACAAATGTAACTCGTAAAAACCGATCGTGCAATCACCGAACTCCTGATTTGAAACAAATATAAAAAATAGTATGCATTTTTTCCACATAAATATGGTCACAAACTTAAATTGTGGCCATATTTGATATTGTTTATCGACAGATATGTGGTCGAAAATTTGATCCGTGATCAAATTAAAGCATGTGTAAGATTGTGTCATGGCTAAGGTCCATGAACATGCTTTCCAGTTAGTTATGGCCTTTGTCTGTGACCACATTGAAGCATGTGAGGACTCCGGGTCATGACTTTAGTCTGTGACCATATTTTCAATCCTAGTCACGAATTGGTTTTGTGAGTACCTGGTCACGGTCCTTACCCATGACCAGTCTACCTCATACTTACCCACTCTCTGGTCCTTAACTGCTCCTTTTGGTTAGGGATAAGGTCCGTGACTAGCCATTTTAGTCAGGCCTCTTTTGGTCACAAATGGGATCTGTGACCCCGAAGCCTTATCATGGTCCGAATTCGTCACCATCCGCTAATTTTGGTATAGTATTGTCATATTTGATTTAGATGGTACCTAGAATTTTATTTAACCTCTCTGATCTAGACTCTAAATAAAATTAAACATTACTCTATTATCTCAACTTCTCTTCCAACTCCACAATCCTAGACTCAAGTAAACACCTTGACTTTTTAAACTCAAGAATATCCTTCTTCAAAGCCTCCATTAAACCTTGAAGGTGATTGATTTCTTCCTCTACATACTCAAGATTCTCTTTAAGAGTCCTCTCACACGCGTAAGATCCTCAATCAATTTCCATTATTATCCCCAATGGTAAGTTCGTTCACCCTAGCATCTAAATGTAAATTGGCATTTTTTTTATCTTGAACGACTCTGTGTATAACTCCCGACAAGCCACTCAAAGCTCATTCTCCTCCTCATTTCTTTTTCTCCTCTCCTCACTTTCTTTTGAACCTAAAGGGTCATTAACATGATCATCTTCATCGGGGGATGACTTTTCATTTAAGCACACATGACTATCCTTGAACATGGTATAGTTACGATCAGTGGACGAATTAACTTCCTCTTTCGATCACTATCACTAAGGGTGGTATTGTATACCTTCGATTTCTTATCCTCTTTCCTTAGTCTAGAGGGACACTCATGACAATAATTCCCAATACATTGTCATTCAAAACATGTGTCCCAGTCATCCACCTTCTTAGGACCATTCATATTCTTCCAATCAGGATCGACAACGTTCATAGGTTTCCTTTCAAAACTCTAATCCAAGATATTCTCATCTCTAAGTTTAAGAAACTTTTTAAAATTCGTAGAAAACCTAGATATATCTTCAGCCTCAACCTCACAATCACTATCAGAATCTAACACATACTCTTTTTGGTCTTTCAAAGAAATGCCCTTCATTTCATTTTTCTTTTAAGGAAACATATTACTCTGATAGGTTTGAAGGTCACCTATAAGATCTTGGACTCTCATAGTTTCGACACCACATAATGAATAAAGGGCCATGACGTTGGCATTAAATCTTTCAGGAAACGACATTAATATTTTTAACACAACTCTAGACTCAGGGATATTCTCTCCTAAGTTGAACAAGGTGTTGATAATATCCGATAACATGGCATATAACTCATCAAAAGACTCATTCTCTGTCATGTTAATCATTTAAAAAATAGTCGTCACATTTTGTAACTTGGAAACCTAACAGTGTATGTTTCCTCATGTGTGGATCGTAAAATATCCCAAGCATACTTCTTTACACTCTCACAAGTCATAACGCATCTAAACTGTTATATGGTCATAGTGCGAAAAATAGAATACACACCCTTGGAATTAAAAGTCGAGGGATTCTTTCCAGTAGTTGTCTAGGAGGCATATTCTTTAGGAGCACCACCTCCAATGGAATGAGTCCTCCCATACTCAATCGAGTTCCAAACGTTCTCATCTATGAATTTCAGGTCAAATAGTATTTAAACCTTCTAATAGGGATATTTTGATAACCTAAGTCACAGCTTTATTGGCCAGTCCTTGGGTATACTCCATAGAGGTTTCCAGTCTCAGTCAGTGTAAGGGATATTTAAGGGTTTAAGTGATCATTAACTTTAGGGATCCATGGGATATGGTTAAGAAAAGCCCCGATACCCATGGTTATAAAAATAATAGGGATATTTTTACCGATTAAATCATGGAAGTTGTCCAATAGTATTAACCACTACGTTAAAATCCATTAAAACTGTAAACAAGCACAAAATAGGGATCTAACATAGCAAACTAGTGTAACCTGCCCTGATACCAATTTAAGAAAGCCAGTGTGCCCTGGGGTTTGTATAGAAACAACAGTAGTTCTTAATTTTTCATAATTTTAATAAGCTTTGCTCCCAATAAAAATCACAAGTGTTGTGTGAAATAATTTATCAATTTCAGTCTTGACCTAAGCATGCATCTATGTGAGTGTAAGCAAGTAAAAAAAATAAGTAAATCACAATATAGGGATGTACGAGGAAAACCCACAATGAAAAAAACCTCGAACGAACCTACCACACAAGTCCATTGCGATATAGGTCTATTTAAAAGAACAACATAGATTTAATCATTTACTGGATGCCTTCAGGAATTGATGTGCTTCTTTTTTGCGTACAATTTTCATTATAACCAGTGTTGGATGCCTTCCAATATCCACACAACCCATGTCTTGGTATCCCACCGATCTTACTTGTATCATGACCAGTCCAATCACCATTAAATATAAACAGAGTGTCCACTTCTCAAAATGCTCACAGTATGAAGATCAAACTAGCATGGTGATACACAAAAGAGATATCAAACAAACATATAAATATAGAATTCTTATATCTCAAACATTGGTGTAAACTATGGTTTGGGAGGCACAAGATAAACTTTGTAAATTTGTTTTCACAAAAAAACTCTTAGAAGACTGATGCCAGATGAGTATTTGTACAAAACATGAATTTTGAGGCGACATATTTTCTGAGGCAACTCGTTCAAACTAAAACATATGGTTTGTTCAAACAAAAACATAGTCTCATTCAAACCAACTAAAAACTCATTGGAACAAAATTCTAATCGTGTTTAAACTAACTTCGAATGACATATTTTGTATCAAATGAAAGTTCTCGTTTGATATTCATTTTAAGGTCATTCTAACGACATTCACATCTCGTTCAAATAAACTGTATAAACTCATTTTAATGAAGTAAAACAAAAAAATATTTTTCTTTCCACAATCTAATTTATGAAAATTCCCTAAACAAATTTATAAAATGACACCAAAATGTATCGAGGGATCAAACATAAATATGTATACATGCCTTCATTGAGATCCCTCAGATGATGAATATGAGAACTTAGCATGCAATGTAATGTAACCATGATATTGCTTTAGCTCTTCCACACGATCTTAAGTCACACATCATAGGCTTTAAGGACACACAACTCAAGTCCTAACCTAGGAATAAAATAATTTTTGTCCAAACATGAAATTAAGCCATTACATACAAATTGACTAGATTCAGAAATTTGTCCTTACATATATTGAATTGAATACTATGGAGGCTTCACACATATACCAAGCATTATTTGTTTTCAATCGCTTAGTATGAAATTCAATGTATGTTGCAAGTTAAACCTCTCATGATAAAATTATTCAACTTTCTTGGAAGGATCCTACTGTAAAGGTTTGATAGCTTGCCTAAGTGAGATTGTAACTGTTGAAGAAATTTTGATCTTCTTAGTTGAGGTACACATATTTCATAGACTGTGAGAGAATCAATAGCCTTCCTCACATTTATATCTCAAAATGATCCCAAGACCCAACATTGATTCAATTTTCTAACTTTCTTCTCCTCATAGCATTCGAGAAAGTTAAGCTCAGTTAGTAAAATCCCGAGTGAGGTTTATACTTCTGAAAAGTCTCTTCCTCTAAAATTATCTTGCAAAATTCTATGCAATGAAGTTCGTACTTGTGAAAAGTCATTTCCTCTAAATTACAGACGATAACTTTTTCTCACATCCCAAGAAAGTCATTTCTTGCAAACAAAGTTCTTTCTGACTAAATTACACCACCTCAGAGAGGACGCTTTCTAAGGAAACTTTTGATTGACACAACAAGGATAATTTTTTTATAGAAATATCGGGTTATTACCCCATATATATTGTGATAAAATGTCTATATTTTTTATATCATTTATCTCGACCCGCGTTTAGGGGACCAAGTATGCACTTTAAAACATTTATATTTTAATTTTTTTGTTTTTAAGTCAGCACCTTTGTTTGATAGCTTAAATGACATGCTCATATGTTAAATAAATGCTAATCAATTGACACGACTAAATACAACATGAAAACATACTTTTGAAAACTGTTCTCAAGAAAATTTAAGTGAGTTAAGTCATTTAGAAACTTTGTTAAAACCAAAGTCTGAAATCGAACTACTCTCACCGCTTCTCCGAGAAAACAAAGCCCTTAGCTAGGACTACATCCCGAATATATGTTTTCTTGCAAATACTTGTCAGGCATTGGGCTTTGATTAATGTATTTTCACATATAAGTATATCAATACAACATATAACGGAAGGGTAATATTAAGTACTAGGCTCCATAAATATTGTAAACTTGTATATTATATACCCGATATCCGTTGCCCACACCCGTATGTATGTGCCATTTGTTGATACTATGTTGCCTTCAACCCCAAGTCCTTTGTAGGCCATTAAGGATTCCTCCATCTCTATTCCAAATGAGGAGTAACCAGCCTCAGGCATAAGGGACCTCCCAAATTTTAGTAATACTGATGAAAGATGCATAGTTCTATGTCGGTGGCTTCTGGTCCACTCTAATCCTAAATATGCACTCCCCACCTCCAAACGAGCTCGAAGGATAATAACTTCCTCCTAGTGATCGCCCAACAATCATAATATGATATGTAAATTCTAGAGAATAGAGATCTTCGGGTCACCTTCCATTCTGAACCTCCACTAAAGCTACCCTCAATCCTATAGATATATCCTCACCCTCACACCTTCACACACATCAAATTTGAACACATGTACAATTCAACTACGTAAGCTTTGATCATAAGTCCTTTTGGGTACATAGGTACAACACCGAGTCCTTCCCATGAGAACAAGCCTCCAAATATATCTCTCAATATGTTATCACAATAGAGATGAACCCATCTCTCATGTTAATTTATATCCCTATCCATACCTCGAAGCAGATATCAAACTATGTTAAGCTGTGATTTCTCGTGTACAAATGCACATTCATACATTAACAACGTTACATTATACAAGGCAAGATTTCTCTCACACTTGCATACATACTAATGCTCACCCCTTAACCCAAATACACACTGTCACATAAGAACTTACTACACCATATACCGAAGATTGTCACGAACCTCAGTAATGAACATTTTCACCATGGCCCAGAATCGTGATTAGGGACCTCATATACGACCCAAAATGGGGGTCACGGTCTCTCTTGTGGCATAACAGTATCTCCATGGTCAGGGCCAAAATCAGGTACCAAAGTGGGAAAATATTGACTCCATGGTCACAACCATAATTCGTGACCCCATGGTCACAGACTTGGGCTATGACCATGGGTGGGACAATGTTCAAATTGGGTCACGGCCCAAATCAGTGACACCTAATTTAAAAGAAAACGAATAAATAAATGGTCACAATTCCATTTAATAAAAAAATTAAATTTATTTTAAGGAACCCCTCCCCCCCCCCCCCCCCCCACACACACACACACACACAAAAAAAAACTATAATCAGCCACTAATTCATATACAATTAATCAATATTGTAATTGAAGAGTTGACAATTCAAAGTAAAGCACCATGCTATCCTAGTTAATTCACAAAGCATACCAAATATTCATAATTCAATCTAAACATTCATAAATCAAACTAAAGCGCCAATAATGTGAAAATATGATAATATGATACAATATTGATACAAAGACGATTGTCAGGGGCCAACATTATACGAGTTACATCTATCCCATGACTAAACATTCAATTTATATGACATATATTAGTCCCCTGCGAGGTGTTTGTACCTCTTACGCAATCGTTTGGGGGTAGTTTTAGGTTTTCAACCTCTAACGACATATTTTTAATCATAATACTAGATATTTGCAAATTATCCACATTGTCATAAATCACAAGTCCTGTGATTATTCGGTCAGTTTTTATGAGATATATTGGTCCCATTCGAGGTATTTGTGTCTTTTATGGGGTCATTTAGGGGTTGGTTTAGGTTTTCACCCTCGAACGACATGTTTTTAAACCTGGGTCTGGATATTTCCAAATTATCATTATATTCTCAAATTGGGAGTCTTATAACTACATGATCAATTCCTTTGAGTTACATTGGTTTCATCTAAGATGTGTTCCTGTCTCTAATGGGGACGTTTAGGGGTTTGTTTAGGTTTTCTCCCTCTAATGACATATCTCTAATCCTAAGTCTAGATATTTGAAAATTACCATTATAATACGAAACTAGGTTTGTCATGACAATGCGGTGAGTTCCTATGAGTAATATTGGTCTCGTTTAAGGTGTTCATGCCATTTACGAGGCCATTTGGTAACTATTTTAGGTTTTCACCCTTTAAGGGTATGTTTTTAAGCCTAAGTCTTAAGATTTAAAAATTATCATCATATTCTAAAATCGAGATTCCCGTGACTTCAAGATCAGTTCTTACCAGATACATTGGTCATGTGCAAGGTGTTCGTGCCTCTAACGACAACGTTTGGGGGTTATTTTTTATTTTCACCCTTCAACGGCATGCTTTTAAGCGTAAGCATGGGTATTTGAAAATTATCATTATATTCTCAAATTGGGAGTCCTGTGACTGTGTTTGGGATTTGTTTTGGGTTTTTGCCCTCTAACGGCACGTTTTTAAGCCTATGCCTAGAATATTTGTAAATTATACTAATATTCTCTAACTGGGAGTCTCGTGACTATGTCATGAGTTCCTACGAGTTACATTGATCCTATGCGAGGTGTTCGTGTCTCTTACGGATCCGTTTGGGGGTTATTTTGGGTTTTCACCCTCTAACGCATGTTTTTATGTCTAAGACTAGATATTTCAAAATTATCATCATATTCTCAAACTAGAGGTCCCATGACTATGCAATAATCAATTCCTATAAGTTATATTGATCTTGTAGTGAGGTGTTCGTGCCTCTTATAGGGAAATTTAGTCCTTATTTTGGATTTTTACCATCTAGCGACTTGTTTTTAAGACTAAGTCATGATATTTACAAATTATTATCATATTCACAAAATATCAGTCCCTTACTATTCACTCAGTTCCTACGAGTTACATTGGTCTTATGCGATGTGTTTATTCCTTTTACGGGGCCATTTGGGGGCAGTTTTGGATTTTTGCCCTTTAATGGCATATTTTTAATCCTAAGTTTTCATATTTTAATATTACCATCATATTCTCAAAAGGGAGTCCCGTGATTATGCGGTCAGTTTTGATGAGTTACATTGGTCCCCTGTGAGGTGTTCGTGCCATTTACCAAGCTATTTTGGGTTTATTTTTGGATTTCACCCTCTAACTACATGTTTATACGCCTAAGTCTATATATTTCTAAATTATCATCATATTCTCAAATCGGTATTCTTGTGACTGTATCGTCATTTTCTACTTGTTACATTGGTCCCGTACGAGATTTTTCTGCACCTTATGGGGTTGTTCTGTTGTTATTTTAGGTTTTTTCCCTCTAACATAATGTTTTTAAGCTCAAATCTTGAGATTTGCAAACTATCATCATATTCTAAAATTGGGAGTCCCGTGATCGCATGGTCAGATTTTATGTGTACACTGGTCTCGTGCGAGGTGTTAGTGCCTCTTATGGGACAATTTAGGTTCTATTTTAGGTTGTATTCACCTACCAGTACATATACAACTAAGCAATATTATGAACATAGAGTTGTCAGTACAAAGTAAGGCACTGTTTCATCCTAGTTAATTCATAATTAAATCAAAAAAATCATAAATCAAACTAAAGCCAACGCTAATATCATAATAGTATACAATTTGGATACAAATAGGATTGTCAATGGTAAAATAATATTTTAATACTAAAAGATCCTTTAAATTAGGGTTGTCATCAAGATCGAACTATAACTCTTTAGGAGCCTTTAATGCGTTTACTTGAGTAGTCATACACTTTGGCCCGTGCACAACAATAGACCGGTCGCCATTGTTCATGCACTTTGAGTAGCATACATTTTTTACATTCTAAATGGCATAATTAAATGTCTAGTCAACTATGCGATCTTTAATCTTCATTTTAGATAAATCTATCATGATAAGTTTAAGTTGGTATCAACTTGAAAAGTAGTCATAGTGTCCTCCACCTTCACCGAGTGACAATAGAATACGATTTTTATGAAATCTAAATAACCGAGCTATAGGAATTGTTTGACAATCCCAGAATAGGTTTGAACTGTATCTTTCAGATTTTTACCGCTTTTTCTAGCGACACTAGTAGTTAAGGCCGAACTAAAATTCCATTGTTTTATGTCAAAATCGTTTACTCACAAGAGGAAATCAAAACCATTGGTGCGGAACTTTATTAACTTTTTGCATAAAATGTGGAATTTTTTTCTAGGTGTGCAAGCCTTGAAGAGAAATCATGTCTTTTTAGAAGTTACAATTATTAATGAATTTGTATTAGGCCATGTTTTTATAGTGCACGAAGAAATAACTGCACACGTAGGAGATGGAAATTACCTCTTTCGATACCTATGCCATAAAATCATTCACCGTGCTCTATCTCCTTCGATTCTGGGAAATTTCGTTCTCATACTTCCAAAAGATAAATTGTAGAGTTTAGAACATAATATAGAGAATACATATAATTAAAAAAGAATAATTCAGTTAATTATGTAGCTACTTACTCTCTCCAATCTTCAACTTCATCGTGCGATCCGAAGACATAATGAGCTACTTGATCGTATTTTAGTTTTGTAAGTCTCGTATGTTTAGTGTCCCCAAAGTCAATTCATTCTCAAACACGTCACGTTCCACGATCACTCATTCTCCACGAGGATTGCACATCCTCATCTCTTATTCAGACATATGTTTAAGAGCATTTATCGATGATTCTATAGTGATGAATTCTTTAACAATTGACCCTCTAATATAATATGTATTCTTAATGTAATATTTGAAGGTATTCATTAATCACTTGAAAGGATACATCCAACGATACCTAAAGGGACCACACAATAAAGCCTCATCGTATAAATGCTCAAGCAGGTGGATGTTGTTATCGAAGAATGACAAAGAAAAATATTTCTCTAATAAATAAATTTCCTCAACTAAAGTTGATTTCATAGCTTTAACATTCTTGTTATTTATCACTTTTGCACAAAGTATGGTATATCACCAAGTTATTTAAATAGTTTCTTTGTGGCAATGTTTGTGCTCGAAGAAGCAAGGCCTAAACAACACATGGATTAATTAAATGATGGCATTCTAGTCATGAGGCTTGTACTGTTTCAAGTCATATATTTGGTATGTTACTAATCTGCACAAACTACTAGAATAATCAATCAAAGTTTTGAAGTTGAAAAACTTGTTTAGGAGGATTTTTTGTCACTAGTAGTCAAAGTAAAAGCAGTTGGGGATGGAATTTATTCCTATTTTAGGATCATGTTTTAACCATAATTTCTTCTTTATTTTCATCTTCTTTAGATTGCAGTGCAACTGCTCTCCATCTTTTAAATGAGATCCATCTAAACATGTTCCTGTAAAATGTTTCGCAACATTCTTCTTCGTGTGCATCATATTAATTACATGCCTTGCATAATGATATTTCCAATACGAGAAGTTAAAAGATAATTATCGTCTGAACCATACCTTCATTTTACTAGGGATGTTAGGATACTCCCTAGCTTTATGCTCCAGGTTAAAAAATTGAGGATGATTTCCAACATATATATTACCAATAGTCATAGCCATCACCTTCTCCTTAATCTGCTAACTAAAAACTGAAGCGGGTTATATCCTACATTGGTGATCAACAGGTAAGAAGTTAGACTTGTCATTCTTAAAAGGGATGGTCGGTAGAAATCTCTGATGGACCATATAACTCATCCTACCACTATGATGTAGCCAGTTGGCTTCAATTTACTCCTCACATATGGGACATGCATAATAACCTTGAAAATTGTAACCGGATAAAGTCCCATAAGCAGTAAGGTCGTGCACCACCCACATCGCCATTTCTTTAAGTTTGAAATTTTCATCCTTATGAGAGGTAAATGCCCTTACATCTTTATCCCATAACTATTTATGTTCGTCTATTAATGGGGCTAAGAAATTATCAATATCATCGGTGGGAACCTTCAAGTCGGGTATTAATAATGACAATGATGTGAACTCTTTTCTCATATACAATATTGGTTGGAGACTTAAAGGTGCCATGAGAACTAGCCAATAGCTTTAGTTAGTGCTTAAATTAATGAAAGGGCTAAACCCATATATTAATAATGAAATATGGACATTGTGTGGTTCCTTTGAAAATTTAGGTGAAGCAGTCAGATGGCATGTGATGTTCCCTCACATCTCGCATCGAGCGTACAATGTCATGGACTCTTCTATCCATCGTATAGTTCAAAATTGTTTTAACCATGGTCCAAGGGGAAAATGCTTCAAAACCTTATCTGAAACTTGCGAGCGCTTGCTATATTTTGAATTCTTATCTCTTCCATTATCATAAGCCACATATCTTGGTTCACTACATACAGGACACTAATCCTTTTCTTCATGCTCATTGCGGTACAATATGTTATCATTCTTGCATTCATAAATAAATTTGTACTTCAAACCTAAACCCTTCAAGCTCTTCTTCATAGTAGAATAATTGTCTGGTAACGTGTTCTCTTTTGTGAGAATGAATTTAATCCACTTAAGAATTATGGTTACCCTTTTTGCCGACAAATGGAATCAAGTCTTTAAATTATAAAAATTAATCATTGCATATAGTTATGAGTGATCTTCATCAAAATCTTTATACAACAGTCTATCCATGTCGGCTTCAACCTTATGTGTTCCGGATCGTCTGGTAATTCATCACTAATTTGTTCACTGACTTGATCATAATTCCGTTATATGTATCCATAGGTTGGTGTTTTTGATGGTGGTGGTGTCTGTAAGCATCATCAATTAGGTCGATCAAAGGATGATGTGTTGGCAAATCATGTATCATTTCCACTTGGTGGGGTTTCATTACACGGTCGGGTGCTGGTAATTCATCCAGAACATAAGGTACATTATTTTCACCACAGTATGTCCATATCATATAGTCTTGAAAAATTTCCCAGTTTAGTAAATGTAACTCAACTTCTTCAACATACATATATTTTTCCTTCAAACAATAGGTGCACATACATGGAATCTTTTTATTTTTAATATTTCTATTTGCGTATTCAACAAATACTTGAATTCCCTTTACATGATTATTAGATATTCGGTTGCTCCCCCATTCACTCTTTTTATGTTTAGAAATCCATTAATTAATTTCAAAATTAAATTCACCTATATCAATAGGTTGAAACAAAGTTCATGTTGCATACAAGAACTCACAATTCATAAATCATTAAAATTATTCAACATAACTAAAACTCAAATTCAACAACTTAAACTTAAATTCATGTCATATATACTAAAATTGTCAAAAATTAACACACAAACTTAAAATAATTGAAATATACAAAAAATTAAAACTTGTTCTCCAATTAAACACTGTTCATAGCCTGGGCTTGACCAACAAATGAACTTGATAAGTGATAAAATAATTATGATAGTATTTCAGCAAGGTCCCTTCTCCACTATAAACTTGCATAGGTATTTCTCCATAACCAATGTATATGTTATCAATTATTATATGAGCCTAACCCATACGCAAAGAGCGATTGTGAATAGGAGTTTCGATATTTAAGAAAATGAGTGTGCATGTGCCAATAATCTTAGTATTGGTTTTGTCCCTCATATACACACCTCTTCATACTCAACATGAGTGGATGATGATGATTCTGGGACTCTGATAGGAGGAGGCATTTTGGAGGGGATTGTGGTATGAGGATGCACTTGGGAGGGGAATGGTAAAGGAGACAACATTTCGGAGAGGAAATCTTAAGACGAAAGATAGGGAAAACCTTGAGAAGGAGGGTATGGTTAACCTTGAGGAGGAATCTGGGGCCAAATACCTTGAGTAAATAAGGACACAAGGAGCCCGATTTCACCCACCAACACTCCCAGTTTACTCTTACTTTCTTGTATATCACCATATGTCTTGGACAGACATATCTTTTAGATCGAGATTAGATTCCTCATCAAAGAGAACTCGTCCATGAGAGGTGCAGTGTGATTTAATTTAGTTTTCATAATATGTGATCTAACACCTCTCACCATCCCTCTATTGTAATTACCAAAGGTATGGTTCAGGGCATTATATTCACTATCATCATAAGGGCTCAAGGACTGACTGCTAATGGCTTTGATTAATTCCTGTAGCATGAAATTATATTTAGTCTTATGATTTTAACATTATCATGTATATATATAAATAAATAATTGGTCACACTCACCAGAGTAAGAGCCAAGTGTGGTGAGAATTTATTAATCTTTGTCTCATCGAGCATAAACGTATAAGTTTCCATGATTTGGTACTTTATCGGCATATGGACCGCTCTTTTTCCATTCTAGCCATTCACTCCTCAAATATTCATATGATTTAGAACTCATCCAGTGGACATAAACTTTGGTCGCTTTGTTTTTTTTACTATTATCCATTTGGACTAACTTTTTATCTATCGCATCATTTTCCAAAAAGTTATTTGTGACACCCCGACTAATTAAATACCGGGTAGCTACTCCTTTATTAAATTAAATCAAAACGCCAAGTTGGCTCAGTTAATAGCATCACTGTCGAAAACATTTTATTATTACTAACCACCTAGTATTTAAAAAGTAAGTTACCAAATTTTAATCAAAGTCTGATTAACATGCAACAAGTGTAATGAAGAATAATAACACCATTCACCATAATGAAGTAAGTAGAATAACCGTCACATGATATAAATAAATCTGGAGGAAAAACTCCTCACAACACAATCCCACAACTGAAGTAAATAACGAAATACTGAATACTTAATTAATACATGCCAAAGTCTAAAAAACTGAAATGGAAATGTATCTAATAGAATTTGGGCAACATGCCCTACAACTGAGGAATACTGAGTATGGAATCCAAATGATATAAGCGTCTAAAAGAAAATCCCTGTAGCTTCCACAAGCAGCTATAGTTCGTCATCTGAGTAAGAATCCTACGCATGGTGTCCTTGTGGATGAGCACCTAAAATGGTTTTACAAAAAGATAGATTTGAAAGGAAACGGGTCAGAGCACGAATGTGGAGATATTTTAAAAACCTGCAAGTGCTTTAAAAACATTTAAAACAGTATATGCAAAATACATGTTAGGACGTGCTCTCACATTAGATACTCACCTCTCGTTTAACTGTGCACTCCTAACGTTCCTGTACCCATTCATGTGTTATCTTATAACTATCTAAAGAGTTTTTAACACTTTTACTCGGTTCACGTTTAAGTTCCAACCTTAACAATTAAATAGAGAGTTCTACTTTAATTCCCGGATTCCCAAATATTAACAAAACCCTTTATTGATAAAAGTTCTCTTCTTATCTTTTCAAAACATTACCATGACCATACTCACAATTTAACATAGTAAATTCCTTCTCATTTAACCGTATATTTTTCACATCATAAATATACAATACAAGCACCCAAAGACTAAGCTGCGGTGCACACATACTCTGCTATCCATCCCGGTACATCACGTACATAAGGATCACGCATTCCGAATCTCTTAGGAATCGTTCAGATAACAACATCACAAATAGTGGAGGCGAACACAGTCACCATCACATGGGTCACGCACATACCTACGCTCCCACGATCAGCAGACTTATTAACATCCCAATAAGTCCTTCTATGACCTATGTTCATCGAGGTAACCAATCTAAATCCGGGCAACACAAGGATAAGAAGGCCCTAAGCGAACGTAAACCTCCCATGATAGCAAGTATGGTAGGTATGTCATACACATAAAGTTATATACTAAGCATTCACACATCTTAGATATCTCAATATTAATAAAGGTATACTCTACATCTTTATACCATTATTCCAAATTCATATATTTCAAGTACCCCGATAATATAGAAATAAAAAATGTCGACACGTCTCACGTCGTAGTTTCTTAAACTTAAAACCTATCTCAATTAGACTATTAAGTTCACATTATTCCCACATATAACATCTTTATACCTAAGGTCTTTACTTCTGCCCCAAACCTTATTTTATCAAATTATTCAAATTTGCACTATTAGCCCAAATATTATCTCATATAACGAATTTCATTAATTTAGAATAACTCCTCAAATTAAATTCCAATTCAAGTCCAATCTCATAATCATGCCTACTGGTCTTCCTTAAGGTTAAGGGTGTTCACAATGTCTCCAATAATATTATCCAAGGGTTAACACCATTAAAATTTAATTAGGGAAAAACTTTATTCATTCTGGGAAGGTCGATCGATTGACCTTTACCTTCGATCGATCGATGGTGGTCGATCGATCGACTGAAGAACATCGATCGATCGAACGCACCAGGTCTGGTTACGGACTACTTCGTTTTGCAGTTACCAATTCGTCCCAAAACTCCATTTTTAAGCAAGAAACTCCAAGACAAGGCTACCATAACATCATACTATCATCCTACAACAGTATTAACATTCCAAATTCCATAATTCATCATTTCAAGGCTTAGTTTAGATCAAAACTACATCAAAATTTCCAGGATTCTTCTTCATTCAAGAACATCATTAAACTTCTTCTAACTCCATTTTTAAATCATCAAAGGTTCTGTTTAGAACATATAATTCGTCTAGAATATCACTACATGCAATTCCTACATAAATCATGGCTTTTAACTTCCAATTCATGGGTCTAAATTATCTTCAAAAATCAATTTCGAAAATTTCCGAAACATGGAAAAGAATAGCTTGATTCAAATGAGTTAAACCACTTGCCTTAATCTTTCTCTGAATTTGGTGATGAATCTTGAAAGCTAAGTTGTTCTCCCTCTCTCTTTCTGCAGAATTCTCTTCCTTCTCTCTCTCTCTACAAGTTTTCCAAGGTTGAAGACAATGGAGGTGTGGTTGGTTTGTTTGGTAAGTTGGGATTATATTTCAACTTCTCCCGTAGCCCATATAGTCCCTTAGTGTAGTTAGTGGGTTAAGTGGGTTAAAGAAGAAGTCAGATTGTATTTCCAATTTTCGTCACTTTTTAATTCCCAAAAATGCAAATTACCAAAATACCCTATATGATGCCGGTATGGCCTAAAAATACCCCGGGACCCAAACTAAACTCCCGGCTAGTGTTTTCTGACTATCTCGACCCTTCCGAACGCGTTGGCGCACTCAAAACGATCATACGGTTAATGGAACTAAAATTCACTTTTTAATAAGAAAATACCATGACGTGGCGGTCCCACGCGTCAAACAAAATTCCCTAATTGCCGTATTTCAATCTCGTGACAATTTCAATATTACCAATATTCATATAATTCCAAGTATACACATTATAATAAAATACTAACTCACATCTCGTTAATATTTTTATCCGGATTAATTTTCAATTAATAAACAATTAATTCAATTAATCCCCAAAAATAAATATCGCAGAAAATACGGGGTATTACATTATTCCATTGATCAACTGGCATTTCAATACTCAAAGGGACTCTACCTTTCATAACTAAAATGCCAAAGATTGATGCCCCTTAGATAAATGTATCTACGATGGTTCCTATAATATGTTCTTATTTGTTCAGTAAGCCATGAGAGAACCTCTTGTCATGAACGATCGGGGGACGAAAAACTCTTACAAAGTTGTTAAAAAGCATCATCCTTGATGGATTGATCAACTAAGTTCTACTTGTTTGTTGCCCCGACTCCCACATTTATTTTACCAAGAGATAAACACAGGTATTTAAATATTTGGATATCATTTTTATTAATAATAGGATTGTTCATCAGGAGGGAGAACACAATGGCTTCTCATTTTCTTGGGTGGCATCAGAAGTGGGGGGTGGGGGTGTTGGATTAATAGGTATTTTTAACTACTCATAAATGGAGTGGTAAAGTGAACCATTGGCAAAGAAGGATATTGTTCACCCATTGGCGATGAATGCACATGTTAGGGTGCAGAAGATGAGAACCCGGGAGGTGTTCCATTATCATTTCGTATGTTATTTCCATTATCGTTCGACATTACCTACAATAAAAAAATAAGTGATGGATTCATTATACTAACATGTATATGAATCACTAATCGGTATTACTTTTTAAAAATCTATGTATGTTTGAATGAGGACAACTAATAAGAAGTGTATCCATGATTATTGCATGTGGCCATCCCCAATCCTCGCAGCGGGAGAGGATCCATTTGGTCCCGCACGTCCCTCTCGAGAGCGCTTCATCCGACGTCATTGATGAGGTAAAAAATGTAGAGAGATGGAGTCACCAACCTATTTTACTCAAAACAGACAAAAGAAAAGGGATCCATCGTGAAGGACATCATCCAAAAACATACTGATACATACGAAACCAAAATGATTCGAAAAAGGGTCTGGAGGCTAAGTTACGAAATGGGAAGGGGTTTAGCACCCATTCCTCCCTTACGGTCTCTATGGGTTGTTGCTATTTTCCTTTATTTCCCAGTGATATGTGAGCATGTGTATACGCAGTGAATATAGGAATCATTGACTTATATCATGGAAGAGATAAAGCGAGTCATCCATAGGAATGTTACTAAAAATAACATTAGAAAATAGGATTTACGCGATTGTCCTCGTGTTCAAACGTTATAACCGAACGATAATGCACATGGAATAATACGCCACTAAGAACAAATATATGTATATATAGAATTTAAGAGAATTACTCTTAAAGAATATAGAGAAAATAGAAAATGAGAGAAAGGTAGGAATAGGACTCGAGTCATAGGTTTTACCCCGAGACACCTACGTAGCCTATAGAGGCATCAAAGCCCACTTAGTTCGCATCCAAAATGAGGGGTGGGATTTATCCCATAAATCCAATCGGGTACTTCTCTTATATATGTGTGTGTGTGTGTGTGTGTGTGTGTGTAAAAGTGTTTTAGTTGTGAGAAAAGTGTGAGAATTCCCGTTTGGAATTTATGAGGAAATCCTCTTTTTCTTATTCTTTGGGTTATATTTATATGAAAATAAGAGATGTGAAATAATACTAGATAAAAATTATATTAAGATATGCGAGATGAGATAATAAAAGTACTAAATAATAAAACAAGTTGATGCGAATTTATGGGAAGTTAAAGAGAGAGTTGAAAGAGTTGGACCTTCTTAGAGATCTTGAGCTTGATCTTGGATGTTGGAGAGCAGCCCTTGCACTTGGATGATGGTGAAGGTTAGTTAATTCACCAAGTTGGATGAAAAAGGTGATGAAAGGTGAAGGATGGAGAGGGATTTGGCTGTGGAAATCACGCTGAGTTCGAGAGGGGTTTTCTGAGCTTGTTGAGAGTAATGGTTCTCTGATTCCTTTTCCTCCTGGAATGAGGTTAGGCCCTCCTTTTATAGGCTCGGGGAATTGCCAATCGGCACAACCCTAGTCCTGCCAATCGGCAAGTGTGTTTAGGCACACAGCTGATTGGTAGGGTTTGGAACCTTACGTTTGGCAGTCTTTTTTAGGTTTTTTAGAAAATCGGTCGTAGAGCGCAAGCCGTTGATCCGAATCGCACACGGGGTGAATCGTTTGAAAGGTAATTCAGAGACCTTCGAAATTATTTGGACTTCTCTCGAGTTCGGGACTTAACTTTGGGTCAAATATGGCTCGGAAGCATTTGTTGGTCCCTGGGATGGGAAATTGGCGGATGCAAACGGATCGTCCGTCCGCATGGTAAGTCATAATCATGAATGGGGCAGACCGTTGGAAAGGTTAGGAGATGTACTTCAACATTCCAAAGAGTTTGACCCAGTTTGGGGAGTTGACTTTGGTCAACCGAGTCCTCGAAGCGGTCAGTGATCTTTAGAAGTAAAATGGATCGTTCGTCTCCACCGTAAGTAAGAATCGCACATGGGGTAGACCGTTGGAAAGGGGTTTCAGTGTCCTTCGAATATTCATTTAGTCTCGGTCGAGATGAAGAGGTGACTTGGTCAAATGAATCATGGGAGCGTTCGGTGACCTCCTGATCGAGTTTTGGGGGGCAAAACAGGTCGTTTGTCCGCACCGTAAGTCAGAATTGCACACGGGATGGACTATTCAAAAGGGGATTCAGTGCCCTTCAAAGATTCATTTAGTATCATTCAAGCTAAAAAGTTTGACATTTGGTAAAATGGAGCCTAGGAGTGCTCGATGGCCTTTAGGTCAGTACCCAGGGTATGACTTGGGTTTGCAATGATGAAGGGAGGTGCTAGGGACCTAAAGAGAGGTTAGGGGTATTAGAATGGGGTGTTTATAGAGCCCCTCGACGAGTGAGTTTAGAACAAATAATATTCATTGAATAGACGCCACATGATGCCTCTGAAAGAGGATGATCGGAGGGTCGAGGTCGATTTTGAGGACCTAGGGATGAGGATGACCGATTCTGAGAGTTGAAGCCAATTCTGAGGGCTAGGAGATGAGGGTGATCGATTTTGCAGGTTGAAGACAATTCTGAGGGCTTAAAGAGGCATGTTGGGGGTGGTCTTAAAGGAAAGATTTAGATCAATTCCAAGGGCGTACATCAATGATGGGGGTGACCAATTCTTTGGGTCGAAGCCAATTCTGAGGGCTTAGGTTGTGATGAATGATTCTACTGGTCGAAGATAATTTTGCTGGCTTAAGGTGAGATGACCAATTCTGGGGGTCGAAGCCAATTCTACGGGCTTAAGTTGAGATGACCAATTCTGCGGGCTTAAGTTTGAAATGACCAATTCTGCGAGTCGAAGCCAATTCTGTGAGCTTAAGGTGAGATGACCAATTCTGCGAATTAAAGCCAAATCTGCGGGCTTAAGGTGAGATAACTAATTTTACGGGTCGAAGCTAATTCTATGGGCTTAAGGTGAGATGACCAATTCTGCGGATTGAAGCCAATTCTACAGACTTAAGGTGAGATGACCAACTATACGGTTCGAAGCCAATTCTGCGGGTTTAAGGTGAGATGACCAATTCTGCGGGTCGAAGCCAATTCTATGGTCTTAAGTTTAAAATGACCAATTATGCGGGTTAAAGCGAATTCTGCGGGCTTAAGGAGATGTCCAATTCTACGGGTTGAAGCCAATTCTGTGGGATTAAGTTTAAATGACCTCGGGGAACTCTGCTAGGGAAATTACCTCGTGGTTTTGATTTGAGCTGGGGAGATTATTAATGGGGAAATCCTTGTGTGTCTTCGGAAGACTTTACCAGGGGAACAACCAATTTGATGATGGGGAAGTGATTAGTTGGTCCAGGGTTTGGATACATTTCTCAGGCAAAATTGAGACCTTTGGGGAATAGGAGATGATCCTGTAGTTTTGGACGTTGTCGGGGAGAGATTCTCTTATTTTTTGAGAGTTACGCTGGGGAAATAGGGGTTCTGCTTGAGGAAGTGCGAAATTTTCTTGGTGAAAATGTTCTAAATCCTTTCCGGGATTTTTATGAACTTTTTAAGGATTTTTCAGGGTTTTCTGGTATTTTTTGGGAATTTTTGTACGAAAATTTAAGGGAGTTGCCTGTCGGCATGGTGTAGAGGGTGCCATTCGGTAGTGGCACGGAATTTTGGATTGCTTCGAGAAGGTAAAAGGTCAGTGCCGATCGACATGACCCTTGGAATCCTATATAAAGGGGGCGAGTTCCCCTCATTTTTCACAGCTTCTTGCCTTCTATCTTTCTGCGATTTTCATCTGCGAATCATTCTAGCATTCCGATCTCTAAAAATGTCCGCTTTTGTGAGAACTGAAGTACACTGGGAATGGTTGGCTGTTGTTGACTAGGAAAATGTGGAGTGGAGGGCTATGGCACCTCTTGATTTGGGAAGCAAGAACTCTTTTGATGCATTCAAACCGGTTGCGGATGAGCGAACCTTGCTGCGAGATTCGTCGCATCATCGCTCTTCGAGGGTGGTGAACCCTGGGGGTTATGTAAGTAAAATGACTTTTGACATTCTTTTTTTTGTGGTTTTCCTTTTTTCTTGGATCTTGACAAGGTTTTTCTCTTTTGGCAGTCTGATGTTTCTTTGTCGAATATGTGTGCCCACGGGACGACAGGGCTTAAGGATGTCTGGGAGCATCTTCCACCTGTGGTGCATTGGGTGGTATCATCAGCAGGCTTTGGGAGGCTGGCGTATGTGCAAGATGAGATGCCTCGTTCGATGGTAGTCTTATGTGCTCTGGAGGAGAGGTGGTGGGATACTACTCACATCTTCCATTTTGGTTTTGGCGAGATGACTGTGACTCCGATAGATGTGCAGTAGCTGCTGGGGCTGGATTGTGATGGAGAGCAGATAGAGTTGGATCGCTATTTGCGAGTGAGGCCAAAGGTAGTGCGTGCGGAGCATGGTGATGTGGGGGGGATAGTGTCTGGGGACTCCATCCGTCTATCTCTCCTGAATGATGGTTTACTGGGTTAGGTGGTTGATTTGGAGGATAGGCTGCAGGTGAGGCAGATGGCCCGGTTGTTTATTTTGTTCGTGTTGAGGGGATTTCTGTTGGTGTCGAGCGGCGATGATGCCCACTTATGGTTTTTACCATATTTGAGGATGTTTTCGAACATCCCTCTATATGACTAGGGGAGCCTAACTTTAGCGACCCTTAATTTTACCTTGGACGTGTTTTGTCGGTGCTGTTGGAAGTCTTTCACTGGATCCATGTGTCTTCTTGAGGTATTCTTTAATTTTGTGCATTTTTCCTTCATGCATTCTCATTTTCCTTTTGCACCTCTTGTTTATTTTGAAATTTTTGTCTTTGGCAGACGTGATTCTATGAGGTGATTGGGTGTAATACGTAGATGATTACTTTGAAGGATGGGACCATTGGGGATTTTTTTTGGTTGCATCGATGGCGCAAGGCCAATCGGCAGACGATGAGGTCTCTCTCTCTAAAGGAGGTGCGTTAGGTCTTGAATGGCCTGTCCAGTGATAGGGTAAGACTTTTTTCTTCTTCAGTCTAAGACGTTTGGGTGCGCTGATTCTATGTTTCCATATATTTTACTCGGGATTTTTCAGGTGACCTTTTACCCTTGGGGGATGACCATTTAGGACACGGGGTTGACTGGAGTAAATGCCTAGATGAGGCATTTACTGGCGCATGAGTTTGGCCACTCTTGGTATCTCGGGGAGAGAGTGGTCCGACAAATTGCTGAGGGAGGACCACTTGCGAAGCCCCATATGTCTATGAGGTAAGAGCGACTGCTGCCAGAGGATGCGAGGATCGCGGCGATCAATGGAGAGTCCTACCTACTGTACACCGATACGGCTATGCCTTATGATTATATGGACTTTGTGACGAGTTGGATGATGGCCCCCAACATATATGATGCACTTCCCTTCCTTCCTGAGGGTTCGAGTCGGGCAGTGGGGTCCTCCCACAGCGGTGGTGGTCCTTCTACATCTGGGGCGGCGGTGACTTCAGAGGTTACCTTTGTGCGATTGCATACCCCTTCATACAACATTCAGCAGGCTGATGGAGGGATGGTTCCTATACTACATCATCCTCATGCGATGTACCCGAAGGAGTTGGGTTTAATAGAGGAGGTTCTTTGTACTTTGGTATATCTTTCTTCTCTTTTCTTTTCCTTCCTTTTGGTTTCTTTTGATCTTTTCTGCTTGAAACTGATTTTTCCTTTTCTTGCAGCACGTCCGGGTGTCCACCACTTGGCTGAGGGACATTAGGGACTAGATATCTTCGACGACTACCCATATTTGTAATGCGGTTCCTGTTCCTTCTTTCTTGGTGTATTCTACCTCATTCGGGGAGGAGTTAGGTTCAGGTAGCGACGGTGCATCATCTCACCATCAGGGAAAGAGAGCGTGTCGCAGGGGTGGAAGCTCTTAGGAGAGAGAGGTGAAGATTAGGTGAGAGAGATAGGGGGAATGTGGGTTCGGGCTGAGTCCCTTTTTTTTTTACTTTTCTTTCCTGCAAGATGATATAACACAGTGAAATATCTATGCAATGCAATGAAGTTTTTTGATTATCTTCTTTTAGTGATGAATGAATGCACATACACTTTTTTCTTTCCTGGTGAGACCGTAAAAAGAAAGATTTTGGGGATTTTGAAAGAAATTTTTATTCAAAATGAGAATTTATATAAAGATGAAAAGGGGATTTTTGAAATTCTATTGAGAATATCAATTTATTTTGAGTTTTCTGAATTTTGATAAAAGAGGAAAAAGGAAAATTTCCAAAAATAGGGGGTTTCTGATTAGTAAGAACCTTATCCTGCCTAACAGCAGGTCAGTCCAGTCCCATTAATTTAAAGCTTTTATTGGTACCCTCTTCAGCCTTGGGTACCTTGTGGGGCAGGATTTCCTCCGATTTCTGCAGGGATTATGTCTTTTGTAGGGGTTTTTAAGTATAAAAGAGGGGTAAGAGTTAAGTGTTTTCCTCACACCCTCACATCCTGAATTTCTTATTCTGTGAGATGGCTCTCCCTGGTAGTGTTGAGTTTGTTAACTACCTTGAGACTTTGTAGGTGATGTGCTCCTATAACGTCGACTACGATGCTTACAACATGCGCCGAGTTTCTTTATGGCGTAATTGGCCCATAGAGTGGAACATACTGATGGGGGCGGTACAATTGTGGTACCCTAAAGATCATGTATTCCATTTTGGCTTGTAAGAAGTCTGTCCGACTTATGAGGAGTTTTCTGCCATGTTGGGGATAAATCCCAACGTTTCCGCGGCTCTGCCTAAGTTATCCCGTTCTCACCGGGAGTTATTGGTCGGGCTTCTTTATGTTTTGTCCTTGGCGGCCAAATCACTGGTGGCTGGAGGTATGATTTCTCTTCCGATGGTGTTATGGTCCATGAATTTGTAGGAGGTTGGTGAGGCTAGATATGCCGGAGCTTTCGTTTTAGGCTTGGTTTTGAAATTATTACTGGTGACCGAGGAGCTACTGGTGGACCCACAACTTGCAGCTATTACTTCATGGATGTCCTACCGTTGTAATCCTGCAGCGGTGATACTGACGAAGAATCTAAATGGCATGGATGCCTGGCGAGAAGGTCGTTCTGTCTTTTTGAGGGGTATCCCTGTGATGCTGTTCATATGGTTGTCTGAAAGATTCCTCCTAGTGACTCCTCCGGAATACCCTTTGTCAGTTGTACCCGATTTCTTTTCGTTTCATTTCATCAATGTTGGCCTAGATATTGAGAGTTGGGAGAACTGGTTCGTGGAGCATGGGACTCTAAATCTGTACTGGTCAGTACCTTGGTGGGAACAGTTGTTGCCTATTTTGAAACCGGGAGAATACCCATATGTCCGGATGGTTGGTCTTAGACAGACCTCTTTCTATTTCCCTTGGCGGCTTCTGTGCTAATTTGGATGGGAGAAGATCGTGGCACCTCAGACACTAGACTTCTTTCCGGTAGAAGATTTGACTAAGCGTCTACGTATGCGGCTTGGCTCATTGTGGGAGAGCCAGCATTCATCTTCTCATCTCTCTCAGTCTGCTGGGAGAGTTTGGGACATTCATGGGGACCATATTAAGTGGTTGTGGAGGAGAGTAGTTAGCAAGATGTTGGAAGCGGAGACTGGACAAAGGTGGCTTGCCTTATCTAATACCATGGAGGGAGGTGTGGTAGTTTTTCTGAGGCTGGTTCGAGCTTATCGGTCCATGGAGCGTCTGTGGCACTCCATTCAAGCAGCGAAAGCTTGGGGACCTCAGGATGTAGATGATGATGATGGAGCGAACTCCTCTGGTAGCTGTGGGTAGGACTTTTGGAGAGTTTATTTTGTACCGGGAAATAAGTTTGGTTTTTTTTGGCTTTTTAGGAAGGTAGGGGGAAGGGAGTCTCTGTTCCTTTATGTAATTGCACTATAATTTCTTATTAGTGAAATAAACAAGTTTTTGATCATTCGGCTGTTCCTTTTGATGAATTTTGTATTTTGAATTATTTATACCGATCACTAAGGCATACATAATCCTTTTATTTAAGTATATGTAAGAATAAACTATTGTTCTCGGAGATAAGAAAAGAATAGATTTTGTGAAAAAGAAAGGGCCGTGCTCATGTGAGATGTATGAGCTGCCTACGTACCTCTGAGGTTTTTTTAAAATTTTCAATTTTTCTGGGAATAATTTTTGCAGAGGATTAGGCCCACGTAGTTCTAGGTAGAGGGGAATGAAGAGAGATTTTTTTATAGAATAGAGGGGAGATGAGAAGAGTTGTAGCGCGTCGATATTTCGGACTAGGGGCAAAATTTCTTGAGACAGTCTAAGTTGACTGGACGAGTCATCTCTTCTCCATCTAAGTCGGTGAGCATTGTAGCACCACCGGACAAGATCTTCTTCACAATGTATGGGCCTCTCTAATTGGGCTTGAATTTCCCTCTGGGGTCCCAGATGGGCTCTATAATTTCTTTGAGGGCTAAATCCCCTTCTCGGACACCGCGGTACTTGAATCTCTTATTGAATGAACATGCTATTCGGTAATGGTACCCTTGTATGTGATACAACGCCTTCAGCCTCTTTTCGTCTAGGAGTGATAGCTCGTCGAGGCAGCTTTGATGTCAGTCTTCCTCATTGACCTTACTTTCAAGAATGATGCATAACGAGGGTATTTCTAGATCGACAGGTAGGATTGCTTCCATGCCATAGACTAAATAGTAAGGGGTAGCCCTAGTAGAGGTTCAGATTAAGGTTCGATAGCCCCGAAAGGCGTATGGGGTTCGATCGGCCCAATCTCGATAGCTTTTTGGTCATCTTACTGATAATGGATTTGAGGTTCTTGTTGGCGGCTTCGAGTGCACCATTGGTGGAGAATATTTGTTTCTCTAGATCCAATACTCGTTGACCAATTCTATGACTTTTGCCTCAAAATTCAACTCGTTATCTAACACTCGATTGTGCGGGACCCCATATCGACAGATGATGTTTTTCTTAATGAATTTGGCCACTTTCTTGGCATTCAGAACTGCGTATGACTTATCTTCGACCCATTTGGTGAAGTAATCAATGGCAACTAGGATGAACTCATGTCCGTTAGAGGCCTTGGGTGTAACCTTTCCTATAATGTCGATGCTCGAGGTGGAGAACGGCCAGGGAGAAGTAATGTTGCATAATTCATGCGGAGGTAGGTGTTGAAATTTGGAGAACTGTTGGCATTTGAGGCATCTATGGACATAGGCGGTGCAATCCTGGATCATGGTTGTCCAGTAGTATCCTTGTCATATGATCTTCTTAGCAAGCATGTGACCATTCATGTGGGGTCTATGTTCCCTACTGTGGATTCTTTGCATCACCTCTTCAATGTCAGCCCCGCGATGCAGTGTAAATTGGTTCCATCAAAGTTTCTCTTGAACAATGCTTTTGATAGATGATGTACTGGGTGGCCAATCTTCGGAGGGTTGTTGGTCTCTTTTGTTGGAACCCTCGGGATACTTACTATGCTTGAGGAGGTGCCAGATATCATAATACCAATAATTGGCTAGCTCGGGATCTTCTTTGGTGATAAGCCCAATGTGGTAGCAGTGGGTTGGTTTGTCTTGCTCTTAGATGAGGAAGGGGGTCATTGTTATTCCTTCGGGCATGTCGACCATGGAAGCCAAGGTAGCAAGGGAATTAGCTAGATTATTTTTTGCTCGAGGTAGGTAGTGGAAGGTGATGTCTTGGAATTGGGAGGCTAGTTCTTCTAAGTGGGCATGGAAGGGTTGAAGTTTCTCATCCTTGACTTTCCATTTTTTGAGCACTTGACCAATAATGAGGGAAGAATCCCCATAGAAATCTATGTGTCAGATACCTTTCTTGAGAGCAACTTTGAGGCCTACCGTACATGCCTCGTATTCAGTCATGTTATTGGTGCAAGGGAAATCCAACTTGATGGCGATGGGAGTGTGGGAGTCATTTGGGGAATTCAGAAGTATCCCAATGCCATATCCCTTTTGTTGGTAGCACAGTCGAAGAACATTTGCCATTGGAGGTCGTCTCGATCAGCATAATAGATGTTTTGATCTGGGAATTCGGAGATCTAGTCATCATCCTCTTCCATGGGGTAGTCAGCGAGGTATTCATAGATGGCTCTTCCTTTCGTGGATTTTTGTGTGATACACACGATATCAAACTCGACAAAGAGCATCAATCATCGGGCCATTTGACTGAATAAGGCGGGTTTCTCAAATAGGTACTTGATGGGGTCCATTCAAGATACAAGCATAATAGGGAAGGTGAGCATGTAGTGTCGCAACTTTTGGGTGACCCAAACAAGCATGACGCGTGCTTTTTCCAAAGAAGTGTAGTTGACTTCGTAATCGACCAGTTGGCGACTGGCATAATAGATGGCTCTTTCTCTGCGGGAATCTTCAAGGTACTGAGCTAGCAAAGCCCCAGCTGTAGTGTCGGTTATGGTTAGGTATAGGAGCAAGGGGAGACCAGGCTGTGGTGGCATGAGTACCGGAGGTTGAGTCAGGTATTGTTTGATTCATTCGAAGGCTTTTTGGTAGGCCTCGTTCCAAACTTTGGTTGAATCCTTTTGGGAGGAGTTTAAAAATTGGTTCGCAGATGGAGGTGAGTTGGCTGATGAACCGGATAATGTATTGCAATTTCCCAAGGAAGCCTAGGACTTCGTTCTCCGTTTAAGGAGGCAGCATCTCAAGTATGGCTTTTAGCTTGGCAGGATCTGCTTCCATCCCTTTCTCACTGACCATAAATCCCAAGAGTTTTCCCTTTGTAATGCAGAAGACACATTTCTATGGATTGAGTCTCATTTGATATTATCGCAATCATTCAAAGAACTTTCAGAGAGAGGGAACATGACCTTCTTTAGTTTTGAATTTGATAATCATATCATCCCCATAGACCTCAACTTCTTTGTGAATCAGATCGTGCAGGATGGTTATGGCAGCCCTCTAGTAGGTAGCCTCGACATTCTTGAGACCAATTGGCATAATAGTGTAGCAAAAGGTTCCCCATGGGGGGATGAACGTAATTTTTTCTTGATGATTTGGTTGTATTGGACAAACCCGTTGATGAATGACTTGAGAACATGGCTGGCCGTGTTGTCCACAATCATGTCGATTGATAACGTAGATTTTGGGAGTATCGTTATTGAAAGCCAAGTTAGTCAAAACCTCAAATACCTACAAAATATAATAATCTCAAGTGTAGAGGTAAGTAAGGGTATCAATCCACTTTCAAGGTTGTACGCTAGAGACAAATTCAATTGTAATTCACTTTTTATTTTCTTTTTGTGCTTTTTCACTTTTCTACTTTTTTTTAGCTTTTCAAATATTAAAACAATAGGGTGAGGTTTAAACTAAACTAAACTAAATGTAATATGATAATAACTAACTAAAAAATTACTAAAACGGAAAATAAAGTCTAACACTAAAATAAGAGATAAAATGAGGTAAATAATTGTGAGAACAATCAAGGAATGGGATTACACCACAAATTTTAGTTATTCTAATCAATTAATTTAATTATTTGAATTCTCCCAAATTAATATCAAAATTACAAACCAACTCTCCTTGCAAGTATAATTATAATAGTAACCTTTTAGAAAATTAAGTTTAACAGCCCACAACTCTAGAAAAATAGATCTAATCTCATTTTAATTAATCACCCGCTAGGATCGATCGATTAAAATTCATTTAAATATTAGAAAATAATTTTAGAGTTGAAATTCAAGTTATAATACCCCACTTAAGAAACCTCTATCTTTAGTTCGAATCTAAAATGGGTATTATAATTAGAATTTTGATTTTCTCTCGAAAATCATTTACCGTCTCTCGAGGCGTAAATATAAGGTTGAGGGATCAAAATTAACATTCAAAGGGATTTTTCAAGTAATTAAACTAATTAAAATAAAACAACATCAAATAAGGGTTTTACCCCACCCCTTGAAAGGGGATTTATCCTAACAAGGTATCAAACATAATAAACAAATATTCAATAGGCATAAAATAAATGAAATGAGAAAAGAACAATCAAACCCCAAACTCTTGATGCTTAATTGATCTTCAATCCATGAGTTGAAATTCACATCCCTTAATTTGAATGATTCAAACAAAATTACATCAAGAATCTCACTCAATTTAATCCTCACAACAATTTATTTTCTCCTCACTATCTAAAAAAAATAAAATAAAAATTCTAATCTAAAACCTACACTAAAATGATATTTTCCCCCTCTACAAATTCCTTTCTAAAAGCTTCTCCCTTTGAATGAGCATGGTCTTCTTATATAGTAGGCACATGGAGCAAAGGGGTAATTGGGTAATTGGTATAAGTGTTCATGTGGTTTGGGTGTGTCATGTGAATGAGAATAAAAATCTGATATGGTGAGGGGTAATTTTGGGTATTGGGTAAAAGAGGTAGTTGTGGGGTATAATAGGGAAAAAGGGTAAAGTAGGTTAAGTTGGGGGCATAATGGGTAAAAGGTTTAATGGGTGTATTAACACATGTGGCATTTTATTGAGTTTGGCTTTGGTTTGTTTTGTGCAGGTAATGAAATAAATCGTGGATGTCTTGAGAAATGGGAAATGGGTTTTTGTGTTTTACAAAATGGATTTTGAGGTTCTTGGGTTGAATTGGATGGGTAAAGGGTATGGCATGAATGGGTTCAGGCAGAAGGTTTGGAAGGCCCACAGGCGGTGACGGGCTGTCCGTCAGCGGGGTCATTCTGGTGGCTAAGGGCTGGGAAGCGGGGTGTCGGTCGGATGGTTTTGAGGCCGGAACAAGGGCTCGAGATTACGTTCAGGCGACGGGACCGCCTACGGCGGTGTCGCGGTTGCTGGAGGGTCGAGGGGCTCGCCGGCATTTTCGTTATAGGTACCGGCGGGTTTCGGGAGTAGGTGCCGCGCCGTGTATGGTTGAGGGTTTGGGTTCCGGCGAGTGGATCGGTTCAGGGTTGGTTCAGGCGTGGCCGTTTCGGGGGAGGAGGGCGAGATTGAGGTGGAGAGGTCCCGCTGGAGATGGAGAGAGAAGGGAGGCTAAAGTGTGTGTTGTGTTTTGTGGTAATGGTGGAGAGAAGAGAGAGTGGAAGATGGTGGGAAGAAAAAGATGGGAGTGGGCTATGTTTGTGTGAGGTGTAGGGTAAGTTAGGTGAGGGTTAAGGAAAGTAGGGGTGTGTTTGGGTTATGGGTTATGTGTATGTGTGTCAAATTGTGACCCTTCAAATAACACTAACTAAAATAAAATTAATAAAATAAACTAAAAAATAAAAAATTAAATTCTATTCTAAAATAAAATGAAGACTCAAATAAAATTGAAACTAAAAAGAGAAGTAATAAAAATAAAATCTAAGAAAACTTAAAATTAAAATCCTAAAAAGAAAATGCAAACTCTAATAACACTAAGAATACATGAAATCCAAAAAATTCTAATCCTAATAAAATAAAATAAAATCTAAAACTAAAAACTTAATAAAATCAAAATAAAATAAAATTATATTAATAAAAATAAAATAAAATAAATAGAAAATAAACCCTAGAAAATACTAAATAAATCTAAAATAAATTCTAAAAATAAAAATGGCACAAACTAAAAATCTAAAAAATAATAAAAGGACACAAACAAACACACACGGGCTTTGGGGTAAGTTTAGTCTAGGCTAGGGTTACGAGATAAGGAAATTAACTCCAATTTAACTGCAAATTGCTTGGAAATATAGCTTTTGACACTGCAACTGTAATTAAGCCTGCAAGATAAATATTTAAGCGCATAAGACCCAAATTGCTGAGAATTAGCAACTAAAGTATATCTATTTAGGGTATAAATTGTACAGTTTTGGGTTCTTATCACACCACCCCCAAACAGAGCGTTGCTAGTCCTCGAGCAATAAGATAGAGAGAGAGAGAGAAAGATAAGTAATCAAAAGTGTACCACTTTCGCGGGCACTTGCGATTGCACTTAGCATGTGCAACAAGCCTTTAAACCTATAGGTTGCCCTACAGGACGAGTTGTGTCTCGTGAGTGTTTGCAAGGAATATACCCAAAAAATTCTTATTTTGCAAAAAGGCAGTCAATCTCTTAATAGACATAGAATAATTGCACAATCCATCACAAGAAAAATATTTTGGGAAATACAAGCTAGAAGTGTAAAAAATTTAGCGAAGTAAATACTCAAGGCACATCCTTCCTAGAACTCAATGTGTGTGGTGTGAATCAGTCAAAACGGGTCTAGAATCATAAGAGTAATTCCAAGATTGCCTTGTCGGAATCAACGCTTCAACTTCAAATCTCACGGATATATCTCTCTCAAATGAACTCACGAGATTTGGGATAGTGTATCGCTCTTGTGTGTGAGGAGTTGAGTAAATGTAAGCAAGTTCAAACGTCTCACATACACATAAGAAAGAACGAACAATTAGAAAGAAAAATTATCTCATGAAAGAATGCTAATCACTATTACGAGAACGTCGAGTTATGCATCACGTTGACTTTCATTTGCCCGAACACCTAGGGGGACATGTATGTATATGGGTGAGGGGAAATGAAATGGGAGGAGAAGGATATGATAGGTAGGATGGATGGGATGAGGTAGGTAGGATAGTGATATGATGGATAATGGATGAGTGATGAGCGAGAAGAGTGTATAGCACTTTAGGCACAAATGTCTTTATTACTAACTACAAACTCTCTTTCTTTTCGTTTCTCTCTTTTTTTTTCTTTTTTTTCTTTTCTTCTTTTTTCTTTTTCTCTCTCTTTTCAAACTAACAATGAAGACATTTACATTTCAAATCACACTCTTTTCTCAAAAATGAAGGATGATATATGAATGGAGGTGATAGGTGATGGTGAGGGGAATATATATGAAATATGGGAAAACATGGGAATGTAATGAGTGAAGTGTATGGGTGAAAAATGGATGTGAAATGGAAAAGTGGTATGTGTATGGATGAACATTTGGTGATCGTGACAAATTTCGAGACATGCATTTCTTACAACTCGAAAAAGATGTCATTCTCAGTGATCAAGCCAAAAATTTAGTGAAGAAAAATGAGATCATGCAACAATTTAAGTGTGGACCCAAAAGAAGTTGAATCAACTTGTGACTCGGGGATTACATAAAACTCTCAAAAAGGTGAAAGGCACGAATCTCACGGGCTAAAGTCTCTACTAGTCATCCTTAAGGTTCTCTTTAGAATTGTAGTACTCCTCAACTCTAAACGTAATGATGTGATAAGTGCGCAAATTTTATTGAGTCTAGAAATTCAAGGTGCAAAATGCCTTGTTATGTATTACATAATCTATTTAGAAAAAATATTCTCTAGCTTGATTCCTAGACTTTAAAAGATGGATGATTGAAAATTCACATCAATCAATGAGATGAAAGAAACTGCACGAAATTTTAAAAATCAGGTTCAAAAATCAAAATTTTTCAAAAGAGGTACGATTTTGATAAAATTCCTCCCCCCCCCCCCCCCCCAAAAAAAAAGGAACATCGTCCTCGATGTTAAGTGAAATGATTTTTAAAATTGAGAGCATAAGGTAGGAAAAAGATTACCAGAATGAACCGTTAATGAAGTTGACATATATAGCCAAGAATAAACCTGAATAAATGATAAGAGAAAAAAAAGAAGTGTACAAGTCTATAAAGCATGTAAATCATAGGATGATGTGAAACACCACCCCCAAACAGGATGAGACTAGTACAAGAAATGCGGGTTGACTCCCGGTAGCGCTAAGTTTAATGTCTTCAGCTAGACCGATGGAATCTCACCCTAAAGATAAGATATATGAAAGCACAGGGCGACAGAAAAATTGGGTGATGAGAATCACCCCCAAACAAGACTGAAGCGCCAGTCTTGTTGGATATAGGCTAAAACGGGTAAATTCACTTGTATGGCAAAGTGCATCACACGATGCAAAGCATTGGTGGACCATGGGCGGGTGGGGATTAAGGTAAGGGTGAGGGTGGCAAGGGTGAGAGGTAGCTGTTTCGAGCCTTGTTGAGCGTAAAGGTGAGGGAAACAAGAGCCCTATAAGCATGGTGCTCAAGTTGGTGAGGGAGGCAAAATGGTTTGGCAATAGTGATGGGGTGGAGATCATATAAATCACATGACCATTCTATGAATGGGAAATGATATTGGTCGCTCCATGACACACCAGGGAGCTGTTGATGGGAAAAGTCAACACCACAAGATAGTGGTGTGCATGAAGGAACAAGCTCAATGTCACGGAAGTGGAGAGTAGCACCATAAAGACTCTCATTGATGGTGGATGATAGTTTCAGGTTAGGATCTAAAAATGTTGATTGAAACTTGAAATGCATAAAATAAAGATCCAAACCAGGTGGTGGGGTGGAATGAACAATGGGTGGGATAAACGGTGGATCGGGTGGAATAAATGGTGGAGGAAGATGATCCAACTCAAGCGTGGGAGACACACACTCATTGGGAGGAGTAAAGGAATACTCACAAGGGAGTGTGGTTTCTAAAGATGGAGTTGTCAACTTCTCCAAAAAGGTATCCTTGGTGAATGTGGTGTGTGATTCAAACGAGGCACCAACATCGGAGATAGAAGAATCACTAGAAATATCAGGCTCAACGGGAGCCATGCATGGTGGAACATGATACATATTCGGATAGTAAGTAACTATCACGGATTCTATCTCGAGAAAATGGTGAACACTCGTAGCTGAAGCTAACCTAGGATAAAGTGGTTTCTAGGGAACACAAGTGTGAAGCTCGATAGGTGTAGACTCGGGCATTGTTTTGGAGATGACGGGAGTGGGAATAGGAACCTCAGAGTGGGGTTCAGGATGACATGGTGGGGTTGGACCAGGCTCACTAATGAAAGGTAAGTCAACACAATTGTCGACATGGGACCCGGACCATGGGATGGTCTCAACTTCAAAATTCTTGGGGTGGTAGGGTTGGTCACACTTAGAATCCGTGTCACAAGAGGACACATCATCGTCATACTCGGTGGAAACGATGGGTGGGGCCATGGGAATATCCGACTTTCGCGCACACTCCAATTCATTTAACCTTTGTTCAAGCCTTTGGAGAGCTTGAGTTTGAATTGCTTGCTCTTGCTCAAGTATGAACTTTTGCAAGAGGGTTTCGAGAGTGTAGGTGGATGATGGTGGTGGTGGAGTGATGGGTGGTGGTGGTGGTTGAGGTGGACACAACGCGCTATTAGCGGGACTATATGGAGAATACTCATATGAAGTGTGTGGAATTCGGCCAAGTACATCATACACGAAAGGATCGCTTTCGTGATGGACAAATGGTTGATGCGCATGGGGTTCATAGTGAGGGAACTGATCGTGAACATGTGCACAAGGTTTCCATGACGACTGTTGGAACGTGTGAGGATCCACAACATCGGGTTGGGATTTGTATTGCATAGAAGGGTGATCAGGCCTCCACGAATAACTCGGGTACTCACACAACTCGGGATTAGGTGTATCAGGATAATAGGCCGAGGTGGGTTCCGAAACAGTGTCATATGGATACACATATTCCATGGTGGGTTTCGATGGATATGACAAGTATGGACACTCATGGGCATGGTCTTCTTATATAGTAGGAACATGGAACAAAGGGGTAATTGGGTAATTGGTATAAGTGTGCTTGGGGTTTGGATGTGTCATGTGAATGAGAATACAAATCTGATATGGTGAGGGGTAATTTTGGGTATTGGGTAAAAGAGGTAGTTGGGGGTAATAATAGGGAAAAAGGGTAAAGTAGGTTAAGTTGGGGGAATAATGGGCAAAAAGGTTTAATGGGTGTATTAACACATGTGGCATTTTATTGAGTTTGGTTTTGGTTTGTTTTGTGCAGGTAATGAAATAAATCGTCGATGGCTTGAGAAATGGGAAATGGGTTTTTGTGTTTTACAAAATGGGTTTTGAGGTTCTTGGGTTGAATTGGAAGGGTAAAGGGTATGGCATGAATGGGTTCACGCAGAAGGTTTGGAAGGTACTGTTGGAAAATTGGAACTTAAATGGGTATTATAGCGCTGTCCAGATTTTTTCGGACAGATTTTTGAGCAACTTTGAGCTCAAATTTAGGTGGGACCCACACTACGGAAATTGTGGGACCATATACGAACGCGTTCACCTCCGCAAGGAGATTAACGTAGTATATTCATATGTCCAATTTCAATAAGTTATGAATGATAATTATGTCCCCAAAGTGACTCATAAAGCAATGAAAGTTAATGTATTTGGTATGTTTTAACTCTTGTCCCACATTGTAAGAGTAGTGGAAAATGATGAGTTAATAAAACCCAATTGATGGACTAAGGCTTGGATGCCTTTGGGGTATCCCAACTCTTTGAAGGGGAGATGACCTAAGCTATGCTTGGGTTGAATTTCGGTCAAAGGTCCACGCGCGCGTCCGTCCGTCCGGCCTGCTCGGCTCGGGCTCGGGCTTATAAAAATTCTTAAATTTTTAGGCCGAACTTTCTGGGCTTTAATTTAATTAATTAATTACGGAATTAATTAATCTTTAATTAACTGATAATCAGTTAATTCCAAGAGTCAGCAGTTAATGAAATTAACTGCTTCGATAATTAATTTCGGTTTTGACTGTTCCCAATAGTCAAAACATTTACTATAAATAAAATGTTTCCCCCTCAGTTTTAAACACAGAAAAATATTATTATTTCTGATTTCTTTGTAATTTGTCTTAAGGAGACTGTTCAACAGGGCTCGGATTTCTTTCTAATTATTATTATTTCTGCAAATTCTAGTAAGTATTTCATTTCTATAATTTTGTTTCAAATCTGTCATTATATTAATTATTCATAATTCTGTACAATTGTTATTTATAAATAGTAGACATAACAATCTTAAGACAAAATTATTAGTTCTACTGTTTTTAGTGTACATAATTTCTTTTATTACAGAAATTTATTTGTTGGAAATAAATCTGTTTTGACAGAATAAAATGAATTATTTTACTGCTTTATTGTAGAAATTAGTAAAACAGTTTTGATATAGAAATTAATTTCTATACTGTTTTTATATTCTGTTTTAGAAAATAAAATTTTATTTGTGTACTCTTGTTAAAATCTGTTTATTTATATTTTTTTCCTTAAATTATAATTCTGTTTTGTACGGAATTCTTTTTATTATTAAAAATTAGTGTGACACAGATTTTAAAAAAAAAAATTAATTCTGTTTTGTACGGAATTCTGTTTTAAATTATACTTTAATTCTGAATTATTATTTGAATTCTTTTGGAATTCATTTATTGTGAATTATATTTAGAGGAAATTGGTGCACAGAATTTTGTATTCTGTTTTGATTAATTCATTATATATGAATTTTATCATTGATAAAAATTCTGTTTTTGTAACAGAAATGGAATCACAAAGTACGAACACTACTCCTACGAAACTAATTGTCACCAACACAAATGTGACTGCACCCGTATCTATGCCACACGGGGAGAAATCGAAAAAGTTCATTGGGGCTGACTTCAAACGTTGGCAAGGACAAATGTACTTCTATCTCACTACCTGCCAACTGGGCAGGTTTGTATATGAAGATTGCCCCTCTATTCAAGAGGGAGATGACGCTGAAAAGGTTGCTGCTGTCGATGCTTGGAAGCACTCGGACTACCTATGCCGAAATTATATTTTGGCCTACTTGGACAAGACTCTGTACCATGTCTATTGCACTATCAAAACTTCCAAGGAATTGTGGAATTCTTTGGAAAAGAAGTATAAAACTGAAGATGCTGGGATGAAGAAATTTATCGTTGGGCGTTTTCTGGACTTCAAAATGGTTGATTCTAAATCTGTGATCTCGCAAGTGCAAGAATTCCAAGTGATCCTCCACGACATTCATGCTGAAGGAATGTCAATTAGTGAAACTTTCCAAGTTGCTACAATTGTTGAAAAGTTGCCACCATCTTGGACTTTGTTCAAAAACTATCTCAAGCATAAGCGTAAGGAGATGAATGTGGAGGAGTTGGTGGTCAGGCTAAGAATCGAAGAAGACAACCGTGAGTCTCAAAAGAAAAGTGGGAAGAATCCGATGGAAACAAAGGTTCATGTCGTTAAAGGTCCTAAAAAGAACAAACGAAAGTATGATGGGGAAGGCACTTCCAAACATAACAAGAAAAAGTTCAAAGGCAAATGCTACAATTGTGGTAAACCGGGACACCGCTCAAGTGAGTGTCGTAAGCCTAAGAAGCAAAATAAAAATAACTCTCAAGCAAATGTGACTGAGGGTGAGAATATCACCAATGATTTGGCGGATATGAATCTTTCTGTCGTTGTCTCTGAATGTAACTTGGTTGCAAATACCAAGGAATGGTGGGTGGACACTGGAGCCACACGACACATTTGTGCAAACAAATGGATGTTCTCCACCTATAAGCCTTTGGAAAATGAGGAGAACCTTTTTATGGGAAATTCTTCCACTTCTAAGGTGGTGGGACAAGGAAAGATTGCTTTGAAAATGACTTCTGGAAAGGAACTTACTCTCAACAATGTTCTTCACGTGCCTGATATCCGAAAGAATATGATTTCTGGATCTCTCCTTACTAAGAATGGTTTCAAGCTTGTGTTTGTGTCTGATCGCTTTGTGTTGTCTAAAAATGACATGTATGTAGGAAAGGGCTACCTAAATGAGGGGCTCTTTAAACTGAATGTTCTTACTGTAACCCCTAAAACATCTGTTTCAATGAATGAAGTTTCTAGTTCTTCTTACTTGATTGAGTCATCTAATAATTGGCATGCTAGATTGGGACATGTTAATTTTGATACATTGCGTAGATTAATTAACTTGGAATTTTTGCCAAAATTCAATATTGATAAAAATCATAAATGTGAAATTTGTGTGGAATCTAAATTAACTAGATTACCTTTCCATTCTATTGAAAGGATAACTGAACCTTTAGATTTAATTCACACCGATATTTGTGATTTAAAATTTGTTCAAACTAGAGGTGGGAAAAAGTATTTTCTTACTTTTATTGACGATTGCTCAAAATATTGCTATGTATATTTGTTACATAGTAAAGATGAGGCTATTAATGCATTTAAACAATATAAAAATGAAGTTGAGAATCAATTAAGCAAAACGATAAAGGTGTAACACCCCGCCTAATTAAATACCGGGCGATCACTCCTTTATTAAATTAAATCAAGGTAAACAGTTGGTTCATTCTCAGCATCACTGTCGATAAAAATAAATTTTCCAATTTAATACCCTAAATAATTAAGCTAAGTGTCAAAAACATTTTCATACAAACTTTCCAAATTTTAAATAACGAAAAAGATTTATTTAATTAAAATCACATTTCTACAATTAAGAAATCACACCACAATAAACTAAATAACATAAACCATTCATCAATCGAATGTCAACAATTGGAACTAAAACCACAAATCCATCCTGAATAAATCCCATAGAACAATACTGGAAATAACTGAAATATAAAAATCCCAACAACAAATGAAATGATGAAAAGGGGCGACACGTGCCCAATAAATGAGAGTAATAGGAGTGGAGTCAATAACAGAAGCCGTCTACTCAAGTGACATGCAACTCCCACCTAAGCTGCAGCTCGTTCTTCCCAAGGGATCCTAAGCAAGACGCCCCTGTGGCTGGGCACCTGAAAATATACATATATATATACAAGAGAGACAGAGAGAGAAAAAGAAACGGGTTAGAGCCCGAAAGTGTGTTTGATTTAAAATACGTTTAGCAAGTATTTAAATTGATACAGGCCAATGCAACAACATATTAGTGCGTCTCTCTCTTGAGAAAAAATACTCACCTCTCTTCTAATGTGCACACCTATCGCACTAACCTTCCCAACGGTTCGTTTTATCAGCTATCGCACTTGACTTTCTAAAAGATATAACTTAACTTAGATTACCCGCAAGATTTACAATTCACGATTTCATTTTAAAAGAATGTTCCAAACAGTAATCAAAGTCCTCCATTTTAACTTTATAAAATCCATAAAGTTTTACCGTGACATATTATACGTTTTCAAAACAAGTATTTAATAATATGAGTCAACAACTATGTTCTACTTATCAAATTTCAGTAGACAGTTTCAAATATCATAATCTCATATATATATATATATTAACTACTCGTATAATATATATATAACAGCACCCCGAAATAAACTATGGTGCGTGCATACTTCCACTATCCAAAGCCCCATGTCACTCATATTACGGGGAATACATTCGGAATCACTCTCGAATTGTATTAAAATAAATGCACAAACAATATTGAGGCGAAGCATAGATTCCAAGTCTCTAAGAGGGTGGCACATACCGGCGTCTCTTAGGACCGTCTGAACTATCTCATCGATAGCCTGTACCAAGGACATCAATCTTCTAGGGTACAAGTCTATATCCCCCATAAAGGTCCCATCGAGATAAGACTTGTCCCAACGCGGAAACCTCAGGGATAGCAAGTAGCGTGGGTATGATTTTCACATGTATATAAAATATGTACACACAATCATATAAATATACCACTTTATCATATTAATATAGGTTCTTCTCATCACCCGTAATTATACCTTTTATTCTTAATTTCACACTTAAAGAATTTCGCAAAAGGTTTTATTCTTAACCTTAACTCGAAGGGTTTTCTCACTTATTACCTAACACTCGTGGATTATAACCCCACAAATCTGAAATTCAGTAAGTGACTTTATTAGATCCCAACGTAACTCTCTTACGCACCTCACCCTTTAAAATTTAGAAATCTAACAACCTAGGGTAAATATCCCATAAATATCATTCTCGTTGAATATTAAAGGTTCTAACATTTATCCATATACCCTACTGGTCCTCAATGTCTCCCAAATCCTTTTATTTAAGATGCCCAAAGATTATTTCACGATAAACTTAATTTAACTAATTAAACAAGGGAAATAGGAGTCTGCCAGGAGGGGTCGATCGATCGAGGCTTGGGCTCGATCGATCGAACCTTCGATCGATCGATGCTCTATGCTCGATCGATTGATCAAGCAGGTCTGGGCAAAAATTCTGCAGAATTGCAGTTACGGGATTCATCAAAATTCTTCATCAAATTCCATATTTTCCAACACTAATCGACCCATAAATTCTACTACTAACATACTAACATAATTCCAGATGTTTTTAACGTTCAGCATGCGTTTATACATCATTAATCATGGTTAAACAACCCAAAATCTCATCTAAACATCAAGAACCCTAAAGTTTTCATAACTATGATTCAATTCAGTATTTCTCCATAATTTCTTCCTAATCTAACATAAAAAATTCGTGGGTAATACATATATATCATCAAAAGTTTCCAGCATAAGGTTTTAATCTTCTCTACATGCAACTTCCTATCAAAATTTGGGGTTTTCTTACATGGATTACATTCCTAATTAATCCTAAACTAATATGAACATTGCACTAACGAAATACGCAAGTTAAACACTTTCCTGGGATTTTCAGAAGTCTGATTTCCTGTTGATTATGGTGTGGTGGCGTTCTCCTCATCGCGATCTACGCGTTGGTGGTGACGGCGGTGCAAACGGTGGTGTTTTGGCCTTGAATCTCCTTGAAAGGTCTCTCCTCTCCTCTCCAATGGCCGTTCTAGGGTTCTGAATGTTCTAACCCTAAATGGCTAGCCTAACCAGCTGATAAAGGATGCTAAAATTCGTGGGTTTAATTACCCTATTTTGTAAAATGACCAAAATGCCCTCCCGGGTCACTAATTAGGCCTAAAAACACCCCGAGACCCAAACTAAACCCCCGGGTACACTTTTCTGACTATCTCGACCTTTCCGGACGCGTTGGCGCACTCAAAATGACCATACGAACAACTTATAAAATATTTACTTTTTAATTAACAAAATTTGTCCCGACGTGACACAGGCACGTCCCAACTTAAATTTCCGAAATAGTCATTTAATTCACGTATGACATTCAATATAACCAATATAGTATATCACTATGCTCATTAGTAATATCCAACAAGTTTCCCATAATTACTATCTCTCGACACGTTAATAATTATAACATAATTAATTTTCGGATTTTTATTAAATAAACATTATCATTAAGTTTAATAAATCCCCAAATTAATATAGCATAAAAATACGGGGTATTACATACTCCCCCCCTAATAACGGAATTTCGTCCCGAAATTCGGAAAATAAGGCATACCTGGTAAAAACAACTCTGGATATCTCTCGCGTATATCTGCCTCACGCTCCCAAGTGGATTCCTCCACATTATGATGCTCCCACTGAACTCGCACAAGTGGAACTATTTTCGACCTCAATCTCCTCTCACTATAGTCTAGAATAGCCACTGGTCTCTCCTCGTAAGAGCTATCAGACTGTAAATCAATCTCATCTATCGCAATGTGAGTATGGGCCATATCATCCCGAAGATATCGTCTCAACGACGAGATGTGGAATACATCGTGGATGCGATGTAAATGTTCTGGCAATCCCAACCTGTATGCTACCGGCCCAATCCTCTCAATGATGGGAAATGGTCCCACATACCTCGGGGCCAATTTTCTTTTTTTCCCGAACCTCATCACTCCTTTCATAGGATATACACGCAATAACACTTGATCTCCCACATTAAACTCCCGGAAGAACCGTTTCGCATCGGCGTAGCTCTTCTGCCTGTCCTGGGCTACCCGAATACGACTCCTGATTATCTCAATCCTTGCGGAGGTCTCCTGAATCACTTCTGGTCCTAGCAACTTGTTGTCCCCCACCTCGAGCCAACAAGTTGGAGAACGACAAGGCCTGCCATACAAAGCCTCAAATGGGGCCATACCAATCGTAAAATGATAAGAGTTATTATAAGAAAACTCTACCAGTGGAAGATGTGGCTCCCAACCTCCTCCAAAATCGAGAACACACATGCGTAGCATATCCTCTAACATCTGATTAGTACGCTATGTCTGTCCATCTGTCTGTGGGTGGTAAGCTGAACTCAACCTCAACTCGGTACCCATAGCCTCCTGAAAACTTTCCCAGAAACGTGACACAAAAATCTTGTCTCTATCTGACACAATATTCTGGGGCACCCCGTGTAATCTGACAATCTCAGCAATGAACAATTGAGCATACTGACCCGTAGTATAATCTGTCCGCACTGGCAGAAAATGACCCACTTTGGTCAAACGGTCTACAATCACCCAGATAGAATCGTGGCCCCGCTGTGATGTAGGCAACCCTGTAATGAAATCCATGGAAATACTCTCCCACTTCCACGCGGGTACTTCCAACAGCTGAAGCAATCCTGACGATTTCTGGTGGTCCACCTTCACCAGCTGGCAGGTAGAACACTTGGACACAAACTCGGCGATGTCCTTCTTCATCCCACTCCACCAGTATTGACGCCTCATGTCCTGGTACATTTTATCACCTCCCGGATGTACTGCAAATCGGGACCCGTGAGAATGAGTCATCACTTCATGACGTAACTCCGCTCCTTCTGGAACCACTAATCTCCCATTAAACCGCAACCCTCCATCAGAACTAACAGAATAGGACTCAGCACCCTCGGCTAGAAGTCGCACAATCTTCTCCTGAAAAAACGGGTATGTGGTATGTGCCTGTATCACCCTCGTAACAATCTCGGGCGTGACTGACATCACGGATATGAAAGAACGGGCTACTGCGTCCTGGTGACCCAACTCTTTCCATTTTGCTTTCCAGATGTCCGCTACATCGTCTACCGGTCTACGGCTCAACGCATCAGCAACTACGTTGGCCTTTCCCGGATGATACTGTATATCGAACCGGTAGTCCCTCACAAACTCTAACCACCTGCGCTGACGCATATTCATCTCTCGCTGAGTGAACAGGTACTGCAGTGACTTATGGTCTGTGAACAAACGGAATTTCTCGCCCAATAAGTAGTGCCTCCAAATTCTCAATGCAAAGACGACCACTGCTAACTCCAGGTCGTGGGTGGGGTAATTCTTCTCATGCGGCTTAAGCTTGCGGGAAGCAAAAGCTATAGCCTTCTCTTCCTGTTGAAGTACTCACCCAAGTCCCTGTAAGGACGCATCGGTGTAAACCAGGTACTCTGCACCCGACTTCGGTAAAGCAAGGACTGGTGCTGAAGTAAGCTTGTCCTTTAGCTCTTCGAAAGCCAACTGACAAGCGTCATCCCAAACATATGGTACCCCTTTGCGAGTCAGATTCGTCAATGGACCCGCTATTTTGGAGAATCCCCGAATGAATCTCCTGTAGTATCCGGCTAATCCCAAGAAACTACGCACTTCTGTCGGTGTCATGGGCTGTCCCCACTCCCTCACCGTTGACACTTTGCTCGGATCAACTGCAATCCCCTGTTCAGTAACGACATGGCCCAAGAACTGTACTTATCGCAGCCAGAATCCACACTTCTCGTACTTAGCATACAACTGATGCTCTCATAAAGTCTGAAGAACCTGCCTCAAGTGTTCGGCATGCTCCTCCTCGGAGTGTGAATATATCAAGATATCATCTATGAAGACGATGACGAACTGATCCAAGAATTCTCTGAATACTCGGTTCATCAAGTCCATGAAAATGGTTGGGGCATTTGTGAGTCCGAACGGCATCACCCTGAACTCATAGGACCCATATCTCGACAAGAAAGCAGTCTTTGAAACATCCTGCTCTCTAATACGTAACTGATGGTACCCCGACCTCAGATCAATCTTCAAAAAGAAAGTTGCTCCCCTCAACTGGTCGAACAGATCATCGATTCGAGGCAACGGATATTTGTTCCGTATCGTGACCTTGTTCAACTACCGGTAGTCCACACACAATCTCAGTGAACCATCTCTCTTCTTTACAAATAGGACTGGAGCGCCCCAAGGTGAGGTACTCCTACGAATAAAGCCCTGACCTAACAGCTGCTCTATCTGATCTTGTAGCTCTCGCATCTCTGCCGGAGCCATACGGTACGGTGCGCGTGCTATAGGTCTCGTATCCGGCAATAAATCTATAACAAAGTCTATCTCACGACTGGGCGGTAGGCCTGGTATCTCCTGAAACACATCGGAATACTCCCTGACGACAGGGATCGAATCTAAGGGAATCACGACCTCCTTAGAGGTATCCTCCTCTATGTAATACAAATGAGTGGTCGAACCTCCCTCTGGGCGAGGCATCGCCACTACAAACATCTCTTGCCCCGGAATGGCAAAAACAATGCTCCCACCGAAGCAATCAATCATGGCTCTATAAGTTGCGAGCCAGTCCATACCGATAATCACATCATGCTCGTGCATGTCTAAGACTAACATGTCAGCAGGTAATACCAAGATACCAATCTCTACCCCCACTCCCCGGCATATAAAGAATATAAGTGACCCACTCCCCAGTGGTGAGTCAACACACGTCACGGTGCTCTCTGCTGTGGCTAGCAATCCTAAGGACTTCACAAAATGCGTAGCTATAAAACAATGTGTTGCCCCCGTATCAAATAATACCCGACCCATAGTACCATGGATAGGAAACATACCCTCAATCGCGGGTGGTTCCTGTGGTGCTGCTGCCTGGTGGACGTTATAGACACGTCCATACTGCAATTGCCCCTACTGCACTGGAGCTGCTGGGATGGCTGGTAGGGCTGGTACCTGGGCTGGAGCTGGGAGGGCAGGTGGAAAGAGTGGTCTCTGCGGCTCATTATGGGCTCCCTGCTGCTGTGCGGCCCTATCGCCCTCTGGGCAATCATGGCACCTATGGCCATGTTTACCGCACCCAAAGCATCTGCCTTTGAAGTTACCGCCCCTCTGACCCTACTGTCCACGACCCTGCTGGCCGTTACCTCCACGCCACTGGCCCTGTTGGCCCTGATGGGCACGCTGTGGGCCTTGCTGACCCTACTGCTGTCCCTGCGGTCGGTGTTGGCCCTGCTGATTAGGCTAGCCCTGATGGCCCTGCCTGAAACGCCCGAATCCCTGCCTAGAATCACCTGAACGAAATCGCTTAGCAGGGTCCCCCTGATGGGAACTCTGCTCGTGCTGACGAGTCTGTCCATGAGTTGGTGCCCCACCGACACTATTACCCCCGATCCTGCCCTGCTGGCTGGACTCTCCTGCTCTCTTGCTTCCCTGAAGATGGAAGCGGTGATCCTGGCAATGTAGTAACGCTGCATTGAGTACGTCAGTGAAAGTACTCAGGGATAAATTCCCAATAAGGTGCTGACGGATCCTCCAAGCTAACCCGTCGACAAACATCAAAATCTTCTTGCTCTCAGTGGGTGCCTCATCCGGCACAATAGTGAGAAGTCTCGTGAACTCCTCCTCATACTCAGCTACAGTAAGGTTCTCCTGCTTCAGATTTAGTAATTTCCTCCTTATCTCAGTCTGCACTGCGGGTGAAAAATACTTGCGGTCAAACCGCTCCCAGAACAACTGAATAGGGATCGTGTCCTTTTCCTCCAAAGTAGTAGTGGACTCCCACCACTGTAATGCGGCTCCCACCAGCTTAAAGGAAGCCAACAACTTCTTTTGCACGCCAGTGCACTTATACATTCGGAGATGCCGCTGGATGTCCTTCTTCCATTGGCTGACTGTAACAATATCGGAGCTACCAGAAAACTCAGGGGGATGCGCTTTCTGAAAAGCATCCCGAACCCTCTCCCATGCGGATGGAAGCTGTGCTGGTACTGGCGCCACTACCTGAACCTGGGGTGGAGCCTGTTTAATCACCGCTATTGCGGCATTCACTGCCTGAGCAACAATGGCGGCTACTTCGTTCGCATTCATTGTGCCTAGTGCCGGAGCTGCTGGCTGCTCGGCTTGGGCACGCCTATCTTTCGGAGCACGTCTCGGAGGCATCTGAAACGTGAACAAGTTTATTAGTCTACAGTTATTATCATATCTCAAATAGCTGAAGACTTAAACGTAAAAGCAAGAATACAACAATCCTAAAAATAGGGCTCTATAGCAATAAAGTTACGCTGAAAGCGAAATAAGCCGTACAGATCCTATGGACACTAGAACCTGATGCTCTGATACCACCTGTGACACCCCGCCTAATTAAATACCGGGGGATCACTCCTTTATTAAATTAAATCAAGGTAAACAGTTGGTTCATTCTCAGCATCACTGTCGATAAAATAAATTTTCCAATTTAACACCCTAAATAATTAAGCTAAGTGTCAAAAACATTTTCATACAAACTTTCCAAATTTTAATTAACGAAAAAGATTTATTTAATTAAAATCACATTTCTACAATTAAGAAATCACACCACAATAAACTAAATAACATAAACCATTCATCAATCGAATGTCAACAATTGGAACTAAAACCACAAATCCATCCTGAATAAATCCCATAGAACAATACTGGAAATAACTGAAATATAAAAATCCCAACAACAAATGAAACGATGAAAAGGGGCGACACGTGCCCAATAAATGAGAGTAATAGGAGTGGAGTCAATAACAGAAGCCGTCTACTTAAGTGACCTGCAACTCCCACCTAAGCTGCAGCTCGTTCTTCCCAAGGGATCCTAAGCAAGACGCCCCTGTGGCCGGGCACTTGAAAATATACATATATATATACAAGAGAGAGAGAGAGAGAAAAAGAAACGGGTCAGAGCCCGAAAGTGTGTTTGATTTAAAATACGTTTAGCAAGTATTTAAATTGATACAGGCCAATGCAATAACATATTAGTGCGTCTCTCTCTTGAGAAAAAACGCTCACCTCTGTTTTAATGTGCACACCTATCGCACTAACCTTCCCAACGGTTCGTTTTATCAGCTATCGCACTTGACTTTCTAAAAGATTTAACTTAACTTAGATTACCCGCAAGATTTACAATTAACGATTTCATTTTAAAAGAATGTTCCAAACAGTAATCAAAGTCCTCCATTTTAACTTTATAAAATCCATAAAGTTTTATCGTGACATATTATACTTTTTCAAAACAAGTATTTAATAATATGAGTCAACAACTATGTTCTACTTATCAAATTTCAGTAGACAGTTTCAAATATCATAATCTCATATATATATATTAACTACTCATATAATATATATATAATAGCACCTCGAAATAAACTATGGTGCGTGCATACTTCCACTATCCAAAGCCCCATGTCACTCATATTAAGGGGAATACATTCGGAATCACTCTCGAATTGTATTAACATAAATGCACAAACAATATTGAGGCGAAGCATAGATTCCAAGTCTCTAAGAGGGTGGCACATACCGGCGTCTCTTAGCACCGTCTGAACTATCTCATCGATAGCCTGTACCAAGGACATCTATCTTCTAGGGTACAAGTCAATATCCCCCATAAAGGTCCCATCGAGATAAGACTTGTCCCAACGCGGAAACCTCAGGGATAGCAAGTAGCGTGGGTATGATTTTCACATGTATATAAAATATGTACACACAATCATATAAATATACCACTTTATCATATTAATATAGGTTCTTCTCATCACTCGTAATTATACCGTTTATTCTTAATTTCACACTTAAAGAATTTCGCATAAGGTTTTATTCCTAACCTTAACTCGAAGGGTTTTCTCACTTATTACCTAACACTCGTGGATTATAACCCCACAAATCTGAAATTCAGTAAGTGACTTTATTAGATTCCAACGTAACTCTCTTACGCACCTCACCCTTTAAAATTTAGAAATCTAACAACCTAGGGTAAATATCCCATAAATATCATTCTCGTTGAATATTAAAGGTTCTAACATTTATCCATATACCCTACTGGTCCTCAATGTCTCCCAAATCCTTTTATTTAAGATGCCCAAAGATTATTTCACGATAAACTTAATTTAACTAATTAAACAAGGGAAATAGGAGTCTGCCAGGAGGGGTCGATCGATCGAGGCTTGGGCTCGATCGATCGAACCTTCGATCGATCGATGCTCTATGCTCGATCGATTGATCAAGCAGGTCTGGGCAAAAATTCTGCAGAATTGCAGTTACGGGATTCATCAAAATTCTTCATCAAATTCCATATTTTCCAACACTAATCGACCCATAAATTCTACTACTAACATACTAACATAATTCCAGATGTTTTTAACGTTCAGCATGCGTGTATACATCATTAATCATGGTTAAACAACCCAAAATCTCATCTAAACATCAAGAACCCTAAAGTTTTCATAACTATGATTCAATTCAGTTTTTCTCCATAATTTCTTCCTAATCAAACATAAAAAATTCGTGGGTAATACATCTATATCATCAAAAGTTTCCAGCATAAGGTTTTAATCTTCTCTACATGCAACTTCCTATCAAAATTTGGGGTTTTCTTACATGGATTACATTCCTAATTAATCCTAAACTAATATGAACATTGCACTAACGAAATACGCAAGTTAAACACTTGCCTGGGATTTTCCGAAGTCTGATTTCCTGTTGATTATGGTGTGGTGGCGTTCTCCTCCTCGCGATCTACGCGTTGGTGGTGACGGCGGTGCAAACGGTGGTGTTTTGGCCTTGAATCTCCTTGAAAGGTCTCTCCTCTCCTCTCCAATGGCCGTTCTAGGGTTCTGAATGTTCTAACCCTAAATGGCTAGCCTAACCAGCTGATAAAGGCTGCTAAAATTCGTGGGTTTAATTACCCTATTTTGTAAAATGACCAAAATGCCCTCCCGGGTCACTAATTAGGCCTAAAAACACCCCGAGACCCAAACTAAACCCCCGGGTACACTTTTCTGACTATCTCGACCTTTCCGGACGCGTTGGCGCACTCAAAATGACCATACGAACAAATTATAAAATATTTACTTTTTAATTAACAAAATTAGTCCCGACGTGACACAGGCACGTCCCAACTTAAATTTCCGAAATAGTCATTTAATTCACGTATGACATTCAATATAACCAATATAGTATATCACTATGCTCATTAGTAATATCCAACAAGTTTCCCATAATTACTAACTCTCGACACGTTAATAATTATAACATAATTAATTTCCGGATTTTTATTAAATAAACATTCTCATTAAGTTTAATAAATCCCCAAATTAATATAGCATAAAAATACGGGGTTATATGGAATCGCCGATGTTATATTAGGAATTAAAATTTCTAGAACATCGGATGGACTTATATTATCTCAATCTCATTACATTGAGAAAGTACTTGAAAAATTCAAGAAGTATGATATTAGTCCTACCAAGACACCTGTAGATGTAAATTTACATCTAGCAAGAAATAATGGTGAAAGCATATCTCAACTAGAATATTCTCGTATTATCGGCAGTTTAATGTATATCATGAACTGTACACGACCAGGCATAGCATACTCAATAAGTAAGCTAAGTCGATTTACGAGTAATACTGGAAGAGATCACTGGAAAGCAATATTGAGAGTTTTGGGTTATTTAAAATATACTCAAAACTATGGATTGCATTACTCAAAATATCCAGCTGTTCTTAAAGGACATTGCGATGCAAATTGGATATCTGATACAAAAGACTCTAAGTCTACGAGTGGGTATGTGTTTACCCTCGGAGGTGCAGCCGTATCTTGGAAATCCTCAAAACAAACGTGCATTGCTAGATCGACAATGGAATCTGAATTCATTGCACTAGACAAAGCTGGAGAAGAAGCTGAATGGCTTCGAAATTTCTTAGAGGATGTTCCAAATTGGTCTAAACCTGTGCCCGCAATATGTATACATTGCGATAGCCAATCAGCGATTGGAAGGGCACAAAATCACATGTATAACAGAAAGTCACGACATATTCGTCGTAGACACAATACCGTTGGACAACTTCTCTCAAACGGAATTATCACAATTGACTATGTAAAGTCAAAAGATAATATATCGGATCCACTAACGAAAGGTTTAAATCGAGAGCAAGTTGAGAGATCATCGAGAGGAATGGGTCTAAAGCCTATAAATAAATAAGAATCAATATAGTGGCAACCCAACCTAGCTGACTGGAGATCCCAAGATCTAGGTTCAATGGGAAAACCTAACTATGTTGTATTCAGTAAGCACTGGAGGATATATCATCTTATCCATTCCAAAGATGAGACAGTGCATATCTGCCTCGAAATTAGGATAAGTTATGCTTTTAATGACATCTATAGCTTAGTACGTCTAAGTGGGGTATTGCAGAATACTCTTTATGGAACTCACCTATGTAAGTAAGAAGGGGGCCACTTCTATGAGAATAATGAAAGGCATATTCTTTAAAATACTTGCGGAACCAAGTGGTGTTCACGGTCAAAATGAACACAAACGTGAGAACCAACTGTGTTGAAGAATTGTTGTGTGAATATTATTGTCTAGGTTTACAAAAACGGTTGACAGTTCAAGGACGTGAAGTCTATTGATTAACCAAGTAAATCCAATAGTATATCACTAAGGAAAGTTCAAGGCCACTAGGCTACTTTTCCCGATGCAATAAGTCTTCAGTTTTACTCAACCTGTGTCTGCATCTGCATCAGCATTTGTTTTGTTTATAGCGATATATCATTCATGTGGGGGATTGTTGGAAAATTGGAACTTAAATGGGTATTATAAAGCTTTCCAGATTTTTCTGGACAGATTTTTGAGCAACTTTGAGCTCAAATTTAGGTGGGACCCACACTACGGAAATTGTGGGACCATATACGAACGCGTTCACCTCCGCAAGGAGATTAACGTAGTATATTCATATGTCCAATTTCAATAAGTTATGAATGATAATTATGTCCCTAAAGTGACTCATAAAGCAATGAAAGTTAATGTATTGGGTATGTTTTAACTCTTGTCCCACATTGGAAGAGTAGTGGAAAAATGATGAGTTAATAAAACCCAATTAATGGACTAAGGCTTGGATGCCTTTGGGGTATCCCAACTCTTTGAAGGGGAGATGACCTAAGCTATGCTTGGGTTGACTTTCGGTCAAAGGTCCACACGCGCGCGCGCGCGCGTCCGTCTGTCCGTCCGGCTCGACTCGGGCTCGGGCTTGGGCCGATCTTTCTGGGCTTTAATTTAATTAATTAATTATGGAATTAATTAATCTTTAATTAACTGATAATCAGTTAATTCCAAGAGTCAGCAGTTAACAAAATTAACTGCTTTGACAGTTAATTTCGGTTTTGACTGTTCCCAACAGTCAAAACATTTACTATAAATAAAATGTTTCCCCCTCAGTTTTAAACACAGAAAAATAAACCCTCCAAAATTTCGAAAATGCTACTGCATTATTTCCTCTGCCCAGAAAATTCTTTTCTTCATTTCTGCATTACATGTCCTTGGTTGTGTTGAGTACAAAACACAGAAATTGTGTTCGCTGGGATTACTCATTGTTGTGCTGCTTGATTAATCCGAAAATCCGTTCTATCTTGGGAGACAATTATTCATTAAACTCAAGCACGTTGGAGGAATAATTTTGTCTTAAGGAGACTGTTCAACAGGGCTCGGATTTCTTCCTAATTATTATTATTTCTGCAAATTCTAGTAAGTATTTCATTTCTATAATTCTGTTTCAATTCTGTCATTATATTAATTGTTCATAATTCTGTACAATTGTTATTTATAAATAGTAGACATAACAGGTACACAGGTCGGAGACGGGCTGTCCGCCGGCAGGGTCACGCTGGTGGCTAAGGGCTGGGAAGCGGGGTGTCGGCCGGATGGTTCTGAGGTCGGAACAAGGGCTTGAGATTGCGTTCAGGCGACGGGAACACGGGAACGCCTACGGAGGCGTCGCGGTTGCTGGAGGGTCGAGGGGTCGCCGACATTTTCGTGTATAGGTACCGGCGGGTTTCGGGAGTAGGTGCCGCGCCGGGTATGGTTGAGGGTTTGGGTTTCGACGGGTGGATCGGTTCAGGGCTGGTTCAGGCATGGCCATTTCTGGGGAGGAGGGCGAGATTGAGGTGGAGAGGTCCGGCTGGAGATGGAGAGAGAAGGGAGGTTAAAGTGTGTATTGTGTTTTGTGGTAATGGTGGAGAGGAGAGGGAGTGGAAGATGGTGGCAAGAAGATGATGGGAGTGGGTTGTGTGTGTGTGAGGTGTAGGGTAAGTTAGGTGAGGGTTAAGGAAAGTAGGGGTGTGTTTGGGTTATGGGTTATGTGTATGTGTGTCAAATTGTGACCCTTAAAATAACACTAACTAAAATAAAATTAATAAAATAAACTAAAAAAATAAGAAAATAAAATTCTATTCTAAAATAAAATGAAGATTCAAATAAAATTGAAAATAAAAAGAGAAATAATAAAAATAAAATCTAATAAAACTTAAAATTAAAATCCTAAAAAGAAAATGCAAACTCTAATAACACTAAGAATACATGAAATCCAAAAAATTCTAATCCTAATAAAATAAAATAAAACTAAAATAAAAACTAAAACTAAAAACTTAATAAAATCAAAATAAAATAAAATTATATTAATAAAAATAAGATAAAATAAATAGAAAATAAAACCTAGAAAATATTAAATAAATCTAAAATAAATTCTAAAAATAAAATTGACACAAACTAAAAATCTAAAAAATAATAAAAGTACACAAACAAACTCACACGGGCTTTGGGGTAAGTTTAGTCTAGGCTAGGGTTACGGGATAAGGGAATTAACTCAAATTTAACTGCAAATTGCTTGAAAATATAACTTTTGACACTGCAACTGTAATTAAGCCTGCAAGATAAACATTTAAGCGCATAAGACCCAAATTACCGAGAATTAGCAACTAAAGTACATCTATTTGGGGTATAAATTGTACAGTTTTGGGTTCTTATCATCGATGTTGGGTGGCAGGTAATCGTCCTTTAGAGAGGCTGTGTTCAAGTCCCGGTAGTCTACGCACATCTGAACATTCCCGCCTGATTTCGGTACGGCCACTATGTTGGCTAGCCATGTGGGATATTCGATCACACGAATGAAACCCATGTTCAGTTGTTTGACCACCTTTTCTTTGACTTTGAACGACTATTTGGTGCGAAGCTTTCTTAGCCTTTGTTTAATCATCTTGTGATTTGGAAGAGTGGGGATCTTATGCTGAGCTATTTTCGGATCAGTGCCAGTCATATCGTCATTAGATCATGCGAAGACATCCATGAATTCCTTAAATAATTCTTTGAGTTGTGCGAACTCATGCTCGTCAAGGGTATCCCCTATCCTAATCTCGCTCAGTTGGCTACTAGAACCGAGGTTAATAATAAAAGTGTCTTCTTTATTAACTTGAATGTGGTTATGATGTTTGTTATTAACTTTATTTAGATCAATTAAGAATTGTTCATTTGCAAAATCATCATCATCAAAAGTTTGATTATAATCTAAATAATTAATGTAAGGCACATGAAGATACTCAAAATCTTCGTTTATTTCATTGATAGGAAAAACATCACTGAGAACCTCATCAAATAAGGTCTTGATTACATTTTATCAAAGATAGACAACAGAAGAAGAAATGGGGTAAACATTGGGATTAGGTGGGATTTCAACAGGTAGAACTGGCACAGCCTGCTAGTTGAGGAGAAGTGTATCAGCATCTTTAATCATGTGGAATGGATCCGGTGATGTAGTGCATGAATGAACCATGCAGAGTGTCAGCCCTAGTGTTTGCAAGTTGAACAAGTCCTCGGAGTCACTTTCCTCAGTCTCTTAGGTATCTCTAATGGGGGGTTGTTCATGGTGTTGGGAACTTTCGGCCCATGGATAGTTGTCTTAGAAAAAGATATCCATTCTGGGTTTCATCTTCTTGTATGTATGGGCATACCATGGTTTCAAAAAGCCACAAAAGGGGAAGTCCTGGCCCTCTTTGATGAATCTTCCATTCAAGAAGTCACCTCGGATAGTTTGGATGTAGTCTAGTCTTCTCTTTGGTCGAGACTGGCGGATCATTTTGATCTCTTGTTCTGATGGTTGATACCCCAAACCACAAGGAGGGAAAAAATTCTTCAGTTTAATGGGATCAAGTATCCCTTGTTGTCTTTATCCTATCCCCAGTCCGAGCATAAAGTGCATGTTTTTTAACATCTGAATCACATTGACGTTGCCATGAGGGTCATATTCTCGACAAACCCTTTCATTGAAATCATCCCGTGCCGGGAGTAGAAGTGGTTCAACTCAGAATCCTGATAGGAGCATATCATTTGACCTATGTTGTATCTCAAGGATTGGACTGCTGGTACTTGCACCCTCGGCATTATCGTCGTCGCCTAAAATGGTGATGACTCATCCATTAGTGAAGAACTTCAATTTCTGATGGAGTGAGGAAGAAAAGCCCTTGATATTGTGGAGCCAAGGTCGTCTGAGCAACAGGTTGAAACAAGTTGGGATGTCAATAACTTGGAATTGAACGATAGGGTTTATAGGTCCAGCCGCTATTACAAGTTTTATGGATCCCATCACCTCCCGACGGGTATTATCGTAGGCACGTACAACAGTAGAAGTTGGAGCGAGGTCACCTTTCTTCAGTACTAAGCATTTGAAGGTTCTTAATGGGCAAACATTCAAGGCAGATACATTATCGATAAGAGAGAGTTGTAGGATCTCCCCCATAACTTCAACGGAGATGTTGAGTGCATGATTATGGTTTGGCCCAATTTTGGGGATTTCTTTTTCAGAAAAGGATAGCATTCGGGTAGTGATTAGGGATCTAACTAGATTTACCGCTTCTTTTGATGTAGTAGAAGAAGGAACTATGGGTCCAGTGAGAAACTTGATTAAAGCATTTTTATGAAGCTGAGAAGACATGAAAAGCCCCCATAGAGTGATGTTAGCTTGAATTTTCTTCAGTTGATCGAAAATCTTGTTCTCCTCGAGGGTCGTCTCTGGCATAGGAATATTTTCAACACCCTTCCCTTTGTCATTGGCTGGTAGTGAGCTCGGGATCTAGTAATGACTCCCTGATCTGGTTATGTGATTTACTAAAGAAGGGAAGAACATGAACCCTGTTTCTTCAATAATCTCGGGTTCTTCTGCCACTTTTTTTAATTCTCCGAGGAGTTCTTCAAATTATATCATCCCACATATGTCGACTATCGGTCCAATTTTTTCTAAAGTGTTCTCTTCACTTGAATTTTTAAATTCTTCCCCCCATCCGATGGAAATAATTTTGTCTTTCCATGAAAAGTCAATACATTCAACAATTTCAATGGCTTTTTCATACAAGTCTTCCCATTCCATGGGGATATATAAGGGTGAAGGTACCTGGTGTCCTTATAACTTCAGAGTATCAAGTAACTCGGTCATACTGCAGATATTATTTTTTTGCCTGAATAATCCTTCCATGATCTTAACAACATCATCTAGGCTGACTTCATTGGTTGGTACCACCCAATTGTCTGACTCTAGGGCCCATTTTTATGCTTCTAAGAATAGCATATTGAACCTCTGGCAATCAATGATCATCTGTGAGGGAAATTTCAACCCGAACTCTAGGAGTTGGTTTAACACTTCTAATAATTCCATACCTCCATTTTCAGAATGGGTACGGACAGCGATGCATGCTATGGTAAGGAGTGGCAGTGCCTGATCAGTGAGGCTAATAGGGTGTAGGAGGAAATATGGGCAATTTTGATGAAAGGCGCAATGGGCATCTGCCTTGAAGTTTTTTAGAAGTGGGTTTGGCAATGGACGGGGGTCCAAGGGTTTGATAAGGTTTCGGATTAACAGGGATTGATAAACTTTGGAGAGGGGAGTATGTAGCTCGGTGTATTCCTTTAGGAATGGGACAGGGTGGCTTTCTGGTGCCCATGAAGTGGTCGGTTGAGAGATATTGTTGATGGTTGAGACTGCAGCATTGGCACGTTTGTCATATTTTCTGGGGGTGAACTATCCGGACACCTTCTTTGGTTCAGCCTCTGTTTTAGCAAGAACTTCCTCGATTTATACTTCTGCTTCTCTGAGAGCTCGAAAGTGGGGATAGTATTGTCCTCCCATGGTCTCTCGGACATGGGGTAAGAAGTTCTTCTTAACTATGTTGATTTGTTCTTCCTCAAATGGTCGATTGGTCATGGTGTCTACTTTTTCCCTCCATCGGGATATGAAGAAAATGACTGATTCTCCAGAGTTCTATTTGAGCATCTTTAAATCACAACGAGTGACCTCAAGCTCTTCGTTATATTTGTACTACGACATAAATTCTCAGGCTACGTCCTCCCAGCTACGGATTCTAGACTCCTTGAGAGACAAAAACTATCGAAGAGCGTTATCCTTCAGAGTTTGCTGAAATAATAGGGCCTTCACCTCTTCAGAATCCCCTAGAATATTCATAGAATGGTGATAACTGTGAAGATGAATCAATCGGGGGTCCACTTCCTTTGAATTTCTCGATATTCGGCATCTTAAACTTCTCGGGTAACCTTGCCTTAGGATAAGGAGACATGTAGGTGTAGTCCATGTAATTTTCTGAGATGCGGACTTGGTAGAATTTCTTAGTTAGCATCTTAAGATCATTTTTTACCTTATTCAATTCTTCTTCTTTCGGATCAATGGTCTCAGATAAGTTTGCCCCAGGCTGGGTAAGGTTTGGCATAGGAAGCTGGGCAGGCGATGGCCCACTAACCGGAGGGGCACGTGGAGCATGCTGATACTCTTTGAGAACCCAGATAGGCTCGAGTGGACCCATAACATGAGGGAATAAGATCTTCGTCTCTTGAGGAATAGGAACCTGGTTTCGTTGCATCTCTTGGACCTCATTCTGGAGGTTGTCGATCTTGGATACGAGCTGAGCTAAGACCGCCGTCAGATCTGGCTACACAACTGGTACTTGATCTGTGTTCTCCATGGAAAATGGATGGATACTGGACTCGAAAGAAGTAGCAGGGGAACGGACGGAGATCCGAGGTGATTTGACAACAGACCGAAACCAATAAGGAGGCAGGCCAAGGGCGTGCGATCGACCTGAGAAGGTGCTAAATGGGATTTATTTTGAGAAAAAGAAGGAAAATATTTTTAACATTTTTTATTTCTCTTTTGAGATCAAAAGGAAAAATATATTTGGATTTTTGATAAAGAAGAGGGAAATGTTTTTGGATTTTTGATAAAGAAGGAAAAAATGTTTTTGTATGACGGGTCTCAGCATGATTATTATTATTATAATAATAATAATAATAATTATTATTATTATGTTCTCACTTGTATTAAATTCTCTTAAATGCAAAATGAAATGTCGGACGGGACCCGAGCCTGGAAAAGATGGATTTATAACATATGCAAAGCTATGGATGGACTTGTAACCAAGCTCACGATTAGGGTCCCATTTTAAAAATGCAAGAAAATTTGGGATGCAGGTCGACCCAAAATTTCGGCTGAGTTTCGGGTTGAAATAAGCAATCTAACATGTGTGCCCAAGGCTTGACACTTATATAAGGGTATGCATCTTGGTTTGGTGAATCGTAAAGGGTTCCCCCCTTTGGCGTGGCTTCCACGATATACGTCTTGCTTTTGAGGGAAATCGGTACATGTGGTCAAGCCATTTGATATACTTGAGTGTACGTGAATTTCCTCACTATATACCTCATGGGGACGGTACGTATGAGAGATAATTCGATATACTCGGCGTACGTGAACGAGTTCCTTATGATATACCTCCCGTCATGACTTCGGTCAAGTGGTATGATGCGGTGGAACCGTTCGATATACATCGAAACTAATTTTCCAATGGAAGGTGAGAGTCATATCACTTAGGCTAACTGCGCTCTGCCAGACCAGCGCCCATCATGAGTGACCCTCCAGTTACTGGACAAAATTTGGTCAATCACAATGCTCTTTGGTGATATTGTGTGAATCGTGCATGATTCTCTTGTTAGTATCTTATGATGAGAGTATCTATCTTGATCATGTCCAATAGGGATCAAAGTATGAGTACCAATGGTATGCCAAGTACGGTTCATGCATGCAACATGGGGATATATGTGATCCTAGGTGCACGTGGTGTGAAGTGTACATGGAAAATTTTCTACAAGTGTGTGAATAGAAGCATAAGCATTAGGTACACGTGAGTAGTAAAAGGGGAACATGCAAATAGGGCAGTGTATAAGAAAATAAAACTCCCATGTAAATAGAGTCTATCCCTCAAAATGAAAATCCCCAGCAGAGTTGCCACTGTAGCCATCCCCGATCCTCGTGGAGGGAGAGGATCCCTTTGGTCCCGCACATCTCTCTCGGGAGTGCTTCGATCAGCATTATTGATGAGGTGAAAAATGTAGAGAGATGGAGTCGCCAGTCTATTTTACTCGAAACAGACAAAAGAAAAGGGATCCATCCTGAAGGACAGCATCCAAAGACATACTGATACATATGAAACCAACATGATTCGAAAAAGGGTCCGGAGGCTAAGTTAAGATATGGGAAGGTACCCATTTCGCCCTTACGGTCTCTCATGGGTTGTTGTTATTTTCCTTTATTTCCCCGTGATATGTGTGCATGTGTATACATAGTGGAGACATGAATTATTGACTCGTATCGTGGAAGAGATAAAGTCAGTCATCCATAGGAATGTTCCTAAAAAATAATATTAAAAAATAGGATTTACACGATTATCCTCGCGTTGATCGCTATAATGAAACGATAACGCACATGGAATAATACGCCACTAAGAACAAATATATGTATAAATAGAATTTAAGAGAATTGAGTTTAAAGAATATATAAAAAATATAAAATGAGAGAAAGGTATAATAGGACTCGAGTCACGGGTTTTACCTCGAGACGCCTACGTAGCCTATAGAGGCATCAAAGTCCACGTAGTTCGTATGCAAAATGAGGGGTGGGATTTATCCCATAAAACCAATCGGGAACTTCTCTTATGTGTGTGTATGTGTGTGTGTGTGTGTGTGTCTAAAAAAGTGTTTTAGTTGTGAGAAAAGTGTGAGAATTCTCGTTTAGAATTTATGAGCAAATCCTCATTTTCTTATTTTTTGGGTTTTACTTATATGAAAATAAGAGATGTGAAATAATACTATATAAAAAGTATATTAAGATATGTGAGATGAGAGAATAAAAGTACTAAGTAATAAAATAAGTTAATGCGAATTTAGGGGAATTTAAAGAGAGAGTTGAAAGAGTTGGACCTTCTTGGAGATGTTGAGATTGATCTTGGATGTTGGAGAGCATATATTGCACTTGGATGATGGTGGAGGGTACTTAATTCACCAATTTTGATGAAAAAGGTGATGAACAGTGAAGGTTGGAAAGGGATTTGGATGTAGAAGTCACGCTGACTTCGAGAGGGGTTTTCTCAGCTTGCTGAGAGTAATGGATCTGTGATTTTTTTTCCTCCTGGAATGAGGTTAGGCCATCCTTTTATAGGCCAAGGTCATTGCCGATCATCATAGACCTAGTCCTACCAATCGGCAGGTGTGTTTAAGCACACTGCCGATAGACAGGGTTTGAAACCTGTCGTTGGCAGTCTCTTTCAGGTTTCTTCGGAAAATCATTCATAGAGCGCAAACCGTTGATCCTAATCATGCATGGGTTGAACCGTTAGAACGGTAATTTATAGACCTTCGACTATCTTTTGGACTGATCCCGGGTCCGGGAGTTGACTTTGGGTCAAATATGTCTCGGAAGAGTTTGTCAGTCCTTTAGACGGGGAATTATCAGACGCAAACAGATCGTTCGTCCGCATGGTAAGTTAGAATCACGCATGGGGTGGACCATTGGAAAGGTGAGGAGATTTAGTTCAACATTCCAAAGAGTTTGACCCGGTTCGAGGAGTTGACTTTGGTCAACAGGGGCCTAGAAGCGTTCAGTGATCTTTCAGAGTAAAACGGATCGTTCGTCCGCACTGTAAGTCAGAATTGCGCACGGGATGGACCGTTGGAAAGGGAATTCAGTGCCCTTTCAAAGATTCATTCAGTCTCATTTGAGCTAAAGATTTTGACTTTTGGTCAAACGGAGCCTGGGAGTGCCCAATGGCCTTTAGGTCAGTACCCGAGGTATGACTTGGGTTTGCAATGATGAATGGAGGTGCTAGGGACCTAAGGAGAGGTTAGGGGGTATTAGAATGAGGAGTCTACAGTGTATATATGTTCATGATATGAATTCGGAATCCTTTCTTCTTCAACTTATTGGTAAGATTAATTTTAATGTGCATATGTCACGAGCATCATAGTTCTGGTCAATGCTCTCTTCACGTAGTTGTATCCATAATGGGTGATTGTTTCTTTCTGGCTTCTCCAATAGTATAAGTAACGTTAGGGCTACGTAGATATTGTGTAGACGAAATATATTTTCTACTGCATTATCCCAACTTTCTAATAGGGAAAACAAAATACAATCAAGCAGGTACTCTTGCGAGAGATGAACTCCAAAATTTGCAAGGTAGTTAAACTGTTCAATCTTCTTATTCTCATACTTATAATAGGTTTACCCTACATATGGTGGGAATTGATAAAATATGTATCAGTGTGGTCCCATTGCAACCTCCTGTAGCCTTGATACAAATGATTATCACCTTACCTCATTTTTTCGGAGGAAAATATATAAGGGTGTGAATATGAATCCTACAAGTAATGGATCTAATTAATAATAAACTAGTTATTGTTTTTCGTCCGATGCAGGTGTTACTTATTTTATTTATTCATAACTTTGTTATGTGTCCTTCTGCCTATTTGCATTCACCCTACAGGTATCAACAAGTCCAAATTGAGTTTAAAAATTCATTTTAAAATTATTATGAGCCCACCAAATGTGCAATCCCTTTCACCAATGTTTTTAGCTAAACAACAACCACTTAAGGAGGGGGTAAACATGACCTCAACATTGAACCAAATAATATTATCCATTTTATTAACTCGCATAATATCAGTATGTGAAAATTAAGTTTATTTTATTTAAATTAATCCTAAAATTAATATTTGTCCACTAAATGTGCATGTTATGCATGTGTTCTTTTGTTACGTTAAACAAAGCACCTAGAAAACACGTATGTTATAACACTCAACAAAATATGGGTACAAGTACAATTATATGCATTATACATGAATACGTAATCATAACAGTCAATCAATGATATGTACAAGCTGAATTATGCACGTTATACAACTATAATCAATTTAACTTCAGTTATTGTTCTCCAATTATATGTGCACAAGAAACGAGGAGAAAACATGTGTACGTATATATATATATATATATATATATATATATATGTGTGTGTGTGTGTGTGTGTGTGTGTGTGTGAATATGTGATATGTGTATATGTTATATATGTGCATATATGTGTATGTGTTGTACATGTGTGCATGTGTGTATGTGCTGTACTTGTCTTTATGGTGTGTATGTGTTATACATGTACGCATGTGTAATTTTGTTATACATGTGCATTCGCAAGGGGGTGTGTGTTATACACGTGCGTGTGCATGTGTGTGTGTTATACATGTGCACACATGTGTGTTATACATATGCGTGTGTGTGTGTGTGTGCATTATACATGTGAGCATGCGTATTATACATGTGCGCGTTTGTGTGTTATATATGCGTGCGTGTGTAATCCATCTCTCACTCTCTCTAACCCACTAACTCATACTCAAAACACAAATGCAATTTTTTCAGTTAATTTTGTATCATATCACGTTATTGTGTTGTTTACCATTAATTTTTTTGTATATAGCATTTGTAATACAAACACGTGTAATTTCAAAAATACACACATATATATAACAAAATAGACATGCATAAATGTGTAGTTCCTGAGATACACACACATATAATAAAATATACACATAAATGTGTATATTCTGAAATACACACACTTATACAAATGTACACATAGCTTAGAATACATACACATATATAACAAAACACATACACATATAACAAAATATACAGACGCGTATACATACATGCATAATACATTTATACGCACATAGATGCACCCATGCACACACTTATACACATAAAACATGCACCCATATATAACAAAATGTAAAAAAATATAAAATTGATTAGGGGTGGCCAAAGATACGTGAGACAGAGGGGTAGTGGTCGGAGAGAGAGGTGTAGAGAGAAACGCGTTGTCGTGGTGGTCAAAGCTAGAGAAAGAGAGTTAGTGTTTAAAGAGAGAGAGATCGTGAAATGAAAATTTGATTAGGGATGTTTATAAATAAAGGTTATTGTCATAGTCCTAGGTAGTGACCTCAGGACATGACCATTTATTTTTTTACAATTCATGAACCAAGTCACGATCTTAGACCCCGACTAGGGTGGCGATGGGTAAAAAAATAAATTTTCATGTCCTGAGGTCACGGCCCGTGGCCACTTTGGTAAGAGTTTTAGCCCCCATTTGGTCATGGATGTGGTTGAAGACCAAGGTCGTAACCACTATGGTAACAGTCTATGTTAATGACGATAATAATTTAATGTCACGCTTTCTCTTGGTCATAGCCTTTGTCATGCACTTTTGTCCCTGGTCACAATCATAGGTTATCACCCATTCTCGACTTGTGCTGTAGGGACTCTTATGTACCCACACTGGTTTAACAGATGTTCAGACTCCTCTCACTAACATCATTTTATAACTAAACACGTATGTATGTTTCAAGAGATTATCAAGATAGGTTCATTACTCATGTGCTAAAATAAACTACAAAGTAATTACATATTGTAAAGAGTGGTAATAATGAAATAATTTAGGAAACAAAAATAATAAGTGGGGTGCCTACTACCTTCCCATTCGTAACCCTATTCTCACGCCACAATAAGAATTTCTATATCAATTTTAGACTGGAACCTACCTTAGGATTAACCATAAAGGGCTAAGATGAATCTTTTTCATGAATAAATAGGAGACTCTAAAAAAATGGCAGCCCATCACACGGACCTCAGACCTAAACCAGGGGAATGCGAAAAAATATGGATATGGTGTCTAATGACTTCACGAGGCTAATCATCGGATCACCAAACTGATTAGTTGACCTCGGGGAGAAACAACGAACATAGAGACAAGAATTCTCTTATCCCCTCATGGATAAAAAATTACTTCTCACACCATGAGGATAATACGACCCTAAATAAATGACGACCCTACTACCCTTGAGTCCGTTTCAGGGCCCCTAATACCACAGTGGCAACTCTGTTGGTGATAAATCAAGAGAACCAAGCTATATGTATTATTCCATTATATTATGCTTAATATCGTTCCCTCGCATGAATACTTAATGTAAATTTTAGAATTATTTAACGACTTTATGTTTAAAGTCCCTCTAAATGTTGATACGAGCTAATGTACCCATATACAGAATTGTACATTCATCCAAACGTATAAGTACTCACAAAGGACCTCGTGATAAAACAAAAGTTAAAGTATTAAAAAAATTAAGATTGTCGATTTGCATCACACACATCATAGTGGTTATTTTCATATTATTTAAACCATAAATCCTTGAGGCAAAAAGCAATCAGCCGATGACTATTCTCACTCTTTTTGCCCTTTCGTTTGTTATATCGAGCACTTCATCTCTCGATCCCAAAGTTTTAGAGATAGACAAGGTGTAGATCATTTCAAGTACTGGGGTACATCAAATAGGACATCAAATCTTGTTTGGTCCAAGGAACCGGGTATATCATGATCTAGGACAATGAAAAGTGATCCATCGATCACCGAGTCACATCACCTTTTTGCATATAGAAACAAATCCCTAGATGCACATCCTATTGAACAAAAAGAACATATACTTACGGACCAATCGCTTCAATAAAAAAAAATTAAATTATCAAACTGATGGAGGCTAATCCAAACCCCTCAAATTCTAGGTTGAATGTCTTCTAAATTTAATGGAAGATAGATAGTATGAATTCTCACATCATCATAAAAGAAAAATTCCCTTACGTCGGATTACCCTTTCCACTTTTATTTTGAGAAATGATCAGGCCTCAGCCTCTCATTTTCTCTCTCCTCATACAAAGTTAAGAGCTCACCCAAATTCACCCGAATCCCATGAGACTATTCTCAATTCTTCCCCTTAGAAGATAGTACCAAATAAAAAATACAATAAAAAAATATCGCCCATATGTGGTCAAATTTATATATATATATATATATATATATATATATATATATATATATATATATATATATATATATATATATATATATATGTGTGTGTGTGTGTGTGTGTGTGTGCGTGCGTTTAGTAAAGAGAAAACCAAAGGAATTTCCTATCTTCTTTCTCCTCACCCAAATCATGTTCTTACCTATGAAAACTTTGTGAACAAGTTCATGACCACGTAACATAGCCTCCCACGGGGTTATGGAAATGAGATATGTTTTTCGTAAGATAGACTTACAAATGTCACCAAAATGACCAAAGAATCCCACACTTGGACTCTAAATAAAACACACACCCACGTCTCTATGGGGTTTGACATTTTTCCTTGCATCCATACTTTAAGTAAAAAAAATTAACCTAACTAAGACTCTACGTCTCTTCTCAGTCATCATCATCGACGAGATATTGCCTCTCAAAGACTCGTATCCCATCTTCATGTGCTTACTATACACCCACATTCATACATGGCCTACTATTACCAATCGGAATAAGGGACTTACAAACCCACCACCATTCTACTGGATAACTTTAAACCCCCTTTACCTATAAGGATTATTATGCCTAATCTCACCAATGGCTTCCCATATCACCCCCCATTTTATGAGTCTTATCCAAACTCCTGTCCAATACCATGGGGCTTTCTCTAAGCTCGCTCAGACCTAAGGGATTTCCAAGAACCATAATATATATTAGGGATTATCCTAAACCTACGTGTGTTCGGAATGGCTAATCGATCATTTTTACTAAAAAATAGAGAAAAAGAGAAAAAAGAAAAATAGCAGAAAACGATACCTTTCAACATTTTGGATCCAGGAAAAATCCATCCATCATTGTTTATAAACTCTGGTGCGGAATCAAGCCGAGGTATTCATATTCTCACCCCACCCCTTTTTTCTCCTAACTAGTGGTTTTCTCACGAGTTTATTGGTAAGGTCACACTTCTTTCAAATTTTTAATCTTAATTCAAAAAACCCTAAACTTATTTTTCTCTTTTTTGAAATCTTTGTTTAGAGACTTCGTGGGTCTAAATCCACATTCCCCATATCTTTCTCACCTTGTTGATAATCTCAAAGTACACCCCTCATGCCAAAATCGTATAACCCTCTACTTGATGAGCCGAGGCATCTCTGACTAGATTGAAAAAAGAACAGTATTCTTACATTAGAGTCAAAATTTTGAGGATAAAACTTATGCTCATACAAGATGACAATGGATTTGAAAAATACTATCCAATCCTTATTAAACCCTCCCCAATGTTGCCCGCCGATAAAAACACCTACAAACATCTTAACTCATCACCATCAAGACTTCCTCGTTTAAATAATCGATAACTTGTTAAGTCTACGCATTTGAAAACCAATTATCCCCATATCCCCCTAAGAGACAGATTTCTTTGAGCTCTCTAAAGTTTTCTTTCCTCCCTTTCATGGCATGATAAGCAATGGTTTTAGTACATAATATTGTATACTTTGTTTGTTGAAACATTTTAATGAATTAAATGACTCACCTAATAATTAAACTCCATGGATCAAAGATACCTAAAGTACCTTAAAAAGATTAACAAAGATCAAAATGATTGTATAAATCCTATCGAGGGAGAAACAATGACAGGTAACTTAGGAAACATCGATTACCCCAAATATATTTGTATTGGACTCTCATCTAAATAATTGTGCTTTTCCATAAGCTTCGATGAAAAATAAATTCACTATAAAAAATTGTTTTGGGATGGGAAAAAAGTCAGTCCCAAAAGATACTTTATCCATCCCAAACACTTTTTGGGACGGTATTTGGGGCGGATAAGGGAATTCATGAGCAAACCATTTTAAATACTTTATCCATCCCAAAACATTTTTTGAGATGGGATCTAAGTCGTCTTAGAGGTTCATCATTTATGGGATCCTTTTGAGATGGCAACGAAGCCGTCTTTTATAAATATTATCTGAGATGGCAGCAATAGTCTGAAACGTTTTTTTTTTAGTTAGGAACTAACTCGTCTCAAAAACTCATCGCTTATGGGATCCTTTTGAGACGACAAGGAAGTCGTCTTTAATAAGTTTGGTGTCAAAGTTACTATTACATCAATGCCATTATAGAAAACATTCCAAAATACATTTAAAATATAATACATTCCCTAGTTCACAAACATACCATCGTATATTCTATATAATCATAAACAAAACCTATTAAAAACAATATATAACATCTTTGGAACCTAATCAACATATATAATAGACAATTTCCCATTCAACAATAATTAGAGTCAATACAAGTAAAATCTCTCTACACAATCAGCAATTCAAACATCGTCTCCACCAACCTAAACCAAAGTTGCTCCAGTCAAAACATTAATTGTAATAATATTTTTTTCAAATATTTATTTCATCTCAATAGAAAAAATACGAAAAACCGCATCTAATCCTAACATAAAATAATGTCAGCAAAGTAAGTCTGCGATCTTTAAGTATACTATCTCCAACAAAATGACTTCAATGATTTGTGTTGTCCACAAAAGGTTCCCACCTGCAAGAAGATTTATTTATTGTCAATTTCTTTAAACAAATAGGAATTTTTTTACTAGTTCCTATAGATGACAATTTTTGAAAAATTACTAAAATTACTAAAATCAGTATATCTTCGTATTAGTTACCTTTAAAAGAACTTAATATTTAAAAATAATTGGCGGAGTCTACTTTGTTTATTCATGAAAACCAACTTGTTTAAACATGAAAATTAACTCAAAAACAACTACAGCAATAGCCACAACATTATAAAACAATCCCATAACGATAAAGATGTGTTATTACCTATTTAGTATGGGTAGTTGAGGTAGTGGAATCATTATGAGGAAGAATACCCAAAACAAACTTTGCATTTCACTTCTCATGTCAGTTTTTATATGTAGTAGAGTTTATTGGTAGAGAATATCTAATTCTTTGAGATCTTGTCAATGTTGAGTGTGTTATCTTCATCATATTGTCGTTATTGAGGCTCTCGATCTTCGGAGTCTTTCTATAAACATACCCTTCTTAGCATACCATGTTTGTTACTGAATGAAGAAATATAGTATACAAATGTTTTTTTTAAGGTGGAGGCATATTAGGCAGAGTAAATTATCATAATAATATGCACATTTTTAAAAGTGGAGGCATATTTGGTAGAGTGAACTATCATGATAATATGTAGAATCTTATTCCCAACTGCGTTAATAATCTTTAAAATACATTTACAATTATAAATAGATAATGTGGGGTGTTAGTCGTACATGATCCATGTTTTAGTAAACAATTATTTTTTTTAAGCGGTGGCATATTAAGCAGAGTAAAGTATCATCCTAATATGCATAATCATATTCTAAACTGTCGTAATAAACTTCAAAGTACGTACATAGTTATGAACACGGAATGTGGGCTTTTAGTCATATGTGATCGAAGTTTTAGTACACAAATGATTTTTTTAAGGTGGAGGTATAATAGGAAGAGTAAAGTATAATGCTAACATGCATAATCGTATTATTAAGTGTCTTAATAATCTTTAAAATATGTTGTAACAACCTGCGTAATTTTGGGGGTATTTTCAAAATTAAGAGGAAAAATAAATTTTGAGATAAAATTATTTTTAGTGGTCAAATATGTTGGTTATTATTTTTAAAGTTGAGAATTTCAAACGATTTCAAAATTGGAATTAAAATGGAGTTTTAATTGAATTTCTATTATATAAATGAGTCCTCAAAACATAAAACTCTCTAAGAGTCCTCAAAAAATTAAACTTTCTAGCAAAAAAAATATTTAAAAATATTGAACAGTTTGATCGATCTAAATTTTTTTGTACAGCTTCCTCCAGTCTTCAGATAATTCTCTGTAAAATTTCATCCAATTCCAAGGGTCCGAAATAATTTATTTAGTGTTTGTATCTCATTAGAACTCTTTTCTTAATCAAACACTCGATCCTTTATATATCAATAAATTCGTGGCTTGTCTTTTCAATTCACTTTTTCTCAAATTTTTCAATCAGAAGACCTCTCCAAAATTAATCCCTTTCATATACAAACCATATCCCCAAACTTATTCAAGATTTCAACCTTAGATTAGAAGGCTTATTTGGTATTTTCTCGAGTTTGGGCTAGAACTTAATTGGATTATTTTCGCGAGAGGAGCGTGATGGTGTGTTTAGATTTTGAGGTTGAAATTATGTGATGATTCATGTGATGATTTTGAGGTATGAGATTTTACAAAATATGCTCATTAATCCCGCGAGTGTTATTCCTTTTGTTTTCTTGTGATTATTGACTCATATTTGAATTGATAAATTCATTTGGAAACTTGAAAATATTTGTTGGAATCTAATTTCGATTCATGTGGTATTATATTTGGTGTTGAGCATGTTGTCATGAGATCTTAATATGGCACTGAAGTAGGACACCCACAAATATTCCTTTTTCCGGATATGCTAGAAAAATCCGTAGGCGCGGTACGGTGGTGAGGCCTGGTGATCCGATTAATGTGTTGTTGAGAAATTATATTGATATAATTGCTTATGAGATTCTCATTTGATTTGAATATTCGTACTTGTAATGTGACGTTTTATTCAGCGCTAATATTTGTTGAGCATCTTTCCTGTCGTATTGTGTACTTCCCCATATTTTCTTTTAGTTGGTAGGTTAGCAAGGATTTGAGTGTTATGGATCAATTGGGATGATTTTTAGCGTGGATTATTTTGGGAAGAATATTCGCGAATACAATGAGAAGATTGTATTATTTTTATGTATACAGCATTGAAGATTTGTATTTTATTTTCGAGTTAGATGTTGTAATTTATTCGAGAGAATTATTGTATTTATTTGAAGAGATTTGAGATTAGTGAGTTCTTTTCTATTATGGAATTTAGATGCTCTATACCTTGTTATATTGTGGAATTGATTTAGTTTATCGTAGTAGCGCTCCGTTTTCTCTCCCCGAGCGGGTGGGGTGTTACATAATGGTATCAGAGCCAGGTTATACGACCACCCTCGAGTCTTGACTTTTGGGTCGGTTGCATTTTTGTGGCGTGAATTTGGAGATATAAGTTTTTAGAGAATTGTTTCACGTTAGGCATCTAGATTAGATGTGAGAAATTTATTTTTGGTGACGAGTTTACTTTTGGAGATTGTTGGCCTGATTTTTTAGAGTTAGGCATTTGGCGAATTTTGAGGGCGAAATTCCATTATTAGTGGGGAAGTGTAATAACCCGCGTAATTTTTGGGGTATATTCGAAATTAAGAGGAAAAATAAATTTTGAGATAAAATTATTTTTATTGTTCAAATATGTTGGTTATTATTTTTAAAGTTGAGAATTTCAAACGATTTCAAAATCGGAATTAAAATGGAGTTTTAATTGAATTTCTATTACATAAATGAGTCCTCAAAACATAAAACTCTCTAAGAGTCCTCAAAAAATTAAACTTTCTAGCAAAAAAAATATTTAAAAATATTGAACAGTTTGATCGATCTAAATTTTTTTGTACAGCTTCCTCCAGTCTTCAGATAATTCTCTATAAAATTTCATCCAATTCCAACGGTTCGAAATAATTTATTTAGTGTTTGTATCTCATTAGAACTATTTTCTTAATCAAACACTTGATCCTTTATATATCAATAAATTCGTGGCTTGTCTTTTCAATTCACTTTTTCTCAAATTTTTCAATCAGAAGACCTCTCCAAAATTAATCCCTTTCATATACAAACCATATTCCCAAACTTATTCAAGATTTTAGCCTTAGATTAGAAGGCTTATTTGGTATTTTCTCGAGTTTGGGCTAGAACTTAATTGGATTATTTTCGCGAGTGGAACGTGATGGTGTGTTTAGATTTTGAGGTTGAAATTATGTGATGATTCATGTGATGATTTTGAGGTATGGGATTTTACACAATATGCTCCTTAATCCCGCGAGTGTTATTCCTTTTGTTTTCTTGTGATTATTGACTCATATTTGAATTGATAAATTCATTCGGAAATCTGAAAATATTTGTTGGAATCTAATTTCGATTCATGTGGTATTATATTTGGTGTTGATCATGTTGTCATGAGATCTTAATATGGCACTGAAGTTGGACACCCACCAATATTCCTTTTTCCGGATATGCTAGAAAAATCCATAGGCGCGGTACGGTAGTGAGGCCTGGTGATCCGATTAATGTGTTGTTGAGAAATTATATTGATATAATTGCTTATGAGATTCTCATTTGATTTGAATATTCTTACTCGTAATGTGACGTTTTATTCACCGCTAATATTTGTTGAGCATCTTTCCTGTCGTATTGTGTACTTCCCCATATTTTCTTTTAGTTGGTAGGTTAGCACGGATTTGAGTGTTATGGACCAATTGGGATGATTTTTAGCGTGGATTATTTTGGGAAGAATATTCGAGAATACAATGAGAAGATTGTATTATTTTGATGTATACAGCATTGGAGATTTGTATTTTATTTTCGAGTTAGATGTTGTAATTTATTCGAGAGAATTGTTGTATTTATTTGAAGAGATTTGAGATTAGTGTGTTCTTTCCTATTATGGGATTTAGATGCTCTATACCTTGTTATATTGTGGAATTGATTTAGTTTATCGTAGTAGCGCTCCGTTTTCTCTCCCCGAGCGGGTGGGGTGTTACATAATGGTATCAGAGCCAGGTTATACGACCACCTTCGAGTCTTGGATGGGTATGTTGCATTTTTGTGGAGCGAATTTGGAGATATAAGTTTTTAGAGAATCGTTTCGCGTTAGGCATCTAGATTAGATGTGAGAAATTTATTTTTGGTGACGAGTTTATTTTTGGAGATTGTTGGCCTGACTTTTTAGAGTTAGGCATTCGGCGAATTTTGAGGGCGAAATTCCATTATTAGTGGGGAAGTGTAATAACCCGCGTAATTTTTGGGGGTATATTCGAAATTAAGAGGAAAAATAAATTTTGAGATAAAATTATTTTTATTGTTCAAATATGTTGGTTATTATTTTTAAAGTTGAGAGTTTCAAACGATTTCAAAATCGGAATTAAAATGGAGTTTTAATTGAATTTCTATTATATAAATGAGTCCTCAAAACATAAAACTCTCTAAGAGTCCTCAAAAAATTAAACTTTCTAGCAAAAAAAATATTTGAAAATATTGAACAGTTTGATCGATCTAAATTTTTTTGTACAGCTTCCTCCAGTCTTCAGATAATTCTCTGTAAAATTTCATCCAATTCCAACGGTCCGAAATAATTTATTTAGTGTTTGTATCTCATTAGAACTATTTTCTTAATCAAACACTTGATCCTTTATATATCAATAAATTCGTGGCTTGTCTTTTCAATTCACTTTTTCTCAAAATTTTCAATCAGAAGACCTCTCCAAAATTAATCCCTTTCATATACAAACCATATCCCCAAACTTATTCAAGATTTCAACCTTAGATTAGAAGGCCTATTTGGTATTTTCTCGAGTTTGGGCTAGAACTTAATTGGATTATTTTCGCGAGTGGAACGTGATGGTGTGTTTAGATTTTGAGGTTGAAATTATGTGATGATTCATGTGATGATTTTGAGGTATGGTATTTTACACAATATGCTCCTTAATCCCGCGAGTGTTATTCCTTTTGTTTTCTTGTGATTATTGACTCATATTTGAATTGATAAATTCATTTGGAAATCTGAAAATATTTGTTGGAATCTAATTTCGATTCATGTGGTATTATATTTGGTGTTGATCATGTTGTCATGAGATCTTAATATGGCACTGAAGTTGGACACCCACCAATATTCCTTTTTCCGGATATGCTAGAAAAATCCATAGGCGCGGTACGGTGGTGAGGCCTGGTGATCCGATTAATGTGTTGTTGAGAAATTATATTGATATAATTGCTTATGAGATTCTCATTTGATTTGAATATTCGTACTCGTAATGTGATGTTTTATTCACCGCTAATATTTGTTGAGCATCTTTCCTGTCGTATTGTGTACTTCCCCATATTTTCTTTTAGTTGGTAGGTTAGCACGGATTTGAGTGTTATGGACCAATTGGGATGATTTTTAGCGTGGATTATTTTGGGAAGAATATTCGAGAATACAATGAGAAGATTGTATTATTTTGATGTATACAGCATTGGAGATTTGTATTTTATTTTCGAGTTAGATGTTGTAATTTATTCGAGAGAATTGTTGTATTTATTTGAAGAGATCTGATATTAGTGGGTTCTTTTCTATTATGGGATTTAGATGCTCTACACCTTGTTGTATTGTGGAATTGATTTAGTTTATCGTAGTAGCGCTCCGTTTTCTCTCCCCGAGCGGGTGGGGTGTTACATAATGGTATCAGAGCCAGGTTATACGACCACCCTCGAGTCTTCGATTTTTGGGTCTGTTGCATTTTTGTGGCGCGAATTCGGAGATATAAGTTTTTAGAGAATCGTTTCGCGTTAGGCATCTAGATTAGATGTGAGAAATTTATTTTTGGTGACGAGTTTATTTTTGGAGATTGTTGGCCTGATTTTTGAGAGTTAGGCCTTCGGTGAATTTTGACGGCGAAATTCCATTATTAGTGGGGAAGTGTAATAACCCGCGTAATTTTTGGGGTATATTCGAAATTAAGAGGAAAAATAAATTTTGAGATAAAATTATTTTTATTGTTCAAATATGTTGGTTATTATTTTTAAGGTAGAGAATTTCAAACGATTTCAAAATCGGAATTAAAATGGAGTTTTAATTGAATTTCTATTATATAAATGAGTCCTCAAAACATAAAACTCTCTAAGAGTCCTCAAAACATAAAACTCTCAAGCAAAAAAAAATATTTAAAAATATTGAACGGTCCGATTGAGTTGAAATTTTTTGGACAGCTTCCTCTCATCTTCAGATAATTCTCTTTAACATTTCATCCAATTCCAACGGTCCGATCGTCTGGAATAAATTTTTTAGTGTTTGTATCTCATTAGAACTCTTTTCTTAATCAAACACTTAATCCTTTATATATCAACAAATTCGTGGCTTGGCTTTTCAATTCACTTTTTCTCAAACTTTTCAATCAGAAGACCTATCCAAAATTACTCCCTTTCATCTACAAACCATAGCCCCAAACTTATTCAAGATTTCAACCTTAGATTAGAAGGCTTATTTGGTATTTTCTCGAATTTGGGCTAGAACTTGATTGGATTATTTTCGTAAGAGGAACGTGATGGTGTGTTTAGATTTTGAGGTTGAAATTATGTGATGATTCATGTGATGATTTTGAGGTATGGGGTTTTACACAATATGCTCATTAATCTCACGAGTATTATTCCCTTTGTTTTCTTGTGATTATTGACTCATATTTGAATTGATAAATTCATTTGGCAATCTGGAAATATTTGTTTGAATCTGATTTCGATTCATGTGGTATTATATTTGGTGTTGAGCATGTGGTCATGAGATTTTAATATGGCACTGAAGTTGGGCACTCGCTAATATTCCTTTTTTCAGGATATGCTAGAAAAATGCATAGGCGCGGTACGGTGGTGAGGCCTGGTGATCCGGTTAATGTGTTATTGAGAAATTATATTGATATAATTGCTTATGAGATTCGCATTTGATTTGAATATTCGTACTCGTATTATGACATTTTATTCACCGCTAATATTTGTTGAGCATCTTTCTTGTCGTATTGTGTACTTCCCCATATTTTCGAGTTAGATGTTGTATTTTATATTCGAGTTAGATGTTGTAATTGATTCGAGAGAATTGTTGTATTTATTTGAAGAGATTTAAGATTAGTGGGTTCTTTTCTATTATGGGATTGAGATTCTCTACACCTTGTTATATTGTGGAATTGATTTAGTTTATCATAGTAGCGCTCCGTTCGCTCTCCCCGGGCGGGCGGGGTGTTACATATGTTTATAGTTATAAATAGAGAATGCGGGGGTTTTTGTTGTACGTGATGCAATTTTTAGTACACAAATGATTTTTTTTAAGTGAAGGCATATTAGGCAGAGTAAAGCATAATGAAAAGATGCACAATCGTAGTTTCAACTGCTTTAATAATCTTTACAAGACACAAAGAGTCTGTTTGCTAGTTGTTCACATAAGATATAGGGTTGAATGTGCAAGGACAAATTTTCAATACAGTCAATTTGTAGTTTTGGTTATTTTTTTGGGCAAAATATTTAGGGTCTTTTAGCGTCATGCTACTCTACTCGATGATGAATTCGAGCATCCCAAAGTTCAATATACATAAAGTCCTCACCTCATTATTTGATTGCTCTTTTTGCCAAAAGGTATATGACTAGGACTATTTTTACTTTATTAGAGACATAGTTTTAAGTGTTACATGATTGTTGGTGAAAGATTTTCAAACTGTTTTCTCTTTAAAGTTAAATTTAATTTTTTAAAATTAAAGAGGACTTTCAAATGAGTTCTTCTGAACATGTGTGTTCGAACGACATCAGATGAATTCCTTATTGAAATTCCCTGCAATGTCAATTGATATCTCGTTCAAAAGACATATCTCTTTTAGTCATTCAAACGACTTCAAAATACTTCCTTCATCGATTTTGCCAGAAATATCGTTTGAAGGACTCGTTTTAATGACATCATTCTATGTCGTTCAAACCGGCTAGTTCAGTCATTCGAACGAACGATTTATTTTTTGAAAATTATAGTTTTACCTCTAACCTCCCTTGCCCACTACTTCCATCTTTTAAACCACTTTGGAGATTGGGAAAAATAGAACTGTGATCCATTGCACTTGAGAAGAAAAAAAAAATTCTCTTTGCAAAAAGTCCCCAACCTTTTATGTGATCTTTAGGATCATTTTTCGAAGAACCAAAAACCACAAACTCAACCTCTCATACATTCATCCTAGTTTGGGTGTGGTGGACCTCCGGATGAGTTCTTTTCGGAGATGGTGCTTGGCTTTAAGTGGAAAACGAGACACAGGAGTGTTGTGCAGCATTTTAGATATATAGGTGCTACAGACGGAGGTATTAAATACAGCATCAGTGGGTCTTGTGGAGTCAAGTCTGTAAGTCTTGTGTGTCTTCTTGTAAAAAGCATATTCTAAGTGGATTTTGTCTAAGCCTGGTCATCAGTGGTTTTTCCTATTCAGGTTTTCCTCATATATCATCGCATTGTGTGGTTATTCTCTCTCTTTACATACTTGATATCTCACATTCTCACGTAGGAACTTAGTAATCAACACTAAAATTTGGAAAGTATCAACCTGTTGGACTAATTGCTATTTGTATCTAGTGATGATTAATTAATTTGTACAGAGGAGAGCATTTCACGAATTGAAATGAATCCGTATAAACCTGCAACTTCAAATTGGTATCAGACCTTGTTTCTAAAAGTTATTAAGATGAATCCTGGAGGTCATATGGATAGTTATTTGTCAAATAGACCCCTATGTTTGAATTTTTCTAAACGCACGTATGCAATCTGCAGTAAAATTAATTGATAAACATGTTTGGCTTGTTATTGAAAAAATGTGGTCATGTTCTACTGTTGTCGTTGAAGAAAAAACTGTTATAAAACTTATAGAACAATGGAGTGAGGATGCTTTCAAATTATATAACTTTAATTTTAAAGGTTTAAATGTTTTTTTAGTGTCATTACTCCCGAGGAGTTTCATCATATCATGACTTGTGAATCTTCAAAAGAGGCATTGGACATTCTTCAAGTTACTCATGAGGGGAGGAGTGCGATTAAGGCGTCTAAAATTAAAATTTTAACCACTCAATTGTAAACTATTGCAATGAAAGAGAGTGAAACATTCTATATGTTTTATGCCTGTATTTCTAATATTGTCAAGTATTGTTTCCACCAAGGTGATATGATCCCTAAAAATAATGTATTCAAGAAGATTCTTACATATCTCCTTAGTCGATTCAACCCAAAAGTCACAGTTATTACTTCTTTAGGAGTGTTAGATTCACTAAAACATGAAGAGCTTGTAGGTAATCTCTAAACATATGAATTAAACATGTTTCCTAAAGATAACAAAAAGAAAGATAGGGGAGTTTCTCTAAAATTTAAAAAAGAAGAAGTGTTTGAATCCGAAGAGTCCAATATGGATCCAAATGATATGTCTTTATTTGCTAAAAAATTTAAAAAAATTCTCAAGTTTAAAAAGTAAAACTCAAAAGTTGTAAAACGTAAATTTAAGAAAAATAAAAGTGTGGCAAGCAGAAGTTTTAATAATCAGGATCAAAAGAATTTTAAAAATGAAGCCTCTAAAAAGATAACTTTAAAAAGGTTGGTTTGGAGAGAAGTTTTAAGTGTGAAGGACGAGGTAATAGAGTGTATGAGTGACCCGCAAACCTTAGGAGACTATGTACAGATAAATACGATTATAATTATACTCTTTGCGGCAGTGAGAATAAGTCTGAGGACTGTGATGATTCGTTCCTTCTGGAAATAACTTCACCATTTTTATGACAAGTCATGCTAGCGCGTCAAGTGAGTCACATCCTAATGTTGACTTTCTAAGCATGATCTTGAGGTTGTATCCACTCACTCGCAAGGTAGTGGTGATACATTAAGTGACAATGATGTTGATAAAAGTGAATTACAGTCCACCTATTCTGAGTTGTATACCGACTCTATGAGAATTCAAAAGATAAAAAAGGTTAAATTTTAAGGTGTTAAAATTAGAAAAGGAATTAAAAAGCATGAAGAAGAAGGATGCTTTAGTTAGTCAACTCGATGCAATAAAGATTTCTCTCTATGAGAATCTTCTTTTGGTGGGTAAAGAAAAATGGGACATGACTGACTCTCTAGTTCATGTTAACAAAGATCTTCATGAGTACTTGGTGATTCAAAAAACACTTGAAGCAAAAATGTCAAAATTGAGAAAGATCTCGAGGCCTTTCGGGAAGTCAAAGTCACACTTGAGGATAATTCTTGAAGAATGGGGAAGTTAGTTATCGATCCAATTTTACGTTATAAGGAGAGAGGATATAAAGAAAGAAAGCATATAGGATACGTAGGTGGTGAGCCATCCAATGTCAAATTCAAACCTTTAGCTAAGTTAGTTACCAAAGCAAACCCTCCTAAACCTAACCCACTTAAGAGAAATCTTCCTAAGTAACCTATGAAAATGACACCAAATCAACCCTCTATTTGTAGTTTTTATCACAAAAGGGATCATCGTAGATATTTTTGTTACAAGCTTATGAAAAATTCTTATCCCAACCCCCCTAGGACATATTATAGCTCCTTAGCTAGCCTCAAAAACCAAGTTGAGTATCTAGTCAACACATCTAAAGGTTTAATGGAATAGTTTAGAAGGTTTTCTATGGCCCAAGAAAATGATTCCAACAAACAGACTAGAATCAACAAAGGGTAAAACACGACTCAAATTTGGGTTGAAAAAGAAAATACCAAGAAGGCTTTTGTTGTTCATGTTGTTATTAATGCTCAAAATACCTCCCAATGGTATTTTGATAGTGGATGCTCCAAACATATGACAAGTGATAAATCTCTTTTTACCACTTTTGAAGATCATACAAATGATAACGTCACATTTGGTGATGGGAGTAAATCTAAAATTATGGGCAGAGGCATCATTGAATTTCTAATTTTCCAAAACTAGAAAATGTTCTTCATGTTGATGGGATCAAAGTTAATTTCATATGAATTATCTAGTTGTGCAACAAAAACCTAGCAGTTAAGTTTAGCCAGATGGAGTGCATAATTTATAATAAATTTGGTGAGACTATTCTACAAGGTGTGAGGACTAGTGAAAATTATTGTGTAATAATTCCAAAGTCTCCATTCGTCTGCTATATTGCCAAGGTCTCCCCTGTCGATCTTTGGCATCAACATCTAGGTCATGTAGACTTTTGAGATCTTGATCATCCACTGAAGAGAGACCTAGTTCGAGCCTTACCATCCTTAGGAAAACTAATCATCTTAATCCATAGCCCTTGTCAACTTACAAAGAAATTAAGAGTCCTCATAAGAAGTTAAAATCTATAACCACCTGTCACGTCTTAGAACTGATGCACATGGCCACTATGGTTCCCACTAGTGCTGAGAGTATAGGAGGAAATAGATATATCCTAGTGATGGTAGATGACTTTTCAAGATATTTAATAGTCGGATTTATTAGGGAAAAGTCCGATGCAGTTGAGTTTCTAATGGTTAAATGTTGAGTTCTTCAAAATCAACATGGTGTCTTTTCTTAACCAGTTTAGAAGTGATAATGGAACCGAATTTAAGGAATCTGGTGTGAATTATTTTTGTGATGAAGTTGGAATTAAGCAAGAGTTTTTGTCCATTCAAATGCCTTAACAAAATGGTATGGTAGAGAGGAATAATCAAAAGATTTAAGAAATGGAGAGGTCGATTCTTTTAGGTAGGAAAGTTCCCCATAGTTTTTGGGCAAAAGCGATAAACACCGCATGTCATATAGTAAATAAGGTATACTTATGTCCCTATACTAATAAAACACCTTATGAGTAATGGACAGGTAAGAAACCCAACCTAGCCTATTTTTTAGTCTTTGGGAGTCCTTGTTACATCCTTAAAGATAGAGAGCTCTTACGAAAATTTGACTCAAGGAGTAATGAAGGTATATTTCTAAGGTATTCACCAATTAATATATCTTATAGGATTTACATCTTTACTAAGCTCTAAAATTATGGAATTAATAATATTATAATAAAAGATGATGATCTAGCCACATTTGTTAATATTGGGGATGAATCCTCACTTGAGAGTGATGAACCCCATGATGTTGATCATAGAGAGTATCAAAATGATTTGGTGGACCACTCACTTGTGAAAAGGGATACAAACCTTTGGGTTCGTAAAAGTCATGACTCTTTCAAAATTATTGGGAATACCAAACTAGGTGTCAAGACTAGGGAGCAACTTGAAAAAAAGGTTACTTATTTGAGTTGTACCTCTAAAATCGAACCTAAAAAATTCAAAGAAGCTTTAAAAGATGAATATTGGGTAAATGACATGAAAGAAGAGTTGCTTTAACTTCAAAAGAATGATGTTTGGGAGTTAATTCCCCGACCTAGTGATACTAACGTCATTGGAACCAAATGGATTTTCAAAAATAAAATGGATGGAAGTTTCATCATTTCTCGTAATAAATCTAGGTTAGTTACCCAAGGATATTCCCAAATCGAGGGTGTTGACTTTGATGAGACGTTTGCTCATGTTGCATGGTTAGAGTTCGTTTGCCTTTTTCTAGCCATAGCTTTTCATTTTAAGTTTGAAATTTATCAAATGGATGTCAGGAGTGCCTTTCTAAATGGAATTCTTCAGGACAAAGTCTATGTGCAACAATCGAAATGGTTTAAAGACCATAAGTAACCAAATCACGTCTTTTATTTGAAGAAATCCCTATATAGTTTCAAGCAAGCACCTTATGCTTGGTATGTGAGAATTACTTCCTATCTACTTACTCGTGCCTTTTCGAGAGGGGGGAGTAGATGTGATGTTATTTGTTCATCTAGAGGAAAGAGCTATCTTAGTTGACAATGTGTATGTCAATGACATAGTTTTCGAATCCACATGTGATAAAAAACACGACTCTTTGCAAAAGAAATGCAATGTGAGTTTAAGATGAGTACGGTCGACAAGCTAACATACTTCTTAGGTCTTCAAGTGCATCAAATCGATAGTTGGATATTTTTATCCCAATCTCTAAGTATGCAAAATATGTTGTGAAGAAATTTAATATAGACTCTACTAAGCATGAACATACTCAAGTGAGTTCATCCATTAACATTAGTATGGACACTGAAGGAAAGGATGTATGGAACACTCATTATGGGAGTATGATAGATAGTTTAATCTACTTAACCACTAGTCGTCTGAACATTTCATTTAGTGTAGGAGTTTATGCCCGTTATCAAGCTGCCCCAAAAGATTCCCATTTAATTTCCGTTAAATGTATTATCAAATATGTTAGTGGGACCCTATTATTTGGATTTGGGTACTCTTTCAACACTAGTCTATTATTTGGATTTGGGGACCCCTAGGAGACGTTGATGGTTTTCAGAGCACCTCAAGTGGTTGTTTCTATTTTAGTAGTGAACTTGTCTTATGGATGAGAAAGAAATAAAATTATATTTCTTTTTCCACGGTGGAGGATGAATACATATCAGCTAGGAGTTGTTGTACTCAACTCATTTTGATGAAACAAATCTTAGAGGATTACGGTATTTCACAAGGAACAATAACTAGTTATTGTTATAATACGAGTGCAATCCATATTTTTCGAAATCCCATACAATATTCTAGAACAAAGCATATTAGGATTCGAGAGAACTTTATTCAAGAGTTAGTTGAAGAGAAAATCATTTCCTTGAGCTTTGTAGGCACCGATCATCAATTGGCTGACATCTTTACCAAACCTCTAGATGTCCTTAGATTCGATAATCGTAGGAATTCATGTAATACCCCATATTTTTTTATGATTTAAATAATTATGGGAGTAATTATTATAGTGGGATTAATTGAATTAAAATGTGAGAATTTAATTGTCAAATTAATCTGGATTTAAAAATAAATATTAACTAGCATGCCAAGGGTTAATACTTCTTGAGTTAATATTACCGTGTGATATGTAATATGTAACTATACACTTTGATAAATTGTCGAGAGTGCACAATACGACAGTTTGGTCATTTAAGTCTGACACGCGTGTGAGTCGTGTCGGGACTAATTGAATGGAGTATAAAGATAAACTATTTTTATGTAACTCTTACGGTAATTTTGGGTGTGTCGTTGAGTCTGGGAGGGTCAAGATAGTAAAAAAACTCTACCCGGGTATTTTATTTGGACTCCGGGAGATTTTAGGCCAAACAGGCACCCCGTAGGGGTAGTTTTGTAATTTGGACTTTTGGGAAAATTAAATGGACAAAAATTAGAGAATAATTATATCATCTAAGTGAGTTCCATTAGGGTTAAGTTACACAAAAATCAAGAACGTCCATAGAGGGTGTGAAGGAGAACCAAATTCCAAGAGGGAAGGCCATATTATCCTCACCTTGCACAACCGTGACCACCAACGCGTAGATCAAGAAGAGAGGAACGCGTCTATACCAATATCACCAAATAATTAAGACCTTCGATTTAAGGCAAGTGTTTATTACTTGTTTTCTTTAGCAATAATCATACTCATGTTAGAGTAGGTGAAATTAATCTTTGATTTACATGTTAATTGGGTGAAAACTGGAGTTTAAATGATGAATATAGACTGGGCTAATAAGTTGTTGATATCCCTTTTTGTATGTAGAGGTTAAACTACGAATTCGAATCATATATTCATGAATAAATATGGGTTGATTAGATTATGTAATTAAAATTTTGGAAACTAGGGTACATGTGAATAAATTTGGGGGTTTCATAAAATTATGTTGATTAATGACGAATTAAGGATCCTAGGATGTTAGGACTGACTTATAATCTGGTGTGTGTGGATGGGTATTGATGAAGAGATGTTGGGTATTGAATCTTAGAGGTTTTTAGGTTCAATAATGGTGAAAAACATTGAAAATTTAGGCAGGAAGACGAACAGAGTCGTTCAAACGACATGCCATCTGGTTCGAGCAACAGAGGGAATTTCTGGAATTTTTCTTTGAGTCCAAATTTGGGTTTACTAGGTTCTTGGAGTGAGAGAAAATGTCAGTTAGTAAACTTAAACAAGATAGAATTTTAGGAAAAGTACGTGAGACTTTATACTCTAATTATTTTGGTATAGAGAGAATGTACCTTGGAGATTACAAGAGAGATAGTAATCTAAATATTTATACTATACGTAATGTTGAAAATTAAATACATATAAGATGTATATATGTAGGTTGCAGAAATACTTATAATTATAATAGGATGTGTGTATGCCTATTTATGTGATATTATTATTAAGAACACTAATGGGTGGTAACCCGGGGGTGCAAGAATCTTATTATTAGGTGCACTAATGAGTGAGAACTCGGGGGTGCAGGGATCCTATCGTAGGTGTACTAATGGGAGATAACTCGGGGGTAATATTATTATAACTGTACTAATGGGTGATAACCGGGGGGTACAAGATTATTGTTATAAGTGTACTAATGGGTGATAACCCGGGGGTACAATATTATTATGGTTAGGTGCGCTAATGGGTCTTAGCCCGGGGGTGCAGTATTAGAATACATACATACATACATACATACATATATATATATATATATATATATATATATATATATATATATATATATATATATATATGTATATATATATATATATATATATGTAAGTTTGTGAACCAGTCTAGTGTGTATAGTTAGTAGAGATGAAAATGTTAATATATAACATGAATCTTAAGAGTATAATTTATTTATTATGAAAACGGGAAAACATATTAATTAGCGGTTCGACATAGGCTAATTTGAAAGCGTATTGTGTGGGCGATGCGGGTATACTACTGATGAGTATGGATACTATTAGAATGACTTCGTACTAGTTAGACTGGGTGGTATAACTAAGGGAAGAATTAGATGTACGTTAGGCGTGCACAATAGATGAGAGGTGAGAAGCTCATGTGAGAGCTTGATAACTAACATGCGTATAAGACTTGTTTTAAGAACCAATTTTAAATAGTTTCTAAATCATTTTTAAACCTCGGGCCCTGACCCGTTTATTGCATCTATTCTCTCCTTTGCTGTATATGTATTATACTAGGTGCTCAGCCATAGGTGTACCCGAATTAGAGATTGGATTGGTAGACGTGCTGCAGCTATTGTGGAAGCTGTAGGTCCTTGCAGTAGATGCAATCTATTCTTTTCATTCAGTTTCTCTTAGACTTCCTATTTAGGGCATGTGTCGCCCGCTTCTAGTCTTTTATGAGAGATATTGTATTTAGTTTCTTCTATGGTTTGGAGTTTTGAACTGGGAGGTTTTACCCAGTCTTATTTAATTCCGTATTAAATTCTTGTCCAGTACTTATTATTCCTATGTATGGTGAATGGTTTATAATTTACTTTTGGAATGTTGTAGTTAAATGGTTTTATTAAAAAGGGAAAATGTTTTGACACTTAGCTTAATTATAGTATAGGTGATTAATATGGATTATATTATTTTTGACAGTGATGCTAAGAATGAACTGACCGTACATCCTGTTTTATAATTTGGTAAAGGACTGATCACGCTATATTTAATTGGGCAGGGTGTCACAGGTGGTATCAGAGCATCAGGTTCTAGTGTCCTTTAGGATCTGTACGGCTTACTATGTTTTCATCTTTGCGTCTTTTGATATAGAGCCCTATTTTTAGGATTATTGTGATCTTAATTTTGCGATTACGTCTTCAGCTATTTGAGATTTAGTAATAACTGTGGACTAATAAAATTATTTCTCGTCTCAGATACCTCCTCGACGTGCACCAAGAGACAGATATGCCCATCCAGAGCAGCCGGCAGTGCAGTCTCAAGGGACGATAAACACATCAAAGGTTGCCGCCATAGTTGCACAAGCAGTGAATGCAGCCCTAGCTATGGTTCAAAAGGCCCCATCGTTGGTTCAGGCAGTAGCACTAGTTCTAGTGCATCCATTTCCCACTGCATGGGAAGGAGTGAGAGAGTCCTTTCAGAGGTCATGTCCCCCAGAGTTCATGGGCAGTTCAGATGTGCTTATTGCTAGTCAGTGGAAGAAGGACATACAACGACACCTTCGTATGTATGAGTGCATTGAGGTTCAGAGGCAAGTTTTGTCTACCTTTAAGCTGAGAGGGGTAGCCTTACAGTCGTGGGAGTCCACTACTATTATCGAGGAGCGAGAGTTGATGTAGATGAATGATTTCTGAGTGTGGTTAGACCGCAAGTACTTTCCTTCCGCCGTCAAGACTGAGATGAGGCAGAAACTTTTGGACCTCACCCAGGAAGGGAGAATAGTTGCGGAATATGAGGAGGAGTTCACGCGATTTAGAAACATGGTACCGGATGAGGTGCCTACTGAGGAGAAAGGATTCATATGTTCATGGATGGCTTAACTTAGAGGATACGCTAGCATCTCTTGGGTAACCTTTCTCTACACTCGTATACAAACATTCTGAATGTAGACTTGTTGCATTGCCAGGACAACCGTTTCCATGCTAAGGGAAGCAAGCGAGGGGGAGAGCCTAACCAGTTGGGTAAGACATGGGGAAGTAGTGCATGTGAGGTACTAGTTGAGCAGAGTCAAAGGTAGGGTTCCCAGCAGGGGAAGTCTGCTAAGAGGTTTCATTCTAGAGGTTTCAGTCATGGTCATGGGGGTTGGAAGCAGGGCCAATAGCAGGGCCAGCAGCAGGGCCAACAGTAAGGAGGATAGTAGGGCCAGCAGCGCTAAGGTAGGGTTGGTAATGGGTAGCAGGGCTGAGGCTATCAGGGATAGGGGAGGAAACTTCATCGGGAAATGTTATACTTATGGCAAGACTGACCATAAGATATAAGAGTGCCCCGACAAGGACATATTTCCTCGGAAGCAGGGTGCTCACCAAGAGCCCCAGAGACCTATTTTTCCCGCTGCCCTACCAACATCAACTCCAATTCCAGCTTTGCCCGCAGTTCCAATGTAGCAGGGGCAGTTGAAGTATGGACGTGTCTATAACGTCAACTAGGCCGCAGTTTTGCAGGCACCACCCACAGTGGAGGGTAAGTTTTCTATCCATGCTACTTTGGATCGTATCTTATTTGACACGGGGGCATCACACTCCTTTATAGCCACTATCTTTGCACGGGCCACTAGGTTGTTAGGCACGGCAGAGAGTACAATGGCATGTGTAGACTCACCGTTAGGTAGTGGGTCGCTGATTTTCTTCATATGCCGTGGAGTAGGAATAGAGATTGGTAGTTTGATTTTATCGGCTAATATACTAGTGTTAGATATGTCTGAGTATGATGCCATTATTGGCATGGATTGGCTAGTCGAGTATAAGGCCATGATTGATTACTTTAGTAGGAGTATTGTGTTCACCATTTCGGTCCAGGAGATGTTCTTAGTGGCAATGCCTCGTTCTGAGGGAGGGTCGTCCACCCACTTGTTTTATATAGAGGATGAGACCTCTGTAGTAGTGGTTCCACTCAATTTAATTCCATTCGTATGTGAGTTTGCTGATGTATTTCAGGATACATCGGGGTTGCCTCTGACTAGGGAGATCGAGTTTGTGATAGACTTAACACCGGGCACTCATCCGATAGCACGTGCGCCTTACCATATGGCTCCGACAGAGATGAGGGAGTTACGGGAGCAGATAGAACAGTTTTTGGGACATGGTTTCATCCATAGGAGTACCTCGCCTTGGGGTGCCCCAGTTCTATTTGTGAAGAAGAGGGATGGGTCCCTACGACTTTGTATTGATTATCGAGAGCTTAACAAAGTCATGATACGGAATAAATATTCGTTGCCTCGCATCGATGACTTATTTGACCAGCTGAGAGGAGCACCCCAATTCTCGAAGATAAACTTGAGATCCAGGTATCATCATCTACGCATGAGGGAGCATGACGTGGCTAAAACTGCGTTTCTGACGAGGTATGGGTCGTATAAATTCAGGATTATGCCATTTGGTTTAACTAACGCCCCAGCAGTATTTATGGACTTAATGAACAGAGTATTCAGAGAGTTCCTAGATCAGTTTGTAATTGTCTTCATAGATGCCATCCTTATTTATTCCCACACCAAGGAGGAGCATTCCGAGCACTTACGTATGGTTATGTAGACCTTACGAGAGCATGAGTTGTACGCCAAGTATGAGAAGTGTAAATTTTGGCAAAGGGTGGTACAGTTTTTGGGAGACATTATATCAGAGAGAAGGATATCTGTGGATCCTAGTAAGGTGTCAGCGGTGAGGGAGTGGGGACAGCCTATGACACCGACGGAAGTGCGAAGTTTTTTGGGATTAGCCAGGTACTACAGACGGTTTATTCGAGGATTCTCGAAAATTGCGGGTCCGATCATGAATCTGACTCGTAAGGGTGTGCCGTTTGTTTGGGATGATGCATGTCAGTTGGCATTCGATGAACTGAAGGATAAGATGACTTCAACACCGATATTATCACTACCCAGGGCAGGGGTTGAGTACCTAGTTTATACGGATGCATCCTTACAGGGGCTTTGGGGAGTACGCCAGCAAGAGGAGCAGGCTATAGCTTTTGCTTCCCAGAAGCTTATGCCTCACGAGAAGAATTACCCCACCCACGACTTAAACCTAGCAGCAGTTGTGTTTGAACATCGAATTTGGAGGCATTATTTATTGGGGAACAGTTTCACTTATTTACAGACCACAAGTCACTGCAGTACTTGTTCACGCAGAAAGAGTTGAATATACGTCAACGCTGGTAGCTCGAGTTTGTAAAGGATTATCCGTTCGAGATACACTATCACCCAGGGAAGACTAATGTAGTTGATGATGCATTGAGCCGTAGGCCGGTAGATGAGACAGCCGAGGTTTGTAAAGTGAAATAGAAGGAATTGGGGCACCAGGATGCAGTTGCTAGGTCCTTCATGTCAGTTATGACCGTCACACCATAAATAGTGACGAGGGTGGTTCAGGCACAGGCGAAAGATCCTTTTTGCCAGGAAAGGATTAAGACGGTGGGGCTGAGTCATATTCGGTGAGCTCCGAGGGCGGTTTGCGCTTCAATGGGAGACTCATTATCCTAGAGAAGGAGGACCTTCGACATGCAGTGATAACGGAGTCGCATGGGTCCCGATTTGCAATACATCTCGGTGGGGATAAAATGTACCAGGATATGAGGCGGCAGTATTGGTGGAGCGAAATGAAAAAGGATATCGCAGAGTTCGTATCTAAGTGTACCACTTTCCAGTTAGTGAAAGTCGACCATCAGAGACCATCGGGTTTGCTTCAGCTGTTGGATATTCCTACGTGGAAATGGGAGGGCATTTCCATGGATTTTATTTATGGGTTGCCCACTTCGCAGAGGGGCACGATTCTATATGGTTTATTGTGGATTGGTTGACGAAAGTAGCCACTTTTTGCCCGCTAGGACAGACTACACAGCGGGACAGTATGCTCAGTTATTTAATGCAGAGATAGTGGGACTACATGGAGTGCCTTTTAATATCGTGTAGGATAGAGAAAAGACATTTGTATCTCATTTTTGGGAGAGATTCCAGGAGGCTATGGGTACCGAGTTGCGATTGAGTACGACGTATCACCCACAAACCGATGGGCAGATTGAGCGCACTAATCAGATGCTCGAGGATATGTTGCGCATGTGTGTCCTTAATTTTATTGGAGGTTGGGAGCCGTAACTTCCACTCGTGGAGTTTTCTTATAACAACTCCTATCAGTTTACGATTGGCATGGCCCCGTTTGAGGCATTGTACGGACTACCTTGTCCTTCTCCGGATTGTTGGCTAGAGGTGGGGGATAGCAAACTACTCAGGCCGTAGGTGATTTAGGACACATCAAGCAGAATCAAGATGATTCGAGGACGCATACTGGTAGCGCAGGATAGGCAGAAAAGCTACACCGATGCTAAGTGGTCCTTCAAAGAGTTCGCTATAGGGGACCAGATTTTGTTGAGAGTATCTCCTATGAAGGGGGTAATGAGATTTAGGAAAAAAGGGAAATTGACTCTGAGATATGTAGGACCATTTCTTATTATCGAGAGGATCGGACCAGTGGCATACAGGCTTGGGTTGCCGGAACACTTGCATCATATCCATGATGTGTTCCACATTTCATCACTGAGGCGGTATCTTCGAGATGAGTTGGAACACACTCACATCGCAATTGAGGAGATTGAGTTACAGCCCGAAAGTTCATATGAGGAGAGACCGATGTATATCCTAGATTATAGAGAGAGGAGGCTAAGGTCAAAGGTAGTTCCACTTGTTCGGGTGGAGTGGCAACATCACAATATGGAGGAGTCCACTTGGAAGCGTGAGGCGAATATGCGTGAGAAATATCCAGATTTATTCATACCAGGTATGCCTTATTTTCCAAATTTCGAGACGAAATTCCATTATTAGGGGGGAAGTATGTAATATCCCATATTTTTTATGATTTAAATAATTATGGGTGTAATTATTATAGTGGGATTAATTGAATTAAAATGTGAGAATTTAATTGTTAAATTAATCCGGATTTAAAAATAAATATTAACTAGTGTTCCAAGGGTTAATACTTATTGAGTTAATATTATCGTGTGATATGTAATATGGAACTATACATTTTGATAAATTGTCGAGAGTGAATAATACGACAGTTTGGTAATTTAAGTCTGACATGCGTGTGAGTCGTGTTGGGACTAATTTAATGGAATATAAAGATAAATTATTTTTATATAAATCATATGGTAATTTTAAGTGCATAATTGAGCCCGAGAGGGTCGAGATAGTCAGAAAACTCTACCCGGGTATTTTATTTGGACTCTGGGAAATTTTAGGCCAAACCGGCACCCCGTAGGGGTAGTTTGGTAATTTGGACTTTTAGAAAAATTAAATGGATGAATATTAGAGAATAATTATATCATCTACGGGAGTTCCATTAGGGTTAAGTTACACAAAAATCAAGAATGGCCATAGAGGGCGTGAGGGAGAACCAAATTCCAAGAGGGAAGGCCAGATTATCCTCACCTTGCACAACTGTGACCACTAACGTGTAGATCGAGAAGAGAGGAACGCGTCTCTACCAACATCACCAAATAATTCAGACCTTCGATTTAAAAGTAGTGTTTATTACTTGTTTTCATTAGCAATAATCATACTCATGTTAGAGTAGGTGAAATTAATCATTGATTTACATGTTAATTGGGGGGAAATTGGAATTTAAATGATGAATAGAGACTAGGCTAATTAGTTTCTGATATCCCTTCTTGTATGTAGAGGTTAAACTATGAAATCAAATCATATATTGATGAATAAATCTGGGTTGATTAGATTCCTTAATTAAAATTTTGGAAACTAGGGTTCATGTGAATTAATTTGGGGGTTTCATATAATTATGATGATTAATGACGAATTAAGGATCCTAGGATGTTAGGACTGACTTATAATCTATTGTGTGTTGATGGGTATTGATGAAGAGATGTTGGGTATTGAATCTTAGAGGTTTTTAGGTTCAACAATCGTGAAAAACACTGAAAAATCAAGGCAGAAATATGAACAGTGCAATCTCGCGCGACGTCGCGCGAAGTCGTTCGAACGAGATGGCATCTCGCGTGAAGTCGCTCGAGCGACACGTGGTGGTCGTTCAAACGACATGACATCTGGTTCGAGCGATAGAGGGAATTTATGGAATTTTTCTTTGAGTCCAAATTTGGGTTTATCGGGTTCTTGGAGTGAGAGAAAATGCCAGTTAGTAAAGTTAAACAAGACAGAATTTCGGGAAAAGTACGTGAGACTTAATATTCTAATTATTTCGATATAGAGAGAATGTACCTTGGAGTTTACGATAGAGATAGTAATCTAAATATTTATAATGTACGTAATGTTGAAAATTAAATACGTAAAAGAAGTATATATGTAAGTTGGAGAAATACCTATAAATTATAATAGGATGTGTGTATGCCTATTAGGTGATATTATTATTAAGAGCACTAATGGGTGGTAACCCGGGGGTGCAAGAATTTTATTATTAGGTGCACTAATGAGTGATAACTCAGGGGTGCAGGGATCCTATCGTAAGTGTACTAATGGGTGATAACCCGAGGGTAAAAGAATATTATTATAAGTGTACTAATGGGTGATAACCCAGGGGTACAAGATTATTGTTATAAGTGTACTAATGGGTGATAACACGGGGGTAGAATACTATTATGGTTAGGTGCGCTAATGGGTCTTAGCCCGGGGGTGCAGTATATATATATATATATATATATATATATATATATATATATATATATATATACGTAAATTTGTGAACCAATCTACTGCGTATAGTTAGTAGAGATGAAAATGTTAATATATAACATGAATCTTAAGTGTATAATAGATTTATTATGGAAACGGTAAAATATATTAATTAGCGGTTCGACATAGGCTAATTTGAAAGCGTATTGTATAGGCGATACGGGTATACTACTGATGAGTATAGATACTATTAGAATGACTTCAGACTAGTTAGACTGGATGGTATAACTAAGGGAAGAATTAGATGTACGTTTGGCGCGCACAATAGATGAGAGGTGAGAAGCTCATGTGAGAGTTTGATAACTAACATGCGTATAAGACTTGTTTTAAGCACCCGTTTTAAATACTTGCTAAATCATTATTAAACCTCGGGCCCTGACCCGTTTATTGCATCTCTTCTATCTTTTTCTATATATATATTATACTAGGTGCTCAGCCGCAGGGGTACCCGAATTAGAGATTGGATTGGTAGACGTGCTGCAGCTATTGTGGAAGCCATAGGTCCTTGCACTAGACGCAATCTATTCTTTTCATTCAGTTTCTCTTAGACTTCCTATTTAAGGCATGTGTCGCCCGCTTCTAGTCTTTTATCATAGATATTGTATTTAGTTTCTTTTATGGTTTGGAGTTTTGAACTGGGAGGTTTTACCAAGTCTTATTTAATTCTGTATTAAATTCTTGTTCAGTACTTATTATTCCTATGTATGATGAATGGTTTATAATTTACTTTTGGAATGTTGTAGTTAAATGGTTTTATTAAAAAGGGAAAATATTTTGACACTTAGCTTAATTATATTATAGGTGATTAATATGGATTATATTATTTTCGACAGTGATGCTAAGAATGAACCGACCATATATCCTATTTTAAAATTTGGTAAAGGACTGATCACCCTATATTTAATTGGGCGGGGTGTCACAAATCCATTGGGGTTTTCTCTATTGATTGAGTTCGGAGTTGTAAATCTGGTTTAGGTTGAGCCTTATGTCTGTCTCTTTACCTATAAACTAGATTATATTTTTGTACATATTTTTAACAGATACAAAAATAATTTCATTTTTTTGTAGAAAATATTTCATAAAACTTTTGTCCATATAGGTTATATGTGTGAGATTTTTGGATCATTATTTCATTCCATGTTCATGTGGCTTTCGATGAGTTTCTAGTCCAGACTTCATCTCACTTGTGAGCTTTGATGCTTGTTTATGATATATTGTTCTATGATTTCCTCATATCATTGCCTTTCATGCACACACCTATCATAGAATCTTGAGGATGTCTACGTCGTTTTACATACACTAGCTGAAGCAAGATGTTGTCTCATCAATTTTTTTACCAAAACTTATAAGCAATAGACATCATAATTGCGTATATAAGAACCATTTCCCGAATTGAGAAAAATAGAAAAGCATTTTCCAGCAAATTTTTGTTTAGCAATGGAATCGGGTTGCAAGATACAAGTTATCATTGCATGAATATCCACCATGTGAAAAAAAGGAGCCTAAAAGAATTCATGGCACAAAAAATTTCAAATTCCCAAGTTCAATGCATACTATGCAAAATATTGCACAAAATTCAAAAGAATATATGATTTTAGGGGAGATATAGGTTGAAGATCAATGGGCATGCATAATAAATTATAATATTTCTTTTTAACGTGACGCTATTTACCAGAGAATCATCAATCTTATATGTGTTTTATTTTAGATGGCTAGTGTCTAATTATATTTCCCTTATACATCACACGGTAGATTTGAGTGTATTATGTCTACATATATTGTTTGGAATTTTGCATTTGTGCGTTGTCTTATGCGATATTCATTATGTTCCCATGGTTTGAGTATTTATACACTACCTAGGACAATTCAAAATCATATTTTATGGGTTTATAACCTTCTTAGGCCTTTATACTCTTTATTTAAAAAAAATAGTTTTATTTGTTTTTGAAATGTCTGGAAAATCGTTCGAATTCTCCTTTAAACGAGATTATAACGACCCTCTCCTTATTAAATTCTTGAAATCTCATTATATTTATCATTCGTATGTCGTTTTACCGATGTCGTTCGAACAAGATTCCCCGAATTGTTCAAACTACCAAGGTTTTAACAGGTCGGTTGAGTAAAAAAATTTATAGCCGTTTCAGTTTTTCCTTATTTCTCTCTTCTACAAAATGGTTTCTATCCCTTATATTTCTCAAACAATCCACTTCATATCTCCCACACTCTCCATATTCCCAACCCTTCATCTCCATATTAACCCTTATAAAATCCTCCACCTCCTAAAGATATTTTCCATATATCCTAGAGTTGTTGTGGAATTCTAAAACTTCATTTTTGAGGTATTCTTTTTTCGTCCCTTCTTAATTATATTTTGGTATTTTCATTTGAGTATATATGTTTTGGGTAAAAAAAAATTCATGCAACACTTTCATGGTGTTTATTTCTCATCATTGGCCCATTTGATATAAGCTCAACTTTTTCTTTGGGGCTATGTCTATATTATATATATCTTTGATACAAAAAAAAAATTCATAAAAAATTTGAGTTTGCCCCGGTTAAATAATATATCATGATGTTTTGACATTGTTTTCCTAGAAAAAATTTTATTGTCAAAACTCATGAAATTTCATTTAATTTGTTTTATTACTTTTATATTCTCATATTTGTGTTATTATAATGTAGGATCAAGTTTCTTGTTGTTGTTGTTGGTTTTCAGTATTGTAGTCATTTCGTTGGTTAATTTTGGATAGGTTGTAATCATCTATTCATTTTTCTCATGGCTAGAAGTGGACGACCTAGGCGTGCCACCCCTTCAGATGATGAACGTTCTTCCTATGAAGACATTTCTATTATAAATCTTTGTCCGCGTTAGGGTACGCATGTAAATCACAAACTCTTCCACATCCTTGGTTTCCCTATTAGGTCTATTGTTAGGCAAAATATTATAAATCTATTTTCTCTATCAGGAACCATAGTTTTCACTTCGCTAGTCAGCCGTGGTTGGGATCCCATGTTCAGTCTTTGCGACCCTATCTATCCTAATATTATTAAAGAGTTTTTCTTTTCTATGCTCATATTGGAGAGAGGTTTTATCTCAAAGGTCTGCGGTAGGGAGGTTGTTATCACCGTCGACTCCATAACCCTTCTTACAAGTTTACCAGAGTTGCAAGCCCTACTTTCCCTTAGCCCAAAGAATCTAGACCTTCCTATGATCTTATTTTAGAGACCCTATTTCATTTGAATCAGTCGTTTTATGCCATCTTATATCATAAGAATCTCAAGTTTGATTTTATGATCCTTAACCGGATCGTTTGTGCATGCCTCTTACCACGTGGAAACCAATCTTAGATTTTAACAGATAATGTGAATCTTAATTATGCAATCAGCGTTGGGAATTTTATTGATATTCCCGATTTTATTTATGGAATTCTTAGAGTCATTCATATGTCACTTTCTGCGCCTTTTTGACAGGCTTTGCCTTTTTCGATTCTAGTCACTCGTCAATGTTTGGATGTAGGTTTCCCTCTTCTTCCTTCGACTATACCCTCAGCCATATATCAGACCGTAGATAGTTCATCCATCGATTGGTCCCCTGGTCATTTTCCTAAGGATCCACCTCAACCCACTCCATCTCACTCAGTCTACCGCCTTATCTTCTCCATCTTAGTCTCTTCCGTCTACCTCTCTCCATCATCCATCCTCGGAGTCGGAGGAGCTTAGGTTCATGCATCTGTAGGTTGTACAAATGTAGGAAGAGTGCTATTAGGACCATGCTATGATGCAGTCGTTATTTTCCTCCATGCAGAGTGATAGACAACTAGCCGAGGAGGCACAGTCACATTCAGGCTTCTTTTTGTTGCATCACGTTCAGGAGCTCCTCCGTGCTAAGATGCGATGTGGTGTATGTTTTTCGAGCATTGGATTCGCTCTTGGTGATGAGACTCCAAATGATTCCCCTGATGATCTAGCAGAACGATCTTTATTTTGGGCAACTATTTTCTTTTATGTAATTGTGAGAGAGTTTTATATTTCATTTATTTGTACTCTCATATGTACCTGATATTGGTTTTCCATTTCTTTTTTCTAGTGTTAGATTTGGATATAGTTTCATCTCCTTATATATAATTATGGATTAATGATAATCCTTTCTTGCTTTATCTTATCATATATCATTGTTTTGGATGATTTTCCATTCCTTTTTTTTCTATGGATGTTGTTATTTGATGTTAGTGTTCTCATGTTACTGTGTTATCCATTTGTCTTTTTGGGTAAAAAGGGGGAGAACATGTTTAGGGGGAGCTCGTAATTTGATTTCTTATCATCTTTATTTCACCATGCCTTTTATGGTTTTATTGTTTTGATGTTTGTAGGCTTTTTTCCATACTCAAGATTTTTTCCTACAAGAGCTTCCCATTGCAGTTTTGTTGTCAGTTGAGTCGAGTCTGTCCTTCTTTTGGTTTTGGGATGGGAATTAGTATCGTCTTGATGATCTGGCTTAGAAAGTTTCGAGTCTTTTTTATTTTTTATGTTTTATCCCGGAATAGCCAAATAAGGAGATTTGTAAGAACAAATTTCAATAGAGTTTATTTCTAGTATTGGCTATTTCTATTGGACAAAATATTTAGGGTCTTTTAGTGTCATGCTAGTCTATTGGATGAAGAATTTTTGCATCCTGAAGTTCAACATATATCAAGTCTTCACCTCATCACTTGATTGCTCATTTTCCCAAAAGATATATGACCGAGATTATCTTTACTTTTCTGGAGACATATTTCTAAGTGTTACGTGATTCTTTGTGAAAGATTTTCAAACCCTTTTTTCTCTTTAAAGTTAAATTAATTTTTTTAGAATTAAAAAAGTCGTTGAAATGAGTTCGTTTGAATGTGTGTGTTCGAATGACATCAGATGAATTCCTTCTTGGAATTCCTGCAGTGTCGTTTGATATCTCGTTCAAATGACCCATCTCTCTTAGCCATTCAAACTAATTTCTTCATTCATATTTCCTGAAATGTTGTTTGAAGGGCCAATTCCTATGACATACTGTTATATCGTTCGAACCATCCAGTTCAGTTGTTCGAACGAGCAATTTATTTTTGAAAAATTTTATTTTTCCCTCTAACCTTCCTTGTCCACTACTTCCATATTTTAAACTACTTTTGACCTCGGGAAAAATAGAATTTTAAGCCCTTGCACTTGAGAAGAGAACACTTTTTATCTTTACAAAAAGCCTCCAACATTGTATGTGATCTTTATGATCATTTTTCCAACAATCAAAAACAACAAACACAACCTCTCATACATTCATCCTAGTCTAGGTGTGGTGGACGTCTGTACGAGTTGTTTTTGGTGACGGTGATTGGCTGTCGGTGGATACCGATACACAGGAGTGTTGTGCAACGGGTTGTATCTACATATCCAACGGACGGAGGTGTTGAAGACGACATTAATGGGTCCTGTGTAGTCAAGTCTGTAAGTCTAGTGTGTCTTCTTGTAAAAACCGTGTTCGTAGTGGATTTTGTCAAGGCCTAGCCGTTCGAGGGTTTTCCTATTTGGGTTTTCCTCGTACATCGGCGCGTTATGTGGTTGTGCTTTCTCTTTACGTACTTGATATCTCACATGCTTACAGATGAACATAGTAATTAAGACTAAAATTTGGAATGTACAAACCTACTTGCCTAATTGCTATATGTATCATGTGATGATAGTTAATTTCTACAAAGGAGTGTATTTCATTAATTTAATTGAATCCATATAACCCCGTGACTTCAGAATCAATGGATTATACTAGTCAAGTTAAACACATAAATTACAAAATATAAAAGCATCAATTTTGATAAGGTCAAGATAAGTGTGGATGGCATGATGAATTTGTATACATTAAACATAATTCATGAGCTATTGGAGATTCCTTAAGAAGAACGTGTAATTATTGTGTGAACAATTTCAAACCTAACCATATGCGTACATGTAGATATTTTTATATTAACATCGTTCTTGGATTCATCAACTAATATAGACGTGTAACAGTGGACCATCTGCAATGTTCCAAAGATATTGACTCATACATTGTATTGGCGTACATATGTGAAGTCATATATGAGATAGGTAAGTGTGTTTAGGTACTCATATTATTTGAAACTATTGCTTGGCATAGTAGGTCTGATATGTCGCTTAACGGTATTGAGTCTTAATCTAGTTGCCATGCTAATGTTCTGCATACATGTGAATGAAGTTATGCTTCTTTAATGCACTTATTTTTTCCGTTTGGTATAGGTTCCTTAACCCAAAATCTGCGAAGGACTCCACGTAACACCAACGCTGACATATGATGTGGTGCCTCATATTCTTAAATTAAAATTTTTTATACGTGATATTAAATGTGTTTTTAATAGTATTTATACATCTTTTGGTCGGTGTACAATTGTTATATTTCATGTTCTTTTGACTGATTTGCTTTTATTTTAGTTAATATGAATAATATCTTATTTGAGTATGTAACGTTTCAATAATAAAATTTAAAAATTTAAGAAGCAAAAGCTACCCCTTCATGTTATCACATGGATCTCATCCAGGAATTAGTAAACATACCGAGAATTAGGTTCATTTTATCCTCAATCCAATGGTTGCTTAAGCTTTAAAAATAAGAGACCATATGTCTCTGCATATATCAATCTCGACACTCGTAAATAATATAGCATCCATAACAATGAGCATGTTTTTCATCTCCCTAGACCGATCAAGAATAAAATATTAAAATAAGAGAAAATTACTATTGTTCTCACCATATTCATCAACTGAAGTGTCAAAATCATATCTAGTAGTGATGAATGGGCCTCTAAGAGAGCAACCAAAATCTATGCCTATGTGATACTGTTTCACATATTGCAAATGGGATAAAGTTTTATCCAAAGAGATGCAACATGATAAATTTCCTATCATTCTAAAAATGACTGCACAAGAAACCAACCGCGTAGTAATTAAAAAATAATCCTCCCTTTTGTATAAATCGAACAACTACAAATGTCACATCGTAGACTGGCCTCTGATGAGTTGGATGACCAATCTCCTTAAACCTAACAATTTAAGTATTTAAATCATTTTTCCTTCATTTAAACTTAAAATTAAGAGTATAGTAAAAAATAAAAAATTCTCATACCATCCATTTCGGGCTTGAGTCCAAATTATGGGATTATAAGGTCTATTCTGGGTGAAATCATCACAGTAGAAACCGTTGCATTTATTTATTTGTCACCAATACTACCATATAGTTATAAATTATATTGACATACCAATAAGAAATAGCTCTCAACAAATTTATAACAAAAATTAATTATCTTTTAAGTTTTCCTTCTCATATAGTGTAAAGTGCAAAACCCTCTAAACTATGATATTTTACAATAAAGCCACTGAACTATTTATAAGGAAACATTTAATCATGAACTATGCATTATTTTGATAAAAACTTGGTACATTTGATTGAAATTAATTTTCTTTTTTTGTGAATAAGCCCTTATATAAGACCTTTGCAAAAAAATGAATAGTTTGAGTAGCGTAGTTTAGGTTATGCAAAAACTACATAGTTAAATGTGGGTTTCTACAGTATTTTCACACTTGGGCAACAGTAGATCTGGTGTTAACTGTTCAACACAGGATCTGGGGCATCGACATCTTTGCACATCACTTAGGGGAACCTTGTATGTATTCTAATGACCAGATTTTTATTCCAGATCATGTACTCATTTCCAACAGCAGTAAGTTCCTTACCTTGAGGCCCATACTCTCCACATATAGAATTATGTAGTAACATCAATTTAAGTCATGCAGATATAAGGTCCAAGTGATAATTCTGTTTATGAAGAGTTTTTTGTCCTCTTCATTGTGATTGTTGAATTTCTATACAAACCAAAAAAATTGATATATGACTAGACTACAAGCTCAGAATAGAAAGAAGTATCACTAAATCGTGAAAAATTTTATGATAAAAAAATACAATGGAAGTATACTTGGCAGAGGATAATAGGGCCACTCTAGAACTCAAACATCTTTTCACTCTTGATCAAATTGACAATTTTCTCAGTGAACCCTTTCATAGCCATCTGCATCACCGCATAATCATAATAAACATATAAACAAAATAGTTTATCACTTCAAGATAGTTCCATTGATCATTTTTCATAAACAATATATAGAGAGAGAGACAAGAAAGATACATTAAATGCTTCATTATTAGTTCTGAAGGTTATGCTTGGAACATACTTTTTAATATAAGTAGTAGAAATAAAGAAAAGCAATTCACATTTTTTTTTTTTAAAGAAGACACATTTTCGTGTGCACTTTATAAACAAATGCAAATATTTGCGTATATCGTTTAAGATAATCATATGATATTGCATTTGTATTTTACATAGTTTATTATTTTGAATGATGTATTTTTATTTGCTAATGATAAAGAGATGGTGATTTATGTGAATATGAAAAGATTGGACAAAATAAATATATACATATTATGAATATGTAAACAGTTATATATGATGCAGTCCCTATTTCATAAAAATCATTAGCATGAATTAATTGGTACAATATGTCAACTTGGCTTGACAAATAAAATTATTTGGTTGCATTATCGAACCAAGTTACATTTCAATTAAAATGAACTAGATATTCATTACACCAAGTACATTACTAATCAAATTGCTGAATTCTCTGGCAAAGTGATAATCTAAATTACATGCAACTACTAAATGACATTACAACAATTAAATTAAAAGAAAGCAAAATGCAAAATCCTTAACCAAACGATATTTACTCCAAGAAATAAGTAATTTAAATGGGTCTGACAAAATGTTACTCAAAAACCAGGCATAATTTCTAAACTTCCCTTTCATTAACTTAGGGTCCGTTTGATTCGTACATTTGCCATGGCAAATGTCAAATCAGTTGGCAAATATGGCATTTGCCCACTTTTTGGTCTGTTTGATTCACAAATTTGCCTACAACCCATTTGCCTATGTACAACACCTCTAATGCATGAAAAGTGGGCAAATTTTGCTTTGCTATTTGGAGAAGAATTATTTGCCAAACAATTTGCCGCTTCTTACAAGTGCTTGTTTTATAATTTTATGCTAAAATATTTTAAAAATTATTTTACAAACTGTTATATAAAACTGTTTTAAATAAAAAACTGTTTTATAAAAAATGTTTTTAAATTATTTTAAAAACTGTTTAAAAAATGTTTTAAAACTATTAAAAAACTATTTTAAAAACAATTTAAAAACTGTTTAAAAAAATATTTTTTAAAACTGTTTTATTAAAATCTGTATTAAAACTGTTTCAAACACTATTTTAAAAAGTTTAAAACTGTTTTGAATAATTAAAAAAACTGTTTCGAATATTGTAAAAATTGTTTTATAAAAATGTTGTTAAAAACTGCTTTAAAAATTATTTTAAGCACTGTTTTAATAATGTTTTATAAAAACTGTTTTTGAAATGTTTAAAAAAAACTGTTTTAAAAACTGTTATAAAAAAAATACTGTTTTATAAAAAATGTTACAAAAATGTTTTTAAAACTATTTTAAAAACAATTTAAAAACGGTTTTAAAAAAATGTTTTATAAAACTGTTTTATTAAAAACTTGTTTTAAAACTATTAAAAACACTATTTTAAAAGGTTAAAATTTGTTTTGAATAATTTAAAAACTTTTTCGAATATTGTAAAAATTATTTTAAAAAACTGTTTTATCAAATTTAAAAAAAAAACTGTTTTAGAAATGTTTTAAAAATTGTTTAAAAACTTTTTATAAAATATTTAAATAAACTAATTGGATTGACTTTAATTTCGCCTAATTGTTGTTTGATAGCTTCGTGTGGAAAAACTAGGTAAAATTTGCTTAGGCAAACTTTACCCATGGAAAATTTTGCCATCTTGACTTTTGCCCACTTTTGAATCAAACGGACCCTTAGAGATTCGAGTAAATTTTTAAGATACAAAACGTAGAGATTCCCAAAGTACCTACCCATTTAAGCTCTTCCACAGTCTTGAAGCAGACAAGTTCATGAAAAGTCATGCACTCAATAGGTTGCATATGTTACTGCATCATAAAAATTACATGTTGGACATCATAATACTATAGGGTACTGTAATTCATATTAATAAAGGCTACAATTGTAATTCATATCAATAAATGGCTTGTAAAACCTCTTCCATTCTCCTCTATCTAGGCTTGGGACCAAACCTATGCATTGGCAAAGTTTATAAAGTTATTTACCTTATATCTAGCAAAAACAAATTTTTTATAATCAGAATATATCCTAGAAAATAAAATAAGAATATGGATGATGCAATAAGAAAATCATAATAAATTCTTAATTAACATAAAATCATAAAGTTTACCACCATATATGCATAAAAAAGTGGGTAAATAGAAAAAGAATATTCTACAAAATCTCCCAATCATAAATATATGAACCAATAAAAAAGAGGTGTATTTCTCAGACCAGTGGATATGGATTGTCCACTGGTGCGTTATTTCTGGATCAGCGAGAAAAAAATTCCCTCTTGTCAATATTCTTTTAGTCCATAAATAACTCTTAAACCATACATAAATGAAAACACTACCCCTCTCATGAGATCTTACTCCGTCGCTCCAAACACCTCGTCCACGCCGATGCTTGTGCTTGTAAATTGAGAAGGACATATTTAAGAAAAACACCCAAGTTTCAGTGATAATATGAGTTATTCATAAGGCTTTGAAAAATTATAGTGAAATCTTGCATCAATATTTGCTGAATGGAATCCAGCTTACAGATATTCTGAATCAAACAAGATTTTGACCTAGTGTTCTAGTCATATTCCTAAATAGTGAAAATTTTGGATTATAAATTAGGAAGATATGAAATTTGGCAGAAGCAAGAATATTGTCCAAGACAATGTTATATTCAAAGTTCAATCAGAAAAATAACTTAATAAATAAAACTATCATAAATTCCATATATACCATTGACACAGAACAATTCTAAGAAATTCAAAATATTGTTTACACTGATGAATTGCATAATTATATACAAATTATACCACGAAACATCCCAAAAAAAGGTGATCTTGATGCACTAGGCACAACCTGCAAATACCAGTCATTCTCCATTGGTGGAAAATAAACTTCGGATCACAAATTATTCTCCTCCATTGATGACTGTCACAAACTTTCTCACATTGGGCAAACGCAATGCCGACTCATATAGCATCCCCCCAAACACTACATGGACTCCATAAATCTCGATTATGACCAGTAGAACACGAGATGGTCATCAGCTTCTCCATGTGGACCAATGGCATTGAGAAGTATAAGAGAAGGACACGAGTTTCAATTCAAGTTGCTCTGACTCAAGAATTCAATTCATGTTGTTGATACAAACATGCTGATTTAATTTATGTTGTCCCAACTAAAGAATTCAATTCATTATGATACAAACATGTTTTTGAATACATCAACTAGCTTGTTGTCAAAAGAAATTGCCAACGGCTTAAAAAATATCGCAAAATTTTGAACTTGGATTAAACACAAAACTCAACATAATGGGTGACTAAGACAGAAAATCCATTTCAAATATTTATTTTCATAAAATATAAAACAGATGCAACTTAGTTAGAATCGTGTACAAAGGCAACATATAAAACAGACGAAACATTTCGAATCATCTAAAAACATGCATCAAGGAATTCGAAAGAAGTGAAATCAATCTAATGTAGTTTAAATTGAAGAATGCACAGGTCTTATAGTTTTCTTCATGTCAACTAAAGTTAGTCCTCCGTGTAACACACTTGAAACTTCACCTGTGTGAACAAAAACACATAATGTAAGTAGGTACATGATTGTCTTGAAATGCTATAATAAATTGTGGTGGTGTTGAGATGCAAGAGTTACTATTGTTTCCTACGAGGAAGCATAATGATTTACTATTTTAGAATGTAATTATGTAAATGACGGTGTTAAGATGAATGACTGGGACAGGTACACATAATGTATAGGTAAAATTTGGAACAACAACACTCGCATATTTGGTGACATGACAGTTCCATTTTCGGTGATATGAGAGTTCGCTCCTCATTCACGGGAAACGTGGTAGTTCTAAAATTTTCAACACCGAGTTAGATGTTACATTATCATATAAACGTTAATTCAATGGTGTTTTATGTTCTATGAATCATATATTAAATGATCTTATACTAGTGTGAAGTCCACGCGATGCGTGATCGAATTTATCTAAATCGTATTATTTTGTTATTTTAACCTGTTTCATTATGAATTACAAAACTAACTATTCAAATAAGATGGAAGCTATACAAAACTAACTATTCAAATATATGTTCAAGATGGAAGCTAACTATTCAACTATCTCTTCAAGGTGGAAGATAAGTGATTGGATCACGTAACGTTTTCATGCAAGCATGCTTGTAGACATTTTAACACATCTTTGAACCTGCAAGTTCGACAAAATACCAAAACATAATATATTAAGATCTATAATGTAGATTTAAAATGGTAACAAAAGGACTACAAATCTCCTAAAATTTAAATCCATGCATTTACATGTTAAAAAAATGAAAATTAAGAAGATCAGTCCAGTTAGGGTAAAATAAAAACTAAAAAAATGACCCATACTTAACATATATCACTGAATTATAGCCAGCTTAATAAATTGATATCTAATATAATGATAATACCTAAAAGTGATAGGATAGCAGCACGCGCTGCAAGTTGCTCCGCCTCTTTCTTGTTCTTGGCAGTCTCTCTTGTGAAAGAAACACTGTTGAAGACCAACGATGACTCAAAAGTTGTCTGATTGAGTTGCACTGAATGTGGGTCTATCCAATCTCATTTTCATGGAATATTCATTTAATAAATCTTTGCAAAAGATTTTACCCTGGATAATTAGAGAGAGACAAATAAAGGAAAGAACAAATACTCAGAAACGTGGACATGAAATTGAAAGGAGAGTTTTTGGAGGTTGATGACCTGAGAGTGGAGGTGTGACAGAGTTGGCAGTGCTACAAAAGGTTTAGTAGATGTTTCGATCTGCCTCGTCCAAGTTCATCGCCTGGGACTTCCTTTTCTCCGCCATTTTCTGAGTCAAGACATCCATAAAGAGATATGGAGATAATATGGGTATGGAAGCTGCTCGCGATTTAGATCTTCTGAATACTTAGAGAAACGGATCTATTTATAAAGGCTAATGCAATTGGACTTGGATTTTGAGCCTCTAAATCTTCATGAAAATGAACCATGCCTCTTTAGATACATAATTTATTATGGGTAGCAGATGGCACGGGGAGATTAATAAAGAGCACAAATTTATGGAGCATATAAACTATAAAATTTTATGCTGAAAAAGAGGATATGAAAGGTTGGGGTGGTTTAGTGACGGGAGATCCAACACTTACATTAAATGTGATGCCACTTGTCAGATACATTCAAACTTGATATGCCACTTGTCGGATACATTCAAACTTGAGTTAATAACTTACATTAAATGATATGCCACGTGTCACTCTCACATCATTTCGGTCTATAATTTTTATATAGTTATTATATAGATTAGTTGTAAGTAATAAATGCTGCCAAATTTTCATTATTTTTCATTAGATTCCCGTCTTAGCACCTTAACAATAATTAAAAAAGAATGACTTCAATGAGTACACGTGATTTATAATGCATAAGATAACATATATGACATCAAAATATACTTCATAAGATAGCATCAAGTTTTGAAATTTAAATAAATGCACAACATCGATAATAATATCATTACAAAGCATAAGAAAGAAAAGCATCTTACGAAATTAAAAAGTTACAAAATCCATGAAGTAATATCTACATAATTAAACATTTATATGCTGAAAAACTCAACTCCAACATACCCATTTTCATCCCCTCTTGAATATGTATGCCCATCTCATACACTTCAACATTGTCAACCAATTTTTGTTTACTATCTGATGTATGTTTCTTACTTTTTATCACGGTTCTGCATTGTTGAATAAAATTTATGAACTCCCTATTCCTTCAATTTTGCTTTATTCTATTATATTTTCACCTTCTTCTACCTCTCGTACTCCTTCATTGTTGCAAACATTTTCTTATAAAGGATATGTAGTTAGAGTATTAATAAGGCAAGTAGAGATAGTGAATAATCAAGTTTATCTTTTTATATTTTTAAAGATCATGACCTTAATATCATATGAATCTATTGATTTTCTATTCTCATTACTAAGAATTTATTCTATGGTTTATAATTTTAGATTTGGGGGCTAACACTAATTTACTGGTACAGTTTTTATATACAATTTTTTAATATTATCCTTTTGTGTTTACTTTATGTATGTTTAAACTAGGATTTTAACTAATACTTTTTCTTTTTATGTATTACTTTCGGCTACCACCTCATATGTTGGAGTTTGTGTACCAATACTTAGTGATTTGAATGTTTAGATTTAGCATTTTATATGGTAATCGAAAACATTGGCGATTTTTTCAATGGTGATACAAGTGGGTATTAATTGGGTACATCACATATATCACAAAAATAAAATTATAATTGAATAGTAAATCAAATTAATGGCATAAACTCCATACAAAGGACATGAATTATATGATCAATTATAAACAAACATATAAATAATTTGAGCTAAAATTTACACGAACTAGTAAACAAATATTCTTATAAATTAATTTTAAAACTACACTACAACAACCAATTGATAATCTGGGTTTACAATTGGCTCACCCTCAACCTCGTATCAGCACTACATATCAATCCAGTACAAAAGTAATGGTATAGATCAATAATAAAAAAATAAAATGATCTCATATATGTATCAATTCGACGTTGTTGTGAATGTCCGAGATTAGATCAAACATTTAAATGTCGTTCCTTGTCAAATACCTATCAATGAAAAATATATGATTGCCATTGAAAAATCATAATTAAGATATAAGGATGAAAAAAATTATAATTATATAATTACAAGTGTTTTCTATTATAACACAAACTCTAATTATCCTAATAACCAACCCATTACAACAATGAGACATCAAATTACTTTTTCATTACACTTTCTTTCATTTTACAACAACCAACAATTAAACGGACAATCAATAGATAGTAAAAACTAATTTGATGTCTGTTACCATAAGCCCCTGATTTGATATTTTTCAATTAGACTTAACCCCATTTTTTGAAACTGTGGACCCACAAGCCTTAAATTAAACCACCATAAACACCTACCTAACCACTGACACCACCACAGTCCACTTACCAACACTAACCCATACACCATTGGCAACCACCGTCCCAGTCCAACACCGACCCATACACCACGATTGACACCACCACCATTGCCTACAATAAACCCAACCGCGCACACTACCATAATCCCGCCATAATCGAAATAGAAAGAATATGACTTACCTAGCACTGTAGAGCTTACCGAAAGTTCGGACCAGCGTCGATCTTCTCCCATGATCCGAGGAGAGCGAGGAAGAAGAACGGGAGACTTAGGATTTGGATAATTATTTTGTCATGGTTTGAAGAGGGCAGTAGCTTAGGTTTTATTTTAAGGTTTTTCTATCCTTTTTTTTATTTTCTATGTAGAATGCTAATAGAGAAGTTGTTAAAGAGGGAGATGAAACTGTTAAGCGTGGGAACCAAATTTTTAGTCATCTCATAAGGTGTGTTATTTGGGACAACTACTAATAAGTATCCCCATTATTAATAATTTATAAGATGTGTAAAAAATGGATTTAAAATACTATTTGTCTTTAAGACTGCTGATTATACCCGTCCTAAAAGATAGGTTTTAAGAACTGCAATTTTAGTTGTCTCAAAAGATTCAGTCTCAAAAAGTACTATATTATAGTGATTAGACTTGGCAGTCACCTTGTCTACCATCAACGGGGTCACATTCTCTCAAACCTTTAACCTTGATGGTTTAAAAAATTTATTGTCCCTAAATACTCCATAAACAAGATTAGAAACTAGGGTGAAAAAGAAGAGGAAAAAGAAAGGTAAAATCTATTGGCAAAAAGGTAAAAGCGAAGAAAATGCCCAAACCCAACATAAAATGATAGTGGGACAAAAGTACGAAGATATGAACTTGGCCTAAGCTTCAAATTACATAAATACAACTAGTCAGGACGAAAGAATAAAACACGAATGAGATAAGAAGAGAAAATGTTTCAACTAAACTCATTCCCACCTATCAAGAAGTGCCCAACTTGAGCCACCAACTTTTCTCTGGAAGTCAGCTAAAAGATTTGAGCCCCTAACTTTTCATTCAAGAGAACTATGTAGACTTGATTCTTCGTTGAATTATTATCACAGACATTAAAATACATACATGTCGTTGTCTTTGAAACAGAGATATGTAGGAAACTCGAGATGTCACTTCGAGCTCGAAACACTAAACACAGACCCTAACTGGGTTTCCCTAGAAACATGGTCATTGTGTGTTAATTTAGAAACATTTTAGACGGTCTAATGAACTCCACCAACTAACAGAAGGCACTCTAAAGAGTTAGAAATCCACAATGTTTTAATTACTTCAAACGTGACACAAAAGTCATTACACTGAAACCAAACTTACGAGATCTAGTGGAAAAGAACATTCCTATCCCCTCAATTTTATTTTATAAAAAGCCTTTGACCTCGAGACAAATCCCCAAAACATCATATGCTATCAACATTCATTCTAGAAGCAATACAAGCAATCATACCCTTGGAACTACATTTGACCCGATTCCACTTAAGGGATATATAGGTAGTCCATTTAGAGACATGGTCACACCATAAAATATATCCCTCGTTTCTTAGAAGCCCTTTGAACCAAAATGATACCATGTGATCAAATTCTTCATCGAGGGAGTCTTCAAATCCTAGGAAATAATTTCACGTTAGAGAATTACTATAAGCAAATATTTTAAAAATCTGATTTCAATGTAATAATGTAGAAAGGTCTTCAAAGTTACCCTCCATTTTTAGGTAACCATTCATCCTCTTCATCCATAATTTCAACCCAAAAAAAACATGTCTATTCTACATCATATGAGTAATATTTGTGTTAAATAAAGTGATCGACGACTCCTAATGCAAAAATAAAAAAAATGAAAAACTCTTGAAGGTGAACCATCTCATGTCCCACCCAAAAACTCTCTTTAAGTTATAAGCATATTAGCATCCTAAAAGAGAAACCATCTTCTACATAACCTTTCTATAAAATACACCGCCTCCCTCATAAATATATCAAAAAGGCATTAGTCAGGTGTAAAATAGAGTGCGTGAAACTAATTATACCGAATTCACAAATTTTCAAGTTAACCTTATTTAATCGGTGACAAATATCAAACCAAATTAATTCATCCCCTAAACATATAAATACTTCTATGTGTGTCAAACCATCACAAATAAAATTGCTAACTCACAGATTTCAGAAAAAATCCCTTTCGGGCAAAACCTTTTGTTTCACTATAAAATTGTAAATCGTAACTTATAAAGATTGCAATGAAATCCGCAATGAACTCTCGCAAGAATCCACAAAGACACGCAGTCTTGAGTCAGTAATGGAATAACGGCAGCAGTCCACACGAACACACAGTCCGATTTATCCAGGAACACTCTCGAGTACTCTTAATCAACACGTAGCCGTCAACCGTATATTTAACCTCTCTACAAGAGAAAAACTTCACTAAAGTTTTATCTTGGGTTCCAAAATAATTCACATAAAGATAGGGATGTTTTGTGAATTAAAAAAACAAAAAAGGATTAAACCCTAAACGAAGAAGACAAAGTTTTATGCTCATTTGCAGTGTTTGCAGAAACTAAAATGTCAAAAAATATAGATGTTTAACATGATATATATGTATATTAAACTTTAAAGCGACGAATATTTCGAACGAGTTGCCAATGCCACTCGAACGATGTCCCTCTGTCGCTCGAACGATGTCCTTCTATCACTCGAACGAGTAAATATTTTTGTTTTGTCAGAAAATAGACCGGCTCAACCCTTAGAAAAAATTATTCGACGAAAACCTTCTCTCCTACACTTAGAAAATATTTTAGAAAACTTATCCCAATACTCTAAGTGAAATGCTAAGGTACTTAAACATAACCTTACCAAAATTAATCTCGCAGAGGCTTAAATGTTAAAGAACTTTGATATTCGGATCCTTCTTGATGCATGATTGATCTTGAATAATTCTTATATGGTTGTAGCGGTATACGACATACTCAAATGTAAGTCGGGCAATAAAATAATGTCCTTACAAATCTCCCCGTATGTTTATGCCGGTACAAAATAAAAACATTTGAATTATCAAATCAAAATAACTATACAAATCTAATAACTTCCCCTGAACCCAAAACTGAAAAGGTACTAAATATGCAAGTCTAAAACTCTTCTATAAAAATCTTCGACATCAAAACTTCGAATCTTCAAGCTTTTCTCATTAGGGCGTGCAAAATAATGATCTTCAATTTTGTACCTACACACATGAAATAAAGATAATAACTTCGTGACACATCGAGTTTGAAATGATATAAGAATAAATCAATCATTAATATTCAAATATCCCCTATAATACAAAAACTCCCCCATAATTTGCTCCCGTTTTTATTTTTTCGAAATAGACAAGGAAACTATGGCCATCCCCGATCCTCGGCGCGGTCGGGCACATGAAGGAGGATCCTCGGGTCCCGCACGTCCCTCTCGGGAGCACTTCGGCCGGCATCGTTTAAGATGAGGTGTAAAAATGTAGAGAGATTTAGAGTCGCCAATTTATTTTACTCAAAATAGACAAAAGAAAAAGGGGAAGCCATCCCGAAGGACGGCATCAAAAGACATACTAGTGCATACAAAACCAAAATGATTCGAGAAGGGTTCGGAGGCTAAGTTACGAAATGGGAAGGTGTTAGGCACCCGTTCCGCCCTTTCGGTCTCTCATGGATGTTTGCTATTTTCCTTTTTTATTTTCCCCGTGATATGTGTGCATGTGTATATATATATATATATATATATATATAGTGGAGATAGGAATCCTCGACTTGTAACATGGGAGAGATAAAGCGAGTCATCCATAGGAAGGTATAAAAATAATATTAGAAAATAAGATTTACGCGATTACTCTTACGTTGATCGCTATAATGGAACGATAACGCATATGGAGTGATACGTCACTAAGAACAAGTATATAGAATATAAGAAATTGGATTTAGAGAAGATAGAAAATGAGAGAGAAAGTGAGAATAGGACTTGAGTCTCAAGTTTTACCTCGAGACGCTTACGTAGCCTATAAAGGCATCAAAGTCCACGTAGTTCGCATACAAAATGAGGGGTGGGGTTTATTCCATAAACCCAAATGGGGGATCTCTTATTTGTGTGTGTGTGTGTGTAGAAAAAGTGTTTTAGTTGTGAGAAAAGTGTGAGAAAAATATGAGAATCCCTATTTGGAATTTATGAGCAAACCCTCATTTTCTTATTTTTTGGGTTTTATTTATATGAAAATAAGAGATGTGCAACAATACTAAATAAAAAGTATATTAGGATGTGTGAGATGAGATAATTGTTGATACCAAAATTAATGTGCTGATGTGGACGAAGAAGATGAAGACACGTGTCAATCTACATGGCACAATAGCAGCGAGGAAGATCATTTCCCGACCAACCGTGCTTCTTTCCGAGCAACGAGAATACACCGAGAAACTCTATCATACCGAGGAACTCTATCATACCGAGGAACTCTATCATACCGAGGAACTCTATCATCCCGAGATACTCTAAGCACTCCGAGGAACTCTTGATCAACAAGCAACTAAGGCGGTCCGAACTGCATCTCGGCCGTATCATTAATTACCAGACGGACAACTGTTCAACTATTCATTATATTCTTGACGCACACGCTGCATTAAATGTATTACCCTTTCATATGTATATCATTTAATGTATTGGACCTTTCATGTACAGCCTAAAGGCTATAAATACCTTGTATCATCCTCAATTCAAGGGGACCGGAATTTCTTGAGAGAACTTGTAATCAAGAATTCCACAAACACTCAGCAATAACATAACAGTGGACGTAGGCTTTATTCCTAGCCGAACCACTTTAAAAATATTTGTCTTATTTATTTATCTGTGATTAAATAATTAGAGCGATCTAGTTTTTTACATCAACAGATTGGCGCCGTCTGTGGGAAACGACTGTTATTATCGTTTTTCATAAAAATCATTTGTCACCAATGGCAGATAATCCAGAATCCAGTAATCGAAATGTTGGAAATACTGGAAATCTTCCAAATCCATCTGCATCCCCAGATCTGGCTGGAATTATGACGAATCTGGCTCAAGGACAAACCGCCATGCAAGAATCTATGAGGCAACTCATTCAAACTCTTCAGGGCGCTGCACCTACCTATTCAGGGCAAAGGAGTGATCATAGGCAATCGCAATCTAGACGTACTGGGTCATATCGCAATGAGGAGTCTAATGATTCTTCTTATCAACCTGGGCGAACTTCATCGATACGGGCTACGGATACAGATCAACGTATCACTCTCTCTCCGGAGAGAACTAGTGCTTTGGAAAGGTTAAGCAGAGTGTCTCCTTTCAGTCGATTAGGACCAAGGAGGAACATGAGTCCACCTAGGGCTCCATCAAGAAGTTTTCGACCACCACCAGGTTTGAGAGAAGGATCTGCGCAATCACGACCAACCACTCGTCGAGATAAATCTCAGGAAGCTACGTCAGAGCAATCAGTTGCTCGGACTAAGCGGCCCGAGGAAGGGAATGAAGCATGGAAAGGTTCCATTCAACGATTGGAGGATAGACTGGGAGAAATGGCTAAGGCGAGGAACCCCTTACAGAGAACTTTTGTTCAAGGAACACCTTTTGTGCAAGCCATTGTGGATTTCCCTACACCGTCGAAATTCAAAGCACCCGTAGTAACTCCCAAGTACGATGGAAAGACAGATCCCGTACTTCATATAGAACAATACCAAGCTGCTGCAGATATCTACGCTGTCCCCGACGAGATGAGGTGTAGAGCATTCTCGGGAACTCTTACCGGATCTGCACAGATATGGTACAATAATCTTCCTCGGGGTAAGATTTCAACTTTTGTTCAGTTAGCCGAGCTGTTTATTGGCAATTTTTGTTTTGGAGCAAAGCCGATAAAACGAGTAGCACACTTGCTAAGTGTTAGACAAAAATCAGGTGAAAGTACTAGAGATTACATAACTCGTTTCAATAACGAAAAGTTGGAAGTCATAGATTATGAAGAAAAGACAGCAATCACTGCTCTGATGAGTGGATTGCTGCCTAACAAGCTGTACTACACTTTGGCCAAAGATCCACCTAAAAATATGTCGGAGTTGATGGCAAAGGCGGCCAAAATCATGAATGCCGAGGAGGCTATGGCTGCGAAGAAGAATATGGATAAAGAAGTTAAAGTGGAGGTCGACAATTCTAAGAAGAAAGATCAGAAAGGTAATGGTGGTGACAAACATTCCAAGAATAACAGGATGAAGTTGGAAACCCTAAAGAAGTATGATAATTATACTCCATTGAAAGTGGGTATTAATCATGTTTTGGAAGAAATCAGGAATAACGAGGAAATCAAGTGGCCAGAGAAACTGAAGACAGATCCCGACCTGAGGAATAAGGCCAAATATTGCGAGTTTCACAAAGATCATGGCCATATGACCAAAAATTGTATAGCCCTTCAGAACGAGATTGAAACACTCATCCGAAGAGGAAAATTATCAAAGTATGTAGATCGCAGGAGTGGGAGGAAGAATGATGATAGAATTAGAGAGAGATCTAGATCTCCTCGTCGTGCAGAGGAGAAAAAGAGGAGAGACCATGAAGAGGATCCAGATGATGACCCCGATCTTCCCAAGAAGCCAAGGAAACCTGAACGAGAGGTATTTTCCATACGTTTTGGGTCATTTGATTGTAATGTTATTACAGGAGGAGATGCAGGAGGAGGAGACCTTACTGCAGAAAGAAAAGCTTACCTCGGAGAGGCTCAAGCTTGTTCATACATTCAGCGAATAAACCTGGCCGAGGATGATCGTCCGAGGAAGGTAAATAAAGAGAAGCTAGTGATTGGTTTTTCAAAAAACGACCTGGCAGGTGTTCTTTACCCTCATGATGATCCTCTGGTGATCAAAATGAGGATGAAGGATGTGGTCATTTCAAGGGTGTTAGTAGACAATGGTAGTTCGGCAGACATCATGTACTATTCATGCTTTGATAGCTTGAATTTAAAATTATCTCAGTTAGAACCTTATCATAGACCCCTTCTGGGTTTTGCTGGCGAGAAAGTTTTTCCACTTGGGACGATCAAGTTGGATATACTCATTGGAACTTGGCCTGCTTGTCGAACAGAAAGAATACGCTTTTTTGTGATGGATAAGAATGTGCAGTCCGCCTACAACATCATCATGGGAAGAGTTGGATTGAAGAAGTTCGAAGCAGTTCCATCTACAGTACATCAGTGTTTGAAATTCCCAACGAATTTTGGAGTAGGAATTATGAAAGGTGATCAAAAAGTAGCTCGGGAATGCTATTATTCGTCTGCCGAGCAAGAGGAACTTGAAGAATCAAAGAAAAAGACAACTACTTACCAAGTGGAGGAAGGCACAGAAATTGAAACTCTTGACCCTAGGGATGAATCTCAACTCATAAAAGGGCAGGCTGTGGAATCTACAGAAATTGTTATCCTGGACGATGAGCATCCTGAACGAATAACTCAGATAGGATCATCGTTGGATTTTTCAATAAAACAGGAGTTGATAACTTTCTTGAGAAGCAGGAAGAATACTTTTGCTTGGAGTCATGAAGACATGCCAAGAATAGATCCAAACTTCTTATGTCATGAACTCAATGTGAATAAGGAGATCAAGCCTGTGAAGCAAAGAAGAAGAGTGTTTAGTCTCGAGAAGAACCAGGCCATACAAGAGGAGGTCGAGAAACTCCAGAAAGCCCAATTCATTGAAGATGTGAAATATCCAGATTGGTTGGCGAATGTGGTGATGGTAAAGAAGAAGAACAACAAATGGAGAATGTGTGTTGATTTTACTGATCTCAACAAGGCATGTCCAAAAGATCATTTTCCATTGCCCAGAATTGATCAACTAGTGGATGCTACCTCGGGACACGAGCTACTCAGCTTCATGGATGCTTATTCTGGCTACAACCAAATCAAAATGAAACCTGAAGACAGGGAAAGTACTTCTTTTATTACCCCAAGGGGAACTTATTGTTATAATGTTATGCCTTTTGGTTTAAAAAATGCAGGTGCAACATATCAGCGGTTGATGAACAAGGTTTTCACCGAACAAATCAGCCGTAATATGGAGGTCTATGTCGACGACATGCTCACCAAAAGCAAAAGAGCTGCAGATCATTTGGTTGACTTGAGTCAAACTTTTGATCAACTGGATAAATACCAGATGAAGCTTAACCCGACGAAATGTACCTTTGGAGTACGAGAAGGAATGTTCCTCGGATACATCGTCAACCAACGAGGTATTGAGGCAAATCCAGAAAAGATCAAGGCTCTTTTAGGGCTGCGATCCCCGACGACGAAGAAAGAAGTGCAAAGTCTTACGGGACGAGTTGCAGCACTCAACAGATTTGTATCCCGAGCAACTGATAAATGCCTCCCATTCTTCAAAACACTACGAAAAAGTTTTGAGTGGACTGATGAATGTGAGAAAGCCTTTCAAGATTTGAAGAAGTATTTGGGAGCCCCACCATTGTTGTCTAGGCCAATAACTGGAGAGAAGCTGTACTTGTATTTGGCAGTATCAGAAAATGCAGTTAGCTCGGCGTTGATCAGATTGGAGAATGGAGTCCAGAAGCCAATTTATTACACAAGCAAGGCCTTCCGAGGTGCGGAAATCAGATACCCAAAGCTGGAAAAATTGGCACTGGCATTAATTGAAGTAAGTAGAAGAATGAGACCATACTTCCAGGCCCATACCATCATTGTGTATACCGACATGCCGTTAAGACAAGCCCTTCACAAGCCAGAAAAATCAGGAAGATTGATGTACAGGGCAATAGAGCTCGGTGAATATGATATTGTGTATGAACCCAGATCATCGTTGAAAGGGCAAGCCGTGGCAGATTTTATAGCAGAGTTCACATACCCAGATACCCCCGAGGAGCAAAAGGTGCTTGCTGACCTACCTGTGGATGATACAGGATCAACAGACACAAATCCAAACCAACCAAGGTTGGTAAAAGGACTTGTGGATGTAGAAAAATCATCATATTCAAACCCCGACCAACTCCGGTTGGTAGAGGGGCGCGAACAAATGACCGACGAGGAACGAAGGATACCCGGGGATGATGAAAGAAAACAGATGATATTTCACCGAGGAACTCTAACAGATAAGAAATTTGAAGACGAGTTACATACATGGAGATTATATGTAGATGGATCATCTTGCATGGCTGGTTGTGGAGCAGGGATTGTTTTAAACTCTCCAGATGATATTGACATGGAGTATGCCTTGAGATTCCAATTCAAAGCTTCCAATAATGAGGCTGAATATGAGGCTATGATAGCAGGTTTTCATTTGGCGAAAGTTATGGAGGCACGTCAAGTAATTGTTTTCAGTGATTCTCAATTAATTGTGAATCAAATGATGGGAATATATGCAGTGAAGGGAGAGTTAATGGTGAAGTACCATGCAAAAGTGATGGAGTTATTGAAAGAATTTGATGCTATTCAATTGATGAGGATACCGAGATTGGAGAATGCTAGAGCAGACGCATTGGCCCGACTAGCGTCAGCTACGCGCACTGAGCTGCGAAGAACAATACCAATTGAAGTACTTGAAAGTCGGAGCATAGAAGAAGATCTGACGGTGAAGATTATTACCCTTGATTTAGGACCATCTTGGATGGATCCTATCAGAGCATACATTGAAGAAGGAGTACTACCGGAGGACAAACTAGCTGCCAAGAAATTGAAGTATAAAGTTGCTCGGTATGTGTTAACTAATGGTGTTTTGTATAGACGAGGAATTATGGCAGGTTTGCAGAGATGTGTGCATCCATCAGAAGTCAAAGAATTGATTGAAGAAATACATGAAGGATATTGTGGAGCTCATGTAGCAGGTCGGACTCTTCTGCAAAGGGTGATGACACAGGGATACTACTGGCCGACGATGAGAGCTGATTGTATAGCCTATGCTAAGAAGTGTGACAAGTGCCAACGTTTTTCTTCCATCCGAAGAACTCCACAGGCATTGTTGACACCCATAACATCACCTTGGCCATTTTCCATGTGGGGGATTGATCTGGTTGGACCACTGCCGACGACCCGAGGAAGGTTCAAGTATCTCGTCGTGGCAGTAGACTATTTTACTAAGTGGGTGGAAGCTGAACCACTAATTGATATGACGTATGAGAAGGTGTATCAGTTCATATGGAAGAATATCATTTGTCGATATGGTCTCCCCCACGCTTTCATCACAGACCATGGAACGCAATTTGATAATGAAGAATTTGCTGCCTATTGTCATCAGTCAAACGTCTTGAAATTTCATTCAGCACCAGGCCATCCCCAAAGCAATGGACAGACTGAAGTAACGAACAGAACATTACTAAATGGGTTGAAGAAGAGGTTAAGTGAGGCTAAAGCAAATTGGATTAATGAGCTACAATCAGTTTTGTGGGCTTACCGAACAACTCCCCGAGCAGCAACAGGTGAATCACCATATATGCTAGCATTTGGAAGTGAGGCTGTAATACCTGCCGAGTTGGGCCTACCAACACACAGGGTGTTAAATTTCAATTCTGCGATCAGTGATTTGATGAGAAGGATGGATTTGGATATGCTCGAGGAAGTCAGAGAAGAGGCAGCCATTAGGAATGCTGCTTATCAACAACGAACAGCTCTGTTTTACAACAAAAGGGTAAAGAAATGTGATTTAAAGGAGGGGGATTATGTGCTAAAGAAGGTCATTCAGAAGCAGAATAAACTGGAAGCAAACTGGCATGGACCTTACCGAGTTACAGAGGTTGTTCGACCAGGAACTTACAGAATAGCAACTCTAGAAGGAGAGGAATTTAAGAACGCATGGAATGCTGAACACCTGCGCAAGTATTATCAGTGATGTCAAATGTAAAGCATTTCTTTCATTATGAATAAAACGAGGATGTTTCGCCATGTTCTTTCTGGTTGAAAATTTTTCGGGGAATACTAGTGTAATACACTACACAACAAAAGTGCTCTAAGGAGCCAACCTCCTTTGGAGGACAGCTCTACGGAGCAAAAGTGCTATAAGTAGCCAACCTCCTTTGGTTAGGAGGACATCTCTACGGAGCAAAAGTGCTCTAATGAGCCAACCTCCTTTGGTTAGGAGGACAGCTCTACGGAGCAAAAGTGCTATAAGTAGCCAACCTCCTTTGGTTAGGAGGACAGCTCTACGGAGCAAAAGTGCTATAAGTAGCCAACCTCCTTTGGTTAGGAGGACATTCTCTAAGGAGCCAAAAAATGCTCTAAGGAGCCAAAAGCTTTAAGGAGCCAGAAAGTGTACACCAGCATGATCAACTACGGTTGGTAAGATAAAAATATACTCTCATATTACAACTTATGTTGGTCGGGAGGTAATATTATTACAATGAGTTCTTTGAAGAACAAAATGTTCAAAAAATACACCAAGTATAGTTGGTCGGGGATAAAAACCCAATAACTGTAGTTGGTCGGCGAGGACAAATTATTGACCTTAGTTGGTCGAACACTTTTTATGAAAATATTTTATAATTAAACCAAGTATAGCTGGTCGGGGATAAAAAAAACCCATCAGCTGTAATTGGTCGACAAACATTATTCACCCACCTTGGTTGGTTGGAAACAGTTTGAACATTTTTACTCATTACTTTATTATTAAGTGATCGAGAAACATTGCTAATACTTGTAACTTTTTATTAAGTTGCTTATTGAACAATAATATTGTTATCTTTTTAACAGATACATAGATACATATGTACAAATATAAATGTGCTTGATAAACACAAGACTAACAAAATTGGCAAACGGAAAATGAAAATCTTTTCATTAATCTAGAATAAATTACAAATTACAAGAAGGTACTAAATTGTTACATGAATATTACTATTCTATTGGTTTTTTGCCCTGTGCTTTAGAGACAGGTTCCTCGCCGGCAGGAGGGTCTTCTAGGCAAAGGGGAGAATTGATGATATTAACATCTCTGAGCATTCTGACGTTCATAACAGAAGGTGTATCCAAAAGATGCTCAGGACGAGATAATTCAACCTGGGAATGAAGGCTATAATCACCAAGGTATTTTGAAATTAGGCTGCGAGGAATGGAACGAGCTGGGATCCATGCCATATCCAATTTGAAAGGTGGTACAGGCAAATCTAATAATGATGGAGCATGATAGTCCCATAAAAAATGCCCTTGCTCCAACTTTAACACACCCAATGCATTTAACCATCCTTGCTTATAACCTTCATTATTAGCATGTTCAATGCGAGCGTCCAGATGAACGAGAGCTTCATTATATCCTGCCATCCAGAATTCCCTTGGCTGTTTATGGAATTGGAAGGTTAATCTATCCAATTGTTCATGAAGGCTTTTGGCAAAGATATCCTTGTTATGCAAGGCAGATTTCGTTGATGCCAGCTGATCTTCCAGAGACAGATTTTTATTGGACATTTCAGTCAGAGCACGGTCTTTTACTTTCAACTGGAATGCTTGAGTTTCCAGAGTAGACTGAGTGCGAGCCTCTTCAACATTTTGGCTGACTCTTCCTCGCCCCCGAGAACCTCTTCCTCGTCCCCGAGCAGTTCCAGAAATGGCAGATCTTCTTAAGTCCTCCAGCTCTTGCCTTAGTTTGGCATTTTCGACCTCTAAGAACGAGAAGCCTTCATCAGCAACTGGTATTAATGCAGTAGAAGATGAAGCAGCAGATTCATATTGAGCTAATTTTTTCTGCAAATTATTATTTTCTTGTTCCAGGATCTCGGCAATTTGTCTACAGGCTTCAACTTCACCTTTTAGGGTCCTCTCCCTAACGTCATACCCAGCAATGATCTTCTTGTGGCCTGTTTCTGAAGAGAGCTGCTGGTATCTATTTTCATAATCCTTATGCAACGAAGCCATTGATTCGTTGTGTTAATTTTGAAGATCCTCTAAGGAACCATGAAGCTCTTCAATCAACTCATAGTAAGCGACATTGTTGGCCACTGCTCGGTCGAGTAAAGCTTTCAAGTACTGATAAGCTTCAATAGCCTGCTCTGAAGCACCATGACCAAGGATATCAGCAATTTCCGATGTACTAAGATCTGTATGACCAGCCTTATAGTATTGATGACATTGCTGCATCAGCTCGGTATCATGAGAAGAGATCAAGTCCATTCTAGCAACAAACTAATGACAAGAAAAAGACAACAATCAACAAAAACAAGTTATCAACAACAGAGATAAGCAAAGATATATTTTATTAGATCATCAAAAAGTTACATTGTTCGATTACAAGGAAATACAGAAATGCTACCGAACAACTTCACACCTTTTCCTTGTCTCCCAAGACTTTCTCGGGAGGCTGGGACGAGGAGCTCGGTTGCTCGGTGGTAACTACAGCTTGATCGGTAGGAATCTTCTCGGGAGGAGGAGGCATGGAGGAAACGTCCTCGGTGGCAGAGGGTTGAGAGGCAGAAACTTGATCGCCCATAGCCATGGAAGACTCATCTGAAGCAGGTTCATCTTCTTCTTCTTCCACAATTGGTGGAGGAGGACCAGGGAGATGCCGTTGGAATAGCTCAGAATCGTCTTGGACTTTTAGCTCTTGTAGAGCAGCTACCCAACCATCATGGAAGTATTTCAACTCCCCATATTGGACTTGGGACGTCATTGCAGCTATCCCTCTCTCCCATCCTTTCTCCCAACCAACGCTGAAATGTTTCTTGATTGCAACTTTTCTCCTCGACTTCTCCGAGGAGAGCTTCACCTCCAATTCCTCTTTCTTAACCTTGATATCTCGCAGAGTAGATAATTCTTCTTCTGCCTTCTTCAATTTATCATCAGATTCCTGATGCTTAACCTCCAAAACTTTAACTTTCTCCTCCAAATTCTTGGAGGCTTCAGCCATCCTCATCTTCTCAGCCTCAGCCACAGCCAGTTTTTTCTCCCAAACAGTTTTCTCCTCGATGTACTGTTGGCGAGATTCCTTCACAGATTGGGTTAAACCCAACAAAGCATCGTCAACATCGGACGAGGAAGTGGAAGCTTTAATAACTTGATCTTTCTTCACGATGGTATTGAAGCAGTTCACCAGCTGAAAGATAAGAAAAACAATAGAGTCAACACAAATAGAAGAATTCAAGAAAAAGAAAGAAAGACCAAAGGTATGAGAAATTTACTGAAGAAAGATGACGAGCAGCTAGGGATGTCAGTGTATCCCTAGGAATTTTTTCATCAACCCCGAGAACCTCGGGTATAACTGAGCTCATTGAAGAACTCGGAAGAAGGATGTTTGAAACACTACTACCACCAGCGGGTAGAGAAGATGCAGTTCCAGCAAGATTAACTGAGGATGATTTCCTCAATCTCTTCAAAGGACGGTCAGCAGCATCAACCAAGGAAGAAGTCTTGGTCGGAGAAATGGCAATTACGTCTGCAGGAGCATTTTTCTTGCTCGGGGCCACTGGGGGCTTCTCGGCAACTTTGGAGGAACCAGCATCTACTTTTTTAGTCCCCTCTGGGACATCAATTTTGCCTTTCTGGGCTCCAACAGCAGAAGACATTTCACCAAATAGAGCAGGAGGAGCTCTTTTCTTGCCCATTCTCTGAGATAGGGGGATATGAGAATCTGAAGATGAACTTTCTGGTGTTGAAGCTGGTTCAACAGGGCGAGCAGTATAAGAGGTTGTGTAACTCTTATACTGTAGTAAATATGAAGCAGATCTAATATGCTCGTCAGCAATGGTCTTTATGCAAATTCCAGATAAGTTTCAAATGCTTGATATTCACTTCTGACTCTTTTGGAGTTTTTCTTTTGCTATCAACTGCGAATAAATACATGTCGAGATATCAGTCATACATTTTGTCAAGCATGATGAAAGCATAATTTCATAAGTAAAATAGAATGAAAAATAAACCTATCCCATTGCCGTATGGGGGGCATCTGGGACCGTTGTATACTTCATTCCCAGATAAAGGCGCATGTTGCCAATTTTTTATGACCAACCCATGCTCAAAATAATCCCTATTTGAGTCAGGGAGATTAACTACAAGAGCCCTATTCAAATACCTAGTTTTTAAATAATAAATATTATCTAGAACAGCCCATTTATAAAAAAACATAATTTCAGGGATCCCAATACGAGTCCCATGAGTTAGATTTAATTTGTGCACCCCGTTAATTATTCTCCATGAATTGGGGGCTATTTTTGCAGGAACAAGGTCAAAATATTGACAAAACTCAAGACATAACGGGTTTGGTGGAAAGGAAAAATCGCATTCAGCAACAAAAAGACTGGGGAACCAATGTCCCTCAGCCAATCAAAAGTAATCTAAAGGCTCAGAAAGAACCTCTAGAGTTACCCACGAAGGAATGGAAAAATCAGAACAGAATTTCTCAACAGACTCCACAATATAAACCATATTGAATAAAAGAGATACAGAAGAAAGAAAGAAGATCTTACAGAAAGAAAGGAGATGTGTTGACAACGAACGGAAACAAGGATGAACGCACAAGAGAAGAAGAGAAGAGAAAGCTTGAATGCAGAGAATGAAAAACGTAGACGACAGTATGGTTACCAAAGAAGTTTAAATACTTTGCATTGGGAAGCGGCGAAAGAAATGATTACCAAAAAGAAACTACTAAACTTCCGGCGGCTAAAAGGACAAAATTTGCACGAATATCAAAGCGCTTATCAAAAAGGCGGAAACTGCGAAATAAGAAGGAAATTTGAATACAATGTTCCTGAAACTCGGGAAGTACATTTAATATTGCCATATACCGAGAAAGAATGTTCCATACTCTTCAAAGTTCAAAATATGAAACATTGGGGGCTTCTGTTGATACCAAAATTAATGTGTTGATGTGGACGAAGAAGATGAAGACACGTGTCAATCTACATGGCACAATAGCAGCGAGGAAGATCATTTCCCGACCAACCGTGCTTCTTTCCGAGCAACGAGAATACACCGAGAAACTCTATCATACCGAGGAACTCTATCATACCGAGGAACTCTATCATCCGGAGATACTCTAAGCACTCCGAGGAACTCTTGATCAACAAGCAACTAAGGCGGTCCGAACTGCATCTCGGCCGTATCATTAATTACCAGACGGACAACTGTTCAACTATTCTTTATATTCTTGACGCACACGCTGCATTAAATGTATTACCCTTTTATATGTATATCATTTAATGTATTGGACCTTTCATGTACAGCCTAAAGGCTATAAATACCTTGTATCATCCTCAATTCAACCGGAATTTCTTGAGAGAACTTGTAATCAAGAATTCCACAAACACTCAGCAATAACATAACACTGGACGTAGGCTTTATTCCTAGCCGAACCACTTTAAAAATATTTGTCTTATTTATTTATCTGTGATTAAATAATTAGAGCGATCTAGTTTTTTACATCAACAATAATAAAAGTGCTAGGTAATAAAACAAGTTATTGCAAATTTAAAAGAATTTGAAGAGAAAGTTGAGAAAGTTGGACCTTCTTGAATATCTTGAATGTTGGAGAGAAGCCCTTGCACTTAGATGATGATGGAGAGTGGCTAATTCACCAAGTTTGATGAAAAGGATGATGAAAAGTGGAAGTTAGAAATGGATTTGGATGTTGAAATCGCGATGTCTTCGAGGGAGGTTTTTAGGATTAGCTAAGAGCGAATCTTATCAGATCTGGGCTCCTCTTACAAATGAGGTGAAGGCCTCCTTTTATAGGCCCAGGTCACTGCTGATCGACATAGATCTGGTCCTACGTATCGGCACCTGCTGATAGACAGGGTCTGGAACCTGCCATTTGGTAGTTGCTTTCAGGCCTTTTCAGAAAATTGGCTGCCGAGGGTAAACCGCTGGTCAGAATCGTGCTCGGGGCAGACCATTGGAAAGGTAATTTAGATAACCTTGAAAGTCCCTTGGATCACTCCCGGGTTTGAGAGTTGACTTTGGGTCAAATATGGCTCGGAAGCATTTATCGGTCCATTAGACGGGGAATCATTCGGAAGCAAAGGGATCATTCATCCGCATGGTAAGTCAGAATCGTGCACGAAGTGGACCGTTGGAAAGGTTAGGAGATGTACTTTGACATTCCAAAGAGCTTGACCCAGTTTGGGGAGTTGACTTTGGTCAACTGGGCCTTAGAATCATTCGGTGGCCTCTTGGAGTCAAACAGATCGTTCGTCCGCATGGTAAGTCAGAATCATGTACAGAGTGGACCATTGAAAAGGAGTTTCAGTTCCCTTAGAAGATTCATTCAGTATCGATTGAGCTGAAGAGTTGACTTAAGTAAAATAGATCCCGGGAGCGCCCGGTGGCCTTTAGATCAAGTTTCGAATGCAAACGGATCGTTCATCCGCATGGTAAGTCGGAATGTCACACGGGATGGACCATTGGAAAGGGATTTCAGTTCCTTTCAAAGATTCATTTAGCTTTGGTCGAGCTGAAGAGTTTGACTTTTTGGTCAAATGGAGCCTGGGAGTGCCTGATGGTTTCTAGATCAGTACTCAGGTTATGACCTGGGTTTGTAGTGATGAAGGGAGGTACTAGGGACCTAAGGAGAGTTAGGGGGTAACAAAATGGGGTGTCTACAGAGCCCCTCGATGGGTGAGTTTGGAACAAATGATAACCGTCGAATAGACACTAGATGATGCTTTTAAGGGAGCATGACCGATTCAGAGGGTTGAGTCCGATTTTGAGGACTTGAGGGGTGTGCTGGGGATGGTTTGAATGACGATCAATGGTTTAGGTCTATTTTGAGGACCTAAAGTCAAACCCAAATCTGCAGGCTTAAGTGATGAGGGTGAGCGATTCTGAAGGTCAAAAACAATTCTGCGAGTTTAGGGTGAAGATTTAATAATCGAGGTTAATTCTGACCTAAGAGTGGTGACGATCGAGGATCGAGGTCAATTTTGACCTAACTCAGGTGATGATCCAAGACCGAGGTTAATTCTGACCTAAGAGTGGTGACGACCGAGGACCGATGTCAATTCTGACCTAACTCAGGTGACGATCTAAGACCAAGGTCAATTCTGATCTAAGAGTGGTGACGATCGAGGAACAAGGTCAATTCTGACCTAACTCAGGTGACGATCCAAGACCGAGGTCAATTCTGACCTAAGAGTGGTGACGATCGATGATCGAGGTCAATTCTGACCTAACTCAGGTGACAATCCAAGACCGAGGTCAATTATGACCTAAGAGTGATGACGACTGAGGACCGAGGTCAATTCTGACCTAACTCAGGTGACGATCCAAGACCGAGGTCAATTATAATCTAAGAGTGGTGACGATTGAGGACCGAGGTAAATTTTGACCTAAATCAGGTGACGATCCAAGACCGAGGTCAATTTTGACCTAAGAGTGGTGACGACCGAGGACGGAGGCCAATTCTGACATAACTCAGGTAACGATCCAAGACCGAGGTCAATTCTGACCTAAGAGTGGTGACGATCGAGGACCGAGGTCAATTCTGACCTAACTAAGGTGATGATCCAAGACCGAGATCAATTTTGACCGAAGAGTGGTGACGACCGAGGACCGAGGTCAATTCTGACCTAATTCATGTGACATTCCAAGATCGAGGTCAATTCTGACTTAAGAGTGGATAAAGATTGGATTTTGATTCTGCTGGAGAAAGTGCCTTGCGATTTTGATCTGAGCTAGGGAGCTGATAGTTGGGGAAGCTTTTGTTTCTTTAGGAGGCCTTGCTGGGGGGAACAACCAATTTTGGTGCTGTAAAAACTCCGATGGGGAAGTGATCAGGCGATCCTTAGATATCCTCCAGAGCTTTACCGGGAGGAAATTTAAAGGGGGTGCCGATCGACATGGTATGAGTGGTGTCATTCGGCAGTGGCACAGACTTTTAAACTGCCCCGGGAAGGTAAGGAGTCAGTGCTGATCGGTATGGTTGGAGTTAGTCTCGATCGGCATGGAGTTTGGCATCTTATATAAAGGGGGAGAATCCCTTCATTTTTTTTCACACCTTCTTTTCTTTCTCTCTTTTTGCGATTTCTCTGCAAATCGTTCTAGGATTACGATCATCAAGAAATGGCCGCTTTTATGAGCACTGCAGTCCACAGGGAGTGGTTGACCGTTGATGACTGGGCGAATGTGGAGTGGAGGGCCAGGGCGCCTTTTGCTTTAGGGAGTGAGAACTCCTTTAATGCGTTTGAGCTTGTTGCGGATGAGCGGACTTTGTTGCGGGTGCCGTCGTATCATCGCTCTTCGAGAGTGAATCCTGGCGGTTATGTAAGTAACCCGACCTTTGGCATTCCTTTCTTTTTGGTGATTTTTCTTTCTTTCTTGCATTCTGATGATATTTTTTCCTTTTTACCAGTCTGATATTTCTTTGAAGAACATGTGTGCCCAGGGGACAACGGGGCTCAGGGATATCTGGGAGCATATCCCACCTGTGGTGCGTTGGGTGGTATCATCAATGGGTTTTGGGAGGTTGGCATCTGTGCTAGATGAGACACCTCGTTCGACAGCGGTCTTGTGCGCTTTGGGGGAGAGGTGGTGGGATACTACTCACACCTTCCATTTTGGCTTCAGGGAGATGACTATGACTCCCATAGATGTGCAATAGCTATTGGGGCTAGATTGTGATGGAGAGAAGGTAGAGGTGGATCGCTCTTTGCGGGTGAGATTGGAGGAAGTGCGTGTGGCTTTTGGTGATGTAGAGAGGATATTTTCTGGGGATTTTATCCAGCTATCCCTGCTGAAGGATGTCCTGTTGGGCAGGGTGATTGATGTGGAGGATGGCCTGCAAGTGAGGGAGATGGCCCGGTTATTTATTTTGCTGGTGTTGGGAGGCTTCATGGTGGCGTTGAGCGGAGACGTCGTCCATTTGTGGTTCCTGCCGTACTTGAGGATGTTTTCAAACATCCCTTTCTATGATTGGGGGAGTCTGACTTTGGAGACCCTTTACTCTTCTCTGGATGCATTCAGTCGGTGATGCCGGAAGACCTTTATTGGAGCCACGTACCTTCTTGAGGTATTTTTCAGTTTGCGCATTTCTTTTCATGTATTCGCATTTTCCTTATGCGTCTCTTTTATTTTTGAATTCTTATCTTTGACAGACGTGGTTTTATGAGGTGATTGGGTGCAATACCCCGCTAATCACTCTGAAGGACGACACCGTTGGGGACTCCTACTAATTATATCGATGGCGTAAGGCCAATCGGCAGTCGAAGGGATCTATCTCTCTCCGGAAGCGGTGCGTCAGGTCTTGAATGACCTGACCAGTGGTAGGGTAATACTCTTTCCATTTTCAATCTTGTTTTTTTCTCCTTCTGATCTTGTATTGATTTATGCCTCCTTGGATATTTTCAGGTGACCTTTTATCCCTGGGAGACATCCATTCAGGATGAGGGGATGACCGCGGTGAACGCGCAGATGAGGCATTTGCTGGCACATGAGTTCAACCATTCCTGGTATCTCAGGGAGAGGGTGGTTTGCCAGATTTCTGAGGAGGAGGTGGTGGTGCCACCTATGCAGCCTCCTATGTCTATGAGGTGGGAGCGACTGCTGTCGGAGGATGCAAGGATCGCGGCGATGATCGGTGAGTCCTACTTGTTGTACACTGATACGGCTGCGCCATATGACTATATGGACTTTATAACGAGCTGGTTGATGGCACCCAGCATATATGATGCCTTGCCATTCCTTCTTGCGGGTTCGAGTGGGGCGGTGCGATCTTCCTACAGTAGCGGCAGTCCGACGGCATCTGCAGCGGCGGAGGCTTCGGAGGTTTCTTTTGTGCGGTTGTACACTCCTTCATACAACATATGGCGGTCTGATGGAGGGATAGTACCTATGTTGCATCATCCTCATGCGATGGATCCGGAGGAGTTGGGTTTGACAGAGGAGGTCCTCCGACCTGCGGTTTACCTTTCTATTCTTCTCCCTCTTTCTTTTCTATTTTGGTCATCTCTGCTTTGTTACTGATTTTTCCTTTTTCTTGTAGCAAGTCCGAGTGTCGACCACCTGGCTAAGAGACATCAGAGATTGGATATCTTCGGCGACTGCCCATATTTGGGATGTGGTTACTGTTCCTTCTTTCTTGGTGCCATATGCTTCGTCCGAAGAAGACTCTGGCTTGGGTAGTGGTTGTGTATCGTCTCGCCGTAGGGGAAAGAGAGCACGTCGCAGGGATGGAAGCTCTTAGAGAGAAAGGTAGGTGAGAGAGAGAGAGAGAATTTTTTGCCATGCTGGGTATAAATCCCAGTGTTGTTGTGGCTTTGCCCGAATTTTCTCATTCTCCCAGGGATTTGTTGATCGGTCTTCTTCATATTTCGCCTTCGGTGTCCACATCACTAGTTGTCGAAGGAATGATATCCCTCCTGGCGGTGCTACAGTCTGTGCATTTACGGGAAGTAGGTGATGCTGGCTATGCTGGAGCCATTACTTTGGGCATGGTTTCAAAATTGCTGCTGGTGACTGAGGAACTGCTGGTGGACCCGCAACTTGCAACCATTACTTTGTGGATGTCAAACCGTCGTAATCCTGCGGCGGTGATACTGGCAGAGACCCTGAATGGCATGGATACCTGGAGAGAAGGTCGTTCGAACTTTATGAGGGGTAGCCCCATGATGCTGTTCATGTGGTTATCTGAAAGACTCCGCTTGGTGGCCCTTACAGATTATCCTTTGTTGGTTGTACCCAACTTCTTTTCGCGTTACTTATTTAGCATTGGCTTGGATATTGAGAGCTGGGAGAGCTGGTTTATGGAGAATGGGGCTCGGAATCTGTATTGGTCAGTGCCTTGGTGGGGGCAGTTGCTGCCTATTCTGGAGCTAGGAGAGTACTCATATGTGCGGCTAGTTGGTCTCAAATAGACCTCTTTTTATTTCCCTTAGCGGCTTCTGTGCCAATTTAGCTGGGCATAGGTTGTGCCACCTTGGATCGCATATTTCTTTCCGATGGAAGATTTGACTGAGCGTCTGCGCATGCGACTTAGCTCATTATGTGAAAATCAGCGTCCGTTGACCTGTCCCTCTCAGTCTGTTGGGAGATTTTGACATCTCCCTGGGGATTATATGAAGTGGTTATGGAGGAGAGTAGTCAGCAAGATGTTGGCAGTGGAGAATGGACAAAGGTGGTTTGTTTTATTTAACACAATGAAAGGGGGTGTTGTGATTTTTTCGAAGTTGGTTTGGGCTTATTACTCCATGGAGTGTTTACGGCACTCTGTTGAGGCAGGGGAAATTTGGGGACCCCAGGATGTAGATGATGAGGGTGAAGGCTCCTCTGGTAGCTGTGGGTAGGACTCTTGGAGAGTTTATTTATGTAATAGGGAATATATGTGGGGATTTTATTTGGATTTTTATGGCAGTAGGGGGAAGGGAGTTATCTATTCCTTTTCTTATGTAATCTGTGCTGTAATTTATTATTCATGAAATAAGCAAGTTTCTGATAATCCAACTGTGCCTATCGATGAATTTTGTATTTTTGAATTATCTATACCGATCTTCAAGGCATACATAGTCCTTTTATTCAAGTATTTGTTAGAATGAACTGCCATTCTCGGAGATAAGAAACGAATAGTATTTTGTGAAAAAGAAAGGGTCGTGCTCCTGTAAGATGTATGAGCTGCCTACATACCTCTGAGGATTTTGAATTTTTTTTTTATTTTTCTTGAAAAATGGTTTTTTGTAGAGGATCAGACCCACGTAGTTCTGGGTAGAGGGAAATGAAGAGAGTGTTTTTTTTAAGAATAGAAGGGAGATGAGAAGAGTTGTAGCGTGTTGAGATTCCAGACTAAGGGTAGAATTTCTTGAGACAGTCTAGGTTGACTGGATTAGCCATCTCCTCCCCATCTAAGTTAGTTAGCATGGAGGCACCGCCAGATAAGATTTTCTTCATAATGTAGGGGCCTCTCCAATTGGGCTTGAATTTCCCTCTGGGGTCCCAGATGCGTTCTCTTATCTCCTTGAGGGCTAAATCCCCTTCCCGGACACTGCGGTTTTGACTCTCTTGTTGAATGATCGCTCTATTCGGTGATGGAACCCCTGTATGTGGTAAAGATCTTTCAATCTCCTTTCATCTAGGAGGGTCAGTTCGTCGAGACGGCTTTGGCACCAATATTTTTTACTAACTTTGCTTTCGATCATGACGCGTAGCGAGTGTATTTCCAACTCCACAGGTAGGACTGCTTCCATGCCATAGACCAGAGAGTAAGGGGTAGCCCCAGTAAAGGTTCAGATTGAGGTTCTATAGCCCCAGAGGGCGTACGGGATCCAGTCGGCCCAATCCCTACAGCTTTCGATCATCTTGCTGATGATGGCTTTGAGGTTCTTATTGGCGGCTTCAACTGCACCATTGGTCTGAGGTCGGTAGGGAGAAGATTTGTGTCTTTGAATCACATACTCGTTGACTACTTCTGTGACTTCTTCTTCGAAGTGCAACCCGTTATCTGATACTAACTCGGGCGGGACCCCATATCGACAGATGATATTTTTCTCGAGGAATTTCGCCACTTTCTTGGTGTTCAATACTGCGTATGACTCAGCTTCGACCCATTTGGTGAAGTAATCAATGGAAACTAGGATGAACTCATGTACATTTGAAGACTTTGGTGTAACCTTCCCTATGATTTCGACACCCCAGGTGGAGAACGGACAGAGAGAGGTCATGTTGTATAATTCTCGTGGAGGCAAGTGTTGAAGATTGCAGAATTATTGGCATTTAAGGCATCTCCGGATGTAGGCGGTGCAATCTTGGGCCATGGTGGTCCAGTAGTAACCCTGTCGAATGATCTTCTTGGCAAGCATGTGACCATTCATGTGGGGCCCACATTCCCCACTGTGGATCTTCTGTATTATCTTTTCAATCTTAGCCCCTACGATACAGTGTAGATAAGTTCCATCGAAGTTCCTCATGAGTAGGGCTTTATGACAGATGATGTACTGGGTAGCCAGTCTTCGGAGGGTTTTTTAGTATTTCTTGTTGGAACCCTCACGATACCTACCATGTTTGAGGAGGCAACTTATATCATAGTACCAACAATCGATGAGTTCGGGATCTTCGGTGGAGAAAAGATCAATATGGTAGCATTGGGTTAGTTTGTCTTACTTTTAAATTAGGAAGGGGGTCATTGTTATTCCTTCGGGCATGTCGACCATGGAGGCCAAGGTAGAGAGAGCATCGGCTAGGTTATTCTTTGCTCGAGGTAGGTAATGGAAGGTGATATCTCGGAATCGGGAGGCTAACTCTTCTAAGTGGGCGTGGAAGGGTTGGAGCTTTTCGTCCTTAACTTTCCACTTTCTGAGCACTTGACCGATGATGAGGGAAGAATCCCCGTAGACATCAAGGTATTGAATACCTTTCTTGAGAGAAACTTTTAGGCCTACTGTGCATGCCTCATATTCCGTCATGTTATTGGTGCAAGGGAAATCCAATTTGATGGCGATGGGAGTGTGGGAGTCATCTGGGGCGATCAGAAGTATCCCAATGCCATATCCCTTTTTATTGGCAGCGCCGTCAAAGAACATTTGCCATCGAAGGTTCTCTTGAGCGATGCAGAGGATATTTTCATCTCGTAATTTGGAGATCCAGACATCTACTTTTTCTACGGGGTAATCAGCGAGGTAGTCAGAGATGGATCTTCCTTTTATGGCTTTCTGCGTGACATACACGATATCGAACTCGATTAGGAACATAAACCAACGGTCCATTCAACTAGATAAGGCGACTTTCTCAAGAAAGTTTTTGATGGTATCCATTCGGGATACAAGTTTGATGGGGAAGGCAAGCATGTAGTGTCACAACTTTTGGGTGACCCAAACAAGTGCGACACACGCCTTTTCCAAAGCAGTGTAGTTGACCTTGTACCCGGCCAAGTTGCGACAGGCGTAATAGATGGATCTTTCTTTGCGGGAGTTTTCAAGGTATTGGGCTAGAAAATCCCCAGCTAGAGTGTCGGTTATGGTTAGGTATAGGAGCAAAGGGAGACTAGTCTGTGGTGGCATGAGCACTGGAGGTTGGGTCAGATATTGTTTGATTCGGTCAAAAGCTTTTTGGCAGGCCTCATTCCAAACTTTGGTCGAATCCTTTCGGAGGAGCTTGAACATCGGTTCATAGATGGAGGTTAGATGGATAATGAACCGGTTGATATATTGTAATTTCCTAAGAAAACCTTGGACTTCTTTCTTTGTTCGGGGCAGTGGCATCTCAAGTATGTCCTTAAGCTTTATGGGATTTTCTTCTATCCCCTTCTCACTTACCATGAATCCCAAGAGTTTTCCCTTTGTAATGCCGAAGACACATTTTTGTGGATTGAGTCTCATCTGATACCGTCGTAGTCGTCCGAAGAACTTCTAGAGAGCGGGAACATGACCTTCTCTAGTTTTGGACTTGATAATCATATCATCTACATAAACCTCAACTTCTTTGTGAATCAAATCGTGCAGGATGGTTGTTGTAGCCCTTTGATAGGTAGCCCCAGCATTCTTGCGACCAAATGGCATAACGGTGTAGCAAAAGGTTCCATATCGGGTGATGAATGTAGTTTTTTCTTGGTGGTCTGGGTGCATCTTGATTTGGTTGTATCCGGTAAACCCGTCGATGAATGACTTGAGAGAATGACTGGTTGTGTTGTCCACGATCATATCGATATTGGTAGCGGATAATCATCCTTTGGAGAAGCTTTGTCTAAATCTCAGTAGTCTACACACATTCGAACCTTCCCTCCTGATTTCGGCACAGGTACTATGTTGGCTAGCCATATGGGATATTCGATCACACGAATGAAGCCCACGTTCAACTGTTTGACCACCTCTTCTTTGACCTTGAGCGACCATTTAGTGCGGAGCTTTCTCAATTTTTGTTTGACCGACTTGTAATCTGGGGGAGTGGGGATCTCATGCTGAGCTATTTCAGGATCAATGCCTGGCATATCATCATAGGACCATGTGAAGACATGCACGGATTCCTTTAGCAATTCTTCTAGTTGTGCGCGCTCATGCTCATCAAGGGTGGCCCATATCCTAATCTCACGCAGTGGACTACTAGAACCGAGATTAATAATAACAGTCTCTTCTTCATTAACTTAAACGAGGTTATATTGTTTATTGTTAACCTTATTTAGATCAGTTAAGAATTGTTCATTTGCAAAATCATCATCATCAAAAGTTTTATTAGAATCCAAACAATTAATTTAAGGCATAGCAAGATACCTAAAATCTTCGTTTATTTCATTTATAGGAAAAATAGCATTGAGAACCTTATCAAAAGAGGTCTCGATTACATTTGAACAAGGATAGACAATAGAAGAAGAAATAGGGTAAACATTGGGGTTAGGGGAGATTTCAAGAGGTAGAACTGGCGCAGCATGCCAGTTGAGGAGGGGTGCATCAGCAGCTTTAATCAGATGGGATGGATCTATTGATGTAGTGCATGAATGAACCATACAGAGTGCCAGCCCGAGTGTCTATAAGTTAAAGGAATCTTCGGAATCACTTTCCTCAGTGTCTTCGGTATCTTTGATGAGCGGTTGTGCTCGGTGTTGGAAACTTTCGACCCATGGGTAGCTATCTTGGAAAAAGATCTCCATTCCAGGCTTCATCTTCTTATCTATGTGGTCATACCATGGTTATAGAAAATTAAAAAAGGGGAAGTCCTCGCCTTCTTTGATGAATCGTCCATTCAAGGAGTCTCCTGGGATAGTTTGGATGTAGTCTAATCTTATCTTTTGTCGAGACTGGTGGATCATTCTGAGCTCTTGTTCTAATGGTTAATACCCCAAGCCACAAGGAGGGAAAGCTTTCTTCAGTTCGATGGGCTCAATTATCCCTTGCCGCCTTAGCCCTAGCCCCAATTCGGGCATGAAGGGCATGTTTCTAAACATCTGAATCACATTGACATTGCCATGAGGGTCATATTATGGACAAACCCTATCTTTGAAACCGTTCCCTTCCAGGAGTAGGACTGGCTCAACTCGAAATCCTGATAGGAGCATATCATTTGACCCGTGCTGTATCTCAAGGATTGGACTACTGTTGCTTGCACCCTCGATATTTTCGTCATCATCCAAAATGGTGATGACTCGCCCGTCGGCGAAGAACTTCAATTTCTGATGGAGTGAGGAAGACACACCCTTGATACTATGGAGCCAGGGTCATCCGAGCAACAGGTTGAAACAAGCTGGGATGTCTATGACTTGGAATTCAATGACAGGGTTTATAGGATCAATCCCTATTACAAGTTTTATGGATCCCATTATCTCCCAGTGGGTATTATCGTAGGCACATACAACGAAGAAGGTTGGAGCAAGGTCGCTTTCTTTCAGGCCTAAAAACTTGAAGGTTCTCAATGGGCAGACATTTAAGGCGGATCCCTTATCGATAAGAGAGAGTGGCACGACCCTCCCCATAACTTCGACGGAGATATTGAGTGCATGATTGTGATTTAGCCCAATTCTGGGGATTTCTTCTTTAGAAAATGATATCATTTGGGTAGAGGTCAAGGATCCGACCAGATTTATCGCTTCTTCTAGTGTGGTAAAAGGAGGAACTGTGGGTCCAGTGAGCAGCTTGATTAAAGCATGTTTGTGCAGCTGGGAAGACTTGAAAAGCCCCCATAGAGTGATGTTAGCTTGAGTTTTCTTCACTTGATCGAGGATCTTGCTCTCCTCGATGGTCATCTCTGGCATAGGAATGTTTTTAACACCCTTCCCTTTGTCATTTGTTGGTAGTGAGATTGGAACCTGGTAAGTCTCCCTGATCTGGTCATGTGATTTACTCAAGAAGGGAAGAACATGAATCCCATTTCCTTATCAATCTCAGGTTGTTCTGTCACCCTATTTATTTCTTTGAGGAGTTCTTCAAATGATATCATCCCACATATGTCGGTTACTGGGCCAGTTCTTCTTGAATCTTGTTCTTCACTCGAATCTTTAAATTCTCCCCCCCATCCGGTGGCAACAATTCTATCTTTCCATGTAAAGTCAATGCGTTCCACAACTTCAACGGCTTCTTTATACATGTCTTCCCATTCTACGGGGATATGTATGGTTGAAGGGACTAAGTGCCCTTGTAGCTTCAAAATGTCAAGTAACCCAGTGATACTACAAATGCTATTAGTTTTCCCGAATAATTCTGCCATAATCTGGACAACGTCATCTCGACTGACTTCATCGATTGGTACCACCCACTTGTCTGAATCTCGAGCCCATTTCCTTGATTCCAAGAATAGTGTACTGAACCTTTGGCAATCGATGACCATCTGTGAGGGAAATTTCAGCCCGAACTCTAGGAGTTGGTTTAACACCTCTGACAATTCTATATTTCCATTTTAGAATGGGTACGGACAGCGATGCATGCTCTGGTAAGGAGTGACAGTGCCTGATCAGCGAGGCTAGTAGGGTGTAGGAGGAAATATGGGCAAATTTGAAGAGGTTTAGGAGAGTATATGGGTGTGATTTGAGTTGAGGGATCGAAATCTGGGTTTTCTTCCAAGAAGATGGCATTGGCATGATTTGGGAGTAGATTATGAGTAGTGTTTGGCTGGTGGGGCGATGGTACCCCGGTCAATGAGATCTTGGATTATGTTTAGGAGGTGAAAGAATTGGTCGGTGGTATGGCCATCAGTTTGGTGAAAGGATCAATTAGCATCGGCCTTAAAGTTTCTTGGGAGTGGATTTGGCAATGGATAGGGATACAAGGGTTTGATGAGGGTTCGGCTTAATAGGGCTTGGTAAACATTGGAGAGGGGAGCATGGAGATCAGTACATTCCCTTCGGATGGGGGCAGGGAAGCTTTCTGGTGCCCATGACGTGGTTGGTTGAGATATGTTGCTGATGGTTGAGACTGTAGCACTGGCAGGCTTCTCATACTTTCTAGGGGTGAAATTTTCGGACACCTTCTTCGGTTCAACCTCTGTTTTAACAGGGCTTTCCTCGATTTCTACTCCCGCTTCTCTGAGAGCTCGAAAGTGGGGATAGTATTGTCTTCCCATCGTCTCTCGAACATGGGGCAAGAAGTTCTTCTTCACTATGTTGACCTGTTCTTCCTCAGATGGACGATTCGTCATGGTAGCTTCCTGCTCCCTCCATCGGGTTATGAAGTAATTGACTGATTCCCCAGAGTTCTGTTTGAGCAACCCTAAATCACGACGGGTGATCTCAAGCTCTTCATTATATTTGTACTGCGATATGAATTCTCGGGCTACATCCTCCCAGCTACTGATTCTAGATTCCCCGAGAGACAAAAACCATCGGAGGGCACTATCCTTCAAAGTTTGCTGAAACAATTGGGCCATCACTTCTTCAGAAGCCCCTAGTAGAGTCATGGAACGATGATAACTGCGAAGATGAATAATCGAGGTCCCACTCCCTCCGAACTTCTCTATATTTAGCATCTTAAACTTCTCGGGTAACCTCATTTTAGGATAAGGAGACATGTGGGTGTAGTCTATGTAATTCCCTAAGATTCTAATTTGGCCGACCTTCTTGGTGAGCATCTTGAGATCCTCTTTGACTTTATTCAACTCATCCTCTTTTGGATCAACGACCATAGGCAGGTTAGCCATAGGCTGGGCAATGTTTGGCATCGAAAGCTAGGCAGGCGGAGGCCCATTGATATGAGGGGCACGTGGAGCGTGCTGATATTCTTCGGGAACCCAGATAGGCTCGGGTGGACCCATAGCACGAGGGAATAGGGCCTCGGGCACTTGAGGAATAGGAACCTAGTTTTGTTGCATCTCTCGGACCTCAGTTTGGAGGTTGTCAATCTTGGACACAAGCTGAGCTGGGACTGCCGTTATATCCGGATGTATGACTCGTACTTGATATGTATTCTCCATGGAAACTGGATGGATTCCGGACTCAGAAGAAGTAGTAGAGGAATGGACAAAACTCTGGGGTGATTTGACTAAAGACTGAAGCCAAAAGAGAGACAAGCCAAGGGCTTGCGATTGACCTGAGAAGGCGTAGAATGGGATTTATTTTGGCAAAAAGGGAAGAAACTATTTTTGGAATTTTGATAAAGAAGGGAGAAATGTTTTTGGAGACGAAACTCAGCATGATTATTATAATTATTATGTTCTCACTTGTATTTAATTCTCTTAAATGCAATGCCGGACGGGACCCAAACCTGAAAAAGTGAGGTTTTTAATATATGCGAAGCTACGGCTGGACATGTAACCAGGCTCGCGGACAAGGTCCCGTTTAAAAAATGCACAAAAATTTAGGCGGCAGGATACCCGAAATTTTGACAGAGTTTCAGGTTAAAATTGACAATCTAAAGTGCGTATCGTAGGTTTGACACCTATATGCGGGTATGCAGTTAGTTAGGTGAATCAAAATGGGTTCCCCCCTTTGGCGTGACTTCCACAATATACGTCTTGCTCTTGCGGGCAATTGGTACGTGTGGACAAGCCATTTGATATACCTGAGTGTACATGAATTGCCTCACTATATACCTCATGGGAACGGTACGTGTGAGAGAGAATTAGTTATACTCGGCGTACGTGAATGAATTCCTTGTGATATACCTCCCGTCATGACTTCGGTCAAGTGGTATGATGCGGGGGAACCGTTCGATAGATGTTGAAGGTACATGGCCAATGGAAGGTAAGAGTCATATCACTTAGGCTAACTGTGCCTTGCCGGACCAGCGCCCATCACGAAGTGGCCCTCCAGTTACTGAGTAAAATTTGGTCAATAACAATGCTCTTTGGTGATGTCATGGGAATCATGCATGATTCTCTTATTAGTATCTTATGATGAGAATGTTTTTCTTAATTATGCCAAACAGGGAGCAAAGTACAAGTACTAAAGGTACACCAAGTATGGATGGGTGATGCATGCAACATGTGGATATATGTGATCCTAGGTGCACGTAGTGTGAAGTGTACATGGAGAATTTTCTACAAGTGTGTGAACAGAAGCATAAGCATGGGATAGACATGGAAAAGGGGAACATGCAGATATAGGGGAAATATAAACAAATATAACATCCATGTAAATAGAGTCAAGCCCTAAAAACATATAAATCCCCAGGAAAGTCGCCACTGTGGTCATCCCCAATCCTCGACGCAGGCGGAGGCATGAAGGAGGATCCTCGGGTCCCGAGCATCCCTCTCGGGAGCACTTCGGCCGACGTAGTTTGAGATGAGGTGTAAAAATATAGAGAGATTTAGAGTCGCCAATCTATTTTACGCAAAACAGACAAAAGAAAAAGGGGAAGCCATCCCAAAGGACGACATCTAAAGACATACTACGAAACCAAAATGATTCGAGAAGGGTTCGGAGGCTAAGTTACAAAATGGGAAGGTGCTAGGCACCCATTCCGCCCTTTGGTCTCTTATGGATATTTGTTATTTTCCTTTTTAATTTTCTCCGTGATATGTGTGCATGTGTATATATATAGTGGAGATAGGAATCCTCGACTTGTATCATGAGAGAGATAAAGCGAGTCATCCGTAGGAAGGTATAAAAATAATATTAGAAAATAAGATTTACGCGATTACTCTTACGTTGATCATTATAATGGAACGATAATGCATATGGAGTGATACGTCACTAAGAACAAGTATATAGAATATAAGAAAATTGGATTTAGAGAACATAGAAAATGAGAGAGAAAGTGAGAATAGGACTCGAGTCTCGGGTTTTACCCAGAGACGCCTACGTAGCCTATAAAGGCATAAAAGTCTACGTAGTTCGCATACAAAATGAGGGGTGGGGTTTATTCCATAAATCCAAATGGGGGATCTCTTATTTGTGAGTGCGTGTGTGTAGAAAAAGTGTTTTAGTTGTGAGAAAAGTGTGAGAAAAATATGAGAATCCCTATTTGGAATTTATGAGCAAACCCTCTTTTACTTGTTTTTTGGGTTTTATTTATATGAAAACAAGAGATGTGCAATAATACTAAATAAAAAGTATATTAGGATGTGTGAGATGAGATAATAAAAGTTCTAGGTAATAAAATAAGTTATTGCGAATGTAAGAGAATTTGAAGAGAAAGTTGAGAAAGTTGGACCTTCTTGAAGATCTTGAGATTGATCTTGAATGTTAGAGAGCATCCCTTGCACTTGGATGATGATGGAGAGTGGCTAATTCACCAAGTTTGATGAAAAGGATGATGAAAAGTGCAAGTTAGAAATGGATTTGGATGTTGAAATTGCGTTGTCTTCGAGAGAGGTTTTTGGGATTCGCTGAGAGAGATTCTTATCAGATCTGGGCTCCTCTTGAAAATGAGGTGAAGACCTCCTTTTATAGGCCCAGGTCACTGTCGATCGGCATAGACCTTGTCCTTCCTATCGGCACTTGCCGATAGAACCTGCCATTTGGCAGTGTGTTTCAGGCATTTTTGGAAAATTGTCTTCCAAGGGCAAACCATTGGTCCGAATCGTGAAAGTCCCTTGGACCGTTCCTGGGTTTGGGAGTTGACTTTCGGTCAAATATGGCTCGGAAGCGTTTTCCGGTCCATTGGACGGGGAATCGTTTGGACGCAAATGGATTGTTCATCCGCATGGTAAGTCGGAATCGCGCACGAAGCGGACCATTGGAAAGGTTAGGAGATGTAATTCGACATTCCAAAAGTTTGACCCAGTTTGGGGAGTTGACTTTGTTCATCCGGGCCCTGGAAGCATTCGGTGGCCTCTTGGAGTCAAACGGATCGTTCGTCCGCATGGTAAGTCGGAATCACGCACGAAGCGGACCATTGGAAAGGGGTTCCAGTGCCCTTCAAAGATTCATTCAGTCTCGATTGAGCTGAAGAGTTAACTTAGGTCAAATAGAGCTCGGGAGCGCTCGGTGGCCTCTAGATCAAGTTTTGAACACAAACAGATCGTTCGCCTTCATGGTAAGTTGGAATCGTGCACGCGATGGACCATTGGAAAGGGATTTCAATGCCCTTCGAAGATTCATTCAGCTTTGGTCGAGCTGGAGAGTTTGACTTTTTGGTCAAATGGAGCCTGGGAGTGCCCGATGGCTTCTAGGTCAGTACTCGGGGTATAACCTGGGTTTGTAGTAATGAAGGGAGGTACTAGGGACCTAAGGAGAGTTAGGGGGTAACAGAATGGGGTGTCTATAGAAACGAATATACCAAAAGAATACATGGAGTTGTCACGACAAATATGCATAGCAAACATGAAGGAAACTACTCATATGCAAAGGAGTAACTCAAAAGCTTCCACTAACTATTTTTATTTTTACAATTTTTCATACAAAAAATCAAAAATAATTTTACAAAAATTACAAACCATGAATTTACACTAAGACAACCAAAACATGGAAACGGAATGAATGGGTGTGAGCATATTCGATAGGCAAATCAATGCAAGCAAACATAACATATGTAAACCATGAATATGTGTACTCCTAACGAATGAATCTTAAAATCGTCCTTAGGTGTTGAAAAAGTTGAATTTAAATGACATCGACTCAATCCATCAACACATCAAAGTCAAGAATTATTCCCACACCAATAACGTCTAAAACTATGTAATTATCCTTCATGACGCTGTCAGGACGTACAAACTCATCTTTCATTAATTTCCATCCAATCTCCCTCACAAATAATTATGCATTTTTTTTGAGGTGATGAAAACTAAAATCCTGTTGGCCCACTTTTGGCATATTTATCTTTTTATTGCATTTTATTTTTTTTCGGGCTCATTCCAAAGGGGGCCTTTTATGGAGAGTTAATTTTGAACTCTCACAGCCCTTTCCCATGTTTCACTCATCATATTTTGTTACAATTAATTCCTCACGGTAAACGGTTCTTACATGCACTACTTTCATTGCCAAGTTTCATTGCATATGGTTAGTTTTAAAGAAAGAATTGAGATGACAACACTCTAACCAATATGTGATAAACAAGTACAATAATCAAACAAATCCTTGCAAATCTTCAATAAAGGAACTCGTGAGTCAAACATGTAGGTAGTAATAACTAATCACATCTCAATGACTCCAAACATTGTAAAGCACATAAATGTAATGATGGCGCATATCAACACACTATCAAATCGTCACATGAATATGGAATGAAGTTATGACTCGATCATCCTAAATGTCCATTCATATATGTTGCAAAAATAAACTACAAAAATATTTTTGGATTTTTCAAAAAATTTATCAAAATAAAATCTTTTTGTATTTTTCAATTTTTTCTCAAACAAAAAATCTAATACAAAAAGTACACAAGTCATCGTACTAGAAATAATATATCATGAACCACAACGAGTGTATAAAAACATGTGAACACAGTCATCTATATCATTACACCAAGCTGGGCAATTGGCAACGGACTTTATCCCTGACCACGAGGTGCGGGTTGCAGATTTGGTATGTGACCAAATCAGGCGTGACCAATTTATGTGATCACGGCACAAACCCCAGACCCATAGACTAGTCACAGACCTATTATAGTCACGGATCTCATCACGGACTATATCCCTGACCACGTTCACAAGCCTGGTCACGGCCCAAACCGGTGACCATCACCGAAATAAGAAAGCATGTGGTCACGACCCATAGTCGTGACTATGTTCGGTGTACAATCAAACTTGGTCATGGAATTAAGTCGTGACTATTATTCTTATGATTATATATACATCACGATTTCGGACCATGACTATATTTACTGTAGATATCAAGTTGGTCACGACTTTTGGCCGTGACTATATTTTTTGTAGCTATCAACTTAATCACTATTTTGGGCCATGACGAGCTGTAATAATAATAAAAAAAATCCTCGAATCGGGAGGCTAATCGGTCAGTTACTACAAGTGCTCCTTGACTGACCTCGCGAGGGTCCCATGCTCTCAAATTGGGGGTCCCTTGACCACGCTGTCACAGAGTCGTGTAGGCATTATGAAATCTATGTTATGCTCTCAAATCCGGGGTCCTGTGATCGCACGGTCGATTCGTTCGGGCTACGTTGGTCCCGAGCATGGTATTGGTGCCACCCACGGGACCATTTGGGAAGCATTGCGGGGTTTCACCCTCCGACGGCATGATTTAAAGCCTAAGTGTGGAAATTCTCTAGTTTTGGTCGTGCTCTCAAACCTAGGATCTCATGATCACATGGTCGATTCATACGGGCTACATTGGATACCCGTGCGAGGTGTTTGCGCTGCTCACGGGGCCGTGGAGTGGGGGGCACTAAGGGGTTTCATACCCCAATGACAGGTTTTCAAGACTAAGTGTGGATATTCTATGTTTTGGGCTATGCTCTAAAATCGAGGGTCCTGTGACAATGTGGTTGGTTACTACGAGTTACATTGGTCCCCAGTGAGGTGTTGGCACCGTTCACCGGGCCATTTGGGGGGGTTAAGGGGTTTGTCCCCTGATGGCATGTTTTCAAGCCTAGGTGTGGATATTCTCGATTTTGAGCTGTGCTCTCAAACCGAGGGTCCTGTGACCACACGATTGGTTCCTACGAGGTACATTGGTCTCGATCGAGGTGTTGGTTCCGTCCATGGGCCGTTTGGGGGGCATTAAGGGTTTTTTTCCCCGATAGCACGTTTTCAAGCCTAAGTGTGGATATTCTATGTTTTGGTCCTTGCTCTCAAACCAGGGGTCCCCTGACCATGCGGTCATTCTTACGGGCTACGTTGGACCCGTGTGAGGGGTTGGTGCTGCCCATAGGGCCATTTGTGGGGTATTACGGGGTTTCTCCCCCCGACTGAATGTTTTCAAGCCTGTGTGGATATTCTCTATTTTGGGTCGTGCTCTCAAACGGAGGGTCCGGTGACCACACAGTCAGTTTCTCCTTGCTACATTGGACCCGTGTGCGGTGATCGTTCCACTAAAAGGGCCGTTTGGGGGTCACTAAGGGGTTTCCCCTCTAATGGCACATTTTTAAGCCTAAGTGTCAATTTTCTCAAATTATCGTCGTATTCTCAAATTGGGGGTCCCGTGACCACGCGATCGGTTCCTACGAGTTACATTGGTCCCGCGCGTAGTGATCGCTCCCCTAAAGGGGCTACTTGGGGGGGCTCTAAGGGGTTCCACCCTCTAACAGAACGTTTTCAAGCCTAAGTGTGGATTTTCTCAAATTATCGTCATTTTCTCAAACTAGGGGTCTCGTGACCATGCAATCGGTTCTCACGAGTTACATTGATCCTGTCAAGGTGTTTGCACCTATCACGGGGCCGTTTGGGAGGTGTTTTTGGTTTTCTCCCTCAAAAGGCATGTTTGGCAAGAAAATCTTCATTTTTTGGCCTTGTCAAATGCAAAATGTTGTAGAGCTCATTAAAAATGTTTTGGAAAGGAGTCCTGGATTATATGATGTGTTTTGTTGTTTAGAGTTTGATACAGTATTCCAAATATGACTCCTCTTATTATGGGGAGTGTGTCCTTCATCAGGAACCACCAATATTGGACAATCCAAGGAACTCAAAGTTGGCCTCACAGGGAACTCAACTAATGCTCAAGAGAGGAAGGATTGGGAAGCAGTTTTTACTGAGTTAGCTCGATAATAGCCCCAATGTTTGAAGATTTTGTAGTAGAAGACCGACCCCACCGTTATGAACAAAATAGGTGGCCTCACGGAAAGATTAAGAACTTGACAACCCTCATTGAGGGTTGTCAAGCTGTTAATCTTCCTATGAGGCCACCTTGTAATGTTGAGTTCCCTCCACCCTGAAATTAATATCTTACAAATATTACCGTTCACTCTACGCAATAAAATCGAACTCTGCCATATAAAATCAATAATGGGAACACTTGTCATAGTTGTAAAAAGATAGGGATTCACTTATGGGAGACTACGTGGCTCTGTTGGACTAGTCTTTGGACCAGCGAAGCCACGTAGTCTCTCACGAGTGAATCCCTGACTTTTTAAAATTCTAGTAAGTGTACCATCATTGATTTTAGATGGTGGAGTTCGATTTTGTTGAGTAGAGTGAGCAGTAATGTTTGTAAGGTATTAATTTTAGGGTGAGGGGAACGCAACATTATAAGGTGGCCTCACAGGAAGATTAACAGCTTGACAACCCTCAATGAGGGTTGTCAGGCTCTTAATATTTTTGTGAGGCCACCTCTTTTGTTCATAACGGAGGGGCGGGCTGCTTCTACCAATTGTTCAAAACTTTAGGGCTATTTTTGAGCTAGCTCAGTAGAAACTTCTTCCGCATCCTTCGTCTCCTGAGCATAAGTTGAGTTCCCTGTTAGGCCACATTTGAGTTCCTTGGATTGTCCTGTATTCGTGTATCTTGATGAAGTCCACACTCCCCGTAATGAGAGGAGTCGTATTTGGAATACTCTATCAAACTCCAAAAGGGAAAATGCATAGTATTATCCGAAACTCCTTTCTAGAACAATTTCATTGAGCTTTGCAACACGCTGCATTTGGCAAGGCCAGAAAAGGCAGATTTTCTTGTCAAACATGACATTTGAGGAATAAACCCAAAAACACCTCTCAAACAGCCCCGTGATAGGTGCAAACACCTCACACGGGATCAATGTAACTCGCAGGAACAAATCATGTGGTCACGAGACCCCTGGTTTGAGAAAATGACGATAATTTGAGAAAATCCACACTTAGGCTTAAAAACGTGCCGTCAGAGGATGAAACCCCTTAGCGCCCCCAAGAGGATCCTTTAGGGAAGAGATCACCGTGTGCGAGACCAATATAACTCACAGGAACCGATCGCATGGTCACAGGACCCCCGGTTTAAGAATATGACGATAATTTTAGAAAATTAACACTTAGGCTTGAAAACGTGTCGTTAGAGGGGAAAACCCATTAGCGCACTCCCTAAAACCCCTAAAGAAGTTTGAACACCTCGCACGGGACCAACGTAACTCGCAAGAATTGACCGATTGGTCAAGGGACCCCCGATTTGAGAATATGACAATAATTTGAAAATATCTAGAATTAAGTTTAAAAACATGCCGATATAGTGTGAAAACCCAAAGCATTATCTCATACTCCTACTAACATACTATACAACAACAAGTCAACAACCAATAATTGTCCAACAGCCAAACCAAACCAAACAAATAATTATCCCGTACTCCTTTTAACATACTATCCAACAACAAGCCAATAACCATTAATTATCCAACATTCAAGCCAAACAAAACTAATAATTATCACGTAATCCTACTAACAACTATCCAACAACAAGGAAACAACCAATAATTATCCAACATTCATACATAAAAGTAAAATGCTAATACAATGTCAATATCAAAATTTAATTGAATATTCGACTGAGCATAACATATTATCAAAAGTTAACTTACATAAATCATATTAAACATTCGTAAAAGTAACGAAACATTCATACATCAAAGTAAAGAGCTAATACACTCTCAATATCAAAATAAGATAAAAATAATATTGACACGGTTAACATAATATTTTGATACTCAATCTTCCTCTAAATCAACAAAAATATCCTTCAAATTACGGTTGTCATCAAGAGTTGACTGGAACTCTTTTGGAGCCTTCAATGCATCCACTTTAATAGACATACCCTTTGGTGCATGCACAACAATAGACCAATTTCCATCGTTTATGCACTTCCAGTAAAATACCTTCTTTACGTTCTGAAAGGCACAAATATAAGGCTCGTTAACTATGCGATATTTACTCTTTAACTTTGATAAATGTACCATAATAAGTTTGGAGTCAGGATTAACTTTGCAAGCATTCATAGTATCCTGCACCTCTAACCAATCACAATAGAATACAGTTTCTATGAAATATAAGTAATCATGTTCTACGATTTGTTGGACTATCCCATAATAGGTTGGCACCGTATTCTTTGGATTTTTATAGATTTTGCTAGCGATACAGGTGGTCAAGGAAGATATTGATATTCCACTATTTAGCGTCAAAAGGTTTTTCCTCATGTGGATACGAAATGAAATCAAAACCGTTGGTGCGGAATTTCTTAAACTCTTTCACAAGAAAATTAGGGCCTTTTGCTAGGTGTGCAATTCGGGAAGAGACATCAACTCTTTTTAGAAGTTTCATTTATTAATGAATTTGTATTAGGGCATGTTTTTATCACACACGAATAAATACTCGCACACATAAGATGTGAAATTTACCTCTTTTGATACCTATGCCTTAAAATCAGTTATCGTGCAACTTCTCCTTTGATTGGGAAATTTCATTCTTGTACTTCCTATGGTTAAATTGTAGAGTTTAGATCATAACATATAAAATACATATAATCAGAGCAGAAGAATTCAAAACATACTCATTCTCTCCATTCTTCGACCTCATCTTACGATTCGAAGACATAACGAGCTGCTTGCTCGTATTGTATATTTGTGAGTTTCACCTATTTAGGGTTCCCAGACTATAATTCATCCTCAAACTCGTTAGGTTACTCGATCACTCCTCCTCCATAAGGATTGAACCTCCTCACCTCTTGTTCTGGCATATATTCCCTAGCGTATAACGATGATTCCACAGGTACGTATTCTTCAGCAACTAACCCTCCAATATACTATGTATTCTTTACATAATACTTTAAGGTTTTCATCAAGCGCTCAAAAGGATACATCCAATGATACCTAATGGGACCACATAATAAAGCTTCATCGCATAAATGCACAAGCAAGTGCATGCTGATATCGAAGAACGACGTAGGAAAATATTTCTCTAATACACAAACTGCCTCAGCTAAAGTTGATTTTCCATCTCTAATGTGACTTTTGTTTACCACTTTTGCACAAACTAGGGTAAAACACAAACTGATTTGCGTAATTTCCCGACGGAGATCTTTGTGTTCAGAGAAGAAGTGCCGAAATAACAAAGGGATTAATTAGATGATTACATGCCAGTCGTGAGGCTTGCACTGTTTTAAGTCATTTACTTGGTAGTTTACGACCCTACTTAAATTTCCAAAATAACTAGTTGGAGTCTTCAAGTTGAACAAAGTGTCTACGAGAATCTTCTTCTCACTAGTAGTCAAAGTGAAAGTAGCCGAATGGGTAGAAATTCTTCTTGTTGTAGGATATTTTTTTAACTAGAGTTTCTTCTTTAGCTTCATATCCTGTAGATATCGATGGGCCCACTTTCCATCTTTCGAATGAGATCCACCCAGACATGTTCCTATCAGATGTTTTGCAATATTTTCTTTGTGTGCATCACATCAATTACATGCCTTACATGATGATCTTTCCAATACGGAAAATCAAAAAATATTGATTGCCTGGACCATGGTTTTGCTTCAGTAGGGTCGTTAGGATCTCCCCTTTCTTTACGCTTAAGGCTTACAAACTTGGGGTGTTTGCCTGTGTACCTATTTCTTACAGTCACAGCCATCGTCTTCTCCTCGATTTACTGACGAGAAAGCCGAGTAGGATGCATCCAACACTCGTGACCAATAGGATAAAAGTTAGACTTTTCATTCCTGAAAGGGTGACTCGTCGGAAGAAATCTACGATGACCCATGTAACTCATCTTACTACTATATTGTAGCCAAATAGCAATAATTTACTCCCCATATAAGGCACATCCTTAATAACCCTGAAAATTACAATTGGATAAGGTCCCATAAGCAGGAAGGTCGTGGATCGCCCACATCACCTTTATTTTAAGTGTGAACTCTTCACCCTTATGAGAGTCGAATGACGTCACACCTTTATTCCATAACTCTTTAAGTTATTCGATTAATGGGGCTAAGAATATATCAATATCATCACCCGAAGCCTTCGGCCCGGGTATCAATAAAGATAATAATGTGAACTCCTTTCTCATGCGCAGTGTTAGAGGGAGACTTAAAGGCGCCATGAGACCTTCCTAATAACTTTGACTAGTACTTAAATTACCGAAAGGGTTAAACCCATCAGCTGAGATTGCAAGAGGAATGTTGCGTGTTTCTTTTTCAAATTCATGGTGTCGTGCATTTGAAATTTTCCAGACGAGTAAATCAAACGGATGACAAATTGAATTCCCACCCACCTCATATCAAGCGTGCCATGTCATGGCCTCTGCTATCCACTGTACACTAAAAGTTGTTTTAATTATGACCCAAGTGGAAAATACTTCAAACCCTTTTGTGGGACTTAAGAGGTGTTTTGTTATTCTGTAGGTTTGTCATTTACCTTCTTACAAACGACATATCTAGGCTCACCGCATACTAGACATTAATCATTCTCTCCGTGTTCGTTGCGATACAATATGCAATCATACTTGCATGCATAAATATATTTGTATTTTAATCCCAAACCCTTCAAGATCTCCTTCGTGGTAGGATAATTATCTAGTAATATGTTCTCTTTTAGGATAATTTCATTAACCCACTTAAGAATTTCGGTTACACTGTTCCCAAACAAGCCAAATTTACTCTTCAAATTATGCAAACCAATCATTGCATATAATACGGAATGATCTTCATCACAATCTTTATACAACGGTCTAGTCGCATCGACTTTCGATCGTATAAATTCTTGATCTCCTGGTAGTTCAGTATCAAATTTTTTATTGTGCACATTATCCGGTTGGTGGTTTTGGTCGTGGTGTACTCCGTAAGCAGCGTCAATTAGGTTGATTAATGGATGATGTGTTGGAAAATCATTTACAACTTCATTGGTGCTTTGTTGTGTGGTCGGTTAACGATAATTCTTCCAGAACATAAGGTACATGTTTTTCATCATGGTATGTCCACTTGTTATAATCTTGACAAATTCTCCACATTATAAAATGTAACTTAACATCTTCTAAATATTTATGTTTTCCATTTATACAATGGGTGCACGGACACGGAATCGTCTCACTTTTAAGGTTCTTAAAAGCGTATCTAATAAATTCTTGAATGCCTTTAACATAATTATTAGCTATTTGGTTAGTATCCCACATCCACTCTTTGTATTATGGAAAATTTGTTTAATAATCTTCAAATTGCAGTCCTGTGTTAACATGATAAAATAAATGTCATGTTTCATAAATATCAGGTTTCATAGTAAAGCACCAATATAGTATCGAAGAAAAGCACTAATATAATAAAAAACGCACTAATCAATTAAACTATGCAATAACTTAAATACAAGAACACACCAATCAATGATACTACACAACCACTCAAACTCAAATTAAATAAATTCGTCTACTAATATTATTACAACATAAGAAAAATATTACTACATCTTCATCAAGCGATAAACTAGACAAGTGGTACCAAAGTCTATATAATTTTTCAAAAAATTCCCTTCTCCACTGTTGACGTGCATTGGAACAGTTTCATAATGCTCATATATTGTATCAACCACGATATGATACTCACCCTGCTGCAAAGGTCGATGATTTACTAAAGTTCCTACAGTAGTGGACATGAGCATGCAGATCCCAATGACAAATTTACCGCTCAGGTCATGTATATAGTATTTCTCACCATAGTCACCTGTAATACCTCGTATTTTTATGGCTTTTAATTATGTGATTTAATAAATTAATTTGCCTTAAATTATGAGATTTATTAAAATTAATTTGGGATAATTAATTGGAAGTTAATCCGAATTTAAATGCTAGCAAGACGAGAGTTAGTATTTGATTATTATTATGTTGTTGAAAATTACTGAGTGATTATGGTAATATGAGATTATAGAATTCATTAAAATTGCCGTGAGTTAAAAATACGGCAGTTTCGATAATTAAGTTGGGACGCGCGTGTCAGTCATGTCAGGACCCAATTTGATGGATTTAAAAGTATTTTATTTTTATGTAATCCGTATGAGCATTTTGAGTTCGCCAACTTGTCCGGAAGGGTCGAGATAGCCAGAAAACACTAGCCGGGGGTTTAGTTTGGGTCCCAGGGCATTTTTAGGCCTAACAGACAACCCGGGAGGGTATTTTAGTCATTCTTATTTTTGGGTGAATAGTGACCCACTAATTTTAGATAGTAATTATCGTCCATTAGGTTAGAGCCTTAGGGTTTTACATCACCAAGTTTCACAGACGACCATTACAGATGAAGTGGAGGAAGTTACCAAAGGAGAACCACCATCTTTGGACTTTTTGCACCATCATCACCACCATCGGATAGATCGGAATGAGAGGAAAAATTCTATGCCAGCTACTTCATCGGATCCGAATCTTCATTACCAGGAAAGTGATTTAACTTGAAATAATTTAGCGCATATATCATTCATGTTAGGTTAGAATTGAAGAATAACCTTAAATAATGAAAATTTAATGGATTTGAAGAAAGTAAATCATAATCTAGGTAGGTATTGCATGTAATTTATTGTTGGAGATATTAGCAGCCACAAAATTATGGTTTAGGGGTAGAAAATTAGGAAATTTTATTGATTGATATAGTCTTCTTGAAGAAATAAAAGAATTCGGGTTTCTATATGAAAATTAGGTAAATTGTTCCAAGAATTTGATGTTCTTTTTTAATTTGATGATTATAAAACGTTGGAAATTATGCAAACATGTTGGTATAATCAGTAGTGAACTTTTTTGGGAGTTTGGGATGTTTTAAGGAAGAATTGGAGGTGTAAAAAGGATGAAACCCGTAACTGTTTAAGAAATCTGGGCTGATACATGCTTGATCGATCGATCGACTCGAGAATTTCGATCGATCGATGATCGATCGACTCAAGAATGTCAATCGATCGAGCGCTTTTCTTCAATCGATCGAACCCTTCTGATTTTTGGCAATTGTTTTCCTTTGATGGTAAATGGAAATTCAAAGGCCGAGGATAATTCTTAGGGTGATAAATTTGATATTATTGGACTTAGTTAAGGTCAGTAAGGACTTAGTTATTGCCCAAAGAATGTTATAACTTATGGGATCAAGCGTTAAAATTTCGAGCGGTTACCGAGAGAGGACGGTTTGAATCTTTCGATTTGGGACTGAAAGTGGAATGTAAGATAATTTAGAGGTATGAACAGTAGTAGAGTAATTTTATAGTTGCTTAGATAACATTAGAAATTAATACGAGACCTAGTAACCTTTTGTGATAGGTTTAGGTATTCAATTTGATACGACGAGAGAATTATCAAGTTAAATGTGTACTTCGTTTGATGTCGGGTTAAACTTATTATGTACAAGAATAACTAGATGGAATGTGTGAATACTCATATTGTAATATGATTACTTAGGTTGTGTGAATGCCTAGTGTATGGATTTCTTATGTGTATGACATACCTACCATACTTGCTATCACGAGAGGTTTTTTTTTATGGGAAAGGACCATCTTATCCTTGTGTGCCTTCGGGAGGATTTAGACTGGTACCTTAAGGACATAGGACTGTGAATGACTTATTTATGAGTTGATAAGTTAGATGACCATGGGAGCGTAGGTATGTGCATGACCCATGGGTATGTGAACTATGTTCGCCTCCAATATGTGTGATTTTTCTTATTGAAACGGTTCTTGAGAGATTCTAAACTCGTAGTCCTTATGTACGTGATGTACTGGGATTCGATAGAAGAGTATGCGAGCACCGTAACTTAGCCTAGGGGTGTCATATATGTATTTATGTACTGAGAGTGTTATACTTATGTACTTGTGACTGGTTCATTGTTTCTAAGTAAATGTGAATAACTAAGATATTTGAAAGAATTAAGAATGAGAATTTAATTAACACTTGAGATAAGTAATTTAATGAATGTGAATATGGGTTATGAACATATCTTATCTGGATATTAAGAGTAGACATCCTATGGTAGAATGTGAAAGAGGAAGTGGTACAGACTAGTTAGTTAGCGACATAACTAGGATGGGTTAAGGGCATACGTTAGGCGGTTGAGAGGTGAGAAACTCATGTGAGAGTACGCAACTAATGTGTTTATAATATGTGTGTTTAATTATAAGTTAAACACTTGCTAAACTTTTAAATTGTTTTCACCTCGGGCTTTGACCCATTTTTCTCCAAATCTATTTTTGTTTTGTAAAAACATTTTAGGTTCCCAGCCACAGGGACGCCAAGCATAGGAGTTCCATTCTGATGACGTGTTGTAGCTGCTATGGGAGCTGCGGGATCTTGGTATTAGACGCCTTCATATTTATCCTTTATTCCTTCAGAGTTATTTGTATCAGTTAGGGCATGTCCCCCATTCTTATTTAGAGGTTGTAGTTGCAGACTTTCATTATTTCGGTTATTGGTTTATTTATTCAGACTCTTATATTGGGACTTTATTTACTCTAGCATTATAATTATTGGAGTGTTTATTCCAGACTTAGTTGATTTCATTTCGTTGGTTATTCATATGAGATTGTTTATGAGATTGATGGTTAATGATTTAATTCTTGGTCATTTGTTAACTTAATTAATAAAACTTGATATCTCTCTTTTTAAATATTAGGTGGCTAGTAATTAATTAAATGTTTTCGACAGTGATGCTAAGACTGAACCAACTTGATATTTTGTATTAATTTATTAAAGGATTAGCTACCCGGTATTTAATTAGACGGGGTGTTACAGGTGGTATCAGAGCATCAGATTCTAGTATCCTTTAGGATCTGTGTGACTTATTATGCTTCCAGCGTAGATTTCTTTGATATAGAGCCCTATGTTAAGGATTGTTGATTTGTTTGGTGTGATTCATTCTCTTGCTATGATGTATACGATAGTGAATATTATTTTCATTCGAGTGTGTTCGTGTGCCGAACAATGCAGTACGTCAGGCAAAAACAGTTGGCTGGACAACAAGAGGGAAACATCAGTTGAGGATACTTGATTGAAGTCACCCATCTTATGGCACAGAAGTCCAGGATGGTAAAGATGGCTAAGGCGCGACTTGTGACTTACAGGTACAACTATAGTAGAAAGTGGGGTCAAATTAGAATCACCCAGCAAGTTTGGATTGGGAGAGAGTCAGACGAAACATTGAAAATAACCAGCAGTGGAAATTCTAGAAATGCGAAGATGGCGGGTACTAGCCAACTAACGTAAAATATCCAAAAACTTGGGCATATGACGGGGTATGGCTAATCAGGAGTGAAAATTTTGGGTAAAATTTTTCTTGGCTCGTAAGAGCGGAGTTACAATGATGAGAGGCAACTACCACACTTAGAAGTGGAATTTGTTGTCGAGAGAAAGCGCATAAGTATGGTTTGACCATAAGTTCCTTCATTAGATGTTCAGAGTGAGATGCGAATGTTATTCTGAACTCCCACAAGAGGGTCGGATGGAGGTCAATTTGTGAGGAGAAATTTCATTATTTAGCGAACATCACACCGGGTGAAGTAGGTGAAATGGAGAAGATGACATTAAAGGGAGAATTTGCATACAAGAAGAATTGTTAGCACTTCTAGGAAATTCTACTTGGACGGTCAATGCAAATGGTAATTAAGTCACGTTTTGTTAATATGGAGGTAAGCACTTCCTTGTGAAGAGAGCTACAAGAATCGAAGAATTTAGATGGAGTAGGACTGAGGGAAATGGTGTTGAAGAAGCACCACAAGGGGGAGACCCATCAGGGAGCCCATTTAAGTGATTCAGATAGTTGAATTGTTACCAAGAGATGGTAATTTTAGAAAGAGATGTGGAAACCAGTAGCGTGTTACTTAGGGCCATCAAAGCTAAGGGAACAACGGATATAGTCATCAGAGTCGAGACTACCAACGTCTGAGAGAAGGACCACCTTAACATGGTCAGTGTGACCAAAGATAAGTGGAGTATGAGTAGAGGTATTTTGTGGGGAGTTAAACCCATGCATTATAAATGTTTCCTGAAGAAAGTATAGGGATAAGGGTATGGTGCCTAGCTAGAGCAGTAGTTATTAAAATTTTCAGTTTGGTACAGACAGGATAAGTCCAGGAACCATTTAAGTTGCCAGGGCGATTGGCAAGGTAGAAGTATGAGTTATATCCTCAGAGGACGTTGCGTGTTGTATGTGGCTTGAACGAGTTGCTACATTTTTTATTATTGCTATTTTTCTTTTGAGAGTCTCGTTTAGAGAATATCTCGGCAATGTTATTATTTATGTGAATATTTCTCCTTGGTGTAATGGGGTTACCTTTAGTGTTATCGGCGGAGGATGAATGCGTATATTGATAGCGGTATATACTTTATTGAAATTTCTCATTTTAGTGATGTGTTATATGAGTATGATATTATACTGATTGTGGTTTTATAATAATGGTTAGACCAATAGTGTGTGGTTATTGCAAGTCTATCAGGATTACTACCTTGATGTAGGATGTTTTGTTCTAGTGAGACCCCATTTAAGAGAGGGTCAGGCTCGCATTTATATATATATATATATATATATATATATATATATATATATATAATTGAAATTTTGAAAGGTATAAAGGTATCAGATAATTGATCCCAGTATGTGTAGGGATTTAATTAATATGATTCGGAGTATATTTAGTTTACTGCTGAGTGGAAAGATTTAGCTGATTATTATAATTAACGCTCAGGATGTAGTAATAGGAAGAGTGCATTGTTATATCACCCTTTAGAGACATGGGAGTTAATACTCATGGTTGTATGTCTGGGGACAGGATTCTGAGAACCCCGATTATATTCGCATGATGTTTATGGAATGTGATTAGCATCAATGTTAAGAGACAGTGTCTTTCGAAAGAAGTTCCTTGTTTAAGAATTTTGGGAAAGGAGATGTAACTTTGTTGTCAAGGGATGGGAATATTAGGGTACATGTTATGGACTGAGGGCCTAACAAATTCCGATGACCGACAATGCTAGGAAGTAGTGTATAGGGGGTTCCTTGTTTGGATTTCGCTTTGTGAGACACTCCACGCATGAAACTTAGCGTAAGGTTGGTAGTAAGGAGATGTGTGGCCATTCGTTCATGATGTGGATACCTCGATCGTTACGAACGTATGTAGTTATAATTGGAAGTTAAAGGGTAAATTACGATATAAGGCCAGTAGAGCCAGTGGTGTGGTGAGGAAGTATTGAAAAGAAAAATTGGGTTTTTATTTTGGCGGGTTGAAGGATGCACTAAGGTTAAGGAGGATTTAGGATTTAGAATTCGGAGGTGATTGAGAACGCCCAAGTGGTATAGCCACGTTACAAATGTAGGGGCAATAAAGAGTTTGGCGTATGTATGGAGCATCTATGATGTTTAAACCCATATGCATGGGTTATAAGGGGTTTAGACACCCTGGTTTGCTTATGTCTTAATCGCCGGAAGAAGGGACATAGATGGGTGAAATTATTGCTTGTGAGACGAATATGACAAAATGGAAGTGGTAGAGTGGATTAAGCGTCGTGACAAGAACAACAATCTATTGATTCTTGTGCAATTAGAATAACACGTCCAAAATTGGTTGAAAGGTAGTGGGAAGCCATTTAAAAAGGGAGTGTCTTTTGAGAAGGCGAATAGTTAACTATTATGGACAATTTGGAGCAGAGTTCCACCCAATCGAATGTTGAGAGTGGCTTACGCGTAAATAGAGTGAGGATGTTGATAAGGTATGAGAGTCCAGATGTGCACAACGTGGTGAAAGGTATATAGTAATTTTTGGTATACGCAGAGATGAGAAGAGGGTTAGTGAGTATCACTTAACGGGAAGAAGTATACGTGAAAGTCGGCATTGAAAAGGGTATGGTAAGTAGTAGATCGATTGGGGTAAGATGATAAACCAGATAATTTTGTATCAAGATGACAATTCCAGTGATGGAAGATTCAAGTTGGAAAATTTCATTGAGGAGATTGCCCACTTATAGATAAGTAACGAGTTCCTTCGAATATGTGGGACAAGTTGTCCAGAAGGAGAGGAATTGTTATATCCTTGGGTGATTTACACTATTAGATAGTGAACACACCGGTACATAGTCCATGCAGTATTATTCAGAACTAGGATGAGATACCTGAAACCCACATTCAATATGGGGTATAAGGAAGTAGTGAGAATAATTTTGTTTTGAGAAAGTTGTATCACCTATAGCATGAAGAATAGGTGAAAGGTGATTGACGACTGGTGGAACTGTATGAAAGAAATTTAGGATTCATTGCGATCATTTCATTTTCAAAACGGGTATAACTAGTAAGTGAGGTATATTGTGATAATGGGAGAAGATGTTACCTAATGGTACAGTTGGGTGAAAGCACCTGTATCTATTCATAGTGGACAATGTGCTTACTGAAGTTTTGTGTGGATGAACCTTATCATTCTTTCTTTGGATGTTTATAGGTGAGCAAATTATCAAAGTTTTGGATCAGTCAGGAGTTAGAGTCCGATGACTAAAATGGGATAACCACCAACTGTCGTGAGTGGTTTTCCCCTTGTGTAAAAGTCACAACGCTGGGAACAGAAATACAAAGAACAGTCAAGAGCAGTCAGATGTTCTATGGTTTCTCCTAGGATTGGAGTTTTGTGTCTAGATAAATTCGAGAGTTAATACGTAGTGAGGTGCGGACTCACAATGATATTGAGATAATACGGCTAATGATGTGTAGGCTATTTTTATTCGAATGTTGGTCAGTAAAAGCGCAACGCGAGGTGCATTTATTGAGGTATGACCCAATAACTGATAAAGTGTCAAGAGTGTTCAACAATCTTGTTGTGAAGCGAGGGTTGTAGTGATTGAGTCTTTCCTTGTATTTTACTTTGAGCACGAGAGGATTACAATTTTTTTTATATGCCTATTTTCCGAATTTTGGGACGAAATTCCGTTATTAGGGGGGAGTATGTAATACCCCATATTTTTATGGCTTTTAATTATGTGATTTAATAAATTAATTTGCCTTGAATTATGAGATTTATTCAAATTAATTTGGGATAATTAATTGGAAATTAATCTGAATTTAAATGCTAGTGAGATGAGAGTTAGTATTTGATTATTATTATGCTGTTGAAAATTGCTGAGTGATTATGGTAATATGTGATTATAGAATTCATTAAAATTATCGTGAGTTAAAAATACGGCAGATTCGGTAATTAAGTTCGAACGCGCGTGTCAGTCCTGTCAGGACCTAATTTAATGGATTTAAAAGTATTTTATTTTTATGTAATCCTTGTGAGCATTTTGAGTGCACCAACGTGTCCAAAAGGGTCGAGATAGTCAGAAAAAACTAGTCGGGGATTTAGTTTGGGTCCCGAGGCATTTTTAGGTCTAACCGACAACCCGGGAGGGTATTTTAGTCATTCCTATTTTTGGGTGAATAGTGACACACGAATTTTAGATAGTTATTATCAGCCATTAGGTTAGAGCCTTGGGGTTTTCCATCACCAAGTTTCACAGACGACCATTAGAGATTAAGTGGAGGAAGTTACCAAAGGAGAACCACCATCTTTGGACTTTTTGCACTACCGTTACCACCATCGGATAGATCAGAATGAGAGGAGGAATTCCATACCATCTACTTCATCGGATCAGAATCTTTATTACAAGGAAAGTGATTTAACTTGCAATAATTTAGCGCATATATCATTCATGTTAGGTTATAATTGAAGAATAACTTTAAATAATGAAAATTTAATGGATTTGAAGAAAGTAAATCATAATCTGGGTAGGTCTTGCATGTAGTTTATTGTTGGAGATATTAGCAGCCATGAAATTATGGTTTAGGGGTAGAAAATTATGAAATTGTATTGATTGATATAGTGTTCTTGATGAAATAAAAGAATTAGGGTTTCTATATGAAAATTAGGAAAATTTATCCAAGAATTTGATGTTCCATTTTGATTTGATGATTATAAAACGTTGGAAATTATGTAAACATGTTGGTATAATTAGTAGTGAACTTTCTTGGGAGTTTGGGACATTTTAAGGAAGAATTAGAGGTGTAAAAAGGATAAAAATCGTAACTGTTTAAGAAATATGGGTTGATACCTGCTTGATCGATCGATCGACTCAAGAATGTCGATTGATCGATGATCGATCGATCGAGCCCTTTTCTTCGATCGATCGACCCCTTCTGATTTTTGGCAATTGTTTTCCTTTGAGGGTAAATGGAAATTCCAAGGCCGAGGATAATTCTTAGGGTGATAAATTTGATATTGTGGGACTTTTTTAAGGTCAGTAAGGACTTAGTTATTTCCCGGAGAATGTTATAACTTATGGGATCGATCGTTATAATTTCGAGCGGTTACCGAGTGAGGATGCTTTGAATCTTTCGATTTGGGACTGAAAGTGGAATGAAATATAATTTAGGGGTATGAACAGTAGTAGAGTGATTTAATAATTTCTGAGATAACATTAAAAATTAATAGGAGACCTAGTAACCTTTTGGGATAGGTTTAGGTACTCAAATTGATACGACGAGAGAAGTATCAAGTTAAATGTGTACTTCGTTTGATGTCGGGTTAAACTTATTATGTACGATACTTACTGGATGGAATGGGTGAATACTCATATTGTAATATGATTACTTAGGTTGTGTGAATGCCTAGTGTACAGATTTCTTATGTGTATGACATACCTACCATACTTGCTATCACGGGAGGTTATTTATTTTATGGAAAAGGACCCTCTTATCCTTGTGCGCCTTCGGGGGGATTTAGATGTAATACCCCTTACTTTTAAAGGTATTTAAATTACACTGTGGATGTAATTTGATAATTTGAGGAATTATTATGAATAGTAATTCTGGGATTAATGAGTGAAATTAAATAAATTCGATATTATAAAGTGAATAGTAAATATTAGTTTTCGAGTGATAGATTAATATTTACGTGGATTATATTTCGAGATTAAGTAAATGAGTGGATTATTTTTATTACATGTCGCAGTTGGGTAAAGCGACAAAGAAAAATATTTTCAATTGGAAAACGCACATATTGAACGTGTTGGGTCAAATTAGTGAATTTTAGTTAAGTGACTCGGATGGAGATTTCGACTCCAACATTGGGTTCGGAATGGCCGAGATAGTCAAAATAGTGTACCCGGGGGTAGTATTTGGGTTCCGGACATTTTCGGACTAATATGGACTCGTAAATGAGTACACGAGTCATTTAACAATTGGGTATACACCATATTTCGGGTTTAATAAGAGAATACCCTCATATTTGTCCCAAAATCAGATTTGAGAGAGAGAGAGAGAGAAAGAGAAGAGAGAAGGGAGAGAAGAAGAAGAGAAGATAAGAAGGAAGAAGAAGAGACTTCTAGGCCAAACTTCGCCGGATTCGACTCGAGGTCATCGGATTTCATCCTCCAGGCAAGTGTGTACTTGCTTTATTTCATTTTGTTCATTTATTTCATATTATGGTTGGTAAACCCTTAAAATAAATTTGGAAAAATTTGAATATGAGTTTACATATTGATGTAATGTAAATTCTTAATGATTTCTAGTGTTAAATCCATGTAAATGGAGTGAAGAAATGGATTAAAATCATAAGTTGGGGTTTTTAAACTTTTAGGGTTTAAATCTAAGGAAAATGGTTTAATACCCCAAATTAATTGATGTGCTAGTTGTAAAACATAGATTAGATGTTTAAGGAGTTGTTGGATGAGATTAGAAACAACAAAAATGGAGAAAAATGGAGGTTGGGATTTTGGAGAAGATGATGAATAGTAACTCCATAGCTTGCGGGGCAAATTCGAACAGGAAGAGGGCAAATTCAGCTGTCGGTCAAAACACGAAAGTTGTAGATCTTTTCGATATGGTCGCATGGGCGCCAACCACGTATTTTTCTTCGAATTCTTATGATTTTTACAAGATGGCAGTTCCGGGGTAAAATCACCAACTCAGAAATGCACTCGAAAATTGAAAAAAAAAAGGCTAGAATTATTTGGAGATAAATATTTCGGTTCCTAAAAATAATGTGGGGACTTCTAAATATTTTTTTTAGTAAGATGTGTATCTTGGGTTAGATGAAAGTAAACCCCAAGATTTACCCAAATAGGGGTGTTTGGGAGGAGTAACACTTGGAGTGATGTTTCGGTGGGCAAAATTTTATATATGTAATTGTGCGCGTAGAAAACACACTTATATGCCGATTTTGGTTGAGTAAAATCCTACGAGGTGACTAGGATGAAATTTAGGATACGGGCAAAAGAAAATTGAGGAGTTATCTGATACGTCTATTTATGACAAATATTATTGGTGAGAGGAATGCCTACTGTTATTTATGGGACGGATAAATATATCGGTGTTGTTGGTATTATCATCGTGCGGTGAGAAAAGTTCAGAATATAAAATATTGAGGAATGATTTAAAATCAATAAACGCGTAGGATATTCGAGATATAAATATACTACATGGGAAATTTATTATACGGGTTGTGCGTATGCCCGAATATTATTATATATGTGGGTTAAATAATTACCTATGGGGAATTATGTATAGGTGAGAGAAATACCTATAATTATAATATGGTTGTGTGAATACCTAATTGATGGTATATTTAGATAGGTGGAATGTGTACCTATATGATTGTGTATTATGTGTATGACATACCTACCATACTTGCTATCACGGGAGGTTAGCGTTCGAAAGAGGACAATCTTATCTTGTGTTGCCTTCGGGGGGATTTTAGATTCGGTACCTCAAGAATATAGGGGTATGAAAGCCTTATTTGTGAGTCGATAAGTCTGCTGCTTATGGGAGCGTAGGTATGTGCGTGACCAATAGGTACGTGAACTATATTCGCCTCCAACACTTGTGATTTTTATTGTTGCAGTTCCTGAGTGATGTGGAACGGGTAATCCTTTTTGTACGAGATGTACTTGAATTTGGATAGCAGAGTATGTGGGAAGCGCTGTTAAGAATATGGGTGCCGGATATGGATATATGCATTGAGATTAAAATATATGTACTTGTGATAATCCACGGTTGCTTTATATTATAGCTCGGTGGATGATTAATATACTTGTTGCGTGTAGTATATTATTTATATATATGAGATGAGATATCATATAACGTAACCGTGTATAAAAGGGAAAACAATGAATAAAGTGATATACTCCTTCCGGTAGATTTATATCCGGATTTTTATGAATATGGATCATAAGTTAATGAGAACTATTAATATATATGGGATGGTATAAATGTGGTATGTACTTAAGGCTTAACGGATCCCGATGATCAACATTGTCACGTAGTAGTGTATCGGGGGGGTCCTTGTTTGGATTTCGCTTCGCGAGACACCCCACACACGAACGTAACGTAATGTTGGGAATGGGGAGAAGCTTAGTCCTTAGTACTCGTATTTTTGGGGATTTTGGAAGATAAGGGAAATAACTTAGTAGGCTGGGTAGCTTAACTCGGTTTTTAAAAAGGTATGCGATAGTTGTGCACTATTAGAAGAGGGGTGAGGGGTATCTCATGGGAGTGCGATACCAATTTAAATATGAGATAAAACATAACTTCCTAAATAAAGTATTTATGCACTTGAAAAATATTTTCACAACTCAGGCTCTGACCCGTTTCTATATTTTTCTCCTCTTGCTATATCTATCTATATATATAGGTTTCCAAACACAGGGACGCTTGGATGATGATTCTTTCGAGTCAGACGTTTGCTGTAGCAGCTGTGGATGCAAGTAGGTTTGTATTAGACGCTTCTATCATTGAGATCTAGATAGGAGGTATTGTAGAAACATTCAGGCTTATGGCCCAACTGTACTCATTTATTCTTTTATCGCCTTTTAGTACGACATTCGATTTGTTTGTATTATTGTACCGAGTGTTTGGTTATTTTCTTTTATTTCATTTCAGTTGCTGCATATAAACTGTTGTAACTTTTATTTGAATGGTTTGGTTAAAAAGATTAGTTAATTAAAAATTTGACGCCAGCCTAATAGGATATTAGTAATTAAATTGGTTTTCGACAGTGATTCTAAGAATGAACCATATGAGACTCCTGTTTTAATTTGATATAGGAGTGATCGCCCGGTATTTCATTAGGCAGGGTGTCACAGGTGGTATCAGAGCATCAGGTTCTAGTGTCCTTAAGAATCCATGCGGACGTACTACACTTTCAGCGTTGCTTTTGATTTGATATAGAGCCTTATGAATAGGATTGTTGATATCCTCGTGTGATATTTCGTTCTCCTGCCATTATGTAAAATTATTATAAATCTTTTGCGCACTCATTCGGGATTCGTGTGCTGATCGACGAAGGGCGACTAGGGAAGTTCGTTGTGTGGGCAGCAGGAGGCGAGGCTTAGTTAGAGCTATAAGTTGATATTGGAAATGAGGACCGCGGTAAAGGTCATTTTCCTTGTGGCATTGTCGGATTGCTGCAACGACTACTAAAATATAGTAGTTAAAACTATCAAGAATCGTTGTACTCGGGAATGGTGCTAAACTTGAATTAACAAGTAGAAGACTCAGAAGCTCTTGCTTAGAGCTCGGTATGGAATTACCCATATGTGAAAATTTAAGGAAATTTTTTCACTCGTGAGAGCAATGTTGAAATGGTGGGGAAGATAATCACCATATTCGGGGGAGCATGACGTATTGCTCATAAATTAATCTTACAAATGGATTTTTTTCCCTTAATAAGAATGTGAAATTTGGTGAATTAGATGTTAATCATTATATAAAAATGGAGTTTTTTTATAGATGAAGAAAACAATTTTGGGTTTATGTTAATATAACTCATGGGAAAAGTTATGGATTTGTTGGATTGACTTGAAGATTGAAAGGATTTAATCCCTAAACTATGCTAAGAAGTGTTTTAGGGTGACTTAGAGTGGTTTGGGAACCTTATGTTTGGGTTGGAATGAGTTTTGGATTGAATTGGAAGAAGGAAAAATGGGAAGAACAAATTTTGGAAGATGAACAGTGCATCTGCAGAAATCTCGTTAGAAGTCTGCCCAGGTCGTTCGAACGAGACTTCGTTCGAATGAGACTTCAAACAAGAATGCTAACGAGGTTCCAGTAGGTAGTTCGTTCGATGTTGGAAATGTCGTTCGAACGAAATGTCGTTCAAACGAGAATTTTGGGTCTTCTAACGAGATTCCAGAATGACTCTTAAGGCCCGATTTTTTTTTTTAACTTCTCGTAGGCTTATTTAAATGAGTGTTAAGCCTGTACGAATGTCGAGTAACTTAAAATTTATAAGTGAGCAAAGAATATGCACGATTAGCCGAAAACATTATATATATTATGTGTATATATATACGGGCATATTCAGACGTATATATGAGATATGTTAAGTATATTTGTGTGTGATTGTTATACTTATATGATATGGTTTTTACCGAGTCGGTGTGATAGTCCGACCACTGGTACCCAGGATGTTGTGTAATTAATTTCCTGGAAGATGATAGCATTGAGAGACTGCATCCATTGAGTTATAGCTCTGCGGGACGGTTATTATACTTATATAGTGTATGATATATAAGTATGGATATACTTGATGTGTATAGTATATTGTATATATATTTATATGAGATGTGAAACATATATATACGGACATATTAAAGAATGGAATGCGAGATAAATTATAGATGAGCTCGCCTTGATTATATGTTTAGATGGAACTTCGATGAGGAGATGTTTCATTAGCATGATTTGAGTGCATGGGGACCTTATGGATATAATTTAAGGTATGCAAGATTTATAGTTAAGCTGGGAGTTTAAGCTTGTTGGTGTTCGCGAAGGACTTAGTGTTAGTGGAAGCGCTTGTGGTATAGCCCCTTGACAGAATTGAGAGTTCTGACCATATTGTGTTGGTATATGGGTTGGGATTATCCCGGTTGTATATTTGAAGATAACAAGACACTCCATATGTGAACCTTAACGACGTCGGGAGTGGACAAATGTTAGAAAATACAAGAATGTGAGTTTTGACGATAAATCATCTAGTATAGAGGAAACACTATAGAGTGAGAGCCATTTGATGACTATATAATTATATAGAGATATAAGTTCTATGAAGAAGCACTGAAATTTTCCTCTCACCTCAAGTATGTGGGTGAGGTAAGATAAATGAAATTAATTTGAGACTTATAGCCAGACTTTGAATATAAGGAAAATTCAGAGGAAATACATTCTGGGTATGATGTTCATAATATTTTTTTGCAGAGAGTAGGTGCCCTAATTAGTTGGACTTTCCATTTGTACAAGATGGAAGGATATAGTGGTATAAGTACATTAGTAGGTTAACGAGGTAGGATTTAGAATATTCTATTGGTGTCTCTTAGACCGCTATATCTCGATGACCGACAAATCGAGGGAGTAGTGTATCGGGAAGGTTCCTTATTTGGATTTCGCTTTGGGAGACGTCCCATGCACGAAACCAAGTAAATGTCGGAAGTCGAGAGAGGTCTTGGGCACTAGGGATATAGTTGGAATATTACTCATATTACGTGTGTTAGAAACACCCTAATCTTAGGACTACCACGAAGTAAGGGTAATAAGACTATCGACACTGATATAGGAAGGCTATTGTGAGCTAACCACAAGAAGATCGATGAGATAATCTTGAGAAGGATTGAATTTCTAGGTATTGGAAGAATTAAATTTCAAATTATTCGGGTTAAGGGATACCTAGGTGTTAGTACCAGGCCGATGAAATGATGCCCATTATTTAGAGTGAGTGTAAGGTATCAAAATGTTTACAATGGTTGTGAAGATATACACGAATGATAGGGGGTACGAGTACCCTGGTTAGTTAATTTTAAAAAAAATATCCGAGATAGAAGGACGTAAAAATGAATGTGTAGAATATATTCCTGAGGGGCATCTATAAATAAGGTTAATATGGTATGACGAATTGAATGTCGTGTGACAATGACGATAATTCAAGAATTTATGTGCAACAAGAGTTAGCACACCCGACATGGGTTGGAAGGCTGTGTAAAGTCATTTAAAAGGTACCTCTTAATGAAAAGGATACCAAATAATGTGAGAAAGTAGAGCGGAAGCTGACTCGAACGAGTGTTGAAGAGTGTCTTGCACATGATTGTATTGTTAGAATACTCCAAGGAAAGGAGCGTATGTAGTACCAAATTCCGAAAGAGTATATGAGAGTTAATACTTTAATTATTTGGTATAGGGAATGTATCTTGGAGATTACGAGAGAGATAGTAATCCGAATATTTATATAATACGTAGCGATGAGAATAAAAATACGTATGGTAAGTATGCAAATAGGTTGGGAGAATACCTATAAATTTTAATAGGAGGTGTGCATGCCTATTATGTGATATGATTATTAAGAGCACTAATGGGTATTAACCCGGGGGTGAAGGATTAGTATATATATGCATAGCGATGATGAGAATATATATATGAGCATACGCCTTGAGATGGGTGGAATATAGTGGGAGACCATTGTGTTAAGCTATATCTAAATTTGGTTAAGCTAGGACGTAATGTATAAACCGATCCTATAGTAGTGGTACATGCTATATCTAAATTTCGAGGACGAAATTCTGTTGCAAGGGGGGAAGTATGTAATACCCCGTACTTTTAAAGGTATTTAAATTACATTGTGGATGTAATTTGGTAATTTGAGGAATTATTATGAATAGTAATTCGGGGATTAATGAGTGAAATTAAATAAATTCGATATTATAAAGTGAATAGTAAATATTAGTTTTCGAGTGATAAATTAATATTTACGTGGATTATATTTCGAGATTAAGTATATGAGTGGATTATTTTTATTACATATCGCAGTTAGGTAAAGCGACAAAGAAAAATATTTTAAATTGGAAAACGCGCGTATTGAACGTGTTGGGTCAAATTAGTGAATTTTAGTTAAGTGACTCAGATGGAGATTTCGACTCCGCCATTGGGTTCGGAATGGCCGAGATAGTCAAAATAGAGTACTCGGGGGTAGTATTTGGGTTCCGAACATTTTCGGACTAGTAGGGACTCGTAAATGAGTACCCGAGTCATTTAACAATTGGGTATACACCCAATTTCGGGTTTAATAAGAGAAAACCCTCATATTTGTCCCAAAATCAGATTTAAGAGAGAAAAAGAGAAGAGAGAAGGGAGAGAAGAAGAAGAAGAAGAAGAAGAAGAAGAAGAAGAAGAAGAAGAAGATAAGATAAGAACGAAGAAGAAGAGATTTCCAGGCCAAACTTCGCCGGATTCGACTCGAGGTCATCGGATTTCATCCTCCAGGCAAGTGTGTACTTGCTTTATTTCATTTTGGGCATTTATTTCATATTATGGTTGGTAAACCCTTAAAATAAATTTGGAAAAATTTGAATATGAGTTTATATATTGATGTAATGTAAATTCTTAATGATTTCTAGTGTTAAATCCATGTAAATGGAGTGAAGAAATGGATTAAAATGGGTTAAAATCATAAGTTGGGTTTTTTATGCTTTTAGGGTTTAAATCTAAGGGAAATGGTTTAATACCCCAAATTAATTGATGTGTTAGTTGTAAAACATAGATTAGATGTTTATGGAGTTGTTGGATGAGATTAGAAACAACAAAAATGGAGAAAAATGGAGGTTGGGATTTTGGAGAAGACGATGAATAGTAACTCCGTAACTTGCGGGGTAAATTCGAATAGGAAGAGTGCAAATTCAGCTGCCGGTCAAAATACGAAAGTTTTATATCTTTTCGATATGGTTGCACGGGCGCCAACCGCGTATTTTTTTGATTTTGTTCGAATTATTATGATTTTTACAAGATAGCAGTTCCGGGGTGAAATTACCAACTCGGAAATACACTCGGAAATTGGAAAAAAAAGGCTAGAATTCTTTGGAGATAAATATTTGGGGTTACTAAAAATAATGTGGGGACTTCTAAATAATTTTTTTTAGTAAGATGTGTATCTTGGGTTAGATGAAAGTAAACCCCAAGATTTACCCAAATAGGGGTGTTTGGGAGGAGTAACACTTGGAGTGATGTTTCGGTGGGCAAAATTTTATATATGTAATTGTGTGCATAGAAAATAGACTTATATACCGATTTTGGTTGAGTAAAATCCTACGAGGTGATTAGGATGAAATTTAGGATACGGGCTAAAGAGAAGTGAGGAGTTATTCGATACGTCTATTTATGACAAAGGTGAGAGGAATGCCTACTGTTATTTATGGGATGGATAAATATATCGGTGTTGTTGGTATTATCATCATGCGGTGAGAAAAGTTCGGAATATAAAATATTGAGGAAATATTTAAAATCAATAAACGCGTAGGATATTCGAGATATAAATATACTACGTGGGAAATTTATTATACGGGTTGCGCGTATGCCCGAATGTTAATATATACGTGGGTTAAATAATTACCTATGGGAAATTATGTATAGATGAGAGAAATACCTATAATTATAATATGGTTATGTGAATACCTAATTGATTGTATATTTACATAGGTGAAATGTGTAGCAATATGATTGTTTATTATGTGTATGACATACCTACCATACTTGTTATCACAGGAGGTTGGCATTCGGAAGAGGACAATATTATCCTATGTTTCCTTCGGGGGGATTTTAGATTTGGTACCTCAATAACATAGGGATGTGAAAGGCTTATTTGTGAGTCGATAAGTCTGTTGCTTATGGGAGCGTAGGTATGTGCGTGACCAATAGGTACGTGAACTATGTTCGCCTCCAACACGTGTGATTTGTATTATTGCAGTTCCTGAGTGATGTGGAACGGGTAATCCTTTTTGTACGAGATGTACTTTGATTTGGATAGCAGAGTATATGGGCTCCGTTGTTAAGAGTATGGGTGCCGGATATGGAGATATGTATTGAGATTAAAATATATGTACTTCAGATAATCCACGGTTGCTTAATATTATAGCTCGGTGGATGATTAATATACTTGTTGCATGTAGTATATTATTTATATATATGAGATGAGATATCATATAACGTAACCCTATATAAAAGGGAAAATAATGAATAAAGTGATATACTCCTTCCGGTAGATTTATATCCGAATTTATATGAATATGGATCATAAGTTAATGAGAACTATTAATATATATGGGATGGTATAAATGTGGTATGCACTTAAGGCCTAATGGATCCCGATGATCAACATTGTCACGTAGTAGTCTACCGGGGGGTTCCTTGCTTGGATTTTGCTTCGCGAGACACCCCACGCACGAACGTAACGTAATGTTGGGAATGGGGAGAAGCTTAGTCCTTAATACTCGGATTTTTGTGAATTTTGGAAGATAAGGGAAATACCTTAGTAGGCAGGGTAGCTTAACTAGGTTGTTCAAAAAGGTATGCGATAGTTGTGCACTATTAGAAGAGGGGTGAGGGGTATCTAATGGGAGTACGATGCCAATTTAAATATGAGATAAAATATAATTTCCTAAATAAAGTATTTATGCACTTGAAAAATATTTTCACAACTCGGGCTCTGACCCGTTTCTATATTTTTCCCCTCTTGCTATATATATATATATATATATATATAGAGAGAGAGAGAGAGAGAGAGAGAGAGGTGTCCAGACACAGGGACGCCTGGATGATGATTCTTTCGAGTCGGACGTTTGCTGTAGCAGCTGTGGATGCAAGTAGGTTTGTATTAGACGCTTCTATCATTGAGATCTAGATAGGAGATATTGTAGAGACATTCGGGCTTATGGCCCGACTGTAGTCATTTATTCTTTTATCGTCTTTTAGTGCGGCATTCGATTTGGTTGTATTATTGTACCGAGTGTTCGGTTATTTTCTTTTATTTCATTTCAGTTGCTGCATATAAACTGTTGTAATTTTTATTTGAGTGGTTTGGTTAAAAAGATTAGTTAATTAAAAATTTGACGCCGGCCTAATAGGATATTGGTAATTAAATTGGTTTTCGACAGTGATGCTAAGACTGAACCATAGGAGACTCATGTTTTAATTTGATATAGGAGTGATCACCCGGTATTTCATTAGGCGGGGTGTCACATTAGACTGGTACCTTAAGGACATAGGATTGTGAATGACTTATTTGTGAGTTGATAAGTCAGCTGACCATGGGTGCGTAGATATGTTCATGACCCATGGTTATGTGAACTATGTTTTCCTCCAATATGTGTGATTTTGCTTATTGAAACGGTTCTTGAGAGATTCGTAACTCGTAGTCCTTATGTACGTGATGTATCGGGATTCGATAGCAGAGTATGCGAGCACCTCAGCTTAGCCTAGGGGTGCCATATATGTATTTATGTACTCAGAGTGTTATACTTGTGTACTTGTGACTGGTTCATTATTTCTTAGTAAATGTGAATAACTAAGATATTTGAAAGGGTAAAGAATGAGAATTTAATTAACACTTGAGATAAGTAATTTAATGAATGTGAATATGGGTTATGAACATATCTTATCTGGATATTAAGAGTAGACATCCTATGGTAGAATGCGAAAGAGGAAGTGGTACAAACTAGTTAGTTAGCGGCATAACTAGGATGGGTGAAGGGCATATGTTAGGCGTGCACATTAGTTGAGAGGTGAGAGACTCATGTGAGAGTACGCAACTAACGTGTTTATAATATGTGTTGTTTAATTTTAAGTTAAACACTTGCTAAACCTTTAAATTGTTTTCCTCTCGGACTCTGACCCATTTTTCTCCAAATCTATTTTTGTTTTGTAAAAACATTTTAGGTGCCCAGCCACAGAGACGCCAAGCATAGGAGTTCCATTCTGATGATGTGTTGTAGCTGCTATGGGAGCTGTAGGATATTGGTATTAGACGCCTTCATATTTATCCTTGATTCCTTCAGAGTCATTTGTATCAGTTAGGGCATGTCGCCCATTCTTATTTAGAGGTTGTAGTTGCAGACTTTCATTATTTCGATTATTGGTTTATTTATTCAGACTCTTGTATTGGGACTTTATTTACTCTGGCATTATGATTATTGGAGTGTTTATTCCAGACTCAGTTGATTTCATTTTGTTGGTTATTCATATGAGATTTTTTATGCAATTGATGGTTAATGATTTAATTCTTGGTCATTTGTTAACTTAATTAATAAAATTTAATATCTCTCTTTTTAAATATTAGGTGGCTAGTAATTAATTAAATGTTTTCGACAATGATGCTAAGACTGAACCAACTTGATATTCTGTATTAATTTAATAAAGGAGTAGCTATCCGGTATTTAATTAGACGGGGTGTTATGTCACCGTGGGTTATTGACGACGATCCAAGACTTGTGCCACGTTGAGGTGCTGAGAAAGGGAATGTTAAAGGAGGAACCAAAATCTGTGGGGGTAATGGAGAACAAGGAAAATTTTGATGAATCCCTAGCATCTGTGGAGGGAAACCGGGATGCATTGGAGGTTGCAGGGGCATATGACCGATTAAAAGGGAAAATAATTATGGAAGATTATCATTCACACCTCCCAATTAATTTCGAAGCCCCAATATATCCCCTTAAGTCCTAGATTGACATTCAACATTTCACGCAAAATGCTTATTAACAGAAGAAAGATCATCCATGAGAGGTGCGGTGTGTTTGAATCTAGTTTTTGACATATGTGACCCGTAACCTCTCGTCCTCCCTCTGTGGTCCTTCCTAAAGGTTTGTGCTATGGCATCATTGTCAATGTCGTCAAACGGGCTTCAAGTTGACTGAATACTGATAGATTATATTGATTATAGACTCTTAGCCAAGTGAGGAGGGATTTATTATCTTTGTCTCATCTAGCATGCATGTACAAGTTGTCCATATTCGGTGTCTTTCCTTCATTTGGGCTGCCTTTTGTAATGATCGTCCACTCGTTCTTCAAATCTTCATAATATTTTGAGCCAATCCGATGGACATCAGTTTGTTTGGCCCTATTCTGTTTGTTTTTCTCCATTTACAGCATTTTGGAGTCCTTCGCCTCATTCTCCAGAAAATCATTCTATTGAGAGACTTCCATCTCAATGTTCGAAGGGACTTTTTCTTTTAGCGACAAAATGTCAGAGCTTGATGCTCCCTTAGGGAAATGCTTATGCCTAAGGTTTCTTAAATATGTTCGGAGTTGTTCAGCAACCCGAGAAAGCATCTTATTTTTTGAGTTGGGCGAAAATGAAAATCGTTCGCGAACCTAATCATAGATGTCATCTTTAATAGCTTTATTTATGAGGTTCCAATTGTCAGCTCCTCCCACTCCCACATTCATTTTTGCCAAAGAAAAATGTTGTGCTTTAAACTTTTGAACGTGATTCTTATCCCTCGTGGGGTTATTTCCCAATAAAGAGAGCCCAATGAGCTCCTTCTCAATTTACCCGACAGTTTCAGGAGCGTTGGGCGTGTCTGTTGGATTAATGGGAGTACCTTGCCTCCTGTAACTCGGAGTAGGGGAGTGAACAGTTTGTGGAGTAGAGGAGTGAAAAGAATTTGGAGTATGGGAGTGAACAGTTTGTGGAGTGTAGTATTGCTCACCAATTGGTGATGGGAATTTTCCTTATAGTTGTGTCATGTTGTTGGTTGGAGCGTTACTTCCATTACCACCCGACATTATTTACAAAAATAATAAAAGTTAAATGTGTATCTATAATAATAGATGCATAATTTCAAAGCTCAATATGAAAATATAACTAACAAAATAATTTTTTTCCATATATTATAGTCTACATGTTCATGGTAAGACTTTAACAAAAGTTCAATGTGTCTGATCTCCATCCATTCTGTATTTGTTTTTAAAAACCTATGGATTTTTGCACGTTGCCAATTAAGAGGAAGCATATCTATAATGGATGCATAGATGTCAGCTACATGAAATCGAAATCTCATCCTCTTCAGCCTATTGGCAGTATTGAGTTTGATGTGCATATGTCATGAGACATCACAGTCTTCGTCGATGCTCTTTGTACGTAATTCTATCCATAATGGGTGAATTTTTTTCTGCCTTCTCTAACAATATATATATATATATATATATATATATATATATATATATATATATATATATATATATATATTGTGCAGCTTTATCCCAACATTCTGGCAGGGCAAATAGAATACGATTGAACAAGTACTCTTACTGGAGATGAACTCCATGGTTTACAAGGTAGTTAAATTGTTCGAGCTTCCTATTACCATACCAATAAACCGGAGTACCCACTTTATGAGGTCCATTAATGAAATATGTATGCATGCGGTCCAATTGCAACCTTTCGCAATCTTGTTGCCATTTATTAGCACCGTGACTCATTTTTCCGGAGAAAAATTAACGAGGACGTGATTATAATTCCTATAACTAATGGATCTAATGAATAAATAACGAGTTATAATGTACGAGTGCGTGAATATGATTCCTATAAATTATGGCTCTAATGAATCATCAACCGTTAATTTATTAGATTTTGTATACCTATTTTTGTCATTTAAGCCAACAATGCCTAAAACCAACCCTAAATCTAACCATTACAAACATTACCCCTACAATTAATAGATTATGTGTTTTTGGGACTTAATTTTAATGGAGATGTATATTTTTATATTTCAATCCTAAAATTAATCTCGAATTTAGCATCAATACTAATGGAGACGTATATATTTATATTTCAGCCCCAAACATAAATGAGCAATATCCATTAAATTAAAATTTGCCCTAGTTTGAAACTTAAACAAACAATATCCATTAACTTAAAATTTGCCCTATTTTGAAACCTAAATAAACAATATCTATTAAATTAAAATTTGCCCTAGTTTGAAACCAACAATATCCATAAAATTAAAATTTGCCCGACTTTGAGACTTAAACCAACAATATCCATTAGATTAAAATTTTTCCCAGTTTGAAACTTAAACCTGTAATACCCCGTATTTTTATGGCTTTTAAAATTGGGGATTTATTGAATTTAATTGAGATATTAATTTAATATTAATCCGAAATTTTATTTTAAATATTTACTAGCGTGACGAGAGTTAGTAATTATTGGGAATTTTTTGAATGTTACTGGATGAGAAGAGTAATATATGAGATTGATTTTATTAAAATTGTCACGAGTGAGTAAAATGATAATTATGGAAATTTAATTCGGGACGCGCCTGTGTCGTGTCAGGACTAAATTATAATTAATAAAGTGAATAAATTATAAGTCGTCTGTATAGTCATTTTGAGTGCGCTAAAGTGTCCGGAAGGGTTGAGATAGTCATAAAAGTGTACCCGGGGGTTTAGTTTGGGTCTCGGGGCATTTTTAGGCCTAATTGACATCTTAGGAGGGTATTTTAGACATTTTGTATTTTTGGGTAATAAAACTAACGAATTTTCATAGTATTTATTAGCCATTTCGAGTTGTTTCTTAGGGTTAACAAACACAAAGTCTAAGCCATCCATTAGAGAAGAAGGTGAAGTGATTAGAGAAGGTGAAGAGATTTGAGAAGAAGGTGAAGAGTCTTCAAGCAATCCAAGGCCTAGAACTCACCCGATTGCACCGCCACCACCACCAAAACGTAGATTGTACGACGAGGACGCAGTCATATATTTCTCATCAACAAATCAGACTCTTGAATCCGAGGAAAGTATCTATCTTGATAAATTCCAAGTTAATATACCTTCCATGTTAGTCTAGGAATGAAAATCATATGTTTTAATGGAAGAATTATATATTTTGGAAGAGAATTTATATGTGTTGTAGGGAGAACCAATGTAGTCTAAAATCTTGATCATATGTAGAGGATTACCCATGAATTTATCATGATATTTGGAAATAAAATCTTGATTAAAATAGAGGGTGGTGATTATTCATGCAAAATTTGGTTTTATAAAGAAATTTGAGATTAAACACTTTTTGATTGATTCATTGAGGACTTATTGACGTCGCTACGTTAGAACTTGTTTATGTACATTGCTTATAAACTTGGAATACTTTGATGGGAGTTTGGGATGAAATTATAGAGGTTTGGAGGGGTTAAAATGGTTGAACCCGTAGGTTGAATATTGCGAAAAATTGGGCAAGAACTGCTTGATCGATCGATCGACTCAAGAACATCGATCGATCGATGATCGATCGATCGACCCCATTCCTCGATCGATCGACCCCTCCTGGAAAGCTGCATATTTTTCCCCTTTTTGTTTAGTCCAGTTAAAATGCTTAGGAACCCTTGATTATCATTGATAGAGTATAATGAGTTATGAAGATGACCAATAGGGTCTAAGTAGACACAGTTGAGTGAAATTAATATGAGATGAAATTTTGGATTAACGGGGAGTTATTTTTACATTGGGAATTGTGCATATGTTTACTAAAATATTGAGACCCATGAAAGATTTAGACCAGAAGGTAAGCGAGGGTATACCTATTGAAATTTATACTTAGTGATAAAGAATACTTCAAGAGATGAGAAGTAAGAACAAATTAAATAAGAAATGAGAATAAAAGAGACGAATCCGTTATGAGAAATAATTGAGTAAAATTTGTGTTGAGAATGGATAATAACAATTATGGGTTGTGGGAGAACCTAATTTGGAACATATGAATATTTATATGTATGACTTTGTGATTGTGCATATATTATGTATCTGTGTATGACATAACTAGCTTACTTGCTATCGATGGGAGGTTTGCGCGTGAGGGAAGTCATATCCTGATGAATCCATGGGATTTTTTATTTGTCGCTCGAGAACATAGGACTATGAAAGACTTATCGGTGAGTTGATAAGTCCGGTGACTATGGGAACATAGATATGTGCGTGACCCATGGGTATGAGAACTATGTTCGCCTCCAATTTTTGTGTTGATATTTGTGGTTCTAGGAATCTTTACCGAACCTATAGTCCCCTATACAGCGACGTGATATATTGGGACAAGATAGCAGAGTAATGCAGCACTGCAGCTGTGTCTTGGGGTGCAGTAGTGTATATATATAATATAGTGAATATATATATATATATATATATATATATATATATATATATATATATATATATACATGTAATGATATCTACTATGTGGCTAAAGTAGAAATGTAATATAGTTATGTATGAAAACACTTAGTTGAATTGAATTAATAAGGGACTTATCCATGTTGAATCTAAATGGATATATATATGTTTATAACATCATTATTGGTATTATAAGGTTAATATGTGAAAATAATTTGGGCTATAAAGAATGGATACATGTGAATAATGTAGTTAGCGTGGGAACTATAACTAGGATGTCCTAGAGGTACGGTAGGAGTGCACACTAGATGAGAGGTGATGATTCTCAAGAGAGTGTCGCATAATAACATGGTTGTGATATTAACCGGTAAACTATTAAATACTTGCTAAACTATTTTTAAAACTGTTTTACACTCAGGATCTGACCCGTTTTCTGTCATTTCTTTCTCTCTTGTATATATATGTATGTATTAGAGGTGCCCATCCACAGGGGCGCCATGCTTAGGTTCTTTGGATTGGACGTGCTGCAGCTTATGTGGGAGTTGCAGTCCCATGCTTCAGATGACTTCGTCATTGAATCAGTTCCTAGTTTAGATCTTCATAGTTAGGGCATGTGTCGCCCGATTTTCTATTCCATTTAGATCTTGTCAAAGATTTATGTTTCTTAAACTTGGTTTGGATTATATAGATGGTTTAATTCTTGTGTGTAAATTTCCATCCTTAGTATTTATGTAATTCTTAACTATTAGGTATTAAAAAGTTTTTTTTGGTATTTAATAAAGGAAAAAATGAGGTTTTAAATCGTTTTGACACTTAGCTTAATTATTTAGGGTGTTCAAATTGGAAATATTATTTTACGACAGTGATGCTGAGAATGAACCAACCGTTCACCTTGATGTTAATTTAATAAAGGACTGATCACCCGATATTTAATTAGGCGGGGTGTTACTGGTGGTATCAGAGCATCAGGTTCTAGTGTCCTTTAGGATCAGTGCGGCTTACTATGATTCCAGCGTAGCTTTCTTTGATATAGAGCCCTATTTTAGGATTGTTTATTTCTTTGGTAAGATTTTGTTCTCCTACTATAACATATATATTGGTGAATCTTATTTGCGTTCGGACGTGTTCGTACAAGAAGTATGGAATATGAGGACCATTGGACGGATAGCGGAGGTCGTACTTAGGAGGTTATGACGTATGTTCAAGGATGATGACCGTAGTCGAGGTCACCCCTATTATGGCATGAGAGGACAGGGCTGTAAAGATGGTTAGGATGCAGCCTACAAATTCCAAGTCTTGCTATAGTCGAAGGTGATGCCAAATTAGACTCACCCAACGTGGTGCGCTTGGGAGAGGGTCAAATGAAAAATTGAGGAGAGTAATCAGTAGAAGTTCTAGAAATGCGGGAATTAGGTGTGTTACCCAATGAAGGCAATATATTCAAAGGCTTGGACATATAGTGGAGGGTGGTTAACTAGAACTGAAAATTTGGGGTACAAATTTTTCTTGACTCATCGGAGCAAAGTTAAAATAGTGGGAGTCAATAACTACTGCCCGCAAATGAGGGTACATTTTCTATCTATGGAATTACGGGGTGCATAATGATTGTCATTAGGACCTCACATTCATTTGTATCTATTAGAATTGCGTAGACCATAGGGTTACTAGACTTGGCCATTGGCACTATTATTTATGTAAACTCACCGATGGGTAGTGGGACGCCTAGTATGTTCTCGTATATATCAAAGCATGAGTTTAATTTTATCGGGTATTTACTTTTTATAGACATATCCGAGTAGGATGTGATTATCGGCATGGATTGACTTGTTGTGTATGAGACCAAGATTGATCGTTATAGCCAGCGTCGTGTCTTTGATACAAGAGTGAATAAGTAGACTTTTATAAATAGATAAAACTTATTGGGATGTTATATACTATAGACTAAGGACCTCAGGAGTTTTGATGACCAACTATTTTAGGTAGTAGTGTATCGGGGGGGGGAGGGGTTCCTTGTTTGGAGTTCGCTCTACAAGACACCCCACGCATGAAACTAAAGAACGTTGGGAGTCGAAGTAAGTTAGGTCTTTAGAATATGAGTTTATAACCTTTGCCATTATGTGTATATATTTATATTAATCAGAGAGTTATGAGTTGTAGCATGATTTGAGGCAAATGGAATTGCCAAATGAGAATGTGGAAATCATAGAAATACAGATTATAGACTAAGTAGTCAGTTAATTAAGGGTAACCTTACAGAGGATCACATTCATTTAGACCTTATGACGGAATGTACATACATTGGGTGTATGGGCGCCCTGGATGGTTGGATTGTAGTATTTTCCATATTTGTGACACAGTAAGTATTCTTGAGGTTAATGAAAGTAGAAGTTGTGATTTTCAGATTTAGTTGTTAGATGACTTAGGTAAAGTTTAACTCAAGATAATTTAACTAAATGGTAAGGCTTGGAGTATCACATTAGTGGGGGTATTCGGTAATGTACTCTATGGGTGGTAAGACGGAAATTACATGAGATGTGAGATTAATACCCGGAGTTATCCTTACTAGTTACGCTTTATTTTTCCGATTTTCGAGACGAAATTCCGTTATTAGGGGGGAAGTATGTTAATACACCGTATTTTTATGGCTTTTAAAATTGGGGATTTATTGTACTTAATTGAGATATTAATTTAATATTAATCCGGCATTTTATTTTAAATATATACTAGCGTGACGAGAGTTAATAATTATTGGGAATTTTTTGAATATTACTGGATGAGAAGAGTAATATATGAGATTGATTTTACTAAAATTGCACGAGTGAATAAAATGGCAGTTATGGAAATTTAATTCGGGACGCGCCTGTGTCGTGTCAAGACTAAATTATAATTATTAAACTGAATAAATTATAAGTCATCCGTATAGTCGTTTTGAGTGCGCCAAAGTATTCGGAAGGGTCGAGATAGTCAGAAAAGTGTACCTGGGGGTTTAGTTTGGGTCTCGGGGCATTTTTAGGCCTAATTGACATCCCAGAAGGGTATTTTAGACATTTTGTATTTTTGGGTAATAAAACTCACGAATTTTCATAGTATTTATTAGCCATTTAGAGTTATCTCTTGGGGTTAACAAACACAAAGCCTAAGCCAGCCATTAGAGAAGAAGGTGAAGTAATTAGAGAAGAAGGTGAAGAGATTTGAGAAGAAGGTGAAGAGTCTTTAAGCAATCTAAGGCCTAGAACTCACGCGATTGCACCGCCACCACCACCAAAACGTAGATCGCACGACGAGGAACGCAACCATATATTTTTTATTAACAAATCAGACCCTTCAATCCGAGGCAAGTATCCATCTTGCTAAATTCCAAGTTAATATAGCTTCCATGTTAGTCTAGGAATGAAAATCATATGTTTTAATGGAAGAATTATATATTTTGGAAGAGAATTTATATGTGTTGTAGGGAGAACCCATGTAGTCTAAATTATTGATCATATGTAGAGGATTATCCATGAATTTATTATGATATTTGGGAAGAAATCTTTATTAAAATAGAGGATGGTGATTATTCATGCAAAATTTGGTTTTATAAAGAGATTTGAGATTAAACCCTTTTTGATTGATTCATTGAGTATTTATTGATGTCGTTATGTTGGAACTTGTTTATGGACATTGCTTATACACTTGGAATACTTTGATGGGAGTTTGGGATGAAATTATAGAGGTTTGGAGGGGTTAAAATGGTTGAACCCGTAGGTTGAATATTGCAGAAAATTGGGCAAGAACTGCTTGATCGATCGATCGACTCAAGAACATCAATCGATCGACCCCATTCCTCGATCGATCGACCCCTCCTGGAAAGCTGCATATTTTTCCCCTTTTTGTTTAGTCCAGTTAAAATGCTTAGGAACCCCTGATTATCATTGATAGAGTATAATGGGTTATGAAGATGACCAATAGGGTCTAAGTAGACTCAGTTGAGTGAAATTAATATGAGATAAAATTTTGGATTAACGGGGAGTTATTTTTACATTGGGAATTGTCCGTACGTTTACTAAAATATTGAGACCCATGAAAGATTTAGACCAGAAGGTAAGCGAGTGTATACCTATTGAAATTTATACTTAGTGATAAAGAATACTTCAAGAGATGAGAAGTAAGAACGAAGTAAATAAGAAATGAGAATAAAAGAGACGAATCCGTTATGAGAAATAATTGAGTAAAATTTGTGTTGAGAATGGATAATAACAATTATGGGTCGTGGGAGAACCTAATTTGGAACATATGAATATTTATATGTATGACTTTGTGATTGTGAATATATTATGTATCTGTGTACGACATACCTAGCTTACTTGCTATCGATGGGAGGTTTGCGCGTGAGGAAAGTCATATCCTGATGAATCCATAGGATTTTTTATTTGTTGCTCGAGAACATAGGACTATGAAAGACTTATCGGTGAGTTGATAAGTCCGCTGACTATGGAAACATAGGTATGTACGTGACCCATGGGTATGAGAACTATGTTCGCCTCCAATTTTTGTGTTGATATTTGTGGTTCTAGGAATATTTACTGAACCTATAGTCCCCTATACAGCGACGTGATGTATTGGGACAAGATAGCAGAGTAATGCAGCACCGCAGCTGTGTCTTGGGGTGCAGTATAGTATATATATAATATAGTGAATATATATATATATATATACACATGTAATGATATCTACTATGTGGCTAAAGTATAAATGTAATATAGTTATGTATGAAAACACTTAGTTGAATTGAATTAATAAGGGACTTATCCATGTTGATCTAAATGGATATATATATGTTTATAACATCATTATTGGTATTATAAGGTTAATACGTGGGAATAATTTGGGCTATTAAGAATGGATACATGTGAATAATGTAGTTAGCGTGGGAACTATAACTAGGATGTCCTAGAGGTACGGTAGGAGTGAACACTAGATGAGAGATGATGATTCTCAAGAGAGTGTCGCATAATAACATGGTTGTGATATTAACCAGTAAGCATTATAAATACTTGCTAAACTATTTTTAGAACTGCTTTACACTCGGGCTCTAACCCGTTTTCTGTCATTTCTTTCTCTCTTGTATATATATGTATGTATTATAGGTGCCCAGCCATAGGGGCGTCATGCTTAGGTTCTTTGGATTGGACGTGTTGCAGCTTATGTGGGAGTTGCAGGCCCTTGCGTTAGACGACTTCGTCATTGAATCAGTTCCTACTTTAGATCTTCATTGTTAGGGAATGTGTCGCCCGATTTCCTATTCCGTTTAGATCATGTCAAAGATTTATGTTCATTTATATTTTTGGTATTCAATACTCCTTGGGAGTTAACTCTTGTCAGGATGATTTCATTTATGGTTCTTAAACTTGGTTTGGATTATATAGATGGTTTAATTTTTGTGTGTAAATTTCCATCCTTAGTATTTATGTAATTCTTAACTGTTGGGTATTAAAAACTTTTTTATTGGTATTTAATAAAGGTAAATTGAGGTTTTAAATGGTTTTGACACTTAGCTTAATTATTTAGGGTGTTCAAATTGGAAATATTATTTTACGACAGTGATGCTGAGAATGAACCAACCGTTCACCTTGATGTTAATTTAATAAAGGACTGAACACCCGGTATTTAATTAGGCGGGGTGTTACAAAGCCAACATTAGTCATATTTTTTTCTATAATACACACACACATACACATTTACAGTATACAGAATACACAACTACATATATATACACAATACACACAATGACAATATATACATATGCAAAATACATAGATGTATATACACACACACATATACACACACACACATATATTCACAGTATACACGCATAAAGAAATATGCACACATGTATTTATAGTATTTACAATATAAAGGATTTACCTTTGAGATTGAGATTGAGATTGAGATTGAGAGAAGGTATACTGCCAAAATCGCCGGAGAGAGGGAGGTAAAAATAAGGATTTAGAAGTTTTCGAGGGAAATGAAAAATTATTCTACGTATTTTAAGTATAAAGACCATGGTCACGGCTTAGGGTCGTGACCTATAACGTGACCCCTTTATTTTTTACACGCCAGCGTGGAAATATGGACATGGTCACGGCCCAAAGTCGTGACCACAAAACACATATGGTCACGGACTTAATCAATCACCATATCCCTGTGTAATGAGTTTTGTGGTCACGGCTAACGACCGTGACTCCTTCCCTGACCAAAATTGGAGGGAAACTTGGCAACATAATGGTCACGGCTGAATTAGGGTCTAAAGTCGTGACCCAATGGAGTCAGGGTCTAGAGCCTTGACCACACACAAGACGAACCATGACCACATAGAGTCATGGATTTGGTCAAGCCCATTTTGAATATGGTCACGATTTTTGTCCGTGACTAGCTAGTCACGGCTTCCAGTCGTGACCCCTTCTACGTGACCATTTTTGGGATTTGGTGTAGTGTATGATATAACAAGAGGATAATCTTGTGCAAGCAATCAAGAATCAATAAGTCTAACATCTAGTGCCTATAAAAGTGATTTCCTAACCCAAATAGGTGTGCAACGATGCATGGGGGTTTTGGGAACAAAGGGAACACTAAACTTCAACTTCCTAGGACTTTTTTGAAGATCGAAATGAACACGCCTGAGGTGACCTTTCCTACCCAATGTTAACATGTGTAAACGGGTGGAACGACACCTATGGGTTGACCTTTTCTAACGTCCTTTGGATTTATTGACCCTCTAAAACAAATAATGGTCTTGGCTTTAACACTCGAAACATTGGAACACGACGAGCCACTACCATTGCTACTAACACTACTCGAGTCCGTCAAATAATTTTTTAACTCCAAAGTTTTTTACTCAAGCAAAGAATTACACTCTTCAGATTTTAGGGACTCCTTCTCTAAATTTTCAATTATTCCTACAAGGTTATCACCTTCTTTCTTAAAATATGCACACTTGTCCCTAAAAGTCTCCTCACATTCCACAAATTCATTGAGTAAAATATTTTTATCCACTTTGGCACAAACACAAATCCTAGAATTTTTAAAGTCCTCCAATTCTTTTTCCAAAACAAGGACTCCATCATCACTCTCATTTTTGGGAAATTTTAAAGCATTACATTCATGGTCCAAAGAAAGAAATTTCTCATGAGAACAATCTCTTTGATTTTGAACCGTTTGCGAAAGATCCATCGCGGATTTAAAACGATAATTTTCTTTTTCCAAAAAATCAATTCTTTTAGAAAACGTCAAATTCAAACTATTTAAATCATCAAAACTCTTACTCGTGTCATCAAAGTGGGGAAACACGCTCTGATACCAATTTACAAAATAGAGTGAGCGATACTGATTATACTGAATTCGCAAATTTCCATATATTTAATCGATGATAAATATCAAACCAAATTAATTCATCCCCTAAACATACAACTACTTGTGTGTATGTGTCAAACCATCACAAATAAAATTAATAACTCACAGATTTAAGGAAAAATCCCTTTCGGGTAAAACCTTTTATTTCATTATAAAATAGGATATCGTAGCTTACAAAGATTATAATGAAATCATGCAATGAACTCCGACAAGAATCCACAAAGACATGCAGTCTTGAGTCAGGAATGGAACAACTGCAGCAGGACACATGAACATGCAGTCTGATTCAGCCAGGAACATCCTCTAGAACTTTCAATCGACACACAGCCGTCAGTCGTAGATTTACCCACTCTATAAGACACAAACTTCACCAAAGTTTTATATTGAGTTCCAAAACAATTCACATAAAGATCAAGATGTTTTTTGAATTAAAAACAAGAAAATATTAAACCCTAAAAGAAGAAGAAAAAGTGTTCTGCCGATTTGATGTGTTTGCAGAAACTAAAACGTCAAGTCTTCTTAAGAAAAATGGAGTTATTTAACACGCGAAATATAAAAAAAAATTAAGGCGACGCGTCGCTCGAATGAGTTGTCAGTGTCGCTTGAACGATGACACGTGTCGTTCAAACGACTTCACACGACATAACCTTATTGCTCTAATGATGTCCCTCTGTACTTGAACGAGATGTTAAAAAACAAATATTTTTGTTTCATCAGAAAATAGTCTGCCTCAACACTTAGAAATAATTCTTTGACGAAAAACTCCGCTCCAACACTTGGAAAATATTTTAGAAAACTTATCCCAATACTTTAAGTGAAATGCTAAGGTACTTAAACAGAACCTTACCAAAATTAATCTCGTGAGGGCTTGAATATTAAAGAACTTTGATATTCATATCTGTCCTGACACATGATTGATCTTGAATAAGTCTTCGACGGTTATAGCGGTATACGACATACTCAAATGCAAGTGGAACAGTAAAATAATGTCCTTACATCAGGGATTACCTTCATCCCTACAATTATCCTCTATTACCTCTAACCAAAACAAAGACTCATACTAGGCACATACTCAAAACCTCGTACTCCATCTGAGAAAACTCCTAACCAAAGGCCTCAGACCCCTTTGAGACAGCTTTTCCAAAGCCTCGAACTCAACTCGAGAATACCCCTAATGAAAAGTGCCAGACCCCTCTGAACCAACCCCTAAAAAGCATCACTCATCCTTGAGCACCCCACTTAAGCCTCGGACACCACCTAAGTCAAACCCTACAAAACTTCAAACTCCTCTGAGCATAACTTTCTAAAGCCTCAGAGTCCACCTTAGTAAATAAAATCCTCAATCATCCCTGAAAACCCCCACATAAGCCTAAAAATATCCTGAGAAAATCTCTAATAATCCTCTCTCAGCCCTAGGTACCCCACTTAATTGTCAGACACCGCCTCATAAAAACCTTAAAAAGCCTCAAACTCCTCTAAGAATACATCTCTAAAGTCCCAAAATCTGTCGGAGAAAATAAAAGCCTAACTCATCCCTGAGCGCCCCACTTAATCCTCCAACACCACTTGAACTAAACTATACAAAGGTTAGACTCCTATGAGCATACATCTCTAAATCCTCAAACTCTACCCAAGAAAACAAAAGCCTGACTTATCCCTTAGCATCCCATTTAAGTGTATGAAACCACCTAAGAAAAACCCTACAAAGCCTCAGTCTCCTTTGAGCATAACTCTCTAAAGCATCTAACTCCATCCGATAAAAAAAGCCTCACCCATCCCTGAGAACACCACTTACAGCCTCGAACACTAACTGAGCAAAAACCTCTAAAGCCTCAATCTCCTCTAAGCATACCTCTTTAAAGCATTAGGTTCCACCCAATAAAATGAAAGACTCACTTATCACTAAGGATCCCACTTAAAACCTTGGAAACTTCCTAATAAAAATCCTACAAAGCCTTAGACTCATGTAGGGATAGCTCTTTAAAGTCTCGAACTCCACTAAAGAAAACAAAATCCTAACTTATCCCTGATAACCTTACTTAAAGCCTCAGACATCACTTGAGCAAACCTATGAAAACCCTCGGACACCACCTGAGCAAACCCGTATAAATCCTTCGACACTACCTCAGTGAACCACTAAAAATACTCATTACCCTGAGCACCTCACTTAAAGCCTCAGACACCTCCTGGGAAAACCTTTTAACCAAAGCCTCAGAATCCCTTGAGAAAACCACACTAAAGCCTCACACTTCTCGGATCAATCTTACAAAAGTAATCGATAAACCCTCTCATCAAAACTTTAGGCTCCTATAAGAAATCCGAATCATGTCCTTAGACCCATAGGTTAAACTCTAACCGAGAAAATATAAACAAAAACTAAGACCCCAATAATCATCCCGCGATAGCATCAGGACCCACCCGAGCAAACAAAACTAAATCCTCATCATAGAAAAATAAAAATAATCATCTCCTCTCATTTGGTCACCTAAACGACTTTAAATAGGAAATCCGATGCTTCATAACAATTCAGTCCCCTTCGAGACCAGAATTACAAAGCCTTACGCTTCAAACCAATTTGGTCCCCTACACAACATAAAATAGGAAGCCATGTGCTTCAAACCAATTCGATCCACTATGTGATCGAACCTAGGATGCTCTGTGCTTCAGACCCATTTGGTCCCCTACACAACCTAAAATAGGAATCCATCTTCTTCAAATCCATTTGGTCCCCTACACGACCTAAAATAGGAAGCCCCGTGCTTCAAACCAATTAGGCCCCTTACACATACTAAAATATGAAACTTTGCACTTCAAACCCATTCGATCCACTATGAGAACTACAATAAGATTTTAAGGACATATTTTTATAAGTCCGTTATCAATTTATTATGTCATATACCGCTACACCGTCGAAGAGCATTCAAGACCAATCTACATCAAAACGGATCCGAATTAATCAAGTTCTTCATCAAAAAGACTCCGCGAAGATTACTTTGGTAAGGTTTTATTTTAAATACCTTAACTTTCCACTTAGAGTTTTTGGGATATTTTTACAAAATATTTCTAAGTGTTGGAGCGAACGTTTTCATTAAAATTTGTGTATGAGTATTTTTTTTCTATGTCCAGAAGCGTACCTCGATTTTGACGCCCAGGTCGTTCAAGCGAGATAGCTATCTCGTTCGAGCGACATATGGTTGTCGTGAGATGTCGTTTGAATGACATATGTACGTCGTTTGTAAAAGATCCTTATCTCGTTCGAACGAGCTCGTATTCTCAAGTGACGCATTTTTGTATAAATACTCATTAAATGGTTTCATTTTCATTAAGAAGTCCCAGCGTTTTGAAAGACAGAAAAACTATGAAAGCAAAATTATTTTGGCTTCTTCCTTTTAGGGTTTAATTCCTTTTTGTTTTCAATTCACAAAACTCCCATATGCTTTACTGAATTATTTTGGTGTTCAAGAACACTTCTTTGCTTTTGTTCAACCTTTGTGGGGAGATCTCTACAACCGAGCGTCGCGTGCTATTGTGGAGGGAGTCTCTACAGAGTTTTTGGATTGCGGTCCTTGTGGTATAGCTGCACGTGAACCACTGCATATTTCAAGCCGTTACTTTGAAGGTTTGACGAAGACACCGTGCATTACACTTGTGGGTGATTATCAGGTTGTATGTAAGTCAATGGTCTTGTAAACTTTTTAAAGTTCCAAAAATAAAAGGTTTTGCCCTTTGGGGATTTTTACTTAATTATTGTGTCGCATGCTATATCTTATTTGTATTGACATGTAGTTGCAGGTTTTAGGGATGAACTAAAATTGGTTTAAAATTGGAAGTTTGTGAAAACCACCCTTTGGGATTATTTTTCCTTTTACAAATTGGTATAAGAGTGTGTTACGCTAATTTATCGCGTGATCCTAATTTTTTGAGGATTTACTTTTTGATAAAATTTATCTACTCACGTGTACAAATTGGTATCAGAGCGAGTTGCGCTAATTTATCATGTATTACTATTTTCCACAAAATTTGTGTGATATTGATTTTTTTTGGAAAAATCAGTTTTGTCAAAATCGTGTGACACCCCGACTAATTAAATACCGGGTAGCTACTCCTTTATTCAAATTAATTAAAAATGTCAAGTTGGTTCAGTTCGTAGCATCACTGTCGAAAACGTTTTAAAAATTACTAGCCACCTAATATTTAAAAAGTGAGTTGTCAATTTTAATTGAATTCGATTTACATAGAACCAAATTAAATTATGAATTACTGATACCACAACCACATCACAGTCACAATAAAAAAAATGATGTAATAAACTGAATCTGGAGGGATACACCTCACAACAATTCGAATACTGAAATAAACAAATACAAAGCCTGAATCATTAATTTAATTACAACCCAAAATAGGAAATAAAACTGAGTAAATAAGATGTCTCCGAAAGGAAAGGGGCGACATGCGATGAATGAATTTGAAGTAGAGTCAAGATATAAAGTGGAGGCATCTACTATCGAGGTCCCGTAACTTCCACAGCAGCTACAACACGTCGCGGGAATAGAACTCCTATGCTTGGTGTCCTTGCGGCTGGACACCTAAAAAGGTTTTTGCAAAATAGATTTTGAAAGCAAACGGGTCAGAGCCCGATTGTGAAAATAGTTTAAAATACAGCAAGTGTTCAATATAATTAAACAGTGAATATAAAGTACATGATAGTGCGTGCACTCACATGAGTTCCTCACCTCTTAACTAATTGTGCACTCCTATGGTACCCGTACCCGTTCTAGTTATTCCCATATCTAACTAGCCCAATACATAATCTAACATTTCTATACGATTCACGATTTAAGTCCTGACATCTTAATTTAAACAGAGAGTTTTACTTTTCTTCTTAGTTCCCATATTAGTATTGCTAATCACTAGAGATTTTCCATTTTTAACTCTACTAAAATGTTGATATTATTCACACTTACATTTATTCATGACAGTTCATTTCAATTAGCAGTATATTATTCTCATCATAAATATACAATACTGACAACCCGAGACTAGGCTGCAGTGCACACATACTCTATTATCCAATCTCGATACATCACGTACATAAGGACCACGTATTACGATTCTCTCAGGAATCGTTTTCAATAAACAACAATCACACATAATAGAGGCGAACATAGTTCACATCACATACCTACGCTCCCATGATCAACAGACTTATTAACTTCTCAATAAGTCCTTCTCTGACCTATGTCCTCGAGGTACCAATCTAAATCACCCCCGTAGGCACACAAAGATCAGATGGCCCTGATCGAACGCTGACCTCCCGTGATAGCATGTATGGTAGGTATGTTATACACAAATTACTACATATACCAAGAATTCACACATCTTATGTATCCCATAATATTAATAGAGGTATATTTCTCATTCCTATAACGTCATTTAATGTTACACGTTTACAAGTCCCCGATTTATATACGTTAAAGTTATCAACTCTTCTCACGTCGAAATTTTAGTTACTGATACCCTAGCCCATAGGTGTCGTCCGATTTACTACTTAATTCTATGTTTTAATCCTCAACGTACTCAATTCTCACAACTATGCTCACTGGTCATCATGGGAAGGTTATCACTCAATTAAATATGTCTACTGAAGGTTGGAAATAAAATCAGGCCTAAAATGGCCATTTTGTCAACTCGTTAGAAATCTCGTTCGAACGAGGTTGTTCGAACGAAGGTCGTTCGAATGAAGTCTTCGAACAAACTCATTAGAAGGGACACTGTCATATCGTTAGAAGTCTCGTTCGAACGAGGTCATTCGAACGACCTGGGCAGGTCTTCTAATGAGATGGCAGAATACACCCAGAAAATTCCCAATTCGTTTGTCTCAATTTTCCTGTTCTCTAAATTCATCCTAAGATCATCCCAATAGCATTTTAATGTTCTTAAACTTCTCTAAATCCTCTTAGGTCGTTCTTAACATATTTTTGGGGTCAAGTCCTCCTAATAAGCATGTAATTATCATAAATCCCCAAATTTTATCCCAAACCCTATGAACATGAACCCAGAATTTTATTATGCCTAATTACTCATCATAAATCCATTTTTAGATCATCATATTTAAGTTTTTGGATACTAAATTCATCCATAGTCATTCTACATGCAATCCCTAACCCAACTTTAGAGTTTCTACAACAATTTCATTATGTTTTCCTCAAAACTTTCAAGACAAAATAGTTCCTACACTAAACATGGAAGAAATATTCAATGCACTTAAAAATATCAAATCAGTTGCTTTAGATTCATTCTTCAGATTGTTGTCGATGATTCAAGGTTGACTCTCTCCCCTTTTCGGTCACAAATCCTTTCCAATTTCTGGTGATGGGGAGATGGTTTGGTATAGACCCTCTAGCCTCTCTTCTAACTTCTCTCAAAACCTCCGTAGCCCACTCTCTCACTTTTGGCTGATAATGGCCTTAGTGGTTCTTTTAATAATATTTAATTTACTTAAAAAATTCGTGGGTTTTAATCTCCTTATTTTTTAAATTACCAAAATACCCTTCTAGGTTGCCGGTTTGGCCTAAAAATGCCCCGGGACCCAAAATAAACCCCCGGCTAGTGTTTTCTTACTATTTCGACCCTTCCGGACAAGTTAGCACACTCAAAATAACCATTTGGTTGATAAAAATATAATTCACTTTTTAATTTAAATAATTTTGTTTCTGACACGACTGACACGTGCGTCCCAACTAAGTTTCCCAAATTGTCGTATTTCTGCCTCGCGATAATTTTAATATTTTCAATACTCATATATTATCATATATATTTAAAAATATTAAATTTTAACATCATAAACAAATACTTACTCACATCTCGCTAGTATTTATATCCGGATTAATTCCCAATTAATTCTCATTTAATTCAATTAATCCTTTAATTAAAAATCAATAAAATTACGGGGTATTACATACTTCCCCCCTAATAACAGAATTTCGTCCCGAAATTCGGAACTACTGAATACCTGGTCAAAATAGCTCTGGATAACGTTCGTGCATCTCATCCTCGCGCTCCCATCTGGACTCCTCGGCATTATGATGCTGCCACTACACTTGTACTAACGTACTATCTTCGACCTCAGTTTCCCCTCGTTGTGGTCCAGAATAGCAATCGGCCCCTCCTCGTAGGAACTATCGGGCTGAAGATCGATATCCTCTAAAGCAATGTGAGTATGGGCCAAATCGTCCCTAAGATATTTCCTTAGCGAAGAAATATGGAACGCATCATGAATCCTATACAAGTGCTCCGGTAACCCAAGTCTATACGCAACTGTCCCAATCCTCTCGATGATAAGAACTGGCCCCACGTATCTTGGTGCCAGTTTCCTCTTCTTCCCAAAATGCATAATCCCCTTCATGGGAGATACTCTGAGTAACACCTAGTCCCCCACCTTGAATTCTCTGAAGAACCTCTTGGCATCAGCATAGCTCTTCTACCGGTCCTGAGCTACCCGAATACGACTTCGTATCATCTCTATCCTTGCCAAAGTGTCCTGAATCACTTCCGGACCAAGGAGTTTGTTATCCCCCACCTCTAACCAACATGCTGGGGAACGACAAGGTCTACCATACAACGCCTCAAATGGAGCCATGCCAATGGTGAACTGGTAGGAGTTATTATAAGCAAACTCCACCAGTGGAAGATACTTCTCCCAACCACCTCCAAAATCTAGGATGCACATACGCAACATGTCCTCCAACATCTGATTTGTCGGCTCTATTTACCCATCAGTCAGCGGGTGATAAGCCATACTCAGCCGCAACTCCGTACCCATGGCCTCCTGAAAACTCTCCTAAAATCATGAAACAAATATCTTGTCTCGGTCAGACACGATATTTAGAGGAACACCGTGAAGTCTCACTATTTTCGCAATGAAAATCCGGGCATACAGTCCCGTGGTGTAGTCTGTCCTCACGGGAAGAAAATGAGCAACTTTGGTCAACCTATACACAATTATCCATATGGAGTCATGACCCCTCTCTGGCGTAGGTAACCCCATGATAAAGTCCATTGATATGCTCTCCCATATCCACATCAGAACCTCTAATGGCTGTAGAAGTCCTGCTGATTTCTGATGATCCACCTTTACTAGCTGAGAAGTGGCGCATTTAGAAACGAACACGGCGATATCTCTCTTCATCCCGCTCCATCAGTATTGTCGTCTCATGTCTTGGTACATCTTATCCCCACTAGGGTGTACCGCTAACCGTGAGCCGTGGGACTCTGTTATTACCTCGTGTCGTAAGCCTTCCCCTTCCGAAACGACCAGTCTCCCATTTAAGCGTAATCCCCCATCGGAACTAACGGTATAGGACTCGACTCCCTCTGCTGGTAATCAAACTATCTGCTCCTGATAGAATGAGTCATTTGCCTGGTCCTTTATCACTCTCGTAACAATCTGAGGTGTAACAGTCATCACAGACATGAACGATCGGGCCACTGCATCCTGGTGTCCCAGTTCCTTCCACTTAGCTTTCCACACATCGGCCACCTCATCTACTGGCCTACGGATCAACGCGTCTGCTACCACGTTAGCCTTCCCCGATGATATTGGATATCAAACTGATAATCCTTCATAAACTTAAGCCACCGACATTGACGGATATTCAGTTCCTTCTGCGTGAAGAGGTATTGTAAAGACTTGTGGTCTGTGAACAACCAAAATTTCTCCCCCAGGAGATAGTGTCTCCAAATCCGAAGAGCGAATACGACTCCCGCTAACTCCAATTCGTGGGTGGAGTAATTCTTCTCATGAGGCTTAAGCTTACGGGAAGCATAAGTTATGGCCTGACTCTCCTATTGCAGCACACCTCCAAGTTCTTGTAAGAACTCATCGGTGTAGACTAGATACTCAACTCCTGGTCTGGGCAATGCTAACATAGGTGCTGAGGTTAACTTATCCTTTAACTCATCGAATCCCAACTGACAGGCATCGCTCCAGATGAATGGCACACCTTTGCGAGTCAGATGTGTCAAAGGACCCACTATCTTTGAGAAACCTCGAATAAACCTCTTGTAGTATCCTCCTAAGCCCAAGAAACTACGGATCTCAGTCGGTGTCGTGGGTTGTCCCCACTCCCTCACTGCGGATACCTTCCCCGGATCAACAGATATCCCCCGATCTGAAATGATATGCCCCAAAAACTGAACCTCCTTCAGCCAAACCCCACATTTCTCATACTGTGCATAAAGGTCGTTCTGACGTAGCGTCTGTAAAACCTGACTCAAATGCTCGGCATGCTCCTCTTCTGTCTGGAAGTAAACTAGAATGTCATCAATAAAGACAATGACGAACTGGTCTAGGAACTTTCTGAATACCCTATTCATCAAATCCATAAACACGGCTGGAGCATTGGTCAAGCCAAAAGGCATAACCCGAAATTCGTAGGAACCATATCTCGTTAAGAAAGCAGTCTTCGAGACGTCCTATTCCCTGATACGCAACTTATGGTATCCCAATCGCAAATCAAGCTTTGAGAAGAAGCAAGCTCTTCTTAACTGGTCGAATAAATCATCGATTCGGGGCAACGGATACTTATTCTGTATCGTGACTTTATTCAACTCCCGATAATCTACACCCGACCTCAACGATCCATCCCTCTTCTTTATGAATAACATAGGGGCACCCCATGGCGAAGTACTCCTTCGAATAAACCCCTGACCCAACAACTTCTCTATCTGATCCCTTAGCTCTCTCATCTCTGCTGGAGCCATACGGTAAGGTGCGCGGGCAATTGACCGAGTGCCCCGGTGTCAAATCGATAACAAAATCTATCTCTCTACTAGGAGGTAATCCAGGTATATCCTAAAATACATCAGTGAACTCACTAACAACGGGAATCTAATCAAGTGGTATTACCACTTCCTTAGAGGTCTCCTCCTTTATATAGTACAAGTGAGTGGACGATCCTCCTTCAGGGCGAGGCATCGCCACTAAAAACATCTATTGGTCGGGAATGGCAAAAATAATACTCCTACTAAAACAATCAATCATGGCTCGGTACACAACTAGCCAATCCATACCAACAATCGCATCGTACTCAGTCATCTTTAATACTAACATATCAGCGGGTAAAGTAAATCTCCCGATCTTTATACCCACACCTCTATAGATAAGGGAAATCACGGAACCCCTACTCAACGGTGAATCTACGTAAGTAATCGTGCTCTCTGCAGTGTCTAACAAACCCAAAGTGCGTGCAAATCTCATGGCAATGAAACAGTGTGTGGTCCCCATATCAAATAAAATATGCCCCATAGTCCCCTGAATAGAGAACATACCCTCAATAGTAGGTGGATCCTGTGGGACTGCGACATATTGGAGTTGATAAACTCGCCCGTACTGAAGTTGTCCCTGCTGGACTGGGACTGCTGGGATGGGTGGCAAAGCTGGCATCTGTGGTGGTGCTGGGAGGGCGGTGGGAAACATAGGTCTCTGGGGCTCATGTCGAGCACCCAGCTGCTGTGCTGTGGGGCCATTCCCCTATGAGGACACTCCTGGCGCTTGTGGAAAATCTTGCCACAAGTGAAACATTTCCTCGGAAAATTCCCCCCCTGACCCTACTGCCCACGGCCCTAGTGGCTGTTGCCATTCTTCCCTTGGCTATTCTGGCCCTGATGAAACTGCTGATGTTGGCCATGCTGGCCGTGTTGTCTTTATTGGCCGTGATGACCCTGATGGCCCTGACGAAAACCTCCCTGACCATTTCTGAAACCCCCAGATCTGAACCTCTTAAAATCTCCCTGCTGGGAACCCTGATCTCCCTGCCTATGCTGACCCTGAGCAGATTGTGCCGGGTTGACACCATTTCCCCCTCTCCTGCCCTGATGGCTGGACTCTCCTGATCGTTTACTCTCTAACATGTGAAAGCGGTGGTCCCTGCAGTGAAGCAGTGATGCGTTAACCGCATCAGAATACGTAGCCAACGAGAGGTTACCCAATAAGTGCTGACGGATCCTCCAAGTCAACCCATCCATGAATTTCTGAATCTTTTTCTCCTCGGTTGAAATCTCATCGGGTACGATGTTCAAGAGATTAGTGAATTCGGCCTCATACTCGGCCACGGTCTTCCCCTCCTTCTTGAGGTTCATTAACTTCCTCCTCATTTCGGTGTGAACGGTTGATGGAAAATATTTGCGGTCGAACAGCACCGAGAACTCCTGTATAGAAAGGGCATCTCTCTCCTCCGGGGTGGTGATGGACTCCCACTACTGCAACGCTAATCCTACTATCTTAAAAGTAGGCAATATTTGTTTATATACCTCCGTGCACTCATACATTCTCAAATGTCTTTGAATGTCCTTCTTCCACTGGCTGGACACAACAACATCGGAGCTACCTGCAAACTCCGAAGGGTGTTATTTTTGAAAAGCATCACGAACACGTTCCCAAGCAGACGGGAATACATGAGCTTGAACTGGCACTACTACCGGAGCATGGGGTGGTGCCTGATCCACAACTGCGAGGGCGGCATTTACCGCTTGGGCTACAATAGCGGCAACCTCTGCGGCATTCATGGTGCCCTGGACCCGTGCAGGCTGTGGCTCGGGCTGAGCATCCCTGGGAACTCGCTATGCACGTCATGGAGGAATCTAAAATGAGATTAAAGTCTTATAAGTTTGCAGTTATTATCTCAAAATAGTTAAAGAGAAAAAGATACATAATGGAGTACAACAATCCTAAAATATAGGGCTCTACATCAAAGAAAGCTTAATGGAAACATAACAAGCCGTACAGATCCTAAGGACACTAGAACCTGTTGCTCTGATACCACCTGTGACACCCTGACTAATTAAATACCGGGTAGCTACTCCTTTATTCAAATTAATTCAAAATGTCAAGTTGGTTCAGTTCGTAGCATCACTGTCGAAAAAGTTTTAATAATTACTAGCCACCTAATATTTCAAAAGTGAGTTGTCAATTTTAATTGAATTCGATTTACATACAACCAAATTAAATTATAAATTACTGATACCACAACCACATCACAGCCACAATAAAATAACGATGTAATAAACTGAATCTGGAGGGATACACCTCACAACAATCCGAATACTGAAATAAACAAATACAAAGCCTGAATCATTAATTTAATTACAACCCAAAATATGAAATAAAACTGAGTAAATAAGATGTCTCAAAAAGGAAAGGGGCGACATTCCCTACAGATGAATGAATCTGAAGTAGAGTCAAGATATAAAGTGAAGGCATCTACTATCGAGGTCATGTAACTTCCACAGCAGCTACAACACGTCGCGGGAATAGAACTCCTATGCTTGGTGTCCTTATGGATGGACACCTAAAAAGGTTTTGGCAAAATAGATTTGAAAGCAAACGGATCAGAGCCCGATTGTGAAAACAGTTTAAAATACAACAAGTGTTCAATATAATTAAACAGTGAATATAAAGTACATGATAGTGCATGCACTCACTGTGACACCCCGCCTAATTAATCCCGGGTGATCAGTCCTAAATCAAGTCAGAACACGTTTCTCATTTGGTCCATTCTTAGCATCACTGTCGTCTTATTTAATTACTAACCACCTAAGTGAAAAAAAAAGACTGGTGCCAACTTTTATCTTTCATTATTTAAACAAACACCCATGCGGAATATAAAACTATATAACAATCACAGATAACTGAATTAATCATCCACAAGTAAAAATTATTGACCGAATAAACCAACGGTCCAAATAATAAGTCCCATAAAGACAAGAATAAACTCCCAACAAGTTTAATACAAATAAATGGAAAGTGAGCAACATGCTCGAATACTAATCATGAACTTCTACATTTAAGAATGAAGAATGAGGAGTCTATCAAAACCCCGCAACATCCACATATGCTACAGCAACGGATCCCTGGAATATAGTCAAGGCTGGCGTCCCTGTGGTTGGACACCTAAAAGGTTTTTAAAAGTTTTTATAGCAAGGGTTAGTACCCAAAACATTTGAAAAACATTTAACAAATGATTAACTTGCAGTAATAAATAAATATGCATGCTCTTCATATTTTTAGTTAATATCGCACTCTCTTGAGGACTTCCTTACCCTTCCTCTATTATACCCTACGAACGCTTTAATTAAATTACCTAGTTACTCATCTCATGACTAGATAATTAACAAAGTTCCTTTACACCCACCCTACTCTAACTGAGTATGTAGTGATTATGATTTTTAAGTTATTAGTAACATCAACTTAACTAAATCATTTCCCTTTTTAACTTCATATAACTTCTACACTTGTCATACATGTGAAATAACTCATATTTTTCATTAATAGCCCGTATATAACTAATTATCCAATTATATACTTATAATCATATTTCAGCATTCACAATCATACTGTAATATATATAACAACTTGCATCCTCCCGAGCAAAGTACTCTCGGAACGTAAATTCTATAAAGTGCTATCCCACTAGGTACAATCACATAGCCTAGTTATCCCAAGTCAGAATTTTCACACCAACTTGATAAAATAAATAATTGGAGGCGGTCATATTCCTTCCCTGAAAGTGAGATGTCCCTCACCCATATAACGGACGCTATGACCTCGGGAATATACTCACCCTACTCCTCAAGCTAGGGGATTCATCCACTACGCGTAACCTCCCCCTATAGCACTATAGTATCAAATGTCTAATCACTGATATTAATTGTGCACACCATATATATATACTAACGCCTCCGTATATATAAATATAAAAGTCCCGGCTATACCGTTCGCTAAAATCCGTAACATAAGCCTATTAAATTTATTAAGAGGTTATGGTCCAACTCTAAATATTAATTAAATTGCACTTTAATTAATTTAGTTATATTTTTGGTGTCGCCCCCACCATAAATTTGGACTTACTCCCGTAGCCCAAAATAAATTTACCCGAGTCACAATTCCCGACTCTAATTTATTAGCCTCAAACCCTAATTAATTTATCTACAATCAGTTAGATTTAAACTCATGTATTTAATTTCCCAATAATTAATTACATAAGATTTTTATATAAATTTTCCCTCTTATATAACCAACTGGCGAAACTGCCAGATTCTGGCGACCGTCGATCGATCGACCCAGACCGTCGATCGATCGATCGAATAGGTCTTCGTCTTCTTCGCGAAGACAGGGCAGCCATGGACGAGATTGCTTAAACCCTAATCTCTTCTAACATGAATTTTAAGCCTTTATAACACCAGTACATATTAGAAACCTTATTAGGACTCCCCAGAAAGTCCACAACAATCATCAATTCGTCCATAAACTACTAATCCATAATTTTGGGGAAAAATCTCTCTTTATCTTTAAACCCATTTTCATTCCAACTTTCTTCATCAAACTCGTTCTAATATATCCGGATATCCTTCTAACAGATACACATCAATATTCCATTATCAGATTTGTACATAAATCCTTATAAATTCCGGCAATCAGATTCATGTTTTCTTTTGTATTATCAAAACCCCATATTTATGCCATGAAACCCCAAAACGAATTTTAATTCATTACATCACATAAATACGAATTAAAAGACAGATTTAATGCTATTGCAAGTTATTCACTTGCCTTAGGTTTCGTAGTGTCTGAATATGCGATGGATTCCAAGGTTGAAGATGACCTTGTTGGCTCTTTTGAGATCCCCAATTGGCTTTGGCTGTTGCAAGGGTTTCCTAACCCTTTAATTCCTTTCTCTCATTAAGCTCAGCCAGCCCTTATTTCTTTTTATTAAGTTAATTAATCCATTCCCGTTTTTTGACTAATGGGTCAAGCCCAAGTGACCAAAATTCCCCCGAGTGGGCCCGGCTATGTCTAAAAACGTCCCGTGACCCGTTTACTACCCCCGGGTACACTTTTCCGACTATCTCGGCCCATCCAGACTCAACTGTACACTCAAAATTTGCATCCGAATTAATTTATAAAAATACTTATCCCCCACCCAATATAGTCTATACCGACTTCCGGATGTGATAAGTACATACCTCGTCATTAATACTCGAAACGACGAAATTACATTATTACTATTCACTCGGTAAATAATTTTCCATAAATATTAACCATTCAATCCCATATTAATATTTATATATTATTCTATCATAATTAATTCATTAAATTACAACACACTAGTAATTTAGAATTTCCGAATTAATTAAATTTTAAATGTACCAAAAATACAGGGTGTTACATACTCCCCCCCTTATAAAGGAATTTCGTCCCCGAAATTAGATCGTACCTGCGTTGAAAAGCTCTGGATATTGTTCCCGCATATCCTCCTCCCGCTCCCAGGTAGACTCGTCAACATTGTGATGACCCCACTGTACTCTAACCAATGGAACAACCTTGGATCGTAATTTCCGCTCACTATGATCCAGAATAGCTACCGGCCTCTCCTCATACGAGATGTCTGGCTGTAAGTCGATCTCCTCGAGTGGAACGTGCCAAAAGGCTCTCTCGCTCCTTCGATATTTCTTCAGCGATGCCACATGGAATACATCGTGTATCCGTTGAAGATGTTCTGGTAACCCAAGCTTATACGCCACCGGTCCCACCCTCTCAATAATAGGGAAAGGTCCTACGTATCGCGGTGCTAACTTACCCTTCTTGCCGAACCTCATCACCCCTTTCATTGGGGATACCCGGACTAAAACCTGGTCCCCAACTTCTAGCTCCACATATCTTCGAGAAGCATCAGCATAACTCTTTTGCCTGTCCTGAGCTATCCAAATTCTTCCTCGAATCAACTCTATCTTGGAAGAGGTCTCCTGAACAATCTCCGGCCCCAAGAGTTTGTTGTCCCCCACCTCTAACCAATAAACGGGTGAACAACAAGGTCTCCCGTACAGTGCCTCAAACGGTGCCATGCCAATCGTGAATTGGTAAGAGTTTTTATACGCAAACTCTACCAAAGGGAGATATTTCTCCCATCCTCCCCCTAAGTCCAAAATGCACATTCTGAGCATGTCTTCCAGCATCTGGTTAACTCTCTCAGTCTGTTCGTCCGTTTGTGGGTGATACGCTGTACTCAAGCGTAACTCCGTGCCCATTGCCTCCTGAAAGCTCTGCCAAAAGTGGGCGACAAAGATTTTGTCTCGGTCGGATACAATATTTATAGGCACTCCATGCAGCTTAACAATCTCTGCTATGAATAGCTGTGCATAACGCATCGTCTCAAAGTCTGTGCGTACCGGCAAAAAGTGGGCCACCTTAGTCAACCGATCCACAATAACCCATATGGAGTCGTGACCCCTCTGCGATACAGGTAACCCTGTGATGAAGTCCATGGAGATGCTCTCCCACTTCCACACGGGAATTTCTAACGGCTGTAGCATCCTTGATGGTCAACTTTCACAAGCTGACACGTGGCACATTTCGAAACAAACTCCGCTATGTCCCGTTTCATTCCTACCCACCAATACTGCCTCCTCATATCTTGGTAAATTTTATCCCCACCGGGATGTACCGCAAATTTCGAACCATGGGATTCTGTCATAACAGCGTGCCTCAAATCCTCATCCTCTGGCACCATTAACCTCCCATTAAAGCGTAGGCCTCCTTCTGAGCTAATCGAGTAACCCTCTGCTCCCTCAGCTAACAATTGGCCCACCCTATCCCGGCAAATCTGATCCTCCGCCTGAGCCTTCACAACTCGTATAATGATCTCGGGTGTGATGGATAAAGCTGACATGCAAGCCTTGGCTACGTCATCCTCATATTGAAGCTCTCTCCACTTCGCTTTCCATACCTCTGATATCTCCCCAGTCGGCCTTCGGCTCAATGCGTCTGCTACCACATTGGCCTTACCAGGATGATACTGAATATCAAACTGGTAGTCCTTCACGAATTCTAGCCACCGCCTCTGCTTCATATTCAGATCCTTCTGTGTGAAGAGATACTGAAGTGACTTGTGATCCGTGAATAGAGTAAACTGCTCTCCTAGAAGATAGTGCCTCCATATCCTCAAAGAAAAAATGATTGCTGCCAACTCTAGGTCGTGAGTGGGGTAATTCCTCTCGTGGGGCTTTAGCTTCCTGGAAGCATAAGCTATAGCCCTCTCCTCCTGCTGGAGTACACCCCCAAGACCCCGTAAGGATGCGTCTGTGTAAACCCGATACTCTAGCCCTCCCTTTGGCAATGCAAGCACGGGTGCAGATATCAACTTGTCCTTTAGCTCGTCGAACGCTAATTGACAAATATCATCCCACTTGAAAGGTACTCCTTTCCGAGTCAGATTCGTCAAAGGTACTGCAATCTTAGAGAATCCTTTAATGAATCGCCTGTAGTAACCGGCCAAACCCAGAAAATTGCGCACCTCGATCGGTATCGTGGGCTGTCCCCACTCCCTCACCGCCGACACCTTATTCGGATCCACTACAATACCCTGATCTGACACGACGTGACCAAGGAACTGTACCTCCCGTAGCCAGAATCCACACTTCCCTAATTTGGCATAGAGCTGATGATCCCTCAGTGTCTGTAAAACCATGCGCAAATGCTCTGCGTGCTCCTCCTCGGTGCGCGAGTAGATTAGGATGTCATCAATGAACACGATGACAAACTGATCTAAGTACTCCCTGAAAACCCTATTCATGAGGTCCATGAACACTGCTGGTGCATTGGTGAGCCCGAAGGGCATCACCCTGAACTCATATGATCCATACCGCGACAAGAAAGCGGTCTTAGGAACATCCCCCTCTCGGATACGCAGTTGATGATACCCTGACCTCAAGTCGACCTTGGAAAAGTAAGACGCCCCTCTCAATTGGTCAAATAAATCATCAATCCGAGGCAACGGATATTTATTCCGTATCGTCACCTTGTTCAGCTCCCTATAATCCACGCACAAGCGGAGTGAACCATCTCGCTTCTTCACAAACAACACCGGCGCACCCCACGGCGATGTACTCCGCCGAATAAAACCCTGACCCAGTAGTTGCTGAATATGTTCCCTCAATTCCCGCATTTCTGAAGGGGCCATTCGGTAAGGTGCCCGAGCAATCGGCCTCGTCCCCGGTGCCAAATCGATAACAAATTCGATTTCTCTGCTGGGCGGTAATCCTGGTATCTCCTGGAATACATCCTCAAAGTCCCTCACTACAGGAATAGAGTCTAAAAGAACTACCACCTCCTGTGAGGTTTCCTCCTCAATGTAGTATAAGTGAGTGCGCGACCCTCCCTCAGGAAGCGACATTGCTATCACGAACATTTCCTGTCCCGTAATGGAGAACACGATTGTCCTCTCATAACAATCCACCATAGCCCGGTAACCTGCCAACCAATCCATGCCCAAGATGACATCATACCCCTCCATATCTAACACTAAGAGTTCTGCAGCTAAACTAAGCCTCCCAATCAAAATGTCTACTCCTCGACAAATCGAGCGAATCAAAGCCCCGCTGCCTACTGGTGACTCTACACTCATACAGAGGCTACCCGTTGTCTCTAATAACCCAGCCCGTTTAGCAAAATTAGATTTAATGAATGAATGTGATGCTCCCGTGTCAAAAAGAATGCTACCCTCATGACCATGAATGAAAAACATACCCTCAACCGCTGGCGGTGCCTGCTGTGCTGGAGGATTGGGAATATCCCGAACATTGTACACACGTCCGTAGTGCATCTGCCCCTGCTGCTATGGGGCGGGTGGGGCTGGTGCTGCTGGCGGCATCTGACCCTGTTGCCCCTGCTGGGCACCCTGCTGCTGGCCTCTGCCCCTCTGCGGGCACTCCCTCTTGAAGTGTCCTGGATGGCCACAGGAGAAACAGCGTTTCTGGTCGTCACCCTGTCGTTGGCCCTGCTGGCCCTGACGTTGCTGGCCCGGTTGGCCTCCCCCGTTGTTCCCTTGGCCCTGACGGCCCTGAGGAACCTGTTGTTGCTGATTAGGGCCTGGTTGCCCCTGCCTGAACCCCTGTCCTCCCGGTCGGAACCCACCAGGCTTAAACTTCTTAGCCTGATTCCCTTGCTGAATGATGACCTGCTGCTGTGTGCCACTCGTCTCACTACTAGTGACCGCCTTGCCCTGCTGGCTCGGCTCACCTGCCTTCTTGTTCCCCTTAGCATGGAAACGATGATCCTGGAAATGTACAAGTGCGGCATTAACGACATCTGTATAAGTCACTAACGCCGGATTTCCAATCAAGTGTTGCCTGATTCTCTAGGCTAGGCCATCCATGAACTTTGACTTCTTCCGCTCCTCATCGCTCACCTCATTTGGCACAAAGTTTGCCAAACGGGTGAACTCCTCCTCATATTATGCTACTGACCTGTCACCCTGTACCAACTCGTTGAATTTCTTTCTCATCTCAGACTCTACTGCTGGAGGGAAGTACTTGCGGTCAAACCGCACCCAGAATTCAGAAATCGGCATCGAATCCCGCTCCTCAGCGGTGGTTACGGACTCCCACCACTGTAAGGCTGCCCCTGACAGACGAAAGGTAGCCAGCATCTGTTTCTGTACCTCTGTACCCTCTAACATGTGCAGATGGCGCTGAATGTTCTTCTTCCAGTCACACGCCTCGACCACATTGGTGCTACCTCGAAACTCAGGTGGGTGACCCTTCTGAAAGGTCTCCCTCACTCGCTGCCAATATGGTGGCCCTACTGGAGCCTGAACGGCTGGAGCCAATGGAGGCGGTGCCTGGGGCTATGGAAAATGAGCTGCCATAGCTCGCATCGCTGTCTCGACCGCTTGGGCCACTATCACTGCCACCTGAGTGGTAGAAATCAACTCGGGTGGGGGTGGTGGTGGCGGTACCTGTGGCTCCTGGCGAGCCTCCCTCACCTCATCTCTAGCCTCAGCCCTCTCCGCTCTCTGTCTCTTTGGCGGCATCTGAAATAGATTGAATTGTATAAGTACACAATTTATACAAAAACTAATAGCAGGAATACGATATCTCACAAGCGGAAAAAATAATCAACAGTCCTAATAATAGGGCTCTATAACAACCGAACGCTACGCTGAAACGTAGAAAGCCGTACAGATCCTAAGGACACTAGAACCTGATGCTCTGATACCATCTGTGACACCCCGCCTAATTAATCCCGGGTGATCAGTTCTAAATCAAGTCAGAACATGTTTCTCATTTGGTCCATTCTTAGCATCACTGTCGTCTTATTTAATTACTAACCACCTAAGTGAGAAAAAAAGACTGGTGCCAATTTTTATCTTTCATTATTTAAACAAACACCCATGCGGAATATAAAACTATATAACAATCACAGGTAACTGAATTAATCATCCACAAGTAAAAATAATTGACCGAATAAACCAACGGTCCAAATAATAAATCACATAAAGACAAGAATAAACTCCCAACAAGTCTAATACAAATAAATGGAAAGTGAGCAACATGCTCGAATACTAATCATGAACTTCTACACTTAAGAATGAAGAATGAGGCGTCTATCAAAACCCCGCAACATCCACATATGCTGCAGCAACGGATCCCTGCAATATAGTCAAGGCTGGCGTCCCTGTGGTTGGACACCTAAAAGGTTTTTAAAAGTTTTTATAGCAAGGGTTAGTACCCAAAACATTTGAAAAACATTTAACAAATGATTAACTTGCAGTAATAAATAAATATGCATGCTCTTCATATTTTTAGTTAATATCGCACTCTCTTGAGGACTTCCTTACCCTTCCTCTATTATACCCTACGAACGCTTTAATTAAATTACCTAGTTACTCATCTCATGACTAGATAATTAACAAAGTTCCTTTACACCCACCCTACTCTAACTGAGTATGTAGTGATTATGATTTTTAAGTTATTAGTAACATCAACTTAACTAAATCATTTCCCTTTTTAACTTCATATAACTTCTACACTTGTCATACATGTGAAATAACTCATATTTTTCATTAATAGCCCGTATATAACTAATTATCCAATTATATACTTATAATCATATTTCAGCATTCACAATCATACTGTAATATATATAACAACTTGCATCCTCCCGAGCAAAGTACTCCCGGAACGTAAATTCTATAAAGTGCTATCCCACTAGGTACAATCACATAGCCTAGTTATCCCAAGTCAGAATTTTCACACCAACTTGATAAAATAAATAATTGGAGGCGGTCATATTCCTTCCCTGAAAGTGAGATGTCCCTCACCCATATAACGGACGCTATGACCTCGGGAATATACTCACCCTACTCCTCAAGCTAGGGGATTCATCCACCACGCGCAACCTCCCCCTATAGCACTATAGTATCAAATGTCTAAATACTGATATTAATTGTGCACACCATATATATATACTAACGCCTCCGTATATATAAATATAAAAGTCCCGGCTATACCGTTCGCTAAAATCCGTAACATAAGCCTATTAAATCTATTAAGAGGTTATGGTCCAACTCTAAATATTAATTAAATTGCACTTTAATTAATTTAGTTATATTTTTGGTGTCGCCCCCACCATAAATTTGGACTTACTCCCGTAGCCCAAAATAAATTTACCCGAGTCACAATTCCCGACTCTAATTTATTAGCCTCAAACCCTAATTAATTTATCTACAATTAGTTAGATTTAAACTCATGTATTTAATTTCCCAATAATTAATTACATAAGATTTTTATATAAATTTTCCCTCTTATATAACCAACTGGCGAAACTGCCAGATTCTGGCGACCGTCGATCGATCGACCCAGACCGTCGATCGATCGATCGAATAGGTCTTCGTCTTCTTCGCGAAGACAGGGCAGCCATGGACGAGATTGCTTACACCCTAATCTCTTCTAACATGAATTTTAAGCCTTTATAACACCAGTACATATTAGAAACCTTATTAGGACTCCCCAGAAAGTCCACAACAATCATCAATTCGTCCATAAACTACTAATCCATAATTTTGGGGAAAAATCTGTCTTTATCTTTAAACCCATTTTCATTCCAACTTTCTTCATCAAACTCGTTCTAATATATCCGGATATCCTTCTAACAGATACACATCAATATTCCATTATCAGATTTGTACAGAAATCCTTATAAATTCCGGCAATCAGATTCATGTTTTCTTTTGTATTATCAAAACCCCATATTTATGCCATGAAACCCCAAAATGAATTTTAATTCATTACATCACATAAATACGAATTGAAAGACAGATTTAATGCTATTGCAAGTTATTCACTTGCCTTAGGTTTCGTAGTGTCTGAATATGCGATGGATTCCAAGGTTGAAGATGACCTTGTTGGCTCTTTTGAGATCCCCAATTGGCTTTGGCTGTTGCTAGGGTTTCCTAGCCCTTTAATTCCTTTCTCTCATTAAGCTCAGCCAGCCCTTATTTCTTTTTATTAAGTTAATTAATCCATTCCCGTTTTTTGACTAATGGGCCAAGCCCAAGTGACCAAAATGCCCCCGAGTGGGCCCGACTATGTCTAAAAACGTCCCGTGACCCGTTTACTACCCCCGGGTACACTTTTCCGACTATCTCGGCCCATCCGGACTCAACTGTACACTCAAAATTTGCATCCGAATTAATTTATAAAAATACTTATCCCCCGCCCAATATAGTCTATACCGACTTTCGGATGTGATAAGTACATACCTCGTCATTAATACTCGAAACGAAGAAATTACATTATTACTATTCACTCAGTAAATAATTTTCCCTAAATATTAACCATTCAATCCCAGATTAATATTTATATATTATTCTATCATAATTAATTCATTAAATTACAACACACTAGTAATTTAGAATTTCCGAATTAATTAAATTTTAAATGTACCAAAAATACGGGGTGTTACACTCACATGAGTTCCTCACCTCTCAACTAATTGTGCACTCCTATCGTACCCGTACCCGTTCTAGTTATTCCCATATCTAATTAGCCCAATACACAATCTAACATTTCTATACAATTCACGATTTAAGTCCTGACATCTTAATTTAAACAGAGAGTTTTACTTTTCTTCTTAGTTCCCATATTAGTCATGCTAATTACTAGATATTTTCCATTTTTAACTATACTAAAATGTTGCTATTATTCACACTTACATTTATTCATGACAGTTCATTTCAATTAGCTGTATATTATTCTCATCATAAATATACAATACTGACAACCCGAGACTAGGCTGCAGTGCACACATACTCTGCTATCCAATCCTAGTACATCACGTACATAAGGACCACGTATTCTGAATCTCTCTCAGGAATCATTTTCAATAAACAAGAATCACACATAATAGAGGCGAACATAATTCACATCCCATGGGTCATGCACATACCTACGCTCCCATAATCAGCAGACTTATTAACTTCTCAATAAGTCCTTCTCTGACCTATGTCCTCGAGGTACCAATCTAAATCCCCCCCCCGTAGGCACACAAAGATTAGATGGCCCTGATCGAACGCCGACCTCCCGTGATAGCAAGTATGGTAGGTATGTTATACACAAATAACTACATATACCAAGAATTCACACATCTTCGGTATCCCATAATATTAATAGAGGTATATTTCTCATTCCTATAACGTCATTTAATGTTACACGTTTACAAGTCCCCGATTTATATACATTAAAGTTATCAACTCTTCTCACGTCGAAATTTTAGTTACTGATACCCTAGCCCATAGGTGTCGTTCGGTTTACTACTTAATTCTAAGATTTAATCCTCAACGTACTCAATTCTCACAACTATGCTCACTGGTCATCATGGGAAGGTTATCACTCAATTAAATATGTCTACTGAAGGTTGGAAATAAAATCAGGCTTAAAAAGGCCATTCGGTCAACTCGTTAGAAATCTCATTCGAACGAGGTTGTTCGAACGAGGATCGTTCGAACGAAGTCTTCAAATGAACTCATTAGAAGGGACACTGTCATCTCATTAGAAGTTTTGTTCGAACGAGGTCGTTCGAACGACCTGGGCAGGTCTTCTAACGAGATGGCAGAATACACCCAATAATTCCCAATTCATTTTTCTCAATTTTTCTCTTCTCTAAATTCATCCCAAGATCATCCCAATAGAATTTTAATGTTATTAAACTTCTCTAAATCCTCTTAGGTCATTTCTTATCATATTTTGGGGTTCAAATCCTCCTAATCAACATGTAATTATCATAAATCCCCAAATTTTACCCCAAACCCTATGAACATGAACCCATAATTTTATTATGCCTAATTACTCATCATAAATCCGTTTTTAGATCATCATATTTAAGTTTTTGGATACTAAATTCATCCATAGTCATTCTACATGCAATCCCTAACCCAACTTTAGAGTTTCTACAACAATTTCATTATGTTTTCCTCAAAACTTTCAAGACAGAACAGTTCCTACACTAAACATGGAAGAAATATTCAATGCACTTAAAAATATCAAATCAGTTGCCTTAGATTCATTCTTCAGATTGTTGTCAATGATTCAAGGTTGACTCTCTCCCCTTTTCGGTCACAAATCCTTTCCAATTTCTGGTGATGGGGAGATGGTTTGGTATAGACCCTCTAGCCTCTCTTCTAACTTCTCTCAAAACCTCCGTAGCCCACTCTCTCACTTTTGGCTGATAATGGCCTTAGTGGTTCTTTTAATAATATTTAATTTACTTAAAAAATTCGTGGGTTTTAATCTCCTTATTTTTTAAATTACCAAAATACCCTTCTAGGTTGCCGGTTTGGCCTAAAAATGCCCCGGGACCCAAAATAAACCCCCGGCTAGTGTTTTCTGACTATTTCGACCCTTACGGACACGTTAGCGCACTCAAAATGACCATTTGGTTGATAAAAATATAATTCACTTTTTAATTTAAATAATTTCATTGCTGACGCGACTGACATGCGCGTCCCAACTAAGTTTCCCAAATTGTCGTATTTCTGCCTTGCGATAATTTTAATATTTTCAATACTCATATATTACCATATATATTTAGAAATATTAAATTTTAACATCATAAACAAATGCTAACTCACATCTCGCTTGTATTTATTTTCGGATTAATTCTCAATTAATTTTCATTTAATTCAATTAATCCCTTAATTAAAAATCAATAAAAGTACGGGGTATTACAAATCGCAATTTTTTTGATGAAGCACTTATGTAATCGGATGCCCCCCTTTGATGACACGAGTCAGAGTTTTGATGATATAAATCATTTGAATTTGACGTTTGCTAAAAGAATTAATTTTTTGGAAAAAGAAAATTCTCGTTTTAAATCCGGGTTGGATCTTTTGCAAATGGTTCAAAATCAAAGAGATTTTAATCGTGAGATTTTTTTTCCTTGGCCCATGGTTATTTTGCTTACAATTGTCCAAGAAGGAGAGTGATGATAGGGTCCTATTTTTATAAAAAGAATTAGAGGACCTTAAAAATTCAATGGTGTGTGTTTGTGCCAAAGAGGATAAAAATATTTTAGTCAATGAGTTTGTGGCACGTGAAGAGACTCTTAGGGAAAAGTTTGATTTAATTGATGGGGAGCGAGATAACCTTCTAGGTTTGATTGATAATTTGAAGAAGGCGTACCTTAGATTGGAAGAGTCTAATTCTTTACTTGGGTCAAATATTTTGAAGATAAAAAATGATTTGACAGACTCGAGTAGGTTTGATAGCGATGGTAATGGATCATCTTGTTCTCATGCTTCTAGTGGCAGAGCCAAAACCATTATTTTTATAGAGGGTCAACCGTTCCCAAGGACATTAGAAAAGGTCAACCCATAGGTGTCGTTCCACCCGTTTACACATGTTCATATTGTGGTAGGAAAGGTCACATTAGGCACTTTTGTTTTGATCTTAGAACAAGTCCTACAAAGTTTATATCGAGTGTTCCCTTGGTTCCTAAATCCCCCACACGATGTTTCACATCTATTTGGGTTAGGAAATCACATTTAGAGGCACAAGATTTTAGACAAGTTGATTCCTCTTTTCTTGCACATGATTCTTCTCTTTCCATATCATATAGATGATTGTGTTTGCATGTTTGTCATATGCTAGTTATGCCTTTTGATATATTTTTGCTAGCATTGTGACATGTTCTTTTTGTACAGATTTTGTTTTTGAAAAATACAAAAAGAATTTATTTTGATAAAAATTTTGAAAAATCCTAAAAGATTTTTGTATTATGTTTGCACCTTTTATGGATGAACACTTAGGATAACCGAGTCACAATTTCATTTCATTTATTCATGTGACTATTTGATAGTGTTTTGAGATAATATGTCAATTCATCCATGTGCTTTATAATATTTGGAGTCATTAAGATGTAATTAAGTGTTACTTCCTACATGTTTGACTCGTGATTTCCTTTATTGCACACATGAATGGATTTGTTTGATTATTCTGCTTGTCTTATCACATGTTGGTTGGGTGTTTCCACTTCAATCATGTCCTTAAAATGAAACAAGCACGATAAAACTTAATAAGATAGTTGTGCATGTAAGAGACGTATGTGAGTTTGTGTGCATTATTTGATAACAGTGAAGGGCTTCGAAAGGCACTTATCTATCCTTTACGATTAAGCCACCGTTTAAATGGACCTAAAAAATTGAGGAATTTTATTATCCGGGGTCCAAAGAGTTTTAAAAGAGCTCCAAAAAATTTAAAGGCAATAGAAAGAAATTCATGCCAATTATGGGCCATTTAGGTTTTTGCACCAATTATCCAAAGTTTGAGAATTTAGTTTATTCACCTCCGAAAGAAAATTTATATGAGGGAGTTTGGATGGAGAATTAAAACGGGTTTGCGCATCCTTGAAAATCTTGAAAAAGCGTTACATAGTTTTGGACGTTATTGGTGTGGAAATCACTTTGACTTTGATTTGTTGATTTGCATAAGACGATGCCATCTGAATTCAATAATTTTTACACCTAAGGATACTTTTGATGATCATTCATTAGGAGTACACATATACATCGTGCACATATGATTGATTGAGTTTATTTACCTATCGAATGTGTTCATACCCATACATTCCATTTACATGACTTGGTTGTTTTAGTATAAATCCATGGTGTGTGATTTTTTTTATCTTATTTTTGCTTTGAAAAATTGAAAAATCCAAAAATAGTTTGTGGATGTTTTTAGGATATACCTTTGCATGCGCGTAGCTTGATTCATATTTATTATGAAATTTTATCGTGACACTCCATGTTTTGATTATTTCTTCTTATATGTCTATTTGGGGACATCATAAAAAGGGGGAGAAAGAATTATCATGTTATGGGGGAGTTTTTGCATTATGGAGGAAATTTGATTTATTAATGATTATTCTTATGTCATTTCAAACTCAATGCGTCAAGAAGGTATTTTGTTTTATCTCATGTGTGTAGGTACAAAGATTGAAGATCATGATGTTTCACACCCTCATAAGAAAAGCTTTGAGATTTGACGAATATTTTTTAGAACTTGCAAATGTATTCATGGGAGGGTAGATTTGCATAGTCATTTTGATTTTTAATAATTCGAATATTTTTTATTTATGTACCGGCATAGACATAGGAGAAAATTTGTAAGGACATATTTTTTATGTATGTTCGTTATCAATTTATTTTGTCATATACCACTACACCGTCGAAGAGAATTCAAGAGCAATCTACATAAGGACGGATCCGAATTAATCAAATTACTCATCAAACAGACTCCGCGAAGTTTACTTTGGTAATATTTTGTTTTAAATACCTTAACTTTCCACTTAGAGCTTTTGTGATATTTTTACAAATTATTTTCTAAGTGTTAAAGAGGACTTTTTCGTCAAAATTTGTGTATGAGTATTTTTTATAAGTCCTGAAGCGTACCTTGATTTTGATGCCCAGGTCATTCAAGTAAGATAGCTATCTCGTTCGAGCGATATATGGATATTGCGAGATGTCATTTGAACAACATATGTACGTCATTCGTGCGAGATCCTTATCTCATTCGAGCGAGCTCGTATTCGAGGCTGCACGTTTTTCTATAAATACTCATTAAATGGTTTTGTTTTCATTAAGAAGTCCCAGCGTTTTGAAAGACAGAAAAACTGCGAAAGAATAATTCTTTTGGCTTTTCCTTTTAGGGTTTAATCCCTTTTTGTTTTCAATTCACAAAACTCCCATATGCTTTAGTGAATTATTTTGGTGTTCAAGAACACTTCTTTGCTTTTGTTCATCCTTTGTGGGGATATCTCTACAATCGAGAGTTGCATGCTATTGTGGAGGGAGTCTCTATGGAGTTTTTGGGTTGCGGTCCTTGTGGTATAGCTATGCATGAACCACTCCAGATTTCTAGCTGTTTCTTTGAAGGTTTGACGAAGACACCATGTGTTACACTTGTTGGCGATTATCAGGTTGTATGCAAGTCAATGGTCTTGTAAACTTTTCAAAGTTCTAGAAATAAAAGCTTTTTCCCTTCTGGAATTTTTCCTGCATTATTGTGTCGCATGCTATATCTTATTTGTATTGACACGTAGTTTCATGTTTTAGGGATGACCTAAAATTGGTTTAAAATAGGAAGTTTGTGAAAACCACCCTTTGGGATTATTTTCCCTTTTACAAAGATGCCATGCACTTCAAACGAATTTAGTCTCTACGTGACCTAAAATGGGAAGCCTTGTGCTTCAAACTAATCTAGTCCCCTACGCAACCCAAAATAGGAAGCCCTATGTTTCAAACCCATTCCATCCCCTACGTGACCTAAAATCGAAAGCCTTATGCATCAAATCAATTTGGTCCACCGTGCGACTTAAAATAAAAAGCCATGTGCTTCAAACCAATTCGATCCCCTACGTGACCTAAAATATGAAGCCCTACACTTTAAACCAATTTGGACCCCTATGTTACCTAAAATAGGAAGCTATGTGATTCAAACCCATGTGGTCCCCTACACGACCTAAAATAGGAAACCCCGTGCTTCAAACCCGTTTGGTCCCCTATGCGACCTAAAATAGGAATATGATGCCCCATTTCTGGGTGTCAATGTGAAAAACATTTTTATACTTTATTTTCATTTAAGAAAATCCCCTTTTAAATTAACACTTATTGACTTGTATCACAAAATATATCTGTTTATTTATTGAAATGATGTTCAGCTCATGAAATTCATAGGAACACTTGAAATAAAAGAGTTTTGCAGCTTCATTGAATCAATAGACATTAAAGGAAATTTTTTATTTGCCCTATATTATTACAACCAAACTTAGAGACCTTTGATTAAATTTCAAAATAACAATAGCATAGTTCTTAATAAATTACATATTAAAACATATAAAAATTAGGGCTTTACGGGCATGAACAAATCTACTTTCCATTCACGGTATCCTTTTCATTGCCTCTACCTAAAGTATCGGGGAGTTGATAAAAGGTGAGGTATGAGCCTGTGAACAGTTGGAGAAATACTATCAGAGTATTATATACAAAGAGATATTTATATATAATGTATTTTCGCAATTAGGAAATAATCCTTTAATTTTGTGTTCTCACGTAAGTTAAATTGTAACCATGGGATTGATATTGTAACAATCTAGCCTAGGCGATGAGCCAACTCATACTTGTTCTTTCTTTTAATACTACCCGTATCTCGTTAAGGTGACTGTTAATGTATATTCACACTTTTCTAAGTTGTCACACTAACTTGCATTTACATAAATGAGCCTCATGATGAAAATCATCCATTGACTTTATTAATCGGTGTACCAAATGTGACACCCCGCCTAATAAAATACCGGGCGATCACTCCTATATCAAATTAAAACGGAGTCGCATATGGATCATTCTTAGCATCACTGTCGAAAACCAATTTAATTACTAATAACCTATTAGGCTGACGTCAAAATTGTTACTTAACTACTCTTTTTAATCCACTGCAATTTAAAACATCCACACAGTTTATATAAATGAAACTGAAGTAAAATAAAATAACCGAACAATCGGTTCAAATATGATACAACCAAATCGAATGCCTTACTAAAAGGCAGTAAAAGAATAAATAAATTAAATTGGTCCATTGGCCCGAATATTTATACAGTACCTCCTATCTAGATTACAAGGATAGAAGCATCTATCAAGAACCTGCATGCATCCACAGCGGCTGTAGCCGATGTCTGACTGGAAGGAAGTGTCATCCAGGCGTCCCTGTGTCTGGACACCTATAATATATATATATATATATATATATATATATATATATATATATATATATATATATATATATATATATATATATATATATATATCACGAGAGGGAAAAGTAGATAAACGGGTCAGAGCTCGAGTTTTGAAAATATTTAGCAAGTGCATAAATGCTTTATTTTTGAAAAGTGTTTTATCTCATATTTAAATTTGGTATCGCACTCCCATGAGATACCCCTCACCTCTCTTCTAATAGTGCACACCTAGCGCATCCATATAAACATCCTAGTCAAGCTACGCTATCTAGCTAACCCTTTAACCATCTTCTAACAACCCTAGGTATTCCAAGTACTAAGGGCTAAACTTCTCCCCAGTCTCAACACTATGCCAAGTTCGTGCGTGGGGTGTCTCGCAAAGCGAAATCCAAACAAGGAACCCCCCTATACACTACTACGCTGGCAAGGTCGATCGTCGAGATCCATTAGACCCTCAGCACATGACTAATATATATATATATATACTCATATAATTAAATACACATGGCATACTCATCTTTTATATACGTATCATGTTACACTTCCGGATATATCTCCCGGAATGAGAATTCATTTACATAATGTTTACCAATTCACTTTTCATTTTTATCTCAAAACTTTCCATTTCCTTTCTTCTATCCAGGAAATGTATTTAAAAGACAATTTATTATTATAAAAATGCTTTTTTATCTCATATCTTCCCATTTCCCTTCTTCCATCCAGGAAATGTATTTAAAGTCAATTTATTTATCCCATTTCCCTTCTTCCATCCAGGAAATGTATTTAAATCCATTTTATTATCATAAAATGCTTTAACATCAATAATGTCCCACATTATTATAAATAGTTATATTTCATATCATATAACGTTTCTAAGACCGCCCATCCGGGTTTCCCCACTGTGCGCACCCCTAAATGGCTATCATATTCCAGGGCCTATCATCAAGACAACTTGGGATCCTACAACACAAGACGTCGGGAAGCGGCCATATGTCTGAGGGAGAGTCATAACCACATCCAGAAATACCTCACCATCGCAGAAAACATACAATAAACGATCATATGTCCTAACACTATATTCACCTTGCATTCATTAGCTAGGGGACTTCACCTCATGTGCGCAACTTCCCTTATGATAGCGATTTAGATAGATGTGTTCACATAAATTATCATTTATGAAAATCATTTCTTTTTCCAATTTGACAACATTCATATTTTACATTATCAAAATCATTTATTTTCAATGATGAAATACCAATTTTAGCATGTGCATTTCTTATTCATAAAATCACATTTTATTAATGACCTAGGACCCGAAATGTAATTGTCCTCACACTAATCTCCAAGAGTTCAAAGTAATACCATTCTACCTTCTATTAATTCTAGGTTAACTTCCTATATCATATGGAACTTTAACCTCTATAAACATCCTTAGAATAAACCCAATTAACCCCATGTTTGTCTAGGATATTTGACTCCCTAACATAAGCCCACAATACCCTAAAATTAAATAGGTTGTGGATTTCTTTCCCACGAACCCAAGGGCTACATCTCGTCCAAACAATCATTTCGAGGTCCCCACCCTATTTTAGGAACCCCAACCTCCTAATTTATCAACTATTTTATTTTCCTCGAAAATATAGTTTTAGTGTCACACTTTCAAGACACTTGCGTAACCCCTATGACTTCCCTCCATTGGATGACTATTTACTCTTAAAAGATTACTTATTTCCTTTCTTAACTAATCTAGAATCAATTAAAATTGGAATTCATCCCATCCAATTAACCCTAGGAAAAATTTTCAAATTTCCTGAAGGGTCGATCGATCGACCCATGGCCCTCGATCGATTGATGGTTCGATCGATCGATCCCCCACGCTCGATCGATCGATCAAGATGAACAGCTTCTTCTCCGAGAAGCTGTTTCCGCCATTAAAGCTTCTCCCAAGCTTTTATCTTCGTCTCTAATGTCCTACAACCTTAACTAACAACATCTACACATATAATAAGGGTTCTAAACATCCTAGAACCCGAAACTAACAACAAATTTGGATTAAATCCTAAATTTCTCCGATTAGAAAATTATTGGGGTTTATTCGTTTTAACTTCCGAAAACCCATTTTATCCACGAAAAACTAACCCAAAATCTTTAGGGTTTGTTAATATCAAACTACGATATGAGATTTATGCTCAAAAGTAAATAAAGAAAGTAAACACTTGCGTCGTGGATAAAATCCGACGATCCCGAGTCGAGTCCGGCAGAGTTTGGCCCAAAATCTCCTTTTTCTCTTCTTTTTCTTCCTTCCTCTCTCTCTTCTCTCTTTTATTTCTATTATCTCCCTCTATCCCTCCTTATATAGGGAGAAAAGGGTTTATACCACTTAAAACCCAAAAATGACTCGTTTACTCAATTACGAGCCCTTTTAACTCTGAAATTTCCTGAAACTCAATTTCGACCATCTGACACTCTTTTCTAACTATCTCGGCCATTCCGAGACTCACGACGCAGTCGAAATTTCCATCTGAGGTACTTGATCGCAATTCCGTATTTTAACCCATTGCATCCCACCGAGGGTTTTTCCAATTAAAATCTTACCTTTTGTCGCTTTACTCAACGGCGACATATAATTAAAATATTTCGACATATTTAATCCCAAAAGTGATTACAACACCCATCGAAAATCATCTAATCCTTGAAAATCGCAAAAATCACTATTCCGAGAAATTCCTCAATTCTCCAATTTATACCCAATTATAGAATTTAATTATTCCCAAAAGGACGGGTTGTTACACCAAATCATGAGTGTAATACAACTTTTCACCGACTACCACCATACTGAAATATACTACTGATCAATTCTATTAGGTCTAAGCATTAAGCCGCACCCTGGGGCTACATACCCTCCTTAAATTTCTCAATTACCTTCTAGTGTATTTTAATTGTTCCATAATTAACCATTTTCCTTTCTTCATTTCAAATTAAATTTTAAGCCTTTTTTCTTTTATTTCCTTTCTTACCGACCGATGAGGCCAAATACCCGGGACGAGACTAGTCCCGACATAATTTATTCCCAAGTTTCACACTTTATCAAAAGTCCATTATCATTTCACTTTAAAAAACAATATATCACCTTTTGGAAAAGAAAAAAATATATTTTCTTATGAAACTTAATCCTTTGAGTTCAAATACCTATTTATTTCATTTTTGTGTACTTTTCATTATTGATGCACACTAGTAAATTTGTGTTTTTTTCATTTTGCAAAAATTCTTCTTTTCATCTCTAAATTGCAAAAAAATGAGTTTTTGTCCCATTAAATCCATTTGTTTCATTAAAGTCTTCTTAATTTAGTAAATTTTCTCTTATGTCCAACTTTTACTTAAAATGAAACTTTTGTACTAAAACATTACATTTGTCATTTCAAGTCTTGTAATTTAACTTATTTCTCTTAAACTTTCTTCCTTGTTTTCTTATCTTTATATGTGTTAAAATTATACTATTTCATGTTTTTTTATCGCAAATATTTCCCTTCTTTAGCATTTAGTCCCTTAGATCATAATCTTTATGACCTTTCTACACATATATGTGTGCCATTTATATGATTTCTATTCTGAAAATTCTAGCATATATATTTTTCAATTTTTGAGGATTAATTTAACACACATTCAACATATGTAAGCCATTTTCCATCTATTTATGTTTATGTTGTGCATGTAAGGTTTTATGGCTACAAAACCCATATACGGATCCTACTATTTGTTTGACAACTTGAATATAACATCTATCAAGAAATCAATATGTATTATATGATTTTTTTCTAGGCATAATCAACTTAAACATTCTAAAATTTAATCGTTTTTCAATTTTTAGTTCTCACTCATTTTTATTACATTTTCTTCACCATATATTCATAAGTTGTGATAATAAATATAAATAATCATGTAAGTTACATATATATATATATATGATAGGGAAGTTTTTGAAATTATACACATTTTTAACGGTGTAGATTGATGCCACCTCCTTACACATTTTAATGGTTGAGATCACGTCTCTTTCTTTTTACAAACCTACCCTTAAACTATTTGGTTTCCCCCTCTTTTTCTACTTCTCAAACTTACCCTCTAATTAAAAAATGAGGGCATTTTGGGGATACTCACTCTATCACATTACACACACAACCCTTATACATTTTCTAGATTCTCTCCCTCGCACTCTTACCCACACACACACACACCCGTCTCCCTCATACCGTTGTCCATATCTCGCCTCCTTTTCTCATCCAAGGGTTTTGATTTTTACTATAATCTCTCTATTTCTCTTTGTTTTGATTTTTGGTATTACAAGGACTTACAAGAAATTTTTTTCCTATCGTTGCAGATCTATATGGTTTCTTTGTTCAAATTTCATTTTTTATAACTACAGCGGTTCATGGTTCTATCGTCCAATTTTTGTGTTTGAAATTTAGGGTTTACTTTCGTGTTTATTTTGGTTTGGATTCATGGTTCGTGACTCGAAATTTTTTTGCGTTTGGATTTTTGGTGTTGTACATCACGCAGGTATACTCCCTCTCTATTATTGGCGTTCCAATCGATTTTTGGTTTGTTAAAGCTAACCCATTTGTTAATGTTTGATGGTTATTGTATATTTTGGCCTTTTACTTTATGAATACATAAGTCTATTGTTAAAGCTAACCCATCTGTTATTCTTTGATGTTTATTATAGATTTTTTTCTTTTTACTTTTTAGATACACAATGATATATGTCTATGCATTGTTTTGAGGTATAATGTCATTATCTTTTTACTCATCACTCAGTGATTTTTTTTCTTTCATTTGGTGACTTCCATACACTCCTATTGTTCATTTTGCATCTGCTAAGTAGGTGACTCTAAATTTTGTTAGAGTTTGGATTTTTGACGTTGGACTTATGCCAGGTATACTCCCTCTTTATCTCTGTCTATATATATTATTGGATTTTTTGTTTCTTAAAGCTAATAGATTTGTTAATGTCATGTATCAACCTCTCTGGATTAGTGTAGTGGTCTCATATTATTTAACTTATGCTTATAATTTTTCCAATTAGGCAGTAGACGTGTTGATATGTGTTCTCCAGATGCTAACTCATTTTGGTTCAGTCACCAAGATCATTGTTTACCCCTATTAAAATGCGTGTGGGAATTTCGTACATCGTGGTTTGCATTTCATGGTTTTTATTTCATCTCAAAGAAAGAGAGATATTTCGTGGATTATTTTATTCAAGGAACAAAGAGAGCTACCGTATTGGGAAGTTTTCAATTTGTTTTTATTCATTCTTAAAAGTTCTCAATCTATTTAAGGTTTGTAGCTAAAGTGTATTGTACCCGTGTGTGATATTTTGTTCTCCGAAATTGTATGTTAGTGTGGGTATAATGCAATGGGGGTTTCTTTAAAATTGTAGGTTCTTAGTTATTCAAAAAATAACAAGTAAACATTTTTTTTATTTTTTCTTTCTTTATTGTTTGTTATTTCCAAAATCTATTTTTTTTTATTTGTTGTGTTATGTGTTAGCTTAGTAGTTCTGAATACAACACACTTGGTTGTATTAATTTTTCAAACATTATATGTTAGTGTATTGTACCCTTTGTTTTAGTATTATTGTAATTTCATTTGTCAAAAATTAGATCTTTTGAACCAACACAGTTGATTGTCAATACATGTTATGGTGTGAGAATTTATCAATACAATGTATGGTAAATGTATAGTTTATTGGAATCTAGCTATGTGTTGGTTCATATTAATTATATGGATCAAAATACTTGGTTAATTTGTATTAAATGTTTGTGCTTTATGTTTTTCAGATACTATGTTGTTTGGGGAGTCTAGGCTCTCAAAAATGGCCATATAATGATTCAATTTTCTCTAATCATTATACATATAGTCCTGATCAGAGTTGGAATTTTTCCTTATGTGGTAATGAACTATCCTCCTTTAAATTTTGATACTCAGTTCAACCAAAAAATCCAGGGGTCTAATAATTAGGTAATGAACTATCCTCCTTTCAATTTTTCTGGCGTGTTTTTATGCTTGGGGGATTACTACTTATTTGATTTATTTAATTTTGTTTGTGTGTTTCATTCCACTAATACAGTCATTGAAGCTTTGTTTATTATTTGAAATTTGGATTGAAATCTAGATTTACTATTCTTTGATAAAGCATTCTCTCAATGTCATGTGAAAATTAATAAAGTTACTAAATAGATTTACTATTATTTTAATATCCTTTTCAGTGGATGTATTTGATTAATCTTGGTTTCTTATCATCCTCCCAAGTTTATCGATCGATTGGTACGATCCCACGCGGGCAACATACAACAGTTGGAAGACAATATCAAGTACTTTAGCATTTTTTAGAACTTTGTGACTAGTATTGGGGCCGTTAGTGTACCTACTATTAAGACTATAGGCATTTGCGTATTATAGTTAAATGTTGAACATTATAATGATGCTAACGATGTTCAATTAGTCTCACCCTTATTTCAAGTTACATTTATAGGTCACTATTAAGATTTCAAGTTCAAAAAATCATTATGAAGCATAGTGATAATGTAAATTGAAATTTGGATTTCTTATTCTTTGATCAATGTTTGTCTTAATCTAATGTGAATATTAATTTACTCTTGCTTTGTTGTCATCCTCCCAAGTGTAGCGACCCATTGATACGATCCCACGTAGGAAACGTACAACATTTGGAAGACAATAGTAGGTACTTACTATTTTTTTAACTTTGTGACTAGGACAACTGAAAGATACGCCAACATTAGTTGACAAATTACAATTTCCCATTAAAGTACAAGGCATACCTTTTGTTTTACAGATTTGAGTTATTTGTGTACTTTCTAAATTCTTATTATGGGTTAATAATTTCAAGCTCCGAAGAACATTACCAAGCATAGTGATAATGTAATTTAAAATCTAGAAATGTAACTTGAAATCTTGATATATGTAACTTGAAAACTGGAATATAAGTAGCAATAGAAGGTACCTGCCACTGTGCAGATTCACAATGGTACGTACCACTCTGTAAAATGAAATTTTAAGTCATAAAATTTAGCTTCATGTGCTAAATTAGTTTTTCTCCATTGATAGTAAAGGTTGAGTGTGTTAGAAAAGGGAATTGAGGTTACTTTTCTGATGGGTGAATGTAAGAGGAACTTGATGAGATGGGTAGTCAGTTAGAAAGTAAGAGGCTCAGTTTAACTTAGCAGATTCACAGTTAGAAAATTGCCGATTCACAGGGTTATTTTTGCTGTTGTTTTTGGGCGTAGTAGTTTACACTAACACTTGAGTTCACTTATTCATGAAGATTTGTTGTTTACATGTCTCATTCATGAAGATTTATCATATGCTTTTGCTTCCTATGGTCTGTTCCTTCTCGATTGAAGTGTTGGACCTATTTTTTTCCATGTATTCTAATGTTAATATGGGTTTCTTTTTTTTAAGGTTGGGTTCAAAAGCTCCTAGGTAAATTAGGTTCATTCTTTTAACAATTAGGAGGTTGTTTGATTATATGTTCATGATGGAGTATCACAAGGAAATTGATTATTTTTACCATTTTGGCATTCTCATATTGTTTTTAATACTGAGTTTTCATATGTTTCAGGTTGTTGGATTTCAAATAACTTTTGGAGTTCACGTTAGGTACAATTTTGCTCTTTTTTATTCCTATCAGAGATTTTGTTTCATTACAATTAGAAATCAAGTGTTGGACTTGTTTATGATTTATGGTTTTTAACTTCATATTTGTTTTTTTATTCATTTTTAAAATACTAATATATTTTATTTGGTCGAAAATAACCGTGGTATCAAGATTCGTTATACAAATTGGTTTGGGACTCATGGAAGTACCCAGCAATCTTATTAATATGTTTCCATCAACTATCTTTAATATTAGAACTACTCGGTAATCTTATCAATTTTGGTTTCTCTTACTTTAACAGAGAAGAAGCTAAAAAAGCCCTAGAAGCCACCACTGATGACTAGCAGTAGCTGTCGTCTTCGACCATTAACTGCCTTCGTTTGTTGTGACTCCAAATCGTGTTTGTATTATTATTTCGATCATTTCACAGAGATCTATATGTGCTTCCATTATCCTCCAGGTGTTATTATGATTGAGGCACGAGGAGTTTATAACTAACATGTTTTTGGCTCCTGTACATATGATGTTCACATAGAAGATGCTGCATGTGTTTCGAGCACATCCAATTACTGCCATTTGGGCAAGAAGTACAATGTAAATGCAACAATTACTATCACTTGGGCGAGAGAGGAGCTCAAATACGAGAGATATTTGATGATGAAAGCTGGTGTAAAGGCAACAATGGTGGAATCCTTTGACATAAATGACACCTAAAACAGTGGTGAAAGCCTCATTAGGATCATAATCTTTGCTCTCTTCATCTTTGCATTATTGCCAAGGATTTAAATGCACGTCGATATTGTATATTTATTTTGATTACAACTTTGGTGTAATTTTAATAGAAATGATTATTATTATTGTTAAAGATTTTGGTTGTTATTAGTTATAGTGCCAACTAAATATACTTTAGGAATCTTTTTAGACTATAATTCTGCTTCTAAATATTTCTGTTGACAAAGAGCGTATGTCATGTGTTGTAGCGATGCGAGACATGATGTACACATTAGGATTGTTTGTATGGATGCTAATGGATTTTTTTATCATTTCTTATACAGTGTGGATTGTCTATAAACAAAGGAAATTTGACCAAATTTATTAAGATACGTTGTAAAAAAATATTATTAAGATTATTTGCGATTCAATACCTTGGAAAAATTTATTCGTGTGGTGGAAAATTAATCTTAATTAAATCATATGATTATATTCCTTTTAATTCTTTATACAATTAGCTAATTTGAAATAATATTATAGTTGTTATTTTTCTCCCCTAAATAGGGAAGAATGTTTTTATTAATAATAGTATAGTTGATATTTTTGTTCTTAAATAAGACGAATTATTCTATAAACAAATGAAGTCTGCCCAAATTGTTAAAATGATTAGGTTTGGTATTAATAATAGTATAGTTGGTATTTTTCTTCTTAAATAGGGTGGTTTGTATCATAAACAAATGAAATTTTGCCTCTTTTGTTAAACTAATAGGTTTGTACAATAGGTTATTTTAAAATTTCTTTATCAATTGCAAGTTAAATATTATGTATGGCTCTATCAACGACGTACACTTTCGAAAATTAGCATCGTGCCTTCGGGGTCTATTTTTTATTTAAATTACACTGTTTTGTTGGGGAACGCAATTTTTGCCATTTTGTAATTAGGGGGGAGTATGTAATACCTCGTATTTTTATGCTTTCTAAATTTGGGGATTTATTAAATTTAATGTGAGTTATTAATTTAATATAAATCCAAAAATTAATTATTGTTAATTACTAACGTGACGAGAGTTAGTAATCATTGGAAACTTGTTGAATATTACTAATGAGTAAAGTAATATAATATTAGTACTATTAAATGTCACGAGTGAATAAAATGACAATTTTGGAAATTTGAGTCGGGACGCGCCCATGTCACGTCGGGAATAAATATTGATTTATAAAAGTGAATAAATTATAAGTCACCCGTATGGTCATTTTGAGTGCGCCAAAGTGTCCGGAAGGGTCGATATAGTCAAAAATATGTACCCGGGGGTTTAGTTTGGGTCTCGGGGTGTTTTTAGGCCTATTTAGCACCCCGGGAGGGCGTTTTGGACATTTCGTAATTTTGGGTAATTAAACCAACGAAAATTACAAGGTTATATCAGATGCTTAGGGTTGCCTTCTTGGTTTAACACAACCAAAAGCAAGTGATGGCCATTGGAGAAGGAAGGAGAGAGCTTGCCAAGGAATTCTAGGCCGAAAACCCCTTCGTTTGCGCTGCCGTCGCCGCCAAACGAGAGATCACGTCGTAAGGATCGTAACCACACTTATTTCAGGACAAATCAGAGACCAAAAATTCCCAGGCAAGTATTTATCTTGCTTAATTTCGTTAATGCATCATTCATATTAGTATAGGGTTGATTAGGATGAGTTTCATAGAAGAAAACCCATGTTGGAGATAGGAAAATTGCATGTAGCAATGATATAAATGTTAATCTCGAAATCCCCCTTCATATGTAGAGGTTGAACCACGGATTTATGATGGATTAGAAGTAGAAATTCTGGGAAAAGGTTTATTAGAACAAAGTTAAAGAAATTTCTAGGGTTCATGAGATTTATATAAGTTTTGGCCCTTTAATCCATGGTTATTGATGAAAATTCACATGCTTTACGCAGAAGATTGTTAGTTTGGGTTTATAATGTTTGTAGTACAAATTTCTGGGAGTTTGGGTGTTAAAAATCCGAATTTGGATGATGTTGGATGATAGAACCCATAACTGTTAATCTGCAGAATTCCATATACCTGTTTGATCAATCGATCGAACCAGGAGTGTCGATCGATCGACGCATCGATTGATCGAGCCCCTACCATCGATCGATCGACCTCTCGTGGAAGATTCATAATTCCCCTTCTAAATAGTTGAATTTGATTTAAAGGTGTAATAATCCTTGGACATCCTTATTAAAATATTTTGGGAGATAAAGAAGACCAGTAGGACTTATTGATAATATGAAATCTTTAATGTAGGACGAGATTTACATTTTTCGGGGATGTTTACATATAAGGGACAATGGAACTAGGATAAAAAGGGGGAGACGAGTAAGGTAGTTACATTGGTAAATAAATGAGTACCTACTGAAATTACACTTGGGAGGATAGGAATCCACGAGTGTCACTTAATAAATTGGGATAATTCCACAAATTAAAGTAAGAAACGAACTGTTATACGTTATAACTAAATAACGAGAAATAAGGATAAATATGATAATTATGGGTTATAAGATGTACCTAAATTTGATGTGGTAATAGTAGCATATTTATATGACTGTGTTTATCCATATACTATATATGTGAGAAAACCAAGCCCGCGCTACTTGCTATCCCTGAGGTTACCGCGCTGGGACAGTCTTATCTCAATGGGACCTTTATGGGGTATATTGACTCGTACCCTAGAAGATTGAAATCCTTCGGTACAGGCTATCGAATCGATAGTTCAGATGGTCCTAAGAGACGTGAGGGCATGTACTGACCTCTTAGAGACTTGGAATATATGCTTCGCCTCAATGTTGTTTGTGTTTGTATTAATACAGTTCGAGAGTGATTTCTAACTTGTATTTCCCTTAGTATGAGTGATACGGGGACTGGATATCAGAGTATGCCCGCACCATAATTTTTGTGTGGGGTGCCGTTAGAATATATATATTATATGAGTATTTAATATATATATTAAATTCTGGAATTTGGGAACTACCTACTGTGTTTATGGTAAGTAAGATATGAATAATTATTTCAATTTAGGAATAAGTGTTTGAAAAGTATAATATATTGCGGAGAGACTTTATTAGTAAATAAGGTTAAATGATAACTATGTAGTTAAATTAAATGAACCCCTTAAACAGTTGAATTTGTCAGATTAAAATGTTACGAGCGACATAAGATAAGATAAGGTAAACCGTTGGGAAGGGTAGTACGATAGGCGTGCACATTAGAAGGGAGGTGAGAAATTCTCAAGGGAGTGTCGCACTAATATGTTGTTGCATTGGTCAGTAAACATTTTAAATACTTTCTAAACAAATTTTAAATCATTTTTACAATCGGGCTCTGACCCGTTTCCATTTTATTTTCTCTCTTGTATATATATATATGTATATATTACAGGTGCCCAACCACAGGGGCGTCTTGCATAGGATCCTTTGGAAAGAACGCGTTGCAGCTTAGGTGGGAGTTGCAGGCCTCTTGCTTAGACGACCTCATTCCTTGATTCCACTCCTAGCATTTATGTTATCTAGTTGGGCATGTGTCGCCCTTTCCCATTATTCAGTTGTTTTATTGGACATTGTGATTCTTTTATTTCCAGTATTTGCACTTTGTGTTTTATTACTGTCAGGATGTTTTCCTTTAAGTTTTGATGTTGGTATTTTTCTTAGTTGGATGTTTAATTAATTGGATTGTTTGTTCTAGTATATTTGTTGGATGATTCTTAAATTCTGAATTATGTAAAGTTTTAAAATATTGGTTTTGAATAAAATTTGGAAAGTAATATCTAAAATGGTTTTGACACTTAGCTTAATTATTTAGGGTGTTTAAATTGAAAATTTTATTTTGACGACAGTGATGCTAAGAATGAACCAACTGTTCACCTTGATTTTAATTTAATAAAGGAGTGATCGCCCGGTATTTAATTAGGCGGGGTGTCACAGGTGGTATCAGAGCATCAGGTTCTAGTGTCTTTAGGATCTGTACGTCTTATTTCGCTTTCAGCTTAGCTTTTTTGTTATAGAGCCCTATTTTAGGATTGTTGTATTCTTGCTTTTACGAGTATGTCTTCAGTTATTTGAGATTTGATAATAACTGTAGACTAATAATTTTTTTCACGTTTCAGATGCCTCCGAGACGTGCACAAAAGGATAGGCGTGCCCAAGCCGAGCAGCCAGCAGCTCCGGCTCAGGGAATGATGAATGCTAACGAGGTAGCCGCTATTGTTTGTCAGGCTGTGAATGCCGTGTTGGTGGTAGTACAGCAGGCTCCACCCCAAATTCAGGCAGTGGCTCCATTACCTGCACAGCTTTCATCAGCATGGGAGAGGGTTAGGGATGCCTTTCAGAAGGCGCATCCCCCTGAGTTCTCGGGTAGTTCAGATATCATCATCGTCAGCTAATGGAAGAAAGATATCCAGAGGCATCTGCGTATGTATGAGTGAACGAACATGCATAAATAGTTGTTGGTCTCATTTAAGCTAGTGGGGGACGCTTTGCAGTGGTGGGAATCCACCACCACCTTGGAGGAGAGGGATACTATCCCAATTCAGTCATTCTGGGAGCGGTTTGATCGCAAGTACTTTCCATCTGCCGTGCAAACCGAGATGAGGCGAAAGTTACTGAACTTGGAACAGGAGAATTTTACCGTTGCTGAGTATGAAGAGGACTTCACAAGACTTCTCACTATAGTGCCAGATAAGGCACCCACTAAGGGCAAGAAGATATTGTTATTTGTGGACGGGTTAGCTTGGAGGATCCGCCAGCACCTTATAGGGAATCTGTCTCTGAGTACCTTCACAGATGTACTCAATGCTGCTTTACTACACTGCCAGGATCACCGCTACCATCTGCAGGGAAGCAAGCGGGCAGGAGAGTCTAGCCAGCAGGGCAGGACAGGGAGCAGTGGCACTAGTGGAGCACCGACATCTCAGGGGCAGACTCGTCAGCATGAGCAGAGTTCCCATCAGGCGGGCCCTGCCAAGCGGTTTCGATCAGGTGATTCCCAGCAGGGATTTGGGGGATTTAGGCAGGGTCAGCAGGGCCAGCCTAATCAGCAGGGCCAGCAAGGCCAACACCACCAGCAGTAGAGTCAGCAGGAGGGCCAACAACGTTTTCATCAGGGCCAACAGGGCCGTGGTCAGCAGGGTCAGAGGGGAGGTAATTTCAGAGGCCGATGTTTTGTGTGTGGCAAGCATGGCCATAAGCGCCAGGATTGTCCATAGGGTGATAGGGCTCCATAGCAGCAGGGTGCCCGTAATGATCCACAGAGGCCACTTTTTCCAGCCGCCCTCCCAGCACCAGTTCAGGTACCATCCCTACCAGCCATTCCAGCCGCTCCAGTGCAGCAGAGGAAGTTATAGTACGGACGTGTCTATAACGTTCACCAGGCAACAGCTCCACAGGCACCACCCGCGATTGAGGGTATGTTTCCTATCCATGGTACTATGGGTCGGGTTTTATTTGATACTGGGGCAACGTACTGTTTTATAGCTACCCATTTTACGAAGGCCTTAGGGTTATTAGCCACAGCAGAGAGCATTGTGACATGTGTAGACTCACCATTAGGAAATGGATCGCTAATTTTCTTTATATGCCGGGGAGTGGGGGTAGAGAATGGTAGCTTGGTATTACCAGCAGACATGTTAGTCTTAGATATGCATGAGCACGACGTTATTATTGGTATGGATTGGCTCGTAGCTTATAGAGCCATGATAGATTATTTCGGTGGGAGTATTGTCTTTTCCATTTCGGGGCAAGAGATGTTCGTAGTGGTGATGCCTCACCCAGAGGGAGGCTCGATCGTTCATTTGTATTACATAGAGGAGGATACCTCTAAGGAGGTTGTGATTCCCTTAGACTCGATCCCAGTTGTTCATGAGTTTTCCGATGTATTTCAGGAGATACCATGCCTACCCCTAGTCGAGAGATAGACTTCGTTATAGATTTATTACCGGATACTCGACCTATAGTGCACGCTCCATACCGTATGGCTCCGACGGAGATGCGAGAGTTATGAGATCAGATAGAGCAGCTGTTAGGTTAGGGCTTCATTCGCAGGAGTACCTCACCTTGGGGCGCTCCAGTTTTGTTTGTGAAAAAGAGAGATGGTTCACTGAGGCTATGTGTGGACAACCGGGAGCTGAATAAGGTCACGATATGGAACAAGTATTCGTTGCCTTGAATCGATGATCTGTTCGACCATCTGAGGGGAGAAACTTTCTTTTCGAAGATAGATCTGAGGTCGGGCTACCATCAGCTACGTATTAGGGAGTAGGATGTTTTGAAGACTACTTTCTTGACGAGATATGGGTCCTATGAGTTCAGAGTGATGCCATTTGGCCTCACAAATGCTCCAGCCGTATTCATGGACTTGATGAACTGAGTGTTCAGAGAGTTCTTGGATCAGTTTGTCATTGTGTTGATAAATGACATTCTGATATATTCACACTCCGAGGAGGAGAATGCCGAGCACTTGAGGAAGGTTCTTCAGACTCTACGAGAGAATCAGCTGTATGCTAAGTACGAGAAGTGCGGGTTCTGGTTACGTAAAGTGCAGTTCTTGGGATATGTTGTTTCTGAATAAGGGATAACAGTTAACCCGAGTAAAGTGTCAGCGGTGAGGGAGTGGGGACAGCCCACGACACCAACGGAAGTGCGTAGTTTCTTAGGATTAGCCGGATACTACAGGAGATTCATTCGGGGGTTCTCCAAAATAGCGGGTCTATTGACGAACCTGACTCGCAAAGGGGTTCCATATGTTTGGGATGATGCTTACCAATTGGCTTTTGACGAACTGAAAGAAAAGCTTACTTCAGCACCGGTCCTTGCTTTACCTAAATCGGGCGTGGAGTACGTGGTTTACACCGATGCTTCTTTATGGGGACTTGGGGGAGTACTTCAGCAGGAGGAGAAGGCTATAGCTTTTTCCTCCCACAAGCTTAAGCCGCACGAGAAGAATTACCCCACACACGACCTAGAGTTAGCAGCGGTCGTTTTTGCGTTGAGAATATGGAGGCACTATTTATTGGGAGAGAAATTTTGCTTGTTCACAGACCACAAGTCACTGCAGTACCTGTTCACTCAAAGAGAGATGAATATGCGTCAACGCAGGTTGTTAGAGTTTGTGAAGGAATATTAGTTTGACATATAATACCATCCGGGGAAGGCCAACGTAGTTGCTGATGCGTTGAGCCGTAGACCGGAAGACGACGTGGCGGATGTCTGGAAAGTAAAGTGGAAAGAGTTGGGTTATCAGGATGCAGTAGCCCGTTCCTTCATATTTGTCATGACAGTGACACTCGAGATTGTTGCGAGGGTTATACAGGCACAGACCGCAGACCCATTTTGCCAGGAGCAGATTGTACGACTTTTAGCTGAGGGTGTCGAGTCCTATTCTATTAGTTCTGATGGGGGTTTGAGGTTTAATGGGAGATTGGTGGTCCCAGAGGGGGCAGACTTATGTCATGCAGTGATAACCCAGTCTCACGGGTCTCGATTTGTGATACATCCTGGAGGAGATAAGATGTATCAGGATATGAGGCGGCAATACTGGTGGAGTGGGATGAAAAAAACATTGCGGAGTTCGTGTCCAAATGTTCTACCTACCAGCTGGTAAAGGTGGACCGTCAAAAACCTTCAGGATTGCTTCAGCCATTGGAAATACCCACGTGGAAGTGGGAGTGTATTTCCATGGATTCTATTATAGGGTTGCCTACATCACAGCGAGGCCACGACTCCATCTGGGTGATTGTGGACCATTTGACCAAGGTGGCTCATTTTCTACTCGTGAGGACAGATTATACCACCGGTCAGTATGCTCAGTTGTTCATTCCTGAGATTATCAGATTGCATGGGGTGCCCCTGAATATTGTGTCAGATAGAGACAAAATTTTCGTATCGCATTTTTGAGAGAGCTTCCAGGAGGCTATGGGTACAGAGTTGATGTTGAGTTCAGCTTATCACCCACAGACATATGGACAAACAGAGCGTACTAATCAGATGTTAGAGGATATGCTACGCATGTGTGTCCTTGATTTTGGAGGAGGTTGGGAGCCATGTCTTCCACTTGTGGAATTCGCTTATAATAACTCTTATCAGTTCACGATTGGCATGGCTCCATTTGAGGCTCTGTATGGTAGGCCTTGTCGTTCCCCAACTTTTTGGCTAGAGGTGGGGGATAACAAGTTGCTCGGACCAGAGGTGATTCAGGAAACCTCCGCTAGGATTGAGATAGTCGCATTCGAGTAGCCCAGGACAGGCAGAAAAGCTACACCGATGCAAAATAGTTCTTCCAGGAATTTAATGCGGGGGACCAAGTATTACTACGAAAGGAGTGATGAGGTTCGGGAAGAAAGGGAAATTGGCCCCGATATACGTGGGACCATTTCCCATTATCGAGAGGATTGGGCCGGTAGCATACAGATTAGGACTGCCAGAGCATCTACATCGCATCCACGATGTATTCCACATCTCATCGTTGAGACGATACCTTCGGGATGATATGGCCCACACCCACATCGCGATATAAGAGAAAGACTTACATCCTGACAGCTCTTACGAGGAGAGACCAGTGGCTATCCTAGACCATAGCGAGAGGAGATTGATGTCGAAGGTAGTTCCACTTATACGAGTCCAGTGGGAGCATCATAATGTGGAGGAATCCACCTGGGAGCGCGAGGCAGATATGCGCGAGAGATACCCAGATTTATTCTTACCAGGTATGCCTTATTTTTTGAATTTTGGGATGAAATTCCGTTATTAGGGGGGAAGTATGTAATACCCCATATTTTTATGCTTTCTAAATTTGGGGATTTATTAAATTTAATGTAAGTTATTAATTTAATATAAATTCAAAAATTAATTATTGTTAATTACCAACGTGACGAGAGTTAGTAATCATTGGACACTTGTTGAATATTACTAATGAGTAAAGTAATATAATATTAGTACTATTAAATGTCACGAGTGAATAAAATGACAATTTTGGAAATTTGAGTCGGGACGCGCCTGTGTCGCGTCGGGACTAAATATTAATTTATAAAAGTGAATAAATTATAAGTCACCCGTATGGTCATTTCGAATGCGCCAAAGTGTCCGGAATTGTGGATATAGTAAAAAAATATGTACCCGGAGGTTTAGTTTGGGTCTCGAGGCATTTTTAAGCCTATTTAGTACCCCGGGAGGGCGTTTTGGACATTTCGTAATTTTGGGTAATTAAACCCACGAAAATTAGAAGGTTATATCAGATGCTTAGGGTTGCCTTCTAGGGTTAACACAACCAAAAGCAAGTGACGGCCATTGGAAAAGGAAGGAGAGAGCTGGCCAAGGAATTCTAGGCCGAAAACCCCTCCATTTGCGCCGCCGTCGCCGCCAAATGACAGATCACGCCGTAAGGATCGTAACCACACTGATTTCAGGACAAATCAGAGACCAAAAATTCCCAGGCAAGTATTTATCTTGCTTAATTTCGTTAATGCATCATTCATATTAGTCTAGGGTTGATTAGGATGAGTTTCATAGAAGAAAACCCATGTTGGAGATAGGAAAATTGCATGTAGTAATAATATAAATGTTAATCTGGAAATCCCCCTTCATATGTAGAGGTTGAACCACGGATTTATGATGGATTAGAAGTTAAAATTCTGGAAAAAGGTTGATTAGAACAAAGTTAAAGAAATTTCTAGGGTTCATGAGATTTATATAAGTTTTGACCCTTTAATCCATGGTTATTGATGAAAATTCACATGCTTTACGCTGAAAATTGTTAGTTTGGGTTTATAATGTTTATAGTACAAATTTCTGGGAGTTTGGGTGTTAAAAATCCGGATTTGGATGATGTTGGATGATAGAACCCATAACTGTTAATCTGCAGAATTCCCTATACCTGTTTGATCGATCGATCGAACCAGGAGTGTCGATCGATCGATGCATCGATCGATCGACCCCTCCTGGCAGATTCATAATTCCCCTTCTAAATAGTTGAATTTGATTTAAAGGTGTAATAATCCGTGGACATCCTTATTAAAATATTTTGGGAGATAAAGAAGACCAGTAGGACTTATTGATAATATGCAATCTTTAATGTAAGACGAGATTTACATTTTTCGGGGATGTTTACATATAAGGGACAATGGAACTAGGATAAAAAGGGGGAGACGAGTAAGGTAGTTACGTTGGTAAATAAATGAGTACCTACTGAAATTACACTTGGGAGGATAGGAATCCACGAGTGTCACTTAATAAGTTGGGATAATTCCACAAATTAAAGTAAGAAACGAACCATTATACGTTATAACTAAATAACGAGAAATAAAGATAAATATCATAATTAAGGGTTATGAGATGTACGTAAATTTGATGTGGTAATAGTAGTATATTTATATGACTGTGTTTATGCATATACTTTATACGTGAGAAAACCATGCCCGCGCTACTTGCTATCCCTGAGGTTACTGCGCTGGGACAGTCTTATCTCGATGGGACCTTTATGGGGGATATTAACTCGTACCCTAGAAAATTGAAATCCTTCGGTACAGGCTATCGAATCAATAGTTCAGATGGTCCTAAGAGACGTGAGGGCATGTACTGACCTCTTAGAGACTTGGAATCTATGCTTCGCCTCAATGTTGTTTGTGTTTGTATTAATACAGTTCGAGAGTGATTTCGAACTTGTATTTCCCTTAGTACGAGTGATACTGGGACTGGATAGCAGAGTATGCCCGCACCATAATTTTTATGTGGGGTGCCGTTAGAATATATATATTATATGAGTATTTAATATATATATTAAATTCTGGAATTTGGGAACTACCTACTGTGTTTATGGTAAGTAAGATATGAATAATTATTTCAATTTGGGAATAAGTGTTTGAAAAGTATAATATATTGCGGAGAGACTTTATTAGTAAATAAGGTTAAATGATAACTATGTAGTTAAATGAAATGAACCCCTTAAACAGTTGAATTTTTCAGATTAAAATGTTACGAGCGACATAAGATAAGATAAGTTAAACCGTTGGGAAGGTTAGTACGATAGGCGTGCACATTAGAAGGGAGGTGAGAAATTCTCAAGGGAGTGTCGCACTAATATGTTGTTGCATTGGCCATTAAACATTTTAAATACTTGCTAAACAAATTTTAAATTGTTTTTACAATTGGGCTCTGACCCGTTTCCATTTTATTTTCTCTCTTGTATATATATATGTATATATTACAGGTGCCCAGCCACAGGGGCGTCTTGCATAGGATCCTTTGGAAGGAACGCGCTGCAGCTTAGGTGGGAGTTGCAGGCCTCTTGCTTAGACGACCTCATTCCTTGATTCCACTCCTAGCATTTATGTTATCCAGTTGGGCATGTGTCGCCCTTTCCCATTATTCAGTTGTTTTATTGGACACTGTGATTCTTTTATTTCCAGTATTTAAACTTTGGGTTTTATTACTGTGAGGATGTTTTCCTTTAAGTTTTAATGTTGGTATTTTTCTCAGTTGGATGTTTAATTAATTGGATTGTTTGTTCTAGTGTATTTGTTGGATGATTCTTAAATTATGAATTATGTAAAGTTTTAAAATATTGGTTTTGAATAAAATTTGGAAAGTAATATCTAAAATGGTTTTGACACTTAGCTTAATTATTTAGTGTGTTTAAATTGGAAATTTTATTTTGATGACAGTGTTGCAAAGAATGAACCAACTGTTCACCTTGATTTCAATTTAATAAAGGAGTGATCGCCCGGTATTAAATTAGGCGGGGTGTCACAACAAAGTAGAGAGAATAGCAAATTCGGATGTGGCCTCAATTTAGAATTATTCTCTACATAAATGGAGGATATGGGGTTGATGGCCCTCTCCACACCCTCATCAATAATCCTATAACCCACATAAATGTTCCTAACCCTTTGGGGAGTCCCCCCATGTCTGGGGTGGTGAAAGTCTGTTAGATATATGGTTCAAGACCAAGCTAAGTCATAATAATAGACACCCTAAATTAACACAACTCGACAAACTACAAAATATCATAACAATAAGGGCTGAATCGCTTCGCTCCAAATCCAAATTGATTCGCACCTTCAGTTATCGAATCTATTTGGTCTAAGTTCGAATCGATTCGCAACAACATGTACGTTTTTTATGTTTTGGATTCTCACTAATAATTATTTTTATAGTTTTGAGTATATCATTACCCATGTTTACAACCGTAAAACCTTACCTAACGCGATTTTTTAGGGAATTTTGATTATTAATTATTTTTACAAAATCGGTTGTCACAAGGATGTTATGCACTTCAAACACATTATGTAGCTTAGCGACCTAAAATAGGAAGCCCAATATTTCACACCAATCGGCGCTTCAGGCACATTATGTCCCTTTGTGACCTAAAATAGGAAGCCCGATATTTCACACAAATTCGATCCCCTATGTTATCTAAAATAGGAAGCCTTGCGCTTCAAACCAAATTAATCCCCAATGTGCCCTAAAATAGGAAGTTATGCACCTCAAACCCATTTAGTTCCCAATGCCACCTAAAGTAGGAAGTCGTGTGCTTCAGACCAGCTCAGTTCCCTATGCGACCAAAAAACGAAACCCCCTATTTCAACATAGTCCAAGGAAACATTATGTTTTTAAGTTTTATCCCCTATGCAACATAAAATACGAAGAGGTTGGAATATTTCTAATCTTTACTATGACCAAATTTGAAAATCAGGATATCCTGCAGCCCTTGGAGCTTTCTCCCCTTTGGGTTTTTGTTATTGTACCTTCACACTTAAGCTACCTATATTCGATTGCCTATAACAAATGAGGTTAATAAGTCGTGAGTTACTCCTAAACCTCCTTAACATTTTATCTCCAGGTGTGTTAATTACCGCACATTCACACTTAAGCTACATGTTTTAGGTTCCCACTAACCAAGAAGGGTAATCAGTTATGAGGTAAACCTAAACAATGTTCCAAGCATTAACATACACTACACCAAAACTAGGGAATGGTCATGGCCAAAATCCCTGACCAAGACTGTGGGTCGCGAACTTTGGCCGCGACCAATTTTTTTCACGGTTGTAGGTCACAGACTTGGGCCGCGACCATTTTTATTCTTTTTTCCGTCGCGACGTGGGTCACGAACTTTAGCCGCGACTAATTTTATCACGGTTATGGGTCACGGACTTGGGCGGCAACCATTTCATTCCTTTTTTTTCCATCGCGGCGTGGGTTACGAACTTTGTCTGTGGCCAATTTTGTCACGGTTGTTGGTCACGGACTAAGGCCGTGACCATTTTTTTCCCGTCGCGATATGGGTCACGGCCCAAGTCCATGACCCTCTGCCGTGACCCCCTGCGGGCCGTGACCATTTTTTGGTTTAACTATAATTTTTTAAAAATGTCATTTTTTAGTCCAATCCTAAAATTGGGGGTCCTGTGACTACACGGTCGGTTGCTACATGTAACGTTGGACGCGTATGAGGTGTTACAAATATTTATTATTGGCAAAACAATAAAAAAAATCACAAATTGCAAATCGGGAACATTGTTAATAAACTAATATATATATATATATACAAACTTTAAAATATTACACGTCTTAATTATTCACAAACCAAAAAAAATTGGGCAGAGTTTCCTCTATTTTCTAGACATTCCAAAGCCTGTAAATATAAAACATGCTTATTACAAATCCCGCACGACCATAAAATTTAACAATCAAATTATAAAAACCCGCACAGCTGTAACACATACAAAAACATAATCCTGAATTTCCACAACATTATGTAAACAATCTTCTTGTTGTAAACCAATGCCTTCTTCATTTGTTCCACGTGTAAAAATCCTACAAATGATAGGATACAAAAAAATGATATCAGTAAATAAGTAGTTTTACAAAAAATTTATTCAAGCTGAAAAATAGCGTATATGAGTTATAATTATTAACATATCAATTCCTACGAGTTACATTGGTCCCGTGCGAGGTGTCGGTGCCACGCATGGGGCCGTTCGGGGGCTGTTTTGGGTTATCACCCACTAATGCCATGTTTTGCTTAAGTCCTGATATTTTTAAATTATCGTCGTATTTATGCCTAAGTCTATAAATATGCAAACTATCATCATATTCTCAAATCGGGAATCATGTGATCGCGCGATAAGTTCTTACGACTTACATTGGTCCCGTGCGAGGTGTTGGTGCCACTCACGGGACCGTTCTGGGGCAGTTTCGGGTTTTCACCCCCTAACGCCATGTTTTGCTGATGTCCTAATATTTTTAACTTATTGTTTTATTCTCAAATTCGGAGTCCCGTGATCGCGCGGTCAGTTCATATGAGTTACATTGGCCCCGTGTGAGGTGTTGGTGCCACTCACGGGGCCGTTCGGGATTTTTTTTCCGAGTTTTCATCCACTAACACCATGTTTTTATGCCTAAGTCTAGAAATATGCGAATTATCATCATACTCTCAAATCAGGACTCCCGTGATCGAGAGGTAAGTTCCAGCGAGTTACATTGGTCCCGTGCGAAGTGTTGGTGCGACTCATGGGGCCGTTCGGGGCCTATTTTGGGCTTTCACCCACTAACGCCATGTTTTTATGCCTAAGTAAAAAATTATGAAAATTATTATCATATTCTCAAATTGGGAGTCTCGTGATTGTGTGATAAGTTCCTACGAGTTACATTGGTCCCGTACGAGGTGTTGGTTCCACTCACGGGGTAGTTCGGGGGATGTTTTAGGTTTTACCCACTAACGCCATGTTTTTATCCCTAAGTTTAGAAATATGCAAATTATCGTAGTATTCTCAAACCGGTAGTCCCGTGATTGCGCGATAAGTTCCTACGAGTTACATTGGTCCCGTGCAAGGTGCTAGTGCCACTCAGGCCATTCGGGGGATGTTTCGGGTTTTCACCCACTAATGCCATGTTTTTATGCCTAAGTCTAGAAATATGCAAATTATCGTCATATTCTTAAATCGGGAGTCCCGTGATCACGCATTTGGTTCCTAAGAGTTACATTGGTCCCATACGAGGTGTTGGTGCAACTCACGGGGCTGTTCGAGGGTTGTTTCGGGTTTTAACCCACTAACGTCATGTTTTATGCCCAAGTCTAGAAATCTGCAAATTATCATTGTATTCTCAAACTGGGAGTCCCGTGATCGCGCCATAAGTTCCTACGAGTTACATTGGTCTGTGCGAGGTGTTGGTGCTTCTCACGGGACCGTTTGGGGGATGTTTCGGGTTTCGATCATCTAACGCCATGTTTTTAAGCCTAATTCCTTATATTTTCAAAATATCCTCGTATTCTCAAACCGGGGGTCCCTTGATTGTGCGGTCGGTTCCTACGAGTTACATTGGTCCCATGCGAGGTGTTGTTGCGTCTCATGGGATCGTTCAGGGGATGTTTTGGGGTTTTGCCTTCTAATGCCATTTTTTAGGCCTAAGTCTATATATTTTTAAATTATCATCGTATTCTCAAATTGGGAGTCCCGTGATCGCACGGTAAGTTCTTACGAGTTACATTGTCCCATTCAAGGTGTTGGTGCCTCTCATGGGGCCGTTTCGGGCTATTTCGGATTTTCGCCTTCTAACACCATATTTTTAAGCCTAAGTTTATAAATATGCAAATTATCGTCGTATTATCAAACTGAGAGTCCCATGATATCACGTTCAGTTCCTACGAGTTACACTAGTCTCGTACGAGGTGTTGGTGCCACTTATAGGGTCGTTCGGGGGTTGTTTTGGGTTTTCACCCACTAATGCCACGTTTTTATGCCTAAGTCTAGAAATATGCAAATTATCGTTGTATTCTCAAACCGAGAGTCCCGTGATCGGATGGTAAGTTTCTACGAGTTACATTGATCCCGTGCGAGGTGTTGGTGCCTCTTAAGGGACCGTTCGGGGGTTGTTTTGCATTTCGGCCATCCAATGCCATGTTTTTAAGCCTAATATCCAATATTTGCAAATTATCCTCATATTCTCACACCGGAGGTCCCGTGATCGCGCGGTCTGCTTCTACGAGTTACATTGGTCCCGTGCGAGGTGTTGGTGCCTCTCATGGGACCATTCGGGGGATGTTTCAAGGTTTCTCCTTTTAATGCCATTTTTAAGCCTAAGTCTATATATTTTCAAATTATCATTGTATTCTCAAATCAGGATCTCGTGATTGCGTGGTCAGTTTGTGCGAGTTACATTGGTCCCATGCGAGGTGTTGGTGCCTCTCACAGGACCGTTCGGGTGTTGTTTCGGGTTTTCGCCCTCTAACTCCATATTTTTAAGCCTAAGTATACATATTTTCAAATTATCATCGTATTTTCATTTGTATTTTTATTTCTAAACCCATAAAGGTTCGGCCCCAATACATAATGGTGTTTGCCTGTACTAAGTGGTGATAATTACAATAGTAGCAATACTAATTATGGAATAAATTATTTTAAAGTAGCAAACATTTTGGGATAATTTCAATCGGCTAAGAAGATGCTGAAAGAAAAAATGCTTACTCAGGATTATTAAAAGAAAGACCGGAGACAAGTATGGTACATAGAATAAAATCAGGTCTGAATTAAACATCACTGGGCCTTCATCGCTGCAGTTGGGGACGTTTTCCCAAGTATAAAAGTATGCCATTTTTCAAGTGGCATTGATGTCATATTCCCTTCCATACCTGAAAAATTAAACCAATTGGCTTAGTTGAATATTATCTTGAAAAAGGACGTTACAAATATAACTTTATATTGAACGTGTACTTAATAGTGTGAGAAAATGAGCAACTCACGTATCCAACAAGACTGAGATAATATGACTTAGAAAATGGTTGCAACATTTGTAACATTACCATCTACTCAAGTTCTAAAGGATTAGAAGTTGCATAACAGTTATATAAAATGGTATATAACAGTTTAAATAACTGTTATATAACAGTTAATAGAGCATAACAGTTATATTAACAACATGATCATATAGCATAGCAGTTAATATAACATAACATTTATTTAGAAAGTGTGAGAGAGAAATTCCTCATTATCATAACAACATCTACATCTAGAGGCCAATTGAATATTCAATTTCTGAATTTCAGACTACAGAAGAATAGCATTATGCAAAAGCTTTTAGGAGAAATTATACAACTTTAAAGGACGAGATCTAGACCATATGCATTTCCAAATTAAGGAAGTAGGTCTATGAGATTTGCAAAATTCATAAGCAGACTTAAAAGAGAATGGGACATCTATTGTAAGGGTCCATACCTGAGAGTCCCCCTCTGATATAATAATGTCATCAATTAAATCAGCTATAAATCTGATTATTTTGATCACATGGTAGCCATAAGAGCCTGAAAAAAGAAAATTTTATACTTTTGATGCATAAAAAAGCTAGAGACTTTTTTAGGATAGCAAAGACCAACACATCTTCAAACTAATTGCGTTAATGACACCATTTAAGATTCTAATGTTCAGACCCCATTTATTGAATGAAAGGAAAAGTTATTTCCAACTATGCCAATGGTGATTGAAATTGACATCAGAAGAGGAGACCTAAAATAAATTAGCAAAAACATTGTGTTCATATAAGTGTTATATAACCTGTTATATAGCAGTTTATATAATAGCTTATATAAACTATTATATAACAGTTATAGCCGCTCTTTTGGATATTCATTAGCAATTCATGATAGATCAAGGGACTGACAAAAGCATACACAAGTGGAATAGCTTAGTCTTCTTTATTGACTTTATTATTCTTTATATGGTCAACACAATCTGAATCATTCATATCTACTTTATAACAATTTCATTTTTCATTCTTGACTAGTTACACAGTCTATGCATTGCCTTTTATTGAGAGAAAGACCACTCATTAATCACGAGATTTCTTGTTCTGATGTCTAAAATGTGCCAATTAAACTACTAGCAAGCGCTCGAATTCCTCTGATGTGCTACATATATGTAGGAAAGTTTTTCCCTTAACAGAGGTGTCATAAGTTGGCTATTTCTACCCATCCGCACAAGTAAGATAGTTCAATCACTTTATTTGATAAGAAATAACCCTTTTGCTACAACTCCGGAGCTGCTAGCTATAACATATTACACCTACCTATACCTATTAGTTAACGGACGCTTTCACACCGTTGGTTGCTATTATTCATTTCTTAGTCGACGAGATGATCTTATTGCCGGTGTAGTAAGCGAAGACGATCCTAACGGACGTTGTACTAGGTTTTTCCCTTCTAACGCCATGTTTTTAAGCTTAAGTCTAGAAATACACAAATTATCGTCGTATTCTCGAACTAGTAGTCTCGTGATCACGCGGTCAGTTCCTACGAGTTACATTGATCCCGTGTAAGGTGTTAGTGCCACTTACGGAGACGTTCAGGGGTTGTTTCGAATTTTCGCCCTCTAACGCCATTTTTTTAAGCTTAAGTCAAGATATTTTCAAATTATCAACGTATTATCAAATCGGGAGTCCTGTGATAATGTGGTCTGTTCCTACGAGTTACATTGGTCCCGTGTGAGTTGTCGGTGCCTCTCACGGGGTTGTTTTAGGTTATCGCACTTTGACACCAAATTTTAAGCCTAAGTCTACATATTTTCATAATATCATTGTATTCTCAAACCGGGAGTCCCGTGACCACACAGTTAGTTCCTACGAGTTACATTTGTCCCGTACGAGGTGTTAATGCCTCTCACGGGGTCGTTTGGGAGATGTTTCAGGTTTTCGCACTCTAAAGCCAAACGATAGAAGCATTTAAGATATTAAAAGAATAATTTAAGATATTCAAAGTTACCTGCCTATCTTGGCTTATTGTTGCGAATCGTTGATTAGTCGTTTAGTTCGCATCTATATATGACTTCAAAGTTACAAAATATGTTAAACCTCATCGAAAAATATAAAACTCTTACCTTTAGGAGTGAGTTTCCTTGTAATATGCAGAAACACCTGCTTGGCTTCTTCACTACTAACATCAGTGGAAATTAGTAAGCCAAGTGTAATAGTAAAATAAATAAATCACCTACCATTTGCAATAGTGCAATAGTGTAATAGTATTAGTAAGACAAGTGTAATAGTAAAATAAATAAATGAAGACATATCTATTCTAAACAACAGAACCGATAAATCACCTACCATTTGCAAAAATAGCAGGACATTACACTTAAAAAGTAGATGACGTTCATACATTAAAGTAAAGTGCTAATACAATGTAAATATTATAATAGGATACAAATAAGATTGATGAGGATAAAATAATATTTTGATAATAAATCTTCCTCTAAATCAACTAAAAGATCCTTCAAATTAGGGTTGCCATCAAGAGCTGACTGGAACTCTTTTGGAGCCTTTAATGCATCTACTTCAGTAGTCATACCCTTTGGTTCATGCACAACAATAGAACAATTTCCATCATTTATGCACTTCGAGTAAAATACCTACTTTATGTTCTGAAAGGCACAAATAAAAGGCTCGTCGACTATGCGATATTTAGTCTTCAGCTTTGATAAATCTACCATAATAAGTTTGGAGTCGGGATCAACTTTTCAAGAAATTGTTGTATCCTCCACCTTTCCCTAATCACAAAAGAATATGGTTTTTATTAAATCCAAGTAATCAAGTTCTAGGATTTGTTGAATTATCCCATAATAGGTTAGCACCGTATTCTTTGGATTTTTATCACTTTTTCTAGCGATACAGGTGGTCAAGGTAGAAATTGATATTCCACTATTTTGCATCAAAAGATTTTCCTCATATGGATATGAAATGAAATCAAAACCGTTGGTGCAGAATTTCTTAAACTCTTTCGCACGAAAATTAGGACCTTTTTCTAGGCGTGCAAGTCTGGAAGAGACATCACCTCTTTTTAAAGCTACATTTATTAATGAATTTGTATTAGGGCATGTTTTTACCACACATGAATAAATAACCGCACACATAAGATGTGAAAAGTACCTCTTTTGACACTTATGCCCTAAAATCGGTTGTCATCCAATTTCTCCTATGATTTTGGATAATTCCGTTCTCATTCTTCCTACCGAAAAATTGTACAGTTTAGATCATAAAATAAAAAATACATATTATCAAAGAAGAAGGATTCAGTAGATACTCACTCTCTCCAGTCTTCGACTTCATCTTGCGATTCGAAGACATGACGAGTTGCTTGCTCATATTGTAGGTTTGTGAGTTTCACCTATTTAGGGTTCCCAAATGATAACTCGTCCTCAAACTCATCAGGTTACTCTATCACTCATTTGTAATACCCCGTAATTTTGCTTAATTTTAAATTACGTAAGTAGAGTAATTTAATGGGATTAGATGCGCGCTTTAATTAAATTACGTGAGTAGAGTAATTTAAATGTGATTAAATATGTTTGATTTAAATTACGTGAGTAGAGTAATTTAAATAGATATTATGTTAATAAAGTTGAATATGCGTTAAAGAAAATTCACTAAGGTGAGTAGAAACTTTCAATGTTGATATGTACGGTCTAGTGACTATATGGACGTACCGGAAGTATCTCGTCAAAATTTAGGGATGAGAGTAGAAAATTGTTTATGAGACTCAAATGATAATTTAGAGTCCACGGTTGATTCCGAAAGGGTCGAATTAGTCAAAATAGTGTACCCGGGGGTACTAGTTGAGTGCCGGGTTATTTTCGGACTAAACCGGGACCATTCGGGGGCATTTTGGTCTCTTTACAATTATGGGAAAGAAGACCTACGAATTTTGAAGCCCTAAATCTGATTATAAGAGTGGTGGCTAGGGTTAGGCAATGAGAGTTACACCATAGCCATTAGAGAAGAGAGAGAGAGGCAAATTCCTAAGGCAAAAGTAGGAAGGAGGGATCATCTTAGGAGGATTTCACCACAAGGATTGTTGGGAAGGAGGATTGGAGTATCAATATCATCAATCATCATCAACAACCACGAAATCAGACCCTACAAATCTTAAGGCAAGTGGTTATTTGCAAAATAATTGAGTTATAATACCCATGATTAAGCTTGAGGAAGAACATGATTTTTATGATATTCTTGGGAACAAATAATTGATAATAATCCATGATTGTTTAGGATTTGCATGTAGGACGTTTTTGAATTACCAAGTAAGTTTATATCGTAGAAAACCTGATGAGAAATTCGTAAGAAAATCTGGAATTTGGATGAAAAATATAAAGAATGAATTTTTAGGGTTCTTGAATATTAGTGAGATTTTCAGTGAATTTGGCCAAGATTTATAATGATTTTGTTGTTTTAAATCGTTAGTAATCATCCCAGAATATGTAGGAATGATTAGAAATTGTTGGTTGTGAATATGTTGGGTTATCATGAAAGTTAGAGCTGTGAAAATGGTGAAACCCGTAGGAAGAAGATGAACTGGGTCTGTCACTGCTCGATCGATCGATCGACCCTTGAATGTCGATCGATCGAAGCAGTCGATCGATCGACCATCTTCCTTCGATCGATCGACCCTGTCTGTACTATTGAAAATTTGTGTAGAAATTTCTTTAATTGTCGTTACTTAATGGGAACCTTAGAATTGATATTTTTCCTATGAGGGGACTTGGAAATTACCAGTAGGTGTACCATTAGGTTCCTCCACTAATGATTGAGTAGGAATGTTGGAGAAATGGAATGACGATAGAACGATTGACTTAGCCGTGAGTTGAAATGGTTAATTTAATTACGGAAAGAGTGAGACTTAATTCCGGAAAGAAAATACCAGTAGGTTAAAATTAACTTAACTACTGAATTAAGGGAGGGGTAACTAGGACCCTTAGAGTTATGCGAATACTCGAATAAATACAATAGTGAGAGAAATTGTAATTAATAAGTATGGAGAATATAAGTAAAATATATTACGTACGGGTATGATTTATTAGGTCGAGTGTGTACCTACTATGTCAATATAAATAGATTTGGGTTAAGAGAATATTACCTAAACTAATTATGTTAGGGTCGATGTGACATTCCGAACTAACATAAAGTTATTATATATTTGGGGTCGATGTTAATGCCGAACCAAACTTTGAAATGGTGCCGCGATGAAAGAGTCCCGAACCAGAATATGTGTATATATTTATATTTGTAGATAGTTGGGGTCGATGGATCATTCCGAACCAACTTTCACTTGGAGTCGATGAATTATTCCGAGCCAATGGTCCTTTGTGTGTAATAAAAGGATATATTAGAGGTAACTAATATTAAATACATTGTTGTGGGACAAAATGTTTCTATGTGCATAATCTACAAATTGAGAATAGTGGTCAATGAAACGATATGTAAATGTCTTAGTAATAATTTATAACATGATGGAATTATTACATGAATAAGGACAACGAACAGTAAATGAGTTAACTACGGTTATGGAAAGTATAACTAGGTAGACTAAGTATCCTCGATAGTTACGTACTACGTAAGAGAGGTGAGGAAGTTCAAGGGAGTGTGCGAAACATTAATATGTGTAATTAATAACTTAATTGTGATAACTGCTTGCAAAATATTTTCAAATGTTTTGAGTACTAACTCTTGCTATGTAAAATTTTAAAAACCTTTTAGGTACCCAGCCACAAGGACACCCAGCTTGATTTCATGTTAGAGATTTGGGAGCTGCTGCCAATGTGGAGGTTGCAGGGATTGTTTAGACACTTCCTCTTTTTCATTTCTAGTGCAGGACCTCAGTTTTATTATTTCTAGTTGGAACATGTCGTTCCACCTTTACTATTACAGTTTATTCTAGTTATGGATTTGTAGTTGTCTTTTTGGGCCGTGGTTTACGGCAAGACTTTAATTGCTTTCAGATTATTTTTATGTACTGAGCATTCATATCTAGTTTTGGTAATGTGTGGTTTGGAATATTTGTTGTTTAAGAAAGATAAAATTTGGCACCCGTTTTAATTTCATTTAGGTGGTTAGTAATTTTAAAAGGCGTGCGACAGTGATGCTAAGAATGAACCATTTAAGAAACCTGTTTATATTAAAATAAGGCTTGATCACCCAAGGTTTAATTAGGCGGGGTGTCACAGATGGTATCAGAGCATCAGGTTCTAGTGTCCATAGGATCTGTACGGCTTACTACGATTCAGCGTTACGTTTGTTGTATTAGAGCCCTACTATTAGGATTGTTGATAAAAAAAATTCCAACTGTTGCGTTATCGTACTTCTGCTCTTAAATTTTGTGTAAACTATGTACTTATACAATTTGAATCATATTTCAGATGCCGCCAAGGAGACTGAGAGCAGAGAGGGCTGAAGCCAGAGAGGAGGTGAGGGAGGCTCATCAGGAGCCACAGGTACCGATACCACCACCCCCACCCGAGCTAATCTCCACTACTCAGGTTTTTGTGATAGTGGCTCAGGCAGTTGAGACAGCGATGAGGGCAATGGTAGCCCACTTTCCACAGCCCCAAGTACCTCCCCCTGTGGCACCGGCAGTGCAAGTTCCGGCAGGACCATCTACTTGGCAACAAGTCAGGGAGACATTTCAGAAGGGGCACCCACCCGAGTTTCAGGGCAGTACTGATATAGTGGAAGCGTGCAACTGGAAGAAGAATATCCAGCACCACTTGCGCATGCTAGAGTGCACCGGAGTACAGGAACAAATGCTAGCCACTTTCCGTCTGTCAGGAGTGGCCCTACAGTGGTGGGAGTCAGCTACCACCACCGAGGAGAGAGATACTTTGACTATTTCTGAGTTTTGGGTGCGTTTTGACCGCAAGTATTTCCCTCCAGCAGTAGAGTCTGAGATGAGAAAGAAGTTCAGCGAAGTGGTTCAGGGTGATCGCTCAGTTGCTGACTATGAGGAGGAGTTTACCCGCTTGGCCAATTTTGTGCCAAACGAGGTGAGCAATGAGGAGAGGAAGAAGTCCAAATTTATGGAGGGCCTAACCTGGAGAATCAGACAGCATTTAATTAGTAATCCGGCATTTGGTAACCTACACAGATGTCGTCAATGCCGCTCTACTACACTGTCAGGATCACCGTTTTCATACTAAGGAAAGTAAGAGGGGTGAGCCTAGCCAACCGGGCAAGGTGGATGGAGGTAGTGGCAGCAGCGCAACACAGCAGCAGGCAGCGGGACAGTTGGGGTAGGATTCCTGACAGGGGAATCCTGCCAAGAAGTTTAAGCACGGGAAGTATCGCTTCGATCGGCAGGGCCAGCAGGGTCCTCAACAACCAGTCCCTCAGGGTCGACAGGGCCAGGGAAATCAAAATGGGGGACAACAAGGCCAAGGGCGATAGGGCCAACGTCAGGGCCAAGGACAAAGACAGTTTCAGGGGCAGTGCTTCACTTATGGTCAGCAGGGTCACAAGAGCAGAAATTGTCCACAGCAAGATCGGGCACAACAGCAAGGTGCCCAACAGGGGCAGCAGGCACCGTTAGCCCCACTAGCAGTACAGACCCCACAGCCAGGGCAGATGCAGTACGGGCGTGTGTTCCACATCCCTGAAATTCCATTTCAGCCGGCACCACCAGCACCGCCAGCAGTTGCGGGTATGATTCCTATTCATGGGCTTGAAGGGAATATTTTGTTTGACACAGGGGCGACACATTCATTTATTTCCACTAGATTCGCACGGGCAGCCGGCCTATTAGCGACTGCAAACACTCATCTTATGTGTGTGGAGTCACCGATGGGTAGTGGATCCCTTATACACTCGATTTGTAAGGGTGTGGACATTATGGTCGGGAGATTGAGTCTAGCGGCGGACCTTCTAGTGCTGGATATGGAGGGATATGATGTCATCCTAGGCATGGATTGGTTGGCACATAATAGGGCAATGGTAGATTGTTATGAGAGGACCATCGTGTTCTCCATCCCGGGGCAGGAGATGTTTCTTGTGGCAATGCCACTTCCCGAGGGAGGATCGCGAACTCATTTATATTATATTGAGGAGGAGACCTCACATGGGGTTGTCGTTTCTCTGGACTCAATCCCTGTGGTGAGGGATTTTGAGGATGTCTTTCAGGAGATACCAGGGTTACCACCTAGCAGAGAGATAGAGTCCGTGATTGATCTAACACCGGGTTCGAGACCGATTGCCAGAGCACCATATCGCATGGCTCCTTCGGAGATGCGGGAACTGAGAGAGCAAATTCAGCAACTATTAGGACAGGGTTTTATTCGACGGAGTACATCGCCATGGGGTGCGCCAGTACTGTTTGTGAAGAAAAGGGATGGTTCACTTCGTCTGTGCGTAGATTACAGAGAGCTGAACAAAGTAACGATACTTAATAAGTATCCATTACCGAGGATTGACGACTTGTTTGATCAATTGAGAGGGGCTGCATACTTCTCAAAGATCGATTTGAGATCGGGTTACCACCAATTGCGCATTCGTGAAGAAGATGTACCTAAGACCGCTTTCCTGTCGCGGTACGGGTCATATGAGTTCAGAGTGATGCCTTTTGGGCTAACTAATGCACCGGAAGTATTCATGGATCTCATGAATAAGGTATTCAGGGAGTTTTTGGATCAATTTGTGATTGTATTCATAGACGACATTCTGATTTACTCCCGTACAGAGGAGGAGCACGCAGAACACTTACGATTGGTCCTACAGACATTGCGGAACCATCACTTATACGCCAAATATGAGAAGTGTGGAATTTGGCTTCGGGAGGTGCAGTTCCTAGGCCACGTCGTATCTAGCAGGGGCATTATTGTTGACCCGAGTAAGGTATCGGCGGTGAGGGAGTGGGGACAACCCACGACATCGATAGAAATTCGCAATTTCTTGGGATTGGCTGGTTATTATCGTCACTTCATCAAGGGATTCTTAAGAATTGCCGGACCGTTGACGAATCTGACTCGGAAGGGAATTCCCTTCGTATGGAGTGATAGTTGCCAGTTAGCATTTGATGAATTGAAAGACAAGTTGACATCAGCCCCCGTTCTTACCTTGCCTAAGAGCGGAGTGGAATACCGAGTCTATACTGATGTGTCCTTACAAGGACTTGGGGGTGTATTACAGTAGGAGGAGAAGGCTATAGCTTATGCGTCACGAAAGCTTAAGCCACATGAGAAGAACTACCCCACCCATGACCTCGAGTTGGCAGCGGTTGTTTTTGCATTGAGGATTTGGAGACACTATCTTCTGGGCGAGCAGTTCACGTTATTCACGGATCATAAGTCTTTGCAATATCTGTTCACTCAGAAGGACCTGAACATGAGGCAAAGAAGGTGGCTTGAATTCGTGAAGGACTACCAATTTGATATACAGTATCATCCTGGTAAGGCTAACGTGGTGGCAGATGGGCTAAGTAAAAGACCTACCGGAGAGTTAGCAGAAGTTTGGAAGGAAAAGTGGAGTGAGCTCCGACACGAGGATGATATGGCGAGAGCATGTATGGCAGTTCTAGTTATCACTTCCGAGAACGTTACACGGATAGTGAGGGCACAAGCAGAAGATCCTTTTTGTCAGGGGGCAGAGTTCTACTCCATCAGTTCAGAGGGTGGACTACGTTTCAACGGTAAACTGATAGTACCCGAAGATGATGAATTGAGGCATGCCGTTATGACAGGGTCACACGGGTCAAAATTCTCGGTACATCCAGGTGGGGACAAAATGTACCAGGATATGCGATGAGTATATTGGTGGTCAGGTATGAAACGAGATATTGCAGAATTTGTCTCAAAGTGTGTTACATGCCAACTCATAAAAGTTGACCATCAGAAGCCTTCAGGGATGCTACAACCACTAGAGATTCCCGTGTGGAAGTGGGAGAGTATCTCAATGGATTTTATTACCGGGTTACCAACCTCGCAGAAGGACCATGATTCCATATGGGTGATAGTGGATTGTTTGACTAAGGTCGCACATTTCTTACCGGTTCGTACGGATTATGATACTATGCGGTACACGCAGCTTTTTATTTCGGAGATTGTTAAGCTGCACGGAGTTCCTATTAATATCGTGTCGGACCGAGATAAGATATTTGTGTCGCACTTTTGGCAGAGTTTTCAGGAGGCCATGGGCACCGACTTACGATTGAGTACGGCATATCACCCACAGACGGATGGTCAGACGGAAAGAGTAAACCAGATGTTAGAGGACATGCTGAGAATGTGTATTCTAGATTTTGGGGGAAATTGGGAGCCATATCTTCCTTTGGTGGAGTTTGCATATAATAACTCTTACCAATTCACTATTGGCATGGCTCCATTAGAGGCGCTTTACGGGAGGCCTTGTCGTTCACCCGCTTGTTGGTTAGAGGTGGGGGATAACAGACTTTTAGGGACAGAGATGATACAGGAGACTTCCTCCAAAATAGAGTTGATTCGAGGACGTATTCGAATAGCCCAGGATAGGCAGAAGAGTTATGCTGACGCCGGCAGGAGACATGTGGAATTAGATGTGGGAGACCAGGTGTTAATTCGAGTATCTCCTATGAAAGGGGTTACGAGGTTTGGCAAAAAGAGGAAGTTAGCACCGAGATATGTGGGGTCGTTTCCTATCATTGAGAGAGTGGGACCGGTAGCTTACAGATTGGGACTCCCTGAGCATCTTCAGCGAATACACGATGTGTTCCATGTGGCATCGCTGAAGAAATACAAGAGGAGCGAGAGAGCCTTCTGGCACATTCCACTGGAGGATATCGATTTGCAGCCAGATATCTCGTATGAAGAAAGACCCGTGGTTATCCTGGATTATAGTGAGCGCAAACTAAGATCCAAGGTGGTACCCTTAGTGCGAGTACAGTCGGGACATCACAATATGGATGAGTCCACTTGGGAACGAGAAGAGGATATGCGAGAACAATATCCAGAATTATTCATAGCAGGTATTTTTCTAATTTTGAGGACGAAATTCCTTTTGTAAGGGGCGAAGTATGTAATACCCCGTAATTTTGCTTAATTTTAAATTACGTAAGTAGAGTAATTTAATGGGATTAGATGCGCGCTTTAATTAAATTACGTGAGTAGAGTAATTTAAATGTGATTAAATATGTTTGATTTAAATTACGTGAGTAGAGTAATTTAAATAGATATTATGTTAATAAAGTTGAATATGCGTTAAAGAAAATTCACTAAGGTGAGTAGAAACTTTCAATGTTGATATGTACGGTCTAGTGACTATATGGACGTACCGGAAGTATCTCGTCAAAATTTAGAGATGAGAGTAGAAAAATGTTTACGAGACTCAAATGATAATTTAGAGTCCACGGTTGATTCCGAAAGGGTCGAATTAGTCCAAATAGTGTACCCGGGGGTACTAGTTGAGTGCCGGGTCATTTTCGGACTAAACCGGGACCATTCGGGGGTATTTTGGTCTCTTTACAATTATGGGAAAGAAGACCTACGAATTTTGAAGCCCTAAATCTGATTATAAGAGTGGTGGCTAGGGTTAGGCAATGAGAGTTACACCATAGCCATTAGAGAAGAGAGAGAGAGGCAAATTCCTAAGGCAAAAGTAGGAAGGAGGGATCATCTTAGGAGGATTTCACCACAAGGATTGTTGGGAAGGAGGATTGGAGTATCAATATCATCAATCATCATCAACAACCATGAAATCAGACCCTACAAATCTTAAGGCAAGTGGTTATTTGCAAAATAATTGAGTTATAATACCCATGATTAAGCTTGAGGAAGAACATGATTTTTATGATATTCTTGGGAACAAATAATTGATAATAATCCATGATTGTTTAGGATTTTCATGTAGGACGTTTTTGAATTACCAAGTATGTTAATATCATAGAAAACCTGATGAGAAATTCGTAAGAAAATCTGGAATTTGGATGAAAAATATAAAGAACGAATTTTTAGGGTTCTTGAATATTAGTGAGATTTTCAGTGAATTTGGCCAAGATTTATAATGATTTTGTTGTTTTAAATCGTTAGTAATCATCCCAGAATATGTAAGAATGATTAGAAATTATTGGTTGTGAATATGATGGGTTATCATGAAAGTTAGAGATGTAAAAATGGTGAAACCTGTAGGAAGAAGATGAACTGGGTCTGTCACTGCTCGATCGATCGATCGACCCTTGAATGTCGATCGATCGAAGAAGTCGATCGATCGACCATCTTCCTTCGATCGATCGACCCTGTCTGTACTATAGAAAATTTGTGTAGAAATTTCTTTAATTGCCGTTACTTAATGGGAACCTTAGAATTGATATTTTTCGTATGAGGGGACTAGGAAATTACCAGTAGGTGTACCATTAGGTTCCTCCACTAATGATTGAGTAGGAATGTTGGAGAAATGGAATGACGATAGAACGATTGACTTAGCCGTGAGTTGAAATGGTTAATTTAATTACGGAAAGAGTGAGACTTAATTCCGGAAAGAAAATACCAGTAGGTTAAAATTAACTTAACTACTGAATTAAGGGAGGCGCGACTAGAACCCTTAGAGTTACGCGAATACTCGAATAAATACAATAGTGAGAAAAATTGTTATTAATAAGTACGAAGAATATAAGTAAAATATATTACGTACGGGTATGATTTATTAGGTCGAGTGTGTACCTACTATGTCAATATAAATAGGTTTGGGTTAAGAGAATATTACCTAAACTAATTATGTTAGGGTCGATGTGACATTCCGAACTAACATAAAGTTATTATATATTTGGGGTCGATGTTAATGCCGAACCAAACTTTTAACTGGTGCCGCGATGAAAGAGTCCCGAACCAGAATATGTGTATATATTTATATTTGTAGATAGTTGGGGTCGATGGATCATTCCGAACCAACTTTCACTTGGAGTCGATGAATTATTCCGAGCCAAGGGTCCTTTGTGTGTAATAAAAGGATATATTAGAGGTAACTAATATTAAATACATTGTTGTGGGACAAAATGTTTCTATGTGCATAATCTACAAATTGAGAATAGTAGTCAATGAAACGATATGTAAATGTCTTAGTAATAATTTATAACATGATGGAATTATTACATGAATAAGGACAACGAACAGTAAATGAGTTAACTACGGTTATGGAAAGTATAACTAGGTAGACTAAGTATCCTCGATAGTTATGTACTACGTAAGAGAGGTGAGGAAGTTCAAGGGAGTGTGCGAAACCTTAATATGTGTAATCAATAACTTAATTGTGATAACTGCTTGCAAAATATTTTCAAATGTTTTGAGTACTAACTCTTGCTATGTAAAATTTTAAAAACCTTTTAGGTGCCCAGCCACAAGGACACCCAGCTTGATTTCATGTCAGAGATTTGGGAGCGGAGCTGCAGCCAGTGTGGAGGTTGCAGGGATTGTTTAGACACTTCCTCTTTTTGATTTCTAGTGCAGGACCTCAGTTTTATTATTTCTAGTTGGAACATGTCGTTCCACCTTTACTATTACAGTTTATTCTAGTTATGGATTTGTAGTTGTCTTTTTGGGTCGTGGTTTACGGCAAGACTTTAATTGCTTTCAGATTATTTTTATGTACTGAGCATTCATATCTAGTTTTGGTAATGTGTGGTTTGGAATATTTGTTGTTTAAGAAAGATAAAATTTGGCACCCGTTTTAATTTCATTTAGGTGGTTAGTAATTTTAAAAGGCGTGCGACAGTGATGCTAAGAATGAACCATTTAAGAAACCTGTTTATATTAAAATAAGGCTTGATCACCCAAGGTTTAATTAGGCGGTGTGTCACATCGTTCTCCACGAGGATTAAACCTCCCCACCTCTTGTTCTGGCATATGGTCCCTAGCGTATAGCGATGATTCCACTATTACGTATTCTTCAACAATCGACCCTCCAATATACTGTGTATTCTTTACATAATCTTTGAAGGCTTTCATCAAGCGCTCAAAAGGATAAATCCAACGAGACCAAATAGGACCACATAATAAAGCTTCATTGCATAAATGCACAAGAAGGTGGATTCTGATATTGAAGAATGACAGAGGAAATTATTTCTCTAATACACAAACTGCCTCGGCTAAAGTTAATTTCGCAGCTTTAATGTGCCTTTTGTTTACCACTTTTTCACGAAGTAGGGTAAAACACAAACTGATTTACATAATTTCCCGATAGAGATCTTTGTGTTCATAGAAGCAATGCCAAAATAATAGAGGAATTAATTGGATGATTACGTGTCAGTCGTGAGACTTGCACTGTTTCAAGTCATTTTCTTAGTATCATACTACCCTACGTAAAGTACCAGAATAATCGTTTGGAGTCTTCAAGTTGAACAATGTGTCTACGAGGATCTTCTTCTCACTAGTAGTCAAAGTGAAAGCAGTCGGGGGATAGAAATTCTTCCTATCATAAGATCATTTTTAACCACAGATTCTTCTTTATTTTCATATCGTGTCGATCTCGACGGGCCCGCTCTCAATCTTTGGAATGAGATCCACCCAGACACGTTCCTATCAAATGTTATGCAACATTCTTCTCTATGTCCATCACATCAATTATAAGCCTTACACGATGATCTTTCCAATACGGCAAATCAAAAAATATTGATCGCTTGGACCATGGCTTCGCTTTACTATGGTCGTTGGAATCCCCCCTAGCTTTATACGTTAGGCTTACAAACAAGGGGTGTTTGCCTACATACTTATTCCATGCAGTCGCAGTCACCACCTTCTCCTCAATTTGCTGACCAGAAAGTCGAACAAGTATTGTTCTACGCTCATGACCAACAAGTAAAAAATTAGACTTATCGTTCCTAAAAGGGTGACTAGTCGACAGAAATCTACGATGACCCGTGTAACTCATCTTACCATTATGTTTTAACAAACAGGATTTAGTTTCCTCCCCACATATGGGACATCCATAATAACCATGAACATTACAATCGGACAAGTAACCATAAGCAGTAAGGTCGTGGATCACCCACATCACCATTACTTTAAGTGTGAACTCTTCACCCTTATGAGAATCGAACGCCGTCATGCCTTTATCCCCCAACTATTTAAGTTCTTCGATTAATGGTGCTAAGAATATATCAATGTCATCACTGGTAGCCTTTGACCTGGGTATCAACAAAGATAACAATGTGAACTCCTTTCTCATGCATAATGTTGGAGGGAGACTTAAAGGCGCCATGAGAACTGGCCAATAACTCTGACTAGTACTTAAATTACCAAAAGGGTTAAACCCATCGATTGAGATTGCAAGACGAACGTTGCGCAGTTCCTTTGCAAATTCATGGTGTTGTGCATTTAAAATTTGCTAGATGAGCGAATTAACCGGATGACGCATCAAATTACCACCCACCTCACATCGAGCATGCCATGTCATGGCCTCCGCTATCCACGGTACAGTAAAAAACCATTTTAACCATTCTCTAAGTGGAAAATACTTCCCAACCTTTTGTAGGACTTGCGAGCACTTGCGATTTTTTGCATGTTTGTCATTTCCATTCTCACAAACCACATATCTAGGCTCACTGCATACAGGACATTCATCCTTCTCTTCGTGCTCATTCCGGTACAATATGCAATCATACATGCAAGCATGAATAGATTTATATTTCAGACCTAAACCCTTCAAACTCTTCTTCATGGTAGGATAAGTGTTTGGTAACGTGTTCTCTTTTGCGAGAATTTCTTTAACCCACTTAAGAATTTCGGTTACATTGTTCCCAGACAAACCAAATTGACTCTTCAAATTATGCAACCCAATCATTGCATATAATACCGAGTGATCTTCATCGCAATCTTTATACAACGATCTAGCCATATCGGCTTTCAACCATATGTATTCCCGATATCCTAGTAGTTCAGCATCAATTTGTTAATTTACTTGGTCATAATGTGCATTATTTGTATCCATAGGTTGGTGGTTTTAATGGTTGTGGAGTCTATAAGCATCATCAAATAAGTCGGTCAATGGACGATGTGTTGGAGAATCATGTACCAGTTCTACTCATTGGAGTTCCATTATACGATCGGGTTCCGGTAATTCTTTCGAAACGTAAGATATAACTTTTTCACCATGTTATGTCTATATTTTACAGTCTTGACAGATTCCCCACATTAGTAAATGCAACTCAAAATCTTCCAATGACTTATATTTATTGTTAATAAAATGAGTGCATGGACACGAAACCTTGTCACTTTTAATATTTTTAGAAGCATATTTAACAAATTCATAAACGCCCTTCACATGATTATTTGATATCCGGTTAGTATCTCCCATCCACTCTTTGTATTGTGGGAAATCCATGTAATAATCTTCAAATTTCAGTCATGTGGTAATAGGTTAAAAAATATTATTACAACTAAAACAAAAAGAATATTCTTACGACTGAAAGAAAAAAACATATCATTACAACCGAAACAAAACTCAATATTCTTACAACTGAAAGAAAAAAATATCATTGCAACTGAAGCAAAATCTATATTCTTACAACTAGAACAAAGAAAATTATTGCAACTGAAATGAAAGAAGACATTATTACACCTTGGCCAATAGATAAACTGGCTAAGTAATAAAATATTTTTCATAATTCCTCAACTCTATCCCTTCCCCGCTATTAACGTACATAGGTACATCTCCGCAGTCATTGCATATTTCATTGACCATTATTTGAGCCTCACCCTTCTCTAAAGGTCAGTCGTGTACTGGAGTTCCGAAAACTGTCGAGATGAGTATGCACATGCCAAAAAACATCTAATTGCTCATTTCCTTGATATAGTCTCTTCGCCATAGTCACCGTGAGTTGTTAACGATGATCCAAGTCCCGTGACTAGCGAAGGCGCAGGGGAGGGGAATGTTGAAGGATGACGCATTTGAGAGGGGAATGTTGAAGGGGAAGGATATGTGAAACCTTAAGTAGGAGTAGGGTAAGGGTAACTTTGAGGAGGCATTGGGGACCTATAACTTTAAAAAAGATCACAAGTTACCCAATTTTATTCGTCAATAATCCCGTGGTATTTTTAATCTCATGGACATCCCCATCGGTCTTCAACTGGTGCTCCTTTTGGGATGAGATATAATTCTTGACCGAAGAAAGCTCGTCCACAAGAGGTGCAGTGTGTTGAAGTTTTTTTTGGCATATGTGAGCCAACACCTCTTGTCCTCCCCTATTTGTCCTTTACAAAGGTCTGGGTTAGGGAATCATTTTCAAGGTCAAACTCATTAGTAGGTATCGAATCAGATTGACTACTGATGGTCTCTATTGATTACAGTGTCTTAGCCAAGTGTGGTGAGAATTTATTATCTTTGTCCCGTCAAGCATGAATGAATAAGTTGGACCGATTTGGGTTTTTACCATCATCTGGACCATCCTTTGTCCTACTCTCCCATTCATTCTTCAAATCCTCATATGATTTGGATCCTAGCCTAAGGATGTCAGTTTTTCGTGGCCTATTTTTTTTTTTAATCCTTATGGATCAACTTTTTCTCCTTTGCCTCATTCTCCAAAAAATTATTCCACTGCTCCAACGGAATTTCAACATTGGGAGGCCCTTTCTCTTTCATAGCCAAAATATATGAGCTCGCTGCCTCTCTTGGGAAATATTTCTTCCAAAGGTTTCTCCTGTATATCCTCAATCCTTCGGTAACCCAAGATAGAACCCTATTCTTGGAACAGTCAGGAAATGAGAAATGCTTGCAGAGTTAATCATATATGTCATCTTTGACAGCTTGATCAGAAAGGTTCCAATTGTCTAGTCCACCGGCACCCAGGTTCATTTTTCCCAATGATAAACAATGGGATTTAAAGTTTAACACGTCATTCCTATCACCTGTCGGGTAATTCTCGAGAAGGGAAAACCCAATGGGCTTCTTTTTATTTGAGCGGGAGGCATCGGGAGTACTGGATGGAGGCGTTAAAGCAACGAGAGTTCTGGATTGGGCCAGAAGAGCAGTTAAAGTTGGACTTGGTAAGGAGTGAACCATTGGTGGAGTTGTGAATTATTTAGCCATTGGTGTTGAGAATTTGAGTTCTGTACGAGACGGTGAACCTCGTTGTGGTGTCACCTCGGCACTTGGTACCATTGGGTTGTTTCCTCTCGACATTATCTACAAAAATAAAAAACTGTAAGTGACTAAATAATTATAATAATATGAAATTATAACTAATTAATCAAGATTATGACGATAGATAGATAGATAGATAGATAGATAGATAGATAGATAGATAGATAGATAGATAGATAGATAGATAGATAGATAGATAGATAGATAGATAGATAGATAGATAGATAGATAGATAGATAGATAGATAGATAGATAGATAGATAGATAGATAGATAGATAGATAGATAGATAGATAGATAGATAGATAGATAGATAGATAGATAGATAGATAGATAGATAGATAGATAGATGGATAGATAGATAGATGGATAGATGGATAGATAGATAGATGGATAGATGGATAGATGGACAGATAGATAGATAGATAGATAGATAGATAGACAGATAGATAGATAGACAGATAGACAGATAGACAGATAGACAGATAGACAGATAGATAGATAGATAGATAGATAGATAGACAGATAGACAGATAGACAGATAGACAGATAGACAGATAGATAGATAGATAGATAGATAGATAGATAGATAGATAGATAGATAGATAGATAGATAGATAGATAGATAGATAGATAGATAGATAGATAGATAGATAGATAGATAGATAGATAGATAGATAGATAGATAGATAGATAGATAGATAGATAGATAGATAGATAGATAGATAGATAGATAGATAGATAGATAGATAGATAGATAGATAGATAGATAGATAGATAGATAGATAGATAGATAGATAGATAGATAGATAGATAGATAGATAGATAGATAGATAGATAGATAGATAGATAGATAGATAGATAGATAGATAGATAGATAGATAGATGGATGGATAGATGGATAGATGGATAGATGGATAGATAGACAGATAGATAGACAGACAGATAGATAGACAGATAGATAGATAGACAGATAGACAGATAGATAGATAGATAGACAGATAGACAGATAGACAGATAGACAGATAGACAGATAGACAGATAGACAGATAGACAGATAGACAGATAGACAGATAGACAGATAGACAGATAGACAGATAGACAGATAGACAGATAGAGAGATAGACAGATAGATAGATAGACAGATAGATAGATAGATAGATAGATAGATAGATAGATAGATAGATAGATAGATAGATAGATAGATAGATAGATAGATAGATAGATAGATAGATAGATAGATAGATAGATAGATAGATAGATAGATAGATAGATAGATAGATAGATAGATAGATAGATAGATAGATAGATAGATAGATAGATAGATAGATAGATACCTTTTCAAAGTAAAACTTAAGAATAAGTTCAATGTGTCTGATCTCCATCCATTCGGATAGATACCTTTTCAAAGTAAGACTTTAGAATAAGTTCAATGTGTCTGATCTCCACCCATTCGGTATTAGTTTTTAAGAACCTATGAATTTTTGCACGTGCCAACTAGGAGGAAGGGTATCTATGATTGATGTATAGATATTTGTGAGATGAACTCGAAATCTCATATTTCTCAACTTGTTGGCAAGATTCAATTTTACATGCATGTGGCGCGAGACATCACAATCTATGTCAATACTCTCTGTACGGAGTTGTATCCATAATAGGTGGATTTTTTCCGCCTTATCCAACAACGTAACCAAGGTCAGGGCTATGTCGGGATTATGTGTGTGAAATATATTTTGTATAACATCATCCCATTTTTTAGTAGAGAAATAGAATACGATCGAACAAGTAATCTTACTGGAGATCAACTCCACGATTTACAAGGTAGTTAAATTCTTCGATCTTTTTATTTCCATACCTATAAATAGGAGTACCCTCTATATGACACATACTAATAAAAGAGTGAAGTGTGAGGTCTAATTGCAGCCTCTCCCACTCTTCTTGACAGTAATTATCACCGTGCCTCATTTTTCCTGAGAAAAGTATACGAGGGCGTGAATACGAGTATAAGGATATATTAGTTGGATCTCATCGATGTAAAATCCCAACAACCCCCCACCGTAATTATTTGTAACATGTTTTTTTAGGGTTTATTATGAAAGAGTTTAAAATTATATGTGTATTATCAAGGATCAAATTCCAAAAAATCCTTGAAATAATTTTTAATACACCACCATTTTTTAATACACCGCCTTTGTTCTTGACGTAAACGTATATGTGTATTATCAAGGATCAATTCCATGTCAAGTTGTAGCCTCCTAATATCTTGACGTAAACGTCAAAAAATGCACATTAATCGCAAGATATGTGATATACTTTTTCATAGGCAAGTCAAGAACACACCCAACAAATTTAATAACATGTACACTTTTTTTTTTACCAAACAAAAAATATCTCACTATAGTAATGTGCACACATGTCTGCGACTCATATGTAAAAAAAAATTCATTTAATTATATTTTGTCAAAAAAATCACTACAAGCATATGACCCCAATATAATATGATGACATGCATATAACCCACAACAAGGTGGATGTAATTTTTTTTACTTATTAAAAATCCATTTAATTATATTTTGTCACAAAAAATATAATGTCTAGGGTTTTGAATAATATTGTGTCAAAAAAATACACAAACATACAATCTAGAGTTTATTGACGTAATATATACATACACACACATAAAATCTAGGGTTTTCTAAACCCTAAATTTTTTTTTGACATAAATCTATTCATACACACACACATACAATCTATACACACACATATAATCTAGGGTTTATTGATATAAAAAAAATAATGTATTTGTTCATAGTTACACAAATAAACACACATATACACATAAATCTATGCATACACACTCACATATAAATATATATCTATGCATACACACACACATACATACATAAATATATACATACACGCATAGAAATTAGGGTTTTAGATACAAATGAGGAATCGAAATGAAATGGAAATAAAATCAAAATCTAAACTCTGAATGAGAAATGAAATCCCACCTGAGTTGTCAAAACTCACAAACCCCAAAATGCCAAATCGCCTTGATAGTGTTTCAGTTTCTACAAAAATGAGGATAAAACGTGGGTCTGTTTTTTTAAGTTCTAAAACTGGTCACGGCCTATAGCCATGACCCACCATGCGATACCGGTAAGTGAAGGTACAGGGGAGTTGCTGGTTTGAACCTCATCACGGCCTAAGACCGTGACCCACTATGCGCGACCATTTCCGCATCATGACTATTGATGGAATCAAGGATGGTCAGGGCCCATAGTCGTGACCCACGCCAAGAAATGGTCATGGCCCTCAGCCATAACTCCATATGTGTATGCTTTTTTCTTTGTCGTGCCTATGGTCACGATCCAAGTTCGTGACCAAGCCGCGACCAGTTTGGAGGGAATTTAGGGGCAAATTTGGCTCCAAGGTTGTCACGGCCCAAGTTCGTGACCCACAGTGGTCAGGGATTTGGTCCGTGACCACTTACAAAGTATCCATGATTTAGTGTGGTAATAAATATAATCACGCCAAAATTGATTTGGTCACGGCCCAAGTCCACGACCAGCTAGTCGCGGACTTAGGCCATGACCAACTGGGCGTGACCATTCACAGGATTTGGTGTAGTGATAATGTGGAGTACCCATTGTCGATCCTGCACTGCACCTTCAGTTTTTATCTTGTAATAGGTCCCCATATGACCACAAAAGTCACCTCCAAATCCTTAACAAAATGTCGAGAACCCATCGTCGTTTTTATATCTGACTTTCATATTCTCTCATAGCATAGGTCCTATGCAGCTTCAATAGAGAGTTTTCTAGCCTGGGTGCAATGTCGAGCACTAACCTCCAGTCTCGTATAGTACAATTAGGTTCCCCCGCAACCTCAATAAAGACTTTTTCTTAGTCTTGATCATACACATATCCTCCATGGTGAAGTACCTGCATCATTTTAACATTCAGGATCGGTGTGATCACCAAATTTTGACAAAGATTATCAGCAAGCGCCAACTCGTAGTCTATCGCCTCTATAGACACCGCAATCCTTAATCGAACATCATCTTTATGACCACCAGTCTCCCAAAATCTCCGGGGACAAATTCAAAAATATTAGACTTCAACAATGAACAATCCCTAATAAAAAATTATCACAACAATTAGAATTTTGGGGGTCAAATAAGAATTAATTAAAAACATTGTCGAACTCGTACCTTTAATGAAGATTGTTGATCTCTAAACAAGGAACACCTAGGTCCAAATGGAACGTCAATTCAAGTTCATATGATGAAGTGGTATACAGTGAAATTTTCAATCAAAGAAAGTCAAAGTCAAAGACTTGGCCTCAAACTCAACCAAAGGGCCAAGCCAATCAGATCGATCTGATTAGGCTGGTAGCCCATATATTGTCTATACTATTCATATTTGTTTATATCATTTAGCCTGACTCTCGTTTAGGAGACCGGGTATGCACTTTAAAACGTTTATATTTTAAATGCCTTGTTTTTAAACCAACACCAATGTCTGTTGAAATTCTACTAAAATGCCACAACTAAATATGACATGAAGGCCTACTTTACAAAACTTTTTTCAGGAAATTTTCAGTGAGCGAGTCATTCCAATATATTTCTAGAATCAAAGCCCAAAATTGGACTACTCTCACCACTTCTCAAAAAGGAACAAAGCCCATCGCTACAACGGCATCCCCAATATATGTTTTCTTTCAAATCCTTATTAAGCATCGGCCTTTGATTTGCGTATTTTTAACATATAGATATATTAATCCAATTTATAATGAAAATGATATATTGAGGACTAGGATCCATAAATACCATAATGTTGTATTTTACGTAGCCAGTATCCCGTCGCCTACACTCATAAATATGTCCCATTTCTTGGAACTACGTTGTCTTTAATCCCATGTCATTTTGGGTACGTATGAGCTATACCAAACTGAAATCATGAAGCCCAATACTTATAATATGTATCTTGACGTATTACACATTAGGGATGCCTCCATATCTAGTCCAAATATGGAGTAACCTGCTCAAGGCATACAACACTTATGGGATTTTGTTCATGTCGATAAGGATACATATATCTTTGTCAGTGGCTTCTGGTCCACTATAATACTAAATATGACCTCCACTCTCCTTCTACACTTCCAAACTGTCTTGAAGGAAAATAACTTCCTGGTATTGATCACCTGGTAATCATAATATGATACACCAATATCGGATATCTTCGGGTCCACTCCCATTTTAAACCACCATCGAAGCTACCCTCTATCCTATAGATAACTTCTACCCGATTAAGCTAAGTCCTCACACATGCATAGACATCATGTTTGAACATGTGTACAACCAAACTACGTAGGCTTTTATCCTAAGTCCTCTTCGGTATGTAGGCTCAACACTGAGTCCTTCTCATAAGAATAATTCTCAATAATATATTTCCATCTCTCATATTACCTTATTATCCCTACTCATAACTGAAACGAGATTTCAATCTATCTCAAGTCGCGATTTCTTATGCTCACACACAATCAAATAATTATGGCTTTCTGTTATACAAGACGAACTTTTTCGTGTTGTTAAATATGTAGCAACATCCATTTGTTACCCAATATACAAACTCTCACACAAGAACTCTTGTTTTCCCACACTAGTTTATGTGACGTTCCTACAACTATTCTAACATCATTTTATACCTAAGCGCATATATATACATATATATATATATATATATATATATATATACATATATATATATATATATACACACATATATATATATATATATATATATATATGTGTGTGTGTGTGTGTGTCTGTGTGTGTGTGTACTTTATGGTATTCTCAAACTGAGGTCTCTAATCATTTCTTAAAATAAGCTAAAAAGTAATCATATAATTTTAGAGAGGTATATACGTCCTAGGGTTTGTACAGAAAATGGCACCAAATTTTATTTTCGTAACTCTAATAATTAACTAGCACTAATTTTAAACCACAAGTGTTTTGTGAAACAAGGAACCAATTATAGTCTTGACCTAAGCACTCATCTAGGTGAGTGTAAGAGAGAATAAAATAAGTAAATCAAAACAAGGAGATGTATGAGGAAAATCCACAATGGGAAAAACCTTGGAGGGCCCAGCCACAAAGTCCACTATGATATAGGTCTAGTTACAAGGACAAATTAGACATAGTCACAAACTTGACGCCTTGATGTATTAATGCTCTTCTTAATCCCTTGTTACATTCTTGGTACCCACTATTAGACACCTTCCAACAGTAACACAATACAGGCCCTTTCCCACATCTCGGTATCCCACCGATCTTACTCGTCTCGTGACCAATTCATCCATTTCATAAAACAAACAAGGTCTCCAATGCTCAAAACACACACAGTATGAAGAGCAAACCAATATGGTGCAACACATAAGAGATCTCGAACTGACATATGTATGTAGGATTCTTATATCTCAAACTTGGTTGTAAAATAGGGTTTTGGTTTTGAATACTTTATCTGAAAACAAACACATAAACTTGGAGATCTTTTTAAACAAGTTTGGGAACTTAAAAATCTTCGAAAAGTATCATGAAAAATTGCTTCCTCGCACTCCATTTATAGGAGATTGTGACACCCCGCTTATTAAAATAATGAGTGTCAACCCTTTACAAAAATAAAACAAGAATTTCATTTGGCTCATTCTTAACATCACTATTGAAATCCAATTATTTGCTAATAACCTATTAATCTAGCCCGATGTCAATTTTTATTCTTTAATTAAACTTCCGTAAATAAAGCCATTCACCCTAAACCATTCCAGATGAATAAGTAAATACAGAATCACATAACTAAATATGAATACCGAAATAAAATAAATCCAACTAACTGAATAAACCATCGGCATAAAATCTAATACAATATTCATCATAAGTGAAATAAATAAAGACTAAAACGAAATCTGACAATGGGTAAGATGTCGAGATAACAACTGAAAGAGTCATATTTAGAGTCTCAAATATATAAAATGACTAAAACAACCTTTTTAAGCACTCCACAACTGCTGCACTGCCAATAACCTGGAAAGGATACTCAAGTCTGGTATCCCTGTGGATGGACACCTAAACGTTCTGAAAATATTTTGATATGGGTCAAAGACTAAATCCTTTTGAGAATATTTTTCAAGTGATCAAAATGCATTAATAAAAATGTAGTGCATTCTTCCATATTTACACTGGTGTTTCACTCCCAAGATATAATCCTCAGCCCTCAACTATAATGCGCACCTAACGTACCCATTTTAACACCCTAGTTATGCTACCCTGCCTAACTAGTCTCAATGTAACTCTTAGTCCCAAAGTCTACCTCATGTCAGGTGTATATTATTTCACAATTAGCTTTCACATCTTCTTTAAAATTATAATGCTCACTTATAATTTATCAATTCATTTCACATAACTTTCACTAGTTATTTAGTCAGTTTTCTTTTCACACTTTAGTGTCTTATGTCCGTATATAATTTTCTTCACATTTATATATATATATATATATATATATTCATATCACATCAAGTATACATACATATGTATCACTCGTAATATATATATATAACCTAAATCCTCCCTAGTATCAGCTCAATGTATGTAAACCTTTAGTATGCAATCATGCACCAGGGAATACACACCTCAACATAGGCCATCGAGTCCGAATCACACCATCGAATCCAAAACAAAAATGTAAAATCGAAGGAAGTCATAGTCTTAAGTTAGTGGATCATAACTATAACACATTACTCCACTTGAACTCCAAACTCACATAGGGTGGTCATGCACACACCTATGACACTGGGATTGGTACTACACTTACTACTATTCATCAGGAGAGATCGCACATTGCGCGCAACCTCCACCAATAGCATCCCACAAGAGTAGGTATGTTTAATATAAATATCATGCACATAGATATAATCAGACACATATATAGTCTCTCTCTCTCTCTCTCTCTCTCTCTCTCTCTCTCTCTCTACCGAGTATCACCTCAATGTATGTAAACCTCTAGTATGCAATATACCGATCTAGGCGTGCATATTGCTCGCAGCACTAGCCTATAATCTCCGAGTCTAATCCAGATTCCCAAATATTCAAATAATCACTTTTTCTAATTAATTCACCCTTATAAAAACATTTCTAGACACTTAACCATTTCCAACCAGCCCATGTCCCAGTCTAACCAAATTTTCAACCAAATTCATTATTTTATTTTTCGAGTGTTATTCACCCCAAACATCCAAAGTTTTACCCTCGATTTATCCCAAGCACCTCAAGATAATAAATAATATTCCAAGTAATTTCCAGAAGTCCTAATCTCCTTTACGGACAACCTAAAATTATCCTATCAGTAAAACCCATCAACATAACCAAACTGGGCAACACATGGAAGCTGAACCGGTTCGCCATGAGGGCAACCCGATTCACCCTACTATTTGGCCTAAAATGACATAGTTTTATATGTTACGAGATTCTACCCATTTCCTAAATCCAATTCAACCCCATGAAATTTGACAATTTTCTTAAATTGTTTAGACATTAAGGCAATCTGATTATCTAGTTTGTCTATATCACACTCCTCATCAGAATCAGAGTTGGTCAAATTAGACTCAAGTTTGGGTATCTTAGAGGCAAAACTCAAGTTAGAGTTGGGCTGTTTTCTTTGAGAATGATTTAATTGTTTCTTAAAGTCTAATTCCATTTCCACAGTCCTAAGTTTGCTACTGAGTAACTCAGGGGTAAGGTTTTGATCATTCATTTCCTCAATAGCATACCTCTTACTGTCAAACTTTTGTGGTAATGACCTTAGAATTTTAGAGACAATTTCATTCCACTCATAAGTTATACCATTAGCATGCAACTTAGTAACTATATCAGTTAAGTTCATGTAAAAATCATCAAAAGACTCGGAATCAGTCATGATCAAAGAGTTGTACTGCTGGATAAGCATTTGAGTTTTAGCAGCTTTAACTCTTGAGTCTCCTTCATGGGCAGTGATTAATGTGTCCCAAGCTTCCTTAGAAGTGGCACAAGATGAGATTCGTTTGAACTCATACTCATTAATAGACATAAAAATGGCATTATTGCCTTTATTGTTATTTCGAGAAATGGTTTTCTCTTCTTGGGTAAATTCACTTAAGATTTTCTTTACCCTCTCATCACTTCCTTCAGTGGCTGGTTTAGTAGGATAAGTGTATCCATTTTCAATAATGTCCCAGACATCATCTCCTAAAGTCCCTTGGATGAAGGCAACCATTCTTACTTTCCAGTAAGCAAAGTTGTTTCCATCAAAGAGTGGAGGTCTGGACAGATTACCAAACCTTTCATTCTTCTCGTCCATAGTTAAGTTTTTCAGAAAACGATTTCAGAAACACAAGATCTTTTGAAATAAAAGTTAACAGGGCTCTGATACCAATTTTGTGAATATTTCCAAATTAGTTGAGCACTTATACAATGTAGACTTAAGCAAGTCAAAGGTATAAGGTGCTTCACCCCAATCATCATACCAATTATCAATCAATAATATTCTATCAAAATAATTTATGAGGAAACATATTTATGGATTCTCAACACCCAAAAATTTGTCTAAATCATAGGATTTAATCACCACTTATCCAAAAAAATTCTACACTTCAATTTCAATGATTAATGATAAGCATCCAAAACTGTACAATTTATACCCCGAATAGACGTACTTTTGTTGCTAATTCTTGACAATTTGAGTCTTATGCGCTTAAATGTTTATTTTGTAGGGCTAATGTGCATTGCAGAGTTCAAACGCTTAAATCTAGACAATTGCGCGTTTTATGGAGCTAATACCCTTTTCCTGTATCCTAGCCTACCCGAAACCGAGCTTAAACCTAGCCCAAACCTACCCCGAACCCCGTGTGTGTCTAATTTGTCCCTTTTTAATATTTATTTTTAGATTTTTAATTTAAGTCATTTTTATTTTTAGAATTTATTTCAGATTTATTTAGTATTTGCTACGTTTTATTTTATTTTATTAGTGTAATTTTATTTTATTTTGATTTTTATTAGTTTTTAGTTTTATTAGGATTAGTTTTAGGAGTTTATTTTGAGTTTATTAAATTTTATATTTTAGGATTTTTGTTTTCATATTTTATTACAATTTTTTATTTTTTATTTCTTTTATTTTATTTTAGTTTTTAATAGCTTTGAATTTTATTTTTAGTTTTAATATTTTTAGTTTTTTTAGTTTGTTTTAGTTTTTTAGCTAGATTTTATTTTTTTAATTTTAATTGAGTCGTGTTATATTTTTAGGTGTTCAAATTAACCCACACACACCCCCTAAAACCTACACACTACCAAACACACCCTAAGTCACACCACACTATCATACACCCACACACACCTAATCACTCCCTCACCCACACTCATCCACCCTCCACCCCACCACACCTTATCCCTTCTATCATCATCTTCCCCACCAAACAAATCAACACCAATCTCTCTCCTAAAATCACCATTAACCCAACCTTCATCATCACCCATCACCAAAACACCCACTTCCCTCCATCACCCTCACCTCTCCTCTCTCCCAACCACCTCACCCCGATCTCCCCAACCCCGGCCTGCCTGAAAACCCGACCCCTAACCGGAGCAGCCACCGGCACTGCCTCCGGCGGGCTGTCGCCCCCTCTCTCTCCGCCTGCGTCACCTACCCCGATCCAGCCCTTGTCGGCGTCGCGAACAACCCTACCTCCAACAATGTCCAGTCCCGGCCGAACTCGCCTCCTGCCCGCCATGGCAACCGACCACTCCGGTCGCCTCACTCCGACCCGCCTCTCTCTCTCTCTTCGCGTAGCCATGACCACCTGCCGGCAACGGAACCTCGTCACTCCGACCTTATACCTCCGGTCGCGAATCCGACCCATTCCGGCGGCATCCTACCTGTTCTAATACCCACATCCAAACCCATCCTAACCCAACCTTCCCATACCCATTTCCCATATTCCATGTGAACTCCTCAACCAAGCCACGATCTGCCAAACCAAAACAAAAGCAAGCCAAAAGACCAAGTCAAACAAAACTAAAAGCCAATCCCACATGTGCCAAAATAAAATCCATTTAAACCTTTTTTTCCCAAATGCCCCCAACAAATCTTTTACCTCTTTTCCAAAATTACCCCCATTAATAATATCAGATTTTATTCCCTCATCTCACTACCCACATGACCTCACCCAAACCACATGCACCCTCCTTTAATTCCAAAAGTAACCCTCACCCATAGCTTTCATATTTCATACACTCTTGTCCTCCCATTTTTACCCCTCATGCTCCATGCCTACTATAAATTAAGAGGAAGGCCCAATTTGCAAAAGATCTCAAAATTAGTTTTAAGCTTGGTGTGATAAAATTCTCCCCACCCCCTCTATGTTGAGTATTTGCATTTTTAGCAAATACCTCAATATAAAGGTGTGTGGTGAAAATTATCTCTAGGATAAATTTCACCCCACCCCTCTATTATGAATTATTGCATTTTTAGCAATTAATTCAAAATAGATTGGTGTAGTGAAATTTATCCCTCATGGGAGGTAAATTCTAATCCATTCCTTTATGTTGAGATTTTGTATTTTTAGCAATTATCTTAATATAAATTAATGATCTAGAATTTATTTCTTTGGGTGAGTTCGAATGTACAATTTTATAATGTTAGGATTTACATTTTTAGCAAATCTCTTTTATTATTTAATTGTCCATTATGAATTCATCCACTATCCTTTTTATTTTCCTTTTGTAATTTTTAGTTTAGATTCAATAAATACACGAGTGAGGAATTGTAATTGAGAAATTGATGATGTAATTGAAGATTTCATGTCAATTCAAGGCTTAAATGAGTTTGATCTCCTCCTCTTGATTACTTTTAGTTTAATCTACTCATGCTTTTATTTGTTTATCTTATATTTGTGGATGATGATTATTGAGGGCTAATCTCCCATTTATGGGATGGAATTTTGAAGCCCTCATGAATCCAATTTAGTTAGTTTACTTTTTAGCACAATTTTTTTTACCTCATTTTTTTTATTAGCTTTTACATCTTAGTAGTACTTTAAAAATTAGTATATAGTTAGTCAATTAATATTCCCTTGAAAAATCCATAAAAAAGAGAAAAAGTAAAAATAGAAAAATGTAATAAAATGTAAATGAATCTATATATATGTCCTCACCAATTTTGTGTTTCACCCTTAGATTTGGATTGACTCCCTTACTTACCCTCTACACTAGTTTTGTTATAATTTTGTAGGTTCAAGGGAATTTTTTATGGATAGAGAAGTTGCAACAACGACACAAAAATCTACATTAGAGGCAATTTTTCTCGTTATCAATTAACATACCACAATTACATATTTTCAATTAAAGAACACAATTATATTTTGATCAACCTTAGATTTATTTATCAAGAAAATAATTATCATGTGGTATTCAATTTACTAATTTCATATAAAAGTATCACCAACTACATTATATGAGATTGTTTTCTCAAAAAACCCTTTGACATATGAATTCCCACCCAAAAATCAATTCCAATTTTACCAACTATAATACGAATTGAAATTCCTACATATATAATTAAGTATAATAATCACATGCCTTAATTTGATAGAAGATTTTGAATCCTTCTAGTGTGATGAATTAAGCTTAGCAAAGTCCCCCAAAAGCACCTCTCGATTGGCTTCCTCTTTAGTTCCTTTGATTTTCCTTCTCTTTCCTCTCTTCTTTCTCCCTTAGTATTTTGGAATAATAAGGTGGTTGTTTACTATCGCTAAACCTTTAATCCTATAAGCCTAATCCCAAAATTAGGTTAAAAAGATGGTGTAAAATGGCCCGTATAATCCCATGCAGGACCCGACTAGTATAAAAAAGCCCTCAAAACCCAATTACTACCGTCGGATACTTAATTTTGACTATTTAGACCCATGTCGGATCAAACGTGCACTCAAAATCATAATCTGAGTCACCAATCATAAATATCCCATCTCAACCCAAGATACCCACACATGTGTCCCGGTTGACATACAGTCATATTCCGTTGATTTTACCCACTTACAACGTAATATTGTTTGACATTATTTTATTTACATTATCACACTAGTAAATATCTAAGCACATAAATATTAATCCATTTCTCGCTAATTAATATTTATTTAAATTTTCATTATTTCTCAATTTATTTATATTACATGCACATGTGTAATTTAACTGCTAAATTATAATTACTCAAAATTACGGGGTGTTACATATTTTCCCCCTCGCAAAGGAATTTTGTCCCCAAAATTCAGGTATACCTTGTATAAAAAGTTTGGAATATTTCTCTCGCCTATTATCATCCCACTCCCACGTTAACTCGTCTGTGTTGTGATTCCACCACTAAACACGAACCAAGCGCACTGCCTTAGACAACAGCTTATGCTCACTACGATCCAAAATAGTAACCGATCTCTCCTCATATGAGATGTCGGGTTGAAAATCTATCTCCTCCATTGGAATGTGCCTATTAGCCGTCTCACTTCTCTGGTACTTTTTCAATGACTATACATGAAACATGTCATGAATCCGCTGCAAATTCTCCAACAAGGCGAGTCTATATGCTCCTAACCATATCCTCTCGATGATCGTGAAAGTACCCACGTACATTGACGTAAGTTTCCCCTTCTTTCCAAATCTCATAACTCAACCTGTAAGAATACCTAGGCACCCACCTCTAACTCACAATTCCTCATATCCACATCTGCGTAACTCTTCTACCTATCTGGAGCAATTCATTTATGACCCCAAATAATCTCAATCTTGGAATAAGTGTCCTGGATCATCACAGGTCCAAGGACCTTATTGCCCCCCACATCTAACCAGCAAGTGGGAGAATGACAAGGTCTTCCATATAAGGACTCCTAAGGACCATACTGATAGTGAACTGGTAAGAATTATTATACAAAAATTCTAATTGTGGAAGGTACTACTCCTAACATCCCCTAAAATTAAGTATACACATCCTGAGCATATTCTCCAACATCTAATTGACCCGCTTAGTCTACCCATTGGTCTGCGGGTGACAAGTTGTATTCAATCAAAACCCTATGCCCATTGCCTCCTGAAAACTCGGCCAAAAATGGGACACAAAGACATTGTCCCTGTCGGACACAATATTAATAGGTACCCCATATAGCCTCACTATCTATGCCACGAAGAGTTGGGCGTATAATGTCGTGTGCCGTCGTATAGTCTGTCTGTACTGGAAAAAAGTGGGCCACCTTGGCCAAACGATCCACGATCACTCATATGGAATCATGACCCCTTTGTGATGTTAATGGTGTATTGATAAAGTCCATCTATATAATATCCCACTTCCACATCGGAATATCTAACGGCTATAACATTCGGTTTGGCTTCTGGTGGTTTACCTTCACTAACTAACATGTGTCACACTTCGAGACAAACTTAAATATATCCTGCTTCATACCTTCCCACCAATATTATCTGTGCATATCCCAGTATATATTATCCCTATTGAGATATACCACAAATCTCGACCCATGGTACTCTGTCATAATAGCATGCCTCAAATCCCTATCATCTAGAGCTATTGGTCTTTTATTGAAGCATAAGCCTCCCTCAGAACTGATCGAGTTAGACTTTTCCCCTTCTACCAATAATTGATGTACCTTATCCTGGAAAAATTATTCCCCGTCATATGCCTTCATAACATGCACCACAATCTCGGGTGTGATAGTCAACACCTCTACACATGCCCCGACAATTATGTCACACTACTGAACATTACCCCACTAAGCTTTCCATACTGCCGCTAACTCCGCCATAGGTTATCAACTCACTGCATTTGCAACCATATTAGCCTTCTCCGGGTGGTACTGAATATAAAATTGATAGTCCTTCACGAATTTCAACCATCTACATTGCCGTATATTGAGATCCTTCTGAGTGAATAGATGCTGTGGTGACTTATGATCTGTGAATAGACTAAATTTCTTCCCGAGGAGACAATGCCTCCAAATACCCAAGGCAAAGACTACTACAACTAGATCTAAGTCATGTGTGGGGAAGTTCCTCTCATGGGGATTAAGCTTGCGAGAAGTAAACGTTATAGCCCAAATAACCTGTTGTAGCACACCCCCAAGTCCCTATAAGGATGCATCGATAAATATAATGTACTCCAGTCCTCCCTTAGGTAGTGCGAGCATAGGTTCTAAATTCTACTTGTCCTTTAACTTGTCAATGATAACTGACAGTAATCAGTCCACATAAATGGCACCCCGTTGCGAATCAAATTCGTCAATGGACCCGTAATATTTAAACAACCCATTATGAAATGGCAATAATACCCTGCTAACCCCAAGAAACCGCAGATCTCTGTCGGTGTTATGGCCTGACCCAAATCCTTAACCACTACAACCTTACTTGGGTCCATTGAAATGTCTTTGTCTGACACAATATGATCCAAGAACTTCACTTCACGTAACTAGAATCCACATTTAGAGAACATGGCGTACAACTGATGGTTCCATTACGTCTACAAAACCATACGCAAGTACTCTGCATGCTCGTCCTCAGTTCGAGAATATACCAGAATATTTTCTATGAATACGACTATGAACTGGTCAAGTAAATATATAAACACCCTATTCAAGAGATCCATGAACTCTGCATATTCATTGGTTAGGCCATACGGCTTAACCATAAACTCATACGACTCATACCGCGTCAGGAATGAGGTCTTAGGGACATCCTACTCCCTAATGTGCAACTGGTGATACCTTGATCTCAAGTCGATCTTTGAGAAGTAAAAAGATCCTCTTAACTAGTCAAATAAGTCATTTATTAGAGGTAGCGAATATTTATTCTGAATCGTGACCTTCTTCAACTCTCGATAATCAATGCACAATCGAAGTGAACTATCATTCTTCTTCACAAACAACACTAGAGAATCCCATGATAATGTACTTCGTCTAATTAATCCCTGTCCCAAGAGTTACTGAATCTGGTCCCTTGATTCCTGAATCTCTAATGCGGCCAGACACTAAATGGATAATAAACTATATCTCTCGACTAAGAGGTAAAGCCGGTATATCCTAAAACACGTACGTAAACTCCCTAACCATTGAAATCGAGTCTAATGATATAAACACCTCTTGTGAGGTCTCCTCCTCAATATAATATAGGTGAGTGCTCGACCCTACCTCAGGAAGAGGCATCGACACCAAGAACATCTCCTTCCCTAGAATGGAAAACACAATGGTCCTACCAAACTAATTCACCATTTCCCTATACTTTTCTAACCATTCTAGACCCAGAATGACATCATACCCAATCATGTCTTTTACAAGCAAGTTGACTGCTAAACATAATCTCTCTAAATATATCCCCACCCCTCTACATATAGAGTGTATAAGGGCCTCACTAGCCAAAGATGAATCTACACACATCATGATAATGTTGATTGTCTCTAATAAATCGATCGTATGTGAAAATCAAGTAGAAATGAAAGAATGTGATGCTCCAATATTAAATAATACCCGTACTATATGCCCATAGATAGGTATTGTGCCCTCAAATGCAGGTGGCATATGTGGGGCTTGTGGCATCAACGCATCCTGGAAGTTATAGACACACCCATAATGTATATGTACTACTGTTATGGCACTATTGTATTTGGTGTTGCAAATGGTAACTGCACCTGCTTCCATTGATGGGCTCCTTATTTCTTCCCCTAGCCCTGCTCCGGGCATTATTTCTTCATGTGACCTGTCTCTCCACACTAAAAGAAATAGCCTATAAAATCTCCTTATCTCCGGCCCTGATGGCCATATTGGGATTGTCCTGGTCGCTAGCCCTAGTGGCCTCAGCCCTGATTACCACCCCCATTATTCCCTTGACCATACTGGCCCTGAGGAACATGATGCTGCTGATATTGCGAGCCCTTATGATCCTGCCTAAACCCACTACTATCTGGCCCAAAACCCCTTGAATGGAATGTCATGGCTAAATTCCCTTGCTGGAAATCCTACTCCTACTGCCTACTAGTCTGTTCTGTTGGTGCCCCACTAGCACCATTACCAACTATCCTAACTAACTAACTAGACACCCCTTCTCTCTTGCTCCCCTTTATATTAAAGAGGTGATCCTGATTGTGTAACATTGCAGCATTGACGACCTCAATGTAAGTCTTCAACGCTATATTACCCAGGAATTGTTTCTTGATACTTTAATTGAGTCCGTCCATAAACTTCAATGTTCACTTCATTGGGCATAAAGTTTGCCAAACGGATGAATTCATCCTCACACTCGGCCACAGACTGGCCCTCCTGTGCAAGATTTAAAAATATCTTCTACATCTCAATATGAATCACCGAAGGAAAATACTTGCTGTCAGACCGCACCCAGAGGTCTGCTATGGACAGAGTGTCCCTTTCCTCAGATGTAGTTACTAACTCCCACCATTGCAGTGATGAACTCACTAGCCTAAAGGTGGCAAGTATCTATTTTAAGTATCGCTGCACTTAACCATGCAAAGGTGATGCTGAATGTCCTTCTTCCACTAAATGGAAACTAACACATATGTACTATCCTGAAACTCTGGTGGATGCCCCTTCTTAAAGGACTCTCAAACTCATTCACACACTAATGGTCCCTAGTGGGCCTAGACTGCGAGTACCATCAGTTACTATGGCTAAGCCTATAGGAACTAATGTTCCACATCGATCATAGCGGCATTAACTGATTGAGCAATGATATAATCAACCTCTATGACAATCACGGTCCCCGGTCGCTCCTGTTGACCCTCTCTTACATTATCCCCTCAAGAGTCCTTAGTCTGTTGTCCTCTCCTGAGCGGCATCATAAATTAGATTGAATTTCTATAAGTCCACAGTTAATTCAAATTGTATTAGTAGAAGTACGTAAATGCGTAAATTAATACAACAGTCCTGATAATAGGGCTCTATATCAAAGGATGCTACACTGGAATCGTAATCGTAAATAGTTAATTAAGAATAAAAACTTTTATTTTTTATGGAACGAACATATCAGGTTGTGTGGATAATACATTCCCTTCTCCTTCCAGTTCCTATGCTAGTAGGAGTGAAACTTCTTCGTTTTTCGACAACAACAAGACATATTCATCGTAGATGGGCTTTTCAGAGTGTTTTTTTGTTAAGTAACACTAGAACCTGACTCAAATAGCATCCCTGACAAACCGTTTATTAAAATAACAATTGTCCATCCCTTTACTAAAATAAAACGGGAATCTCAATTGGCTCATTCTTAGTATCACTATCAAAATTCAATTATTTACTCACAGCCTATTAATCAAGCTAGTGTCGATTTTTAACCTTTAATTAAACTATCTTAAGTAAGGCCATTCACCATAAGTCATTCCATAGGAATAGTTAAAATACACAATCATATAATTAAATCTAAATACTTGAATAAAATAAAATCTAAGGAACGAAATAAACCATCGGTAATAAATCCAATACAATATTAATAATAAGTGAAATAAATAAAGACTCAAATAAAATCTGACAATAGGCGACATGTCGAGATAACAACTGAAAGAATCGTATCTTGTTTCTCAAAGATTGAAAATGACTAAAACAATCACTGCAAGCACTCCACAGTTGTTTTTGCTCCAATGACCTAGAAAGGATACTCATGCACAGCATCCCTGTGCCTGGACACCTAAAAGTTTTGAAAAACATTTGATACGGGTGAGAGTTCAAATCCTCTTGAAAATATTTTGCAAGTAATTAAAATGAATTAATAAATATGTTGTGCATTATTCCGTATTGAAACTGATGTCGTACTCCCATGAGATAATCCTCACCCATCACCTATAGTGCTCACCTAATGTATGTATTTTAACACCCTAGTGATGTTACCTTGCCTTTCTAGTCTCGATGTAGCTCTTAGTCCCATACAGTACCCCACATCACGTGTACATTATTTCACAATTAGGTTTCACGTCCTCTTTATAATTATAATACTCAATTATAATTTAACAATTCATTTCACATAACTTTCACTAATTATTTATTCAGTGTTTACACTTTAGTGCCTTATGCCAATATATATTTTTCTTCATGATTATATACGTATTTTCATAGCAAGTCAAGTATTCATACATATATATTACTCTTAACATATGTATAATCACAATCCTCCCGAGTATTACCTCATTGGATGCAAATCTCTAGTATGTTATCATGCTCCATGGAATACACATCTCAATCTGGGCCACCGAGTCGGAATCACACCACCGGATCGAAAATATAAACGTAAAAACAAAAGAGATCATAGTCTTAAGTCGGTGGGTCATAACCATATCACATTACTCCACTTGGACTCCAAACTCACATAGGGTGGTCGTGCAAAGACCAATGATCCTGGGGATTGGTACTACACTAGCTAGGATTCACTGAGAGAGACCTCCCACTGCGTGCAACCTCTACTGATAGCATCCCACTAGAGTAGGTATGTTTAATGCAAATATCATACAGAAATATAATCGCACAAATATATATATATATATATATATATATATATATATATTATCTCTATACCCGTGTGTGTGTGTGTCTGTGTGTGTGTGTGTATCCATATAAAATCGGCTAACCGTGCATATTGCTCGTTGCATTAGCCTATAATCTTCGAGTCTAATCCCGACACCCAAATATTTAAATAATAACTATTTAATTAATTCACCCTTATAAAAATACTTTTGGACACTTATCCATTCCCATCCAGCCCATGTCCCAGTCTAAATAAATTTTCAACCAAATTCATTATGTTATTTTCCCAGTGTTTTTCACCTTAAACACCCATTGTTTTGCCCCGTATTTATCCCAACCATCCCAAGGTAATTCATAATAGTCTAATAATTTCCATAAGTCTTAATGTCCTTTACGAACACCCCAAACTAACCCAAAATTGTTCTATCAGAAAAACCCATTAAAATAACTAAACTGGGCAACATAGGGTAGCTGAATCGGTTCGGCTTGAGGGCGAACTAGTTTGCCCCTATTGTTAGGACCAAAATGACACAGTTTTATATGTTACGAGATTCGACCGATTTCGTTAATCCAATTCAACCTGATTCATCATCCCAATCATCAATCTATACTATTTTATTAGTATAATTCATGAGGGGACATGTTTATGGATTCTCAACACCCAAAATCATTATATATCGTAGGATTTAAGCATCACTTATCCAAAAAAATTCCACACTTCAATTTCAATGATTAACATATCGCAATTCCAGATCTCCAATTCAAGAACACAATTTATATTTTGATCAACCTTAGATTTCTTTATCAAGCACCTAATTATCATGTGGGATTCAATTTACCAATTTCATATGGAATTATCACCAATTACATTATATAAGATTCTTTTCTTAAAAAACCGTTTGGCATATGAATTCCAACCCAAAACTTAATTCTAATTTTACCAATTTTCATTTAATTTAAAATTCCTACATATACAATTAACAAGATAATCACCTGCCTTAATTTGATAGAAGATTATAAATCCTTCAATTATGATGAATTAAGCCTAGCAAAGTCCCCCAAAACTCCTCCCAATCAGCCTCCTCCTGAGTTCCTTTGATTTTCCTTCTATTTTCTCTCTTCTTTCTCTCTTTGTATTTTGAAACAAAAAGGTGATTGTCCACTATCACCTACCATTCATTTTATAAATTCTAATCCTGAAATTAGGTTGAAATGCTAATGTGAAATGATCGTATATCCCTATGCGGGTCCCGACTAGTCTAAACAGCCTTCGGAACCCGATTTCAAACCCTGGATACTTAATTTTGACTATTTTGACTCATTTTGGTTCAATCGTGCACTCCAAATCATCATTTGATTCACCAACCATAAATATACCATCTTAAACACATATAAACCACACATGTGTTCCGATTGAGATACAATCGAATTTCGTCTCTTTTACCACATATGATGTAATACCGTTTGACATTATTTTATTTACGTTATCACACTAATAAATATATAAGCACATAAATATTAATCCATTTCTCATTAATTAATATTTATTTAAATTCTTATTATTTCTCAAATTATTTAAATTACATGTACACGTTTGAACATTAGTTAAAATTCTTATAAATACTCAAAATTATGGGGTGTTACAAAGGTTTGTTGAAAACGAGATAAGGATCAAAAGTTGTTTTGAAAAACTCGAATTCTTCATAAATTTGCATACTCGTTTGAACAACTCTGAACCTCATTCGAACATAGTATAACATCTCATTCGAACACTATTGAAATGAAATTTCCAACGAGATTCCAACCAAGGGTAAAATACATCTCGTTCGAAGTTTCGTTTGAAGATGATCTAATAAGGTACCTATACTCATTCGAATGACTTCCTCAGTTTGTCCTAACGAAGTCCCGACAAAAATATTTTTCTTCTAAAAATATAAAAAGGAATAAATCATTTTAAAACAATTTTTTTATAAACAACTAACACCTAAAACAAAATCAAGCGATCAAACATATATATGCATGTGAATTTAAATGTCAATGTGGTTCCAGAGTTGAATGAACAATTAACTGAAATTAAACAACAAGTAAGAGATAATGTGGATGAAGAAGGAGATGGTGTGGTTGAAGAATAAGAAAGAGATAATGTGGTTTGGGATCAAAATGTGCAACAAGATGGAGATAGTGTAGATGAACAACAAACTACGTGTTTCACATTAAAGGCTAAAAGAGACTATGATACACATGTTTATAATGATAAAAGTTTGAAAAAAGTGAATTTCTTTCCTGTCTATAACCCAACTGTGGATATATCCCAATAAAAGTTAGAACTTGGGATGAAATCATTTCAAAGGGTGTGTTACTTCATATGAAGTTTCTTGGGTTTATCCAAGTAATTTCTAAAGAAATCAAAAGAAAATGATTTTGGCAAGATGTGCATAAGGATGTACTTGGGTCATATGTGTCAGTTACATGCAAGAAGAAGACAGTTTTCAAGTAAAATTTAACAGTAAAGAACACAAGTTTGTAAGAAATAATTTTTTATGTATGTTCATTATCAATTTATTATATCATATACCACTACACCGTCGAAGAGCATTCAAGAGCAATCTACATAAGGACGGATCCGAATTAATCAAGTTCTTCATCAAAACAGACTTCGCGAAGTTTACTTTGGTAAGGTTTTGTTTTAAATACCTTAACTTTCCACTTAGAGCTTTTATGATATTTTTACAAATTTTTTTCTAAGTGTTGGAGCGGACTTTTTCGTCAAAATTTGTGTATGAGTATTTTTTCTAAGTCCTGAAGCGTACCTAGATTTTGATGCCCAGGTCGTTCAAGTGAGATATCTATCTCGTTCGAGCGACATGTGGATATCACGAGATGTTGTTTGAACAACATATGTACGTCCTTTTCATTTCACGGTATCCTTTTCATTGCCTCTACTTGAAGCATCGGGGCGTTGACAAAAGGTGAGGTATGAGCGTGTGCATAGTTGGAGAAATACTATCAGAGTATTATATACAAAAAGATATATATATATATATATATATATATAATGTATTTTCGAAATTAGGAAAAAAAACCTTTAATTTTGTGTTCTCACGTAAGTTGAATTGTAACTATGGGATTGATATTGTAACAATCTAACCCAGGCGATGAGCCAACTCGTACTTGTTCTTTCTTTTCGTACAACCCGTATCTCGTTAAGGTGACTGTTAATGTAAATTCACATTTTTCTAAGTTGTCACACTAACTTGCATTTACATAAATGAGTCTCATGATGAAAATCATCCATTGACTTTATTAATCGGTGTACCAAATCATGAGTGTAATACAGCTTTTCACCGACTTCCACCATACCGAAATATACTACTGATCAATTCTATTAGGTCTAGGCATTAAGCCGCACCCTGGGGCTACGGACCCTCCTTAAATTTCTCGATTACCTTTGAGTGTATTTTAATTGTTTCGTAATTAACGATTTTCCTTTCTTCATTTCAAATTAACTTTTAAGCCTTTTTTCCTTCATTTCCTTTCTTACCGACCGATGAGGCCAAATACCCGGGACGAGACTAGTCCCGACATACTGTATTCCCAAGTTTCACACTTTATCAAAAGTCCATTATCATTTCACTTTAAAAATCAATATATCACCTTTCGGAAAAGAAAAAAAAAATATTTTCTCATGAAACTTAATCCTTGTTTTCTTATATTTACATGTGTTAAAATTATATTATTTCATGTTTTTTTTATCGCAAATATTTCCCTTCTTTCGCATTTGGACCCTTAGATCATAATCTTTATGACCTTACTACACATATATGTGTGCCATTTTTGTGATTTCTATTCTGAAAATTCTAGAATATATATTTTCAATTTTCGAGGATTAATTTAACACACATTCAACATATGAAACCCATTTTCCAACTATTTATGTTTATGTTGTGAATGCAAGGTTTTATGGCCACAAAACCAATGTACGAAACCTACTATTTGTTTGACAACTTGAATATAACATCTATCAAGAAATCAATAAGTATTACATGATTTTTTCAAGCAATAATCAACTTAAACATTCTAAAATTTAATCGTTTTTCAATTTTATGGTGAAGAAAATGTAATAAAAATGAGTGAGAACTAAAAATTTAATCGTTTTTCAATTTTTAGTTATCACTCATTTTTATTATATTTTCTTCACCATATATTCATAAGTTGTGATAATAAGTATAAATAATCATGTAAGTTATATATATATATATATATATATATATATATATATATATATATATATATATATATATATATATATAAAAAATATGATAGGAAAGTTTTTGAAAATATACACATTTTTAACGGTGTAGATTAATGCCACCTCCTTACACATTTTAATGGCTGAGATCACGTCTCTTTCTTTTTACAAACCTACCCTTAAACTATTTGGTTTCCCCCTCTTTTTCTACTTCTCAAACTTACCCTCTAATTAAAAAATGAGGGCATTTTGGGGATACTCACTCTATCACATTACACACAACCCTTATACATTCTCTAGATTCTCTCCCTCACACTCTTACCCACACACACACACCCGTCTCCCTTATACCGCTGTCCATATCTTGCCTCCTTTTTCATCCAAGGGTTTCAATTTTTGGTATAATCTCTCTATTACTCTTTGTTTTGATTTTTGGTATTACAAGGACTTACAAGATTTTTTTTCCTATCGTTGCAGATTGGTATGGTTTCTTTGTTCAAATTTCATTTTTTATAACTACAGCGGTTCATGGTTCTATCATCCGATTTTTTTGTTTTGGGGTTTGAAATTTAGGGTTTACGTTCGTGTTTATTTTGGTTTGGATTCATGGTTCGTGACTCGAAATTTTTTTGGGTTTGGATTTTTGGTGTTGTACATCACGCAGGTATACTTCCTCTCTATTATTGGGGTTCAAATCGATTTTTCGTTTGTTAAAGCTACCCCATCTGTTAATGTTTCATGGTTATTGCAGATTTTTTCCTTTTACTTTATGGATACATAAGGCTATTGTTAAAGCTAACCCATCTGTTATTGTTTGATGTTTATTATAGATTTTTTCTTTTTACTTTTTAGATGCACAATGCTATATGTCTACGCATTCTTTTGAGGTATAATGTCCTTCTCCTTTTACTCAACACTCAGTGATTTTTTTTTTCATTTCATGACTTCCATACACTCCTATTGTTCGTTTTGCATGTGCTAAGTAGGTGACTCTAAATTTTGTTCGAGTTTGGATTTTTGGTGTTGGACTTATGCCAGGTATACTCCCTCTTTATCTCTGTCTATATGTATTATTGGATTTTTCGTTTCTTAAAGCTAATACATTTGTTAATGTCATGTATCAACCTCTCTGGATTAGTGTAGTGGCCGCATATTATTTAACTTATGCTCATAATTTTTCTCATTTGGCAGTAGACGTGTTGATGTGTTCTCTTGATGCTAACTCATTTTGGTTTTGTCATCAAGATCAATGTTTACCCCTATGAAAATGCGTGTGGGAATTTCGTACATCGTGGTTTTCATTTCATGGTTTTTATTTCATCTCAAAGACAAAGAGCTATTTCGTGAGATTATTTTATTCAAGGAACAAAGAGAGCTACTGTATTGGGAAGTTTTCAATTTGTTTTTATTCATTCTTAAAAGTTCTCAATCTATTTAAGGTTTGTAGCTAAAGTGTATTGTACCCGTGTGTGATATTTTGTTCTCCAAAATTGTATGTTAGTGTGCGTATAATGCAATGGGGGTTTCTTTAAAATTATAGGTTCTTAGTTATTCAAAAAATAGCAAATAAACATTTTTTTATTTTTTTTCTTTCTTTATTGTTTGTTATTTCCAAAATCTATTTTTTTGATTTGTTGTGTTATGTGTTAGTTTAGTGCTTTTGAATACAACACAGTTGGTTGTATTAATTTTTCAAGCATTATATGTTAGTGTATTGTACCCTTTGTTTTAGTATTATTGTTATTTCATTTGTCAAAAATTAGATCTTTTGAACCAACACAGTTGATTGTCAATACATGTTATGGTATGAGAATTTATCAATACAATGTATGGTAAAGGTATAGTTTATTGGAATCTAGTTATGTATTGGTTCATATTAATTATATGGATCAAAAGACTTGGTTAATTTTGTATCGGATGTTGGTGCTTTATGTTTTTCGGATACTATGTTGTTTGGGGAGTCTAGGCTCTCAAAAATGGCCATATAATGCTTCAATTTTCTCTAATCATTTTACACATAGTCCTGATCAGAGTTGGAATTTTTCCTTATGTCGTAATGAACTATTCTCCTTTCAATTTTGATACTCAGTTCAACTAACAATCTAGGGGTCTAATAATTAGGTAATGAACTATCCTCTTTTCAATTTTTCTGGCGTGTTTTTATGCTTGGGGTATTACTGCTTCTTTGATTTATTCAATTTTGTTTGTGTGTTTCATTCCACTAATACAATCATCGAAGCTTTGTTTATTTTTTGAAATCTGGATTGAAATCTAGATTTACTATCCCTTGATAAAGCTTTGTCTCAATGTCATGTGAAAATTAATAAAGTTACAAAATAGATTTTCTATTCTTTTAATATCCTCTTCAGTGGATGTATTTGATTAATCTTGGTTTCTTATCATCCTCCCAAGTTTAGCGACTGATTGGTACGATCCCACGCCAGCAACATACAACAGTTGGAAGACAATATCAAGTACTTTAGCATTTTTTTAGAACTTTGTGACTAGTATCAGGGCCGTTAGTGTACCTGCTATTAAGACTGTAAGCACTTGCATATTATAGTTAAATGTTGAACATTATAATGCTGCTAATGATGTTCAATTAGTCTCACCCTGATTTCAAGTTACATTTACAGGTCACTATCAAGATTTCAAGCTCAAAAAATCATTATGAAGCATAGTGATAATGTAAATTAAAATTTGGATTTATTATTCTTTGATCAATCTTTGTCTTAATCTAATGTGAATATTAATTTACTCTTGCTTTGTTGTCATCCTCCCAAGTGTAGCGACCCATTGGTACGATCCCACGTAGGAAACGTACAACATTTGGAAGACAATAGCAGATACTTTACCATTTTTTGAACTTTGTGACTAGGACAACTGAAAGATACGCCAACATTAGTTGACAAATTATAATTTCCCATTAAAGTACAAGGCATACCTTTTGTTTTACAGATTTGAGTCATTTGTGTAATTTCTAAATTATTATTATGGGTCAAGAATTTCAAGCTCCGAAGATCATTATCAAGCATAGTGATAATGTAATTTAAAATCTGGAAATGTAACTTGAAATCTTGATATATGTAACTTGAAAACTGGAATATAAGTAGAAATAGAAGGTACCTGCCACTGTGCAGATTCACAGTGGTACCTACCACTCTGCAAAATGAAATTTTAAGTCATAAAATTTAGCTTCATGTGCTAAATCAGTTTTTCTCCATTAATAGTAAAGGTTGAGTGTGTTAGAAAAGGGAATTGAGGTTACTTTTCTGATGGGTGGAGGTAAGAGGAACTTGAAGAGATGGGTAGTCAGTTACAAAATAAGAGACTCAGTTTAACTTAGCAGATTCACAGTTAGAAAGGTGCCGATACACAGGGTTTTTTTTGCTGTTACTTTTGGGCGTAGTAGTTTACACTAACACTTGAGTTCACTTATTCATGAAGATTTGGTGTTTACATGTCTCATTCATGAAGATTTATCATATGATTTAGCTTCATATGGTCTGTTCCTTCTCTATTGAAGTGTTGGACCTATTTTTTTCCATGTATTCTAATGTTAATATGGGTTTCTTTTTTTCAGATTGAGTTCAAAATCTCCTAGGTAAATTGGGTTCATTATTTGTACAATTAGGAGGTTGTTTGATTATATGTTCATGATGGACTATCACAAGGAAATTGATTATTTCTACCATTTTGTCATTCTCATATTGTTTTTAATACTGAGTTTTCATATGTTTCAGGTTGTTGGATTTCAAATAACTTTTGGAGTTCGCTTTAGGTACCATCTTGCTCTTTTTTATTCCTATTAGAGATTTTGTCTGATTAAAATTAGAAATCAAGTGTTGGACTTGTTTATGATTTATGGTTTCTAACTTCATATTTGTTTTTTATTCATTTTTAAAACACCAATATATTTTATTTGGTCGAAAATAACCGTGGTATCAAGATTCGTTATACAAATTGGTTTGGGACTTATGGAAGTACCCAGCAATCTTATTAATATGTTTCCATCAACTATCTCTAATATTAGAACTACCCGGTAATCTTATCAATTTTGGTTTCTCTTACTTTAATAGAGAAGAAGCTAAAAAGACCCTAGAAGCCACCACTGATGACTAGCAGTAGTTATCATCTCCAACCATTAACTGCCTTCGTTTGTTGTGACTCCAAATGGTGTTTGTATTATTATTTCGATCGTTTCACCGATATCTATATGTGCTGTCATTATCCTCCAGGTGTTATTATGATTGAGGCAAAAGGAGTTTATAATTAACATGTTTTTGGCTCCGGTACATATGATGTTCACATTAAAGATGCTGCATGTGTTTCGAGCACATCCAATTACTGTCATTTGGGCAAGAAGTACAATGTAAATGCAACAATTACTATCACTTGGGCAAGAGAGGAGTTCAAATACGAGAGATATTTGATGATGAAAGTTGTTGTAAATGCAACAATGGTGGAATCCTTTGACATAAATGACACCTAAAATAGTGGTGGAAGCCTCATTAGGATCGTAATCTTTGTTCTCTTCATCTTTGCATTATTGCCAAGGATTTAAGTGGACGTCGATATTATATATTTATTTTGATTACAATTTTGGTGAAATTTTAATAGAAACGATTATTATTATTAAAGATTTTGGTTGTTATTAGTTATAGTGCCAACTAATTATACTTTAGGAATCTTTTTAGACTATAATTCTGCTTCTAAATATTTCTGTTGACAAAGAGCGTATGTCATGTGTTGTAGCGATGCGAGACATGATGTACACATTAAGACTGATTGTATGGATGCTGATGGATTTTTTTTTCATTTCTTATGTAGTGTGGATGGTCTATAAATAAAGGAAATTTGACTAAATTTATTAAGATACGTTGTAAAAAAATATTATTAAAATTATTTGCGATTCAATACCTTGGAAAATTTTATTCGTGTGGTGGAAAATTAATCTTAATTAAATCATATGATCATATTCCTTTTAATTCTTTATACAATTAGCTAATTTGAAATACTATTATAGTTGTTATTTTTCTCCCCTAAATAGGGAAGAATGTTTTTATTAATAATAGTATAGTTGATATTTTTGTTCTTAAATAGGACAAAGTATTCTATAAACAAATGAAGTCTGCCCAAATTGTTAAAATTATCAGGTTTGGTATTAATAATAGTATAGTTGGTATTTTAGTTCTTAAATAGGGTGGTTTGTATCATAAACAAATGAAATTTTGCCAATTTTTTTTAAACTAATTGGTTTGTACAATAGGTTGTTTTAAAATTTGTTTATCAATTGCAAGTTAAATATGATGTATGGCTCTATCAACGACGTACACTTTCAAAAATTAGCATCGTGCCTTTGGGGTATATTTTTTATATAAATTACACTGCTTTGTTAGGGAACGCAGTTTTTGCCATTTTGTAATTACTCACTTTGCAATTTTTGCCATTTTCCGATTAAGTACTTTGAAAAAATTTCACCGTTTAGCAATTATGTACTTTGGAAAATTTTCATCGTGCCTTTAGGCATTGGTATTCTCTAGTGTGTATATATATATATATAGCATGATTGTTCTTTAAACATGAAAATAGAATGTATAAGCCCTACTCAAGTGATGAAATCCACCAAATAATATATAGAAAATAAGTTCCAAAGCCTCTAAGAATTTCTAAAAAAGTTCCCAAAAGTTTCAAGTTTTCTGAAATTTGTGTTCTCCCAAAATCCACTTCTACACTATATAACTCTCTTCTGCAACACTCTTAAACACTTGTAAATGGAAAATGGAAATGTATTCTACTTTATATGGATAAAAGGAGGATAATGAAGCTTTTGGCAGATCAAACAAAGTAGAGAGAATAGCAAATTCGGATATGGCCTCAATTTAGAATTATTCTTTACATAAATGGAGGATATGGGTTTGATGGCCCTCTCTACACCCTCATCAATAATCCTATAACCCACATTAAATGTTCCTAACCCTTTGGGGAGTCCCCCCATGTCTGGGGTGGTGAAAGTCTATTAGACATATCGTTCAAGACCAAGCTAAGTCATCATAATAGACACCATAAATTGACACTACTCGACAAACTACAAAATATTGTAACAACAAGGGTTGAATCGCTTCACTTCAAATCCAAATTGATTCGCACTTTCAGTTATCGAATCTATTTGGTCCAAGTTCGAATCGATTCGCAACAAAATGTACATTTTTTAAGTGTTAGATTCTCACTAATAATTATTTTTATAGTTTTGAGTATACGATAACCCATGTTTACAACTGTAAAAACTTTACCTAACGCGATTTTTTAGGGAATTTTGATTATTAATTATTTTTACAAAATCGGTTGTCACAAGGACGTTATGCGCTTCAAACACATTATGTCCATTCGTAGCCTAAAATAGGAAGCCCAATATTTCACACCAATCGGCGCTTAAGACACATTATGTCCCTTTGTGACTTAAAATTAGAAGCCCAATATTTCACACAAATTCGGTCCCCTATGTTATCTAAAATAGAAAGCCTTGCGCTTCAAACCAAATTAGTCCCCAACGTGCCCTAAGATAGGAAGTTATGCACCTCAAACCCATTTAGTTCCCAATGCCACCTAAAGTAGGAAGCCGTGTGCTTCAGACCAGTTCAGTTCCCTATGCGACCAAAAAAGGAAACCCCATATTTCAACATAGTCCAAGGAAACATTATGTTTTTATGTTTGATCCCCTATGCAACATAAAAGACAAAGAGGTTGGAATATTTCTAATCTTTACTATGACCAAATTTGAAAATCAGGATATCCTGCACCCCTTAGAGCTTTCTCCCCTTTGTGTTTTTGTTATTGTACATTCACACTTAAGCTACCTGTATTCGATTGCCTATCACAAAGGAGGTTAATAAGTCGTGAGTTACTTCTAAACCTCCTTGATATTTTATCTCTAGGTGTGTTAATTTCCGCACATTCGCACTTAAGCTACATGTTTTAGGTTCCCACTAACCAAGAAGGTTAATCAGTTATTAGGTAAACCTAAACAATATTCCAACCATTAACATACACTACACCAAAACTAGGGAATGGTCATGGCCAAAATCCCTGAACAAGACTATGGGTCGCGGACTTGGGTCATGACCATTTAGGGCGCCACCAATTTTATTGGTCGAGGCCCAAGTTCGTGACCAAAAAATGGTCACGGCCCGTAGGGGGTCACTGCAGATGGTCGTGGACTTGGGTCGTGACCCATACCACGACGGGAAAAAAATGGTCATAGCCTTAGTCCGTGACCAACAACCGTAATTTTCGTCGCAGACAAAGTTCGTGACCCACGCCATGACGGAAACAAAAGGAAGGAAATGGTTGCCGCCCAAGTCCATGACCCACAACCGTGATAAAATTGGTTGCGGTCAAAGTTCGTGACCCACGTTGCGACGGAAAAAAAAGGATAAAAATTAGTCGCGGCCCAAGTCTGTGACCTACAACCGTGACAAAAATTGGTCGCGGCCAAAGTTCGAGACCCACACCGTGACAGGAAAAAAATGGTCACGGACTTTGGCCGCGACCATTTTTCGTCACGGTTGGGGGCATGGACTTTATCCGCGACCATTTTTATGCGCGGAAAAAAAAATAAAAATGGTCATGGAAAAAGTCCATGATCATATTTAACTATATTTTTTTTAAAATGTCCTTTTTTGGTCCAATCCAAAAATTGGGGGTCCTGTGACTGCACGATCGGTTGCTACATGTAACATTGGACGCATATGAGGTGTTAAAAATATTTATTATTGGAAAAACAATAAAAAAATCACAAATTGTGTAAGTACTGATATTTTTAAATTATCGTCGTATTTATGCCTAAGTCTATAATTATGCAAATTATCATCATATTCTCAAATCGGGAATCATGTGATCGCGCAATAAGTTCTTACGACTTACATTGTTCTCGTGCGAAGTGTTGGTGCCACTCACAAGGCCATTCTGGGGCAGTTTCGGGTTTTCACCCACTAACGCCATGTTTTGCTGAAGTCCTAATATTTTAAACTTATCATTGTATTCTCAAATTCGGAGTCCCGTGATCGGGCGGTCAGTTCCTATGAGTTACATTGGTCCCGTGTGAGGTGTTGGTGCCACTCTCGGGGCCGTTCGAGGTTTTTTTTGGGTTTTCACCCACTAACGCCATGTTTTTATGCCTAAGTCTAGAAATATGCAAATTATCATCATACTCTCAAATCGGGAGTCCCGTGATCGCGCGATAAGTTCCAGCGAGTTACATTGGTCCCGTTCGAAGTGTTAGTGCCACTCATAGGGTCGTTCGGGGCCTGTTTTGGGCTTTCACCCACTAACGTCATGTTTTTATGCCTAAGTCAAAAATTGTGATAATTATTATCATATTCTCAAATTGGGAGTCCCGTGATTGCGCGATAAGTTCCTACGAGTTACATTGGTCCCGTGCGAGGTGTTGGTTCCACTCACGGGGCTGTTTAGGGGGTGTTTTAGGTTTTCATCCACTAAAGCCATATTTTTATGCCTAAGTCTAGAAATATGCAAATTATCGTAGTATTCTCAAACCGGTAGTCCCTTGAGTGCGCGGTAAGTTCCTACGAGTTACATTGGTCCCGTGCAAGGTGTTGGTGCCACTCGGGCCATTTGGGGGATGTTTCGGGTTTCACCCACTAATGCCATGTTTTTATGCCTAAGTCTATAAATATGCAAATTATCGTCATATTCTTAAATCGGGAGTCTCGTGATCGCGCATTTAGTTCCTACGAGTTACATTGGTCCCATACGAGGTGTTGGTACAACTCACGAGGCTGTTCGAGGGTTGTTTCGGGTTTTGACCCACTAACGCCATGTTTTTATGCCTAAGTCTAGAAATATACAAATTATCATTGTATTCTCAAATCGAGAGTCCCGTGATCGCACGGTAAGTTCCTACGAGTTACATTGGTATGTGCGAGGTGTTGGTGCTTCTCACGGGACCGTTCGGGGGATATTTCAGGTTTCGGTCATCTAACGCCATGTTTTTAAGCCTAATTCCTTATATTTTCAAAATATCCTTGTATTATCAAACCGGGGGTCCCGTGATTGTGCGATCAGTTCCTACGAGTTACATTGGTCCCATACGAGGTGTTGTTGCGTCTCACGGGATCGTTCAGGGGTTATTTCGGGGTTTCACATTCTAATGCCATTTTTTAGGCCTAAGTCTATATATTTTCAAATTATCATCATATTCTCAAATCGGTAGTCTCGTGATCATAGGGTAAGTTCCTACGAGTTACATTATCCCATGCAAGGTGTTGGTGCCTCTCACGGGGCCATTCGGGGCTATTTCGGATTTTTGCCTTCTAACGCCATGGTTTTAAGCCTAAGTCTAGAAATATGCAAATTATCATCGTATTATCAAATTAAGAGTCCCGTGATATCACGTTCAGTTACTACGAGTTACATTGGTCCCGTACGAGGTGTTAGTGCCACTTATAGGGCCGTTCAGGGGTTGTTTCGGATTTTCACCCACTAATGCCATGTTTTTATTCCTAAGTCTAGAAATATGCAAATTATCGTCGTATTCTCAAACCGAGAGTCCCGTGATTGCAGGGTAAGTTTCTACGAGTTACATTGGTCTCGTGCGAGGTGTTGGTGCCTCTTAAGGGACTGTTCGGGGGCTATTTTGCGTTTCGGCCATCCAATGCCATGTTTTTAAGCCTAATTCCTTATATTTGCAAATTATCCTCATATTCTCAAATCGCGGGTCTCGTGTGTTTCGCCTTTTAATGCCATTTTTTAAGCCTAAGTCTATATATTTTCAAATTATCGTTGTATTCTCAAATCGAGGTCCTGTAATTATGTGGTAAGTTTGTACGAGTTACATTGGTCCCGTGCGAGGTGTTGGTGCCTCTCACAGGGCCGTTCGGGTGTTATTTTGGGTTTTCGCCCTCTAACTCCATATTTTTAAGCCTAACTATACATATTTTCAAATTATCGTCGTATTTTCATTTGTATTTTTATTTCTAAACCCATAAAGGTTTGGCACCAATACATAATGGTGTTTGCCTGTACTAAGTGGTGATAATTACAATAGTAACAATACTAATTATGGAAGAAATTGTTTTCAGATAGCAAAAATTTTAGGATAATTTCAATCGGCTAAGAAGATGCTGAAAGCAATAATGCTTACTCAGGATTATTAAAAGAAAGACCGGAGACAAGTATGGTACATAGAATAAAATCATGTCTGAATTAAACATCATCGGGCCTCCATCGATGCAGTTGAGGACGTTTTCCCAAGTATAAAAGTAGGCCATTTTTTTAGTGGCATTGATGTCATATTCCCTTCCATACCTGAAAAATTAAACCAATTGGCTTAGTTGCATATTATCTTGAAAAATGACGTTACAAATATAACTTTATATTGAACGCATACTTAATAGTGTGAGAAAATGAGCAACTCACGTATCCAACAAGACAGAGATAATCTGACATAGAAAATGGTTGCAACATTTGTAACATTACCATCTACTCAAGTTCTAAAGGATTAGAAGTTGCATAACAGTTATATAAAATGGTATATAACAGTTTAGATAACTGTTATATAATAGTTTATATAACTGTTATATAACAGTTAATATAGCATAACGGTTATATTAACAACATGATCATATAGCATAACAGTTAATATAACATAATAGTTATTTAGAAAGTGTGAGAGAGAGATTCCTCATGATCATAACAACATCTACATCTAGAGGCCAATTGAATATTCAATTTCTTAATTTTAGACTGAAGAAGAATAGCATTATGCAAAATCTTTTAGGAGAAATTATACAACTTTAAAGGCTGGGAGCTAGACCATATGCATTTCCAAATTAAAGAAGTAGGTTTATGAGATTTGCAAAATTCATAATCAGACTTAAAAGAGAATAGGACATCTATTGTAAAGGTCCATACCTGAGAGTCCCCCCCTGATATAATAATGTCATCAATTAAGTCAGCTATAAATCTGATTCTTTTAATCACATGGTAGCCATAAGAGCCTAAAAAAAGAAAAAATTATACTTTTGATGCATAAAAAAGCTAGAGAATTTTTTAGGATAACAAAGACCAACACATCTTCAAACTAGTTGCTTTAATGACACCATTTAAGATTCTAATGTTCAGACCCCATCTATTGAATGAAAGGAAAAGTTATTTCCAACTAAGCCAATGGTGATTGAAATTGTCATCAAAAGAGGAGACCCAAAATAAATTAGCAAAAACATTGTGTTTATATAAGTGTTATGTAACCTGTTATATAACAGTTTATATAACAGCTTATGTAAACTATTATATAATAGTTATAGTTGCTCTTTCGGATCTTCATTAGCGATTCATGATAGATCAAGGGACTGACAAAAGCATACACAAGTGGACTAGATTAGTCTTATTTATTGACTTTATTATTCCTTCTACGATCAACACAATCTGAATCGTTCATATCCACTTTATAACGATTGCATTTTTCATGCTTGACTAGTTACACAGTCTATGCATTGCCTTTTATTAAGAGAAAAACCAATCATCAATCACGAGATTTGTTGTTCTGATGTCTAAAACGTACCAATTAAACTACTAGAAAGCGCTAGGATTCCTCTGATGTGCTGCATATATATAGGAAAGTTTCTCCCTTAATAGAGGTGTCATAAGTCGCCTATTTTTACCCATCCGCACAAGTAAGATAGTTCAATAACTTTATTTGATAAGAAATAACCATTTTACTATAGCTTCGGAGCTGCTAGCTATAACATATTACACCTACCTATACCTATTAGTTAACGGACGCTTTCACACCGTTGGTTGCTACTATTCATTTCTTAGTCGACGAGATGATCTTATTGCCGGTGTAGTAAGTGAAGACGATCCTAACGGATGGTGTGCCAGGTTTTAGCCTTCTAATGCCATGTTTTTAAGCTGAATTCTAGAAATACACAAATTATCGTCGTATTCTCGAAACAGCAGTCCCATGATCACGCGATCAGTTCCTACGAGTTACATTGGTCCCGTGTAAGGTGTTAGTGCCACTCACGGGGCCGTTCGGAGGTTGTTTCGGGTTTTTCGCCCTTTAATGCCATTTTTTTAAGCTTAAGTCAAGATATTTTCAAATTATCAACGTATTATAAAATCGGGAGTCCCGTGATAACGCGATACGTTCCTACGAGTTACATTGGTCCCGTGCGAGTTGTCGGTGCCTCTCATGGGGTTGTTTTAGGTTATTGCACTCTGACGCCAAGTTTTAAGCCTAAGTCTACATATTTTCATATTATCGTTGTATTCTCAAACCGAGAGTCCCGTGACCACACGGTTAGTTCCTACGAGTTACATTTGTCCCGTACGAGGTGTTAATGACTCTCACGGGGCCGTTTTGGAGATGTTTCAGGTTTTCACACTCTAAAGCCAAACGATAGAAGCATTTAAGATATTCAAAGTTACCTGCATGTCTTGGATTATTGTTGCGAATCGTTGACTTAGTGGTTTAGTTTGCAGCTATATATGACTTCAAAGTTACAAAATATGTTAAACCTCATCGAAAAATATAAAACTCTTACCTTTAGGAGTGAGTTTCCTTGTAATATGCAGAAACAACTGCTTGGCTTCTTCACTAATAAGATCAGTGGAAATTAGTAAGTCAAGTGTAATAGTAAAATAAATAAATCACCTACCATTTGCAATAGTGCAATGGTGTAATAGTAATAGTAAGACAAGTGTAATAGTAAAATAAATAAATGAAGACATTTCTATTCAAAATAAAAGAATCGATTAATCACCTACCATTTGCAAAAATAGCAGGACATTACACTTAAAAGTAGATGACGTTCATACATTAAATTAAAGTGCTAATACAATGTAAATATTATAATAGGATGCAAATAAGACTGATGAGGATAAAATAATATTTTGATACTCAATCTTCCTCTAAATCAACTAAAAGATCCTTCAAATTAGGGTTGTCATCAAGAGCTGACTGGAACTCTTTTGGAGCCTTTAATGCGTCTACTTCAGTAGCCATACCCTTCGGTACATGCACAATAAAGAACAATTGCCATCGTTTATGCACTTCGAGTAGAATACCTACTTTACGTTCTGAAAGGCACAAATAAAAGGCTCGTCGACTATGCAATATTTAGTCTTCAGCTTTGATAAATCTACCATAATAAGTTTTGAGTCGGGAATCAACTTTTCAAGCATTAATTGTATCCTCCACCTTTCCCCAATCACAATAGAATACGGTTTTCGTGAAATCCAAGTAATCAAGTTCTAGGATTTGTTGAATTATCCCATAATAGGTTAGCACCGTATTCTTTGAATTTTTATCACTTTTTCTAGCGATACAGGTGGTCAAGGTAGAAATTGATATTCCACTGTTTTGCATCAAAAGCTTTTCCTCATATGGATATGAAATGAAATCAAAACCGTTGGTGCAGAATTTCTTAAACTCTTTCGCACGAAAACTAGGACCTTTTGTTAGGCGTGCAAGTTTGGAAGAGACATCACCTCTTTTTAGATGATACATTTATTAATGAATTTGTATTAGGGCATGTTTTTACCACACATGAATAAATAACCGCATAGATAAGATGTCAAAAGTACCTCTTTTGACACCCATGCCCTAAAATTAGTTGTCGTCCAATTTCTCCTATGATTTTTGATAATTTCGTTCTCGTTCTTCCTACCGAAAAATGGTAGAGTTTATATCATGAAATAAAAAATACATATTATCAAAGAAGAAGAATTAAGTAGATACTCACTCTCTCTAGTCTTCGAATTCATCTTGCGATTCGAAGACATGACGAATTGCTTGCTCGTATTGTAGGTTTGTGAGTTTCACTTATTTAGGGTTCCCAAATGATAATTCATCCTCAAACTCGTCAGGTTAATCTATCACTCGTTCTCCATGAGGATTAAACCTCCCCACCTCTTGTTCTGGCATATGGTCCCTAGCGTATAGCGATGATTCCACTATTATGTATTCCTCAGCAATTGACCCTCCAATATACCGTGTATACTTTACATAATATTTGAAGGTTTTCATCAAGCGCTCAAAAGAATACATCCAACGAGACCAAATGGGACCACATAATAAAGCTTCATTGCATAAATTCAAAAGAAGGTGGATTCTGATATCGAAGAATAATAGAGGAAAATATTTCTCTAACACATAAACTTCCTCGGCTAAAGTTAATTTCACGGTTTTAATGTGCCTTTTGTTTACAACTTTTTCACAAAGTAGGGTAAAACACAAACTGATTTGCATAATTTCCCGATGGATATCTTTGTGTTCAGAGAAGCAATGCCAAAATAATAGAGGGATTAATTGGATGATTACGTGTCAATCGTGAGACTTGCACTGTTTCAAGTCACTTGCATGGTAGCATACTACCCTACGTAAATTACCAGAACAATCGTTTGGAGTCTTCAAGTTGAACAACGTGTCTAAGAGGATCTTCTTCTCACTAGTAGTCAAAGTGAAAGCATTCGGGGGGGGGGGGGGGGTAGAAATTCTTCCTATCGTAGGATCATTTTTTAACCACAGATTCTTCTTTATTTTCATATCCTGTAGATATCGACAGGACCGCTCTCAATCTTTGGAATGAGATCCACCCAGACATGTTCCTATCAAATGTTATGCAACATTCTTCTCTGTGTGCATCACATCAATTATACGCCTTACATGATGATTTTTCCAATACGACAAATAAAAAAATATTGATCTCTTGGACCATGGTTTCGCTTTACTATGGTCGTTCGAATCCCCCTTAACTTTATGCGTCAGGTTTGCAAACAAGAGGTTTTTGCCTACATACTTATTCCATGAAGTTCCAGTCACCACCTTCTCCTCAATTTGCTGATCAGAAAGTCGAACAGGTGTCGTTTTGCGCTCATGACCAATAAGCAAAAAATTAGACTTGTCGTTCCTAAAAGGGTGACAAGTCGATAGAAATCTACGATGACCCGTGCAACTCATCTTATAATTATGTTTTAACCAACAGGATTTAGTTTCCTCCCCACATATGGGACATCCATAATAACCATGAACATTACAACCGGACAAGTAACCATAAGCAGGAAGGTCGTGGATCGCCCACATCACCATTACTTTAAGTGTGAACTCTTCACCCTTATGAGAATCGAACGTCGTCATGCCTTTATCCCCCAACTCTTTAAGTTCTTCAATTAATGGTGCTAAGAATATATCACTGTCATCACTGGGAGCCTTCGGTCCGGGTATCAATAAAGATAACAATGTGAACTCCTTTCTCAAGCATAATGTTGGAGGGAGACTTAAAGGTGCCATGAGAACTGGCTAATAACTCTGACTAGTACTTAAATTACCAAAAGGGTTAAACCCATCGATTGAGATTGCAAGACGAACGTTGAGCGGTTCCTTTGCAAATTCATGGTGTTGTGCATTTAAAATTTTCTAGATAAGTGAATCAACCGGATGACGCATCAAATTACCACCCACCTCACATCGATCATGCCATGTCATGGCCTCCGCTATCCACGGTACAGTAAAAAACCATTTTAACCGTTCTATAAGTGGAAAATACTTCCCAACCATTTATAGTACTTGCGAGAACTTGCGATTTTTTGTATGTTTGTCATTTCCATTCTCACAAACCCCATATCTTGTCTCACTGCATACAGGACATTCATCCTTCTCTTCGTGCGCATTCCGGTACAATATGCAATCATACATGCAAGCATGAATCGATTTATATTTCAAACCTAAACCCTTCAAACTCTTCCTCAGGGTAGGATAGTTGTCTGGTAACGTGTTCTCTTTTGGGAGAATTTGTTTAACCCACTTAAGAATTTCGGTTACGCTATTCCCAGACAAACCAAATTGACTCTTCAAATTATGCAAACCAATCATTGCATATAATACCAAGTGATCTTCATTGTAATCTTTATACAACGGTCTAGCCGTATCGGCTTTCAACCATATGTATTCCCGATCTCCTAGTAGTTCAGCATCAATTTGTTCATTTACTTGGTCATAATGCGCATTATTTGTATCCATAGGTTGGTGGTTTTGATGGTTGTGGAGTCTATAAGCATCATTAAATAAGTCGATTAATGGACGATGTGTTGGCGAATCATGTACCAGTTCTACTCGTTGGGGTTCCATTACGCGGCCGGGTTCTGGTAATTCTTCTGAAACATAAAATATAACTTTTTCACCATGTTATGTCCATATTTTATAGTCTTGACAGATTTCCCACATTAGTAAATGCAACTCAAAATCTTCCAATGACATATATTTATTGTTAATACAATGAGTGCATGGACACAAAGCCTTGTCACTTTTAAGATTTTTGGAAGCATATTTAACAAATTCATAAACGCCCTTTACATGATTATTTGATATCCGATTAGTCTCTCCCATCCACTCTTTGTATTGTGGGAAATCCATGTAATAATCTTCAAATTCCAGTCATGTGGTAATCGGTTAAAAAATATTATTACAACTAAAACAAAAAGAATATTCTTATGACTGAAAGAAAAAAAACATATCATTACAACCGAAACAAAACGCAATATTCTTACAACTGAAAGAAAAAATATCATTGCGACTGAAGCAAAATCTATATTCTTACAACTAAAACAAAAAAAATTATTGCAACTGAAACGAAAGAAAACATTATTACACCTTGGCCAACAGATAAACTGGCTAAGTAATAAAAGATTTGCATAATTCCTCAACTCTATCCCTTCCCCGCTATTAATGTACGTAGGTACATCTCCGTAGTTATTGTATATTTCATTGACCATTATTTGAGCCTCACTCTTCTCCAAAGGTCGGTCGTGTACTGGAGTTACGGCAACTGTCGAGATGAGTATGCACACGCCAACAAACCTCTAATTACTCATTTCCATGATAGTACTCTTCGCCATAGTCACCGTGAGTTATTGATGATGATCCAAGTCCTGTGACTAGCGAAGGCGCAGGGGAGGGGAATGTTGAAGGATGACGCATTTGAGAGGGGAATGTTGGAGGGGAAGGATATGTGAAACCTTTAGTAGGAGTAGGGTAAGGGTAACCTTCAGGAGGCATTGGGGGCCTATAACTTTAAAAAAAGATCACAAGTTACCCAATTTTATTCGTCAATAATCCCATGGACATCCCCATCAGTCTTCAACTGGTGCTCCTTTTGGGATGAGATATCATTCTTGATCGAAGAAAGCTTGTCCACAAGAGGTGTAGTGTGTTGAAGTTTTTTTTTTGGCATATGTGAGCCAACACCTCTCGTACTCCCCCTTTTGTCATTTCCAAAGGTCTGGGACAGCGAATCATTTTCAAGGTCAAAGTCATCAGTAGGTCTCGAATCGGATTGACTACTGATGGCCTCTATTGACTCCTGTGTCTTAGCCAAGTGCGGCGGGAATTTATTAATTTTGTCCCGTCGAGCATGAATGAATAAGTTGGACCGATTTGGGTTTTTACCAGTATCTGGACCATCCTTTGTCCTACTCTCCCATTCATTCTTCAAATCCTCATATGATTTGGATCCTAGCCTATGGATATCATTTTTTCATGCCCTATTTTTTTTTAATCCCTATGGACCAACTTTTTTTCCTTTGCCTCATTCTCCAAAAAATTATTCCACTGCTTCAATGGCATTTCAACATTAGGAGGCACTCTCTCTTTCATAGCCAAAATATATCAGCTCGCTGCCTGTTTTTGGAAATTTTTCTTTCGAAGATTTCTCCTGTATATCCTCAATCCTTCAGTAACCCAAGATAGAACCCTATTCTTAGAACGGTCAGGAAATGAGAAATGCTTGCAGAGTTAATCATGCATGTCATCTTTGACAGCTTGATCAGAAAGGTTCAAATTGTCTGGTCCACCGGTACCCAGGTTCATTTTTCCCAACGACAAACAATGGGCTTTAAAGTTTAGCACGTCATTCCTATCACCCGTCGGGTTATTCTCGAGAAGGGAGAACCCAATGGGCTTCTTTTCATTTGAACGGGAGGCATCAGGAGTACTGGATGGAGGCGTTAAAGCAATGAGAGTTCTGGATTGGGCCGTAGGAGTAGTTAGAGTTGGACTTGGTGAGGAGTGAACTATTGGTAGAGTTGTGAATTATTTAGCCATTAGTGTTGAGAATTCGAGTTCTGCACGAGACGGTGAACCTCGTTGTGGTGTCACCTCGGCACTTAGTACCATTGGGTTGTTTCCTCTCGATATTATCTACAAAAATGAAAAACTGTGAGTGGCTAAATAATTATAATAATATGAAATTATAACTAATTAATCAAGATAGATAGATAGATAGATAGATAGATAGATAGATAGATAGATAGATAGATAGATAGATAGATAGATAGATAGATAGATAGATAGATGCCTTTTTAGAGTAAGACTTTAGAATAAGTTCAATGTCTCTGATCTCCATCAATTCGGTATTAGTTTTTAAGAACCTATGAATTTTTGCACGTGGCCAACTAGGAGGAAGGGTATTTATGATTGATGTATAGATATCCGTGACATGAACTCGAAATCTCATATTTCTCAACTTGTTGGCAAGATTCAATTTTACATGCATATGGCGCAAGACATCACAATCTATGGCAATGCTCTCTGTACGGAGTTGTATCCATAATGGGTGGATTTTTTCCACCTTATACAACAACATAACCAAGGTCCGGGCTATGTCGGGATTATGTGTGTGAAATATATTTCGTATAACGTCATCCCAGTTTTCTAGTAGAGAAAATAGAATACGATCGAACAAGTACTCTTGCTCGAGATCAACTCCACGATTTACAAAGTAGTTAAATTCTTCAATTTTTTATTTCCATACCTATAAATAGGAGTACCCTCTATATGATTCATACTAATAAAAGAGTGAAGTGTGCGGTCTAATTGCAGCCTCTCCCACTCTTCTTGACAGTAATTATCACTGTGCCTCATTTTTCCTGAGAAAAGTATACGAGGGCGTGAATATGAATATAAGGATATATTAATTGGATCTCATCGATGTGAAATCCCAACAACCCCCCACCGTAATTATTTGTAACATGTTTTTTTAGGTTTTATTATGAAAGAGTTTAAAAGTATATGTGTATTATCAAGGATCAAATACCAAAAAAGCCTTGAAATATTTTTTAATACACCACCATTTTTTAATACACCACCATTTTTTAATACACCGCCTTTGTTCTTGACATAATATCTTGACGTATACATATATGTTTATTATCATGGATTAATTCCATGTTAAGTTATATCCTCCTAATATCTTGACGTAAACGTCAAAAAATACACATTAATCGCAAGATATGTGATATACTTTTTCATCGGCAAGTCCAGAACCCACCCAATAAATTTAATAACATGTACACTTTTTTTTTTCTTTTTTACCAAACCAAAAATATCTCACTATAGTAATGTGCACACGTGTTTGCGACTCATATGTCAAAAAAAATCACTACATGCATATGACCCCAATATAATATGATGACATGCATATAACCCACAACAAGGTGGATGTAATTTTTTTTACTTATTAAAAATTCATTTAATTATATTTTGTCACAAAAAATATAATTTCTAGGGTTTTGAATAATATTGTGTCAAAAAATACACAAACATACAATCTAGGGTTTATTGACGTAATCTATACATACACACACATAAAATCTAGGGTTTTCTAAACCCTAAATTTTTTTTGACATAAATCTATTCATACACACACACATACAATCTAAGGTTTATTGATATAAAAAAAATAATTTATTTGTGCATAGTTACACACATAAACACACATATACACATAAATATATGCATACACACTCAGATATAAATATATATATATACATACACACACACACACATACACACATAAATATATACATACGCGCATAGAAATTAGGGTTTTAGATACAAATGAGGAATCGAAATGAAATGGAAATAAAATCAAAATCTAAACTCTGAATGAGAAATGTAATCCCACTTGAGTTGTCAAATCGCACAAACCCCAAAATGCCAAATCCCCTAAATCGCCTTGACAGTGTTTCGATTTTTACAGAAATGAGGATAAAAGACGGGTCTGTTTTTTTAAGTTCTAAAACGGGTCACGGCCTATAGCCATGACCCACCATGCGAGACCAGTAAGTGAAGGTACAGGGGAGTTACTGGGTTGAACCTCATCACGGCCTAAGCCCGTGACCCACTATGCGCGACCATTTTTGCATCACGACTACTGATGGAATTAAGGATGGTCATGGACTATAGTCGTGACCCACGCCAAGAAATGGTCATGGGCCCCAGCCGTAACTCCATTTATGTATGTTTTTTTCATTGTCGTGCCTATGGCCACGATCCAAGTTCGTGACCCATCCGTGACCAGTTTGGAGGGAATTTTGGAGCAAATTTGGCACCAAGGTTGTCACGTTCCGGTTACGACCCAAGTTCGTGACCCACAGTGGTCAGGGATTTGGTCCATGACCACCTCTAGAGTATCCATGATTTAGTGTGGTAATAAATATAGTCACACCAAAAATGGAGTTGGTCACAGCCCAAGTCCACGACCAGCTAGTCGCGGACTTAGGCCATGACCAACTGGGCGTGACCATTCACAGGATTTGGTGTAGTGATAATGTGGAGTACCCATTATCGAGCCTGTGCTACACCTTCGGTTTTTCTCTTGTAATAGGTCCCCATGTGACCACAAAAGTCACCTCCAAAGCCTTAACAAAATGTCGAGAACCCATCATCGTTCCTATATCTCACTTTCATATTCTCTCATATCTATGCAGCCTCAATAGAGACTTTTCTAGCCCGGGTGCAACGTTGAGCACTAATCGCCTGTCCCGTATAGTACAAATATGTTCCCCCGCAACCTCAATAAAGACTTTTTCTTAGTCTTGATCATACTCATATCCCCCATGGTGAAGTATCTGCATCATTGTAACATTCAGGATCGGTGTGATCACCAGATTTTGATAAAGATTATCAGCAAGCGCCAACTCTTAGTCGATTGCCTCTATAGACACCGCAATCCTTAATCGGACATCATCTTTATGACCACAAGTCTCCCAAAATCTCTGGGGACAAATTCAAAAAGATTAGACTTCAACAAGGAACAATACCTAATAAAAATTTATCGCAACAATTACAATTTTGGGGTTCAAATAAGAATTAATTAAAAACATTGTCGAACTCGTACCTTTAATGAAGATTATTGACCTCTAAACAAGGAACACCTAGGTCCAAATGGAATGTCAAATCAAGTTCATATGATGAAGTGGTATAGAGTGAAATTTGCAATAAAAGAAAGTCGAAGTCAAAGACTTGGCCTCAAACTCAACCAAAGGGTGAAGCCAATCAGATCGATCTGATTAGGCTGGTAGCCCATATATTGTCTATACTATTCATATGTGTTTATCTCATTTAGCCTGACTCTCGTTTAGGAGACCAGGTATGCACTTTGAAACGTTTATATTTTAAATGCCTTGTTTTTAAACCAACACCAATGTCTGTTGAGCTGAAATGACATAATCATATGTTAAATAAATGCTAGTCAAATGCCACAACTAAATACGACATGAAGACCTACTTTACAAAACTTTTGTCAGGACATTTTCAGTGAGCGAGTCCAATATATTTCTAAAACCAAAGTCTAAAATTGGACTACTCTCACCACTTCTCAAAAAGAAACAAAGCCCATCGCTACAACGACATCCCCAATATATGTTTTCTTCCAAATCCTTATCAAGCATATGCCTTTGATTTGCATAATTTTAAAATATAGATATATCAATCCAATTTATAATGAAAGTGATATATGGAGGACTAGAATCCATAAATACCATAATGTTGTATTTTACGTAGCCGGTATCCCATCGCCTACACTCATAAATATGTCCCATTTCTTGGAACTACGTTGTCTTTGATCCCATGTCATTTTGGGTACATATGCGCTATACCAAACTGAAATCATGAAGCCCAATACTTATAATACGTATCTTGACGTATTATCTATTAGGGATGCCTCCATCTCTAGTCCAAATATGGAGTAACCTGCCCGAGGCATACAACACTTATGGGATTTTGGTCATGTCGATAAGGATACATATATCTTTGTCAGTGGCTTCTGGTCCACTATAATACTAAATATGACCTCCACTCTCCTTCTACACTTCCAAACTGTCTTGAAGGAAAATACCTTCCTGGTAGTGATCACCTGGTAATCATAATATGATACGCAAATATCGAATATCTTCGGGTCCACTCCCATTTTAAACCACCATCGAAGCTACCGTCTATCCTATAGATAACTTCTACCCCTATCAAGCTAAGTCCTCACACATGCACATACATCATGTTTGAACATGTGTACAACCAAACTACGTAGGCTTTTATGCTAATTCCTCTTCGGTATGTAGGCTCAACACTGAGTCCTTCTCATAAGAATAATCCTCAATAATATATCTCCATCTCTCATATTACCTTATTATCCCTACTCATAACTGAAACGAGATTTCAATCTATCTCAAGTCGCGATTTCTTATGCTCACACACAATCAAATAATAACGGCTTTTTGTTATACAAGGAGAACTTTTCGCACAGTTAAATATGTAGCAACATCCATTTGTTACCCAATATACACATTCTAACACAAGAACACTTGTCTACCCACACTAGTTTATGTGACGTTCCTACGACTGTTCTAACATTATTTTATACCTAAGCGCATATATATATATATATATATATATATATATATATATATATATATATATATATATATATATATATATATATATGTTTTATGGTATTCTCAAACTGAGGTCTCTAATCATTTCTTAAAATAAGCTAAAAAGTAATCTTATAATTTTAGAGAGGTATGTACGTCCTAGGGTTTGTACAGAAAATGGCACCAAATTTTATTTTCGTAATTCTAATAATTAACTAGCACTAATTTTAAACCACAAGTGTTTTGTGAAACAATTAACAAATTATAGTCTTGACCTAAGCACGCATTTAGGTGAGTGTAAGAGAGAATAAAATAAGTAAATCAAAACAAGGAGATGTATGAGGAAAATCCACAACGAGAAAAACCTTGGAGGGCCCAGCCACAAAGTCCACTATGATATAGGTCTAGTTACAAGGACAAATTAGACATAGTCACAAACTTGACGCCTTGATGTATTAACGCTCTTCTTAATCCCTTGTTACCTTCTTGGTACCCACTATTAGACACCTTCCAACAGTAACACAATACAGTCCCTTTCCCACATCTCGGTATCCCACCGATCTTACTCGTCTCGTGACCAATTCATCCATTTCATAAAACAAAAAAGGTCTCCAATGATCAAAACACACACAGTATGAAGAGCAAACCAAAATGGTGCAACACAGAAGATATCTCAAACTGACGTACGTATATAGGATTCTTAGATCTCAAACTTGGGTGTAAAATAGGGTTTTGGTTTTGAATACTTTATCTGAAAACAAACACATAAACTTGGAGATCTTTTTAAACAAGTTTGGGAACATAAAAATCTTCGAAAGGTCTCATGAAAAATTTCTTCCCTGCACTCTTATTTATAGGAGATTGTGACACCCCGCTTATTAAAATAACGAGTGTCAACCCTTTACAAAAATAAAACAAGAATTTCATTTAGCTCATTCTTAGCATCACTGTTGAAATCCAATTATTTGTTAATAACCTATTAATCTAGCCCGGTGTCAATTTATATTCTTTAATTAAACTTCCGTAAATAAAGCCATTCACTCTAATCCATTCCAAATGAATAAGTAAATACAGAATCACATAACTAAATATGAATACCGAAATAAAATAAAATCCAACTAACTGAATAAACCATCGGTATAAAATCTAATACAATATTCATCCTAAGTGAAATAAATAAAGACTAAAACGAAATCTGACAATGGGTAAGATGTCGAGATAACAATTGAAAGAGTCATATTTAGAGTCTCAAATATATAAAATGACTAAAACAACCTCTGTAAGCACTCCACAACTGTTGCACTGCCAATAACCTTGAAAGGATACTCAAGTTTGGTATCCCTATGGATGGACACCTAAACGTTTTGAAAATATTTTGATACGGTTCAAAGACTAAACCCTTTTCAAAATATTTTGCAAGTAATCAAAATTCATTATTAAAAATGTAGTGCATTCTTCCATTTTCACACTGGTGTTTCACTCCCAAGATATAATCCTCACCCCTCAACTATAATGCGCACCTAACGTACCCATTTTAACACCGTAGTTATGCTACCCTGCCTAACTAGTATCGATGTAACTCTTAGTCCCAGACTCTACCTCGTGTCATGTGTATATTATTTCACAATTATCTTTCACATCTTCTTTAAAATTATAATACTCAGTTATAATTTATCAATTCATTTCACATAACTTTCACTAGTTATTTATTCAGTTTTCTTTTCACACTTTAGTGTCTTGTGCCCGTATATAATTTTCTTCACATTTATATATATATTTTCATATCACATCAAGTATACATACATATATATCACTCGTAATATATGTAGAACCTAAATCCTCTCGAGTATCACCTCAATGTATGTAAACCTCTAGTATGCAATCATGCTCGAGGGAATACACACCTCAGGATGGGCCATGGAGTTCGAATCACACCACCGAATCCAAAACAAAAATGTAAAATCGAAGTAAGTCATAGTATTAAGTTAATGGATCATAACTATACCACATTACTCCACTTGAACTCCAAACTCACATAGGGTGGCCATGCACAGACCTATGGCACTGGGATCGGTACTACACTTACTACTATTTGTCAAGAGAGACCACCCATTGCACGCAACCTCCACCAATAGCATCCCACAAGAGTAGGTATGTTTAATATAAATGTCATGCACATAGATATAATCAGACACATATACTCTCTCTCTCTCTCTCTCTCTCTCCCGAGTATCACCTCAATGTATGTAAACCTTTAGTATGCAATATACCTAGCTAGGCATGCATATTGCTTGCAGCACTAGCCTATAATCTCCGAGTCTAATCCAGATTCCCAAATATTCAAATAATCAATTTTTCTAATTAATTCACCCTTATAAAAACATTTCTAGACACTTAACCATTTCCAACTAGCCCATGTCCCAGTCTAACCAAATTTTCAACCAAATTCATTATTTTATTTTTCGATTGTTATTCACCCCAAACATCCAAAGTTTTACCCTCTATTTATCCCAACCACCTCAAGATAATTAATAATATTCCAAGTAATTTCCAGAAGTCCTAATCTCCTTTACGGACAACCCAAAATTATCATATCAGTAAAACCCACCAACATAACCAAATTGGGCAACACAGGGAAGCTGAATCGGTTCGCCTTGAGGGTAACCCGATTTGCCCTACTATTTGGCCTAAAATGACACAGTTTTATATGTTACAAGATTTTACCCATTTCCTAAATCAAATTCAACCCCAATCATTATACCAATTATCAATCAATAATATTCTATCAAAATAATTGATGAGGGAACATATTTATGGATTCTCAACACCCAAAAATTAGTCTAAATCATAGGATTTAATCACCACTTATCCAAAAAAATTCTACACTTCAATTTCAATGATTAACATACCACAATTACATATTTTCAATTAAAGAACACAATTAAATTTTGATCAACCTTAGATTTATTTATCAAGAAAATAATTATCATGTGGTATTCAATTTACTAATTTTATATAAAAGTATCACCAACTACATTATATGAGATTATTTTCTCAAAAAACCCTTTGACATATCAATTCCCACGCAAAAATCAATTGCAATTTTACCAACTATAATACGAATTGAAATTCCTACATATATAATTAAGTATAATAATCACTTGCCTTAATTTGATAAAAGATTTTGAATCCTTCTAGGGTGATGAATTAAGCTTTGTAAAGTCCCCCAAAAGCACCTCTCGATTGGCTTCCTCTTTAGTTCCTTTGATTTTCCTTCTCTTTCCTCTCTTCTTTCTCCCTTAGTCTTTTGGAATAATAAGATGGTTGTTTACTATCACTAAACCTTTAATCCTATAACCCTAATCCCAAAATTAGGTTAAAAAGATGGTGTAAAATGGCCCGTATAACCCCATGCAGGTCCCGACTAGTCTAAAAAAGCCCTCAAAACCCAATTACTACCGTCAGATACTTAATTTTGACTATTTAGACCCATGTCGGATCAAACGTGCACTCAAAACCATCATCCGAGTCACCAATCATAAATATCCCATCTCAACCCAAGATACCCACACATGTGTCCCGATTGAGATACAATCATATTCCGTCGATTTTACCCACTTACAACGTAATATTGCTTGACATTGTTTTATTTACATTATCACACTAATAAATATATAAGCACATAAATATTAATCCGTTTCTTGCTAATTAATATTTATTTAAATTTTCATTATTTCTCAATTTATTTATATTACATGCACACGTGTAATTTAACTGCTAAATTATAATTACTCAAAATTACGGGGTGTTACATATTTTCCCCCTCGCAAAGGAATTTTGTCCCCAAAATTCGGCTATACCTGGTATAAAAAGTTTGTAATATTTATCTCGCCTATTATCATCCCACTCCCACGTCGACTCGTCGGTGTTGTGATTCCCCCACTAAACACGAACCAAGGGCACTACCTTAGACAATAGCTTATGCTCACTATGATCTAAAATAGTAACCGATCTCTCCTCATATGAGATGTCGGGTTGAAAATCTATCTCCTCCATTGGAATGTGCCTATTAGCCCTCTCACTCCTCTGGTACTTTTTCAATGACTATACATGAAACACATCGTGAATCCGCTACAAATTCTCCAATAAGGCAAGTCTATATGCTCCTAACCATATCCCCTCGATAATCATGAAAGTACCAACGTACCTTGATGCGAGTTTCCCCTTCTTTCCAAATCTCATAACTCAACCTGTAAGAATACTTAGGCACCCACCTCCAGCTCACAATGCCTTATATCCACATCTGCGTAACTCTTCTACCTATCTGGAGAAATTCATTTATGACCCCAAATAATCTCAATCTTATAAGAAGTGTCCTGGATCATCACAGGCCGAAGGATCTTGTTGCCCCCCACCTCTAACTAGCAAGTGGAAGAACGATAAGGTCTTCCATATACGGACTCATAAGGAGCCATACTGATAGTGAACTGGTAAGAATTATTATACAAAAACTCTAATAGTGGAAGGTACTGCTCCCAATATCCACTAAAATCAAGTATACATATCCTCAACATATTCTCCAACATCTAATTGGCCCGCTTAGTCTACCCATTGGTCTGCGGATGAAAAGTTGTATTCAATCAAAACCCTATGCCCATTGCCTCTTGAAAATTCTGCCAAAAGTGGTACACATAGACATTGTCCCTGTCAGACACAATATTAATAGGTACCCCATATAGCATCACTATCTATGATACGAAGAGTTGGGCATATAATGTCGTGTGCCATTGTATAGTCTGTCTGTACTGGAAAAAAGTGGGCCACCTTGGAAAAATGATCCACGATCACCCATATGGAATCATGACCCCTTTTTGATGTCAATGGCATAGTGATAAAGTCCATCTATATAATCTCCCACTTCCAAATCCGAATATCTAATGGCTATAACATTCGGGTTGGCCTCTGGTGGTTTACCTTCACTAACTGACATGTGTCACACTTCGAGACAAACTTAGATATGTCCTGCTTCATATCTTCCCACCAACATTGTCTGTCCATATCCTGGTATATATTATCCCTATTGATATATACCACAAATCTCGACCTGTGGTACTCTGTCATAACGGCATGCCTCAAATCCCTATCCTCTAGAACTATAGGTCTTTTATTGAAGCATAATCCTCCCTCAGAACTGATCGAGTTAGACTTCGCCCCTTTTGCCAATAATTGATGTACCTTGTCCTAGAAATATTATTCCACGTCAGATGCCTTCATAACATGCACCACAATCTCGGGTGTGATAGTCAACACTTCTACACATGCCCCGGTAATTATGTCACACTACTGAACATTACCCCACTAAGCTTTCCATACTGCCGCTAACTCTGCCATAGGTCATCAACTCAATGCATTTGCTACCATATTAGCCTTCTCTGGGTGATACTGAATATAAAATTGATAGTCCTTCACGAACTTCAACCATCTACATTGTCGTATATTGAGATCCTTCTGAGTGAATAGATACTGCAGTGACTTATGATCTGTGAATGGACTAAATTTCTCCCCAAGGAGACAATGCCTCCAAATACCCAAGGCAAAAACTACTACAACTAGCTCCAAGTCATGTGTGGGGAAGTTCCTCTCATGGGGGTTAAGCTTGCGAGAAGCAAACGTTATAGCCTAAACAACCTGTTATAGCACACCCCCAAGTCCCTATAAGGATGCATCGATAAATATAAGGTACTCCAGTCCTCCCTTAGGTAGTGCGAGCATTGGTTCTAAATTCTACTTGTCCTTTAACTTGTCAATGATAACTGTCAGTAATCACCCCACACAAACGGAACCCCCTTGCGAATCAAATTCGTCAATGGACCCGCAATATTTAAACAACCCATTATGAAATGGCAATAATACCCTGCTAACCCCAAGAAATCGCAAATCTCTGTCGGTGCTGTGGGCTGACCCAAGTCCTTCACCACTACAGCCTTACTTGGGTCCACTGAAATGCCTCTGTCCGACACAATATGATCCAAGAACTTCACTTCACGTAACTAGAATCCACATTTCGAGAACTTAGCATACAACTGATGGTCCCGTTACGTCTACAAAACCATACGCAAGTGCTCTGCATGCTCATCCTCAGTTCGAGAATATACCAGAATATTTTCTATGAATACGATTATAAACTAGTCAAGTAAATATATAAACACCCTATTCATGAGATCCATGAATTCTGCACAGTCATTGGTTAGCCCATACAGCATAACCATAAACTCATACGACTCATACCACGTCAGGAATGAGGTTTTAGGGACATCCTGCTCCCTAATGTGCAACTGGTGATACCTTGATCTTAAGTCAATCTTTGAGAAGTAAAAACATCCTCTTAACTAGTCAAATAAGTGATTTATTAGAGGTAGCGAATATTTATTCTGAATCGTGACCTTCTTCAACTCTCAATAATCAATGCACAATTGAAGTGAATTATCCTTGCTCTTCACAAACAACACTAGAGCATCCCATGATGATGTACTTCGTTTAATTAATCCCTGTCCCAAGAGTTACTGAATTTGGTCCCTTGATTCCTGCATCTCTAATGGGGCAAGACACTAAATGGATAATAAACTATATCTCTCGACTCGGCGGTAAAGACGGTATATCCTAAAACACGTCCGTAAACTCCCTAACCACTGAGATCGAGTCTAATGATATAAACACATCTTGCGAGGTCTCCTCCTCAATATAATATAGGTGAGTGCTCGACCCTCCCTCAGGAAGAGGCATCGACACCAAGAACATCTCCTGCCCTATAATGGAAAACACAATGGTCCTACCAAACTAATTCACCATTTCCCTATACTTTTATAACCATTCTAGACCTAGAATGACATCATACCCAATCATTTCTAATACAAGCAAGTCGATGCTAAACGTAATCTCTCTACATATAACCCCACCCCTCTACATACGGAGTGTATAAGGGCCCCACTAGCCAAAGATAAATCTACACATATCATGATAATGTCGATTGTCTCTAATAAATCGATTGTATGTGAAAATCAAGTAGAAATGAAAGAATGTGATTCTCCCATATCAAATAATACTCGTACTATATGCCCATATATAGGAAATGTACCCTCAAATGCAGGTGGCATATGTGGGGCTTATGGCATCAACGCATCCTGTACGTTATAGACACACCCATATTGATAGTACAAATATAGAACCCTGCCGCGTAATGTATTCTTCTCCAGTTCGCAGGCATCATAGGTCACACAGGCCGCGGCCAGAGCTCATTCAGGGCGCGGCCAGAACTCACTTGGCGCGGCATCCCTTCAGGACTAGATGGCACGGGGTGCAGCCCTATCCATTGTAGGCCGCAGAGCTCCACCGTATGGTACGCGGCACCCCTCCATCAGCTTACAACACTACTTGTTTTGCATGCCGCACCCCCTTTATTCTCAAGTGCTGCAGACTTAGTATACACCACGTGCTTAGGACATGTGACTCAACACATTTCCTCATAAATAGAGGACCACACCTAGAAGGAAAGGGATCGATTCCATACCAGTCCGGAGCAGGCTCTACAATACAGATTCTCTCTACACAACCTCAAGATATCTCTTGGAGACATAAATCTACATCATAGCCGCCTCCCGGGCTCACCGAAATCTCCAATACTGCCATGTATTCACCCTTATTCTCATACTTGTACGCTTCTTTAGGCATGATTATATTGTACAATACAACGCACATAATGAGGATGGAGCAACACAGTGGACGTAGGCCCATTTTGGGGGCTGAACCACTCTATGTCTTGTCTTCTCTCTATTTATTTGCTTTACTTGTTTATTACACACTTTACTCTTGACTTGCTGGTACGAGAACGCCTTATGGTCGATTTATCGTATCATCAGTTTGGCGCCATTTGTGGGAACCGAGATATTTCAATCTTGTTTCTCTACATATATGAGTTTTTAAACACCTTATTCGACCCCTGAGGGTCCTATGGATCATCTTCTCATGGGTCATGTACTGGTTATTGGGCTCCGCTTTACATTCGCCCCCTTTAACGGGTATTTCGTATTTCTAGATCTGTCTTTGGATCTTCATTTAATGGCTTTGGATCTATTTTACATACCCATATGATATCATTCCATCTAGATAATGCTGAAGGCGTGGTGGACTTTAGTCCCGAAAAGGTGGATGATTAGGGAAGGGCTATATTTACTCCCATTTTTGTTGCCATCTTCCTATGATCTAGGGGTTATCATTGAAGTTATGCCGTATTGCGCATCACAAGGGAATTCTCTAATCAATGGACCATAGTAGGTTATCTTCGCGTATTGGGGGAGAAAATATCAGTTCCTGGGCTCGACTTAGGATCTCTCCGCGGCCTAGCCAGGGGCGAGGCCTGTAAGTTCAACAGCCTCTAGCGTCGCGACCCTTACTAGTGCGGACCTATTACAACAGTTCAAAATCACCGGGGGAAGGACTTAAGTGGCCTTCGGACCGACCTTGGTGAATAACATTAAAGGTATGCGGCAGTGCACTTATGTGCCATACTGGCCGCGGCCTCATCGGCATATCATGGAGCAGTTCAAATTGATGATATGAGAAATCGACCATAAGATGCCAAACTGATACGGCCATGATTTATCATGGCATGTGTCATGACCATGGCCATGACACAGCCGCTGCCTCTGCCTCAGCCCTGAGCCTTGCTCTCTCTTCCGTCGCAGCCTTAAGTTCAGCGATGCACTCTTGATGTTCGGCATCGCTCAACTTCCAGGCAAAGACCTCCTCCTTGGCCTCAGGGAAGCTCTTAATAAATCTTTGTCGCAGCTCCTGGTAGCCGCGGAGGTATGCCCTGTTATTGATAAGGAAGAAGTCCTTGGAGCCTTTTAATGACTCCACTACATGATCTATGGCTAGCTGGAGGGCGTCACCATGATCAACTTCCAACTTTTTTACTGCCGCGGCATGATCTTCATCTTTTTTAGCGGACTTGGCTTCCAACTCTTCATATTTTTGCTGGAGTAGGGCAAGCTTGGTATTTGAAATCTCCGCGATATGGGCGGCCTCGACAGTCTGGGCCTGGGAGGATTTCAGGGATTCTGCGGCTTGCTTAAAATTCTCCTCCGCTTCCTCCTTCGCCTTGAATGCTTTCTCAAGGTCCACGTGGGCTGCCTGAAAATCCGCGGCAGCAGACTTCTTCCCTGCCTTAAAAGAAGAAGTTCGTGCACCCTGCAAATCCACAATATGAGCACTCTTTTCAGCCTCTTTCAACCTGTACAAGGCCTCGTACTTCCTCTTCTGGACCACAATCACATCCGCGGCCTGAAATAAAAGACGTTAGCAAAAGTATGGAAAAATATGAGATGTAAAAGTTAAAGAATGACAACTGGTACGTACCCTCAAGAAGGCTATGGAGGCCACAGTCCTCTAGATCTTCATGATCTTCTCCCACTAGCCTGTCAAGCTCCGCGGCATCCAAGGCTCGTTTCATCCTCCGCGCAGCCTTTGCGGTAGTGTCCCAAGAGGAATTGGGGTCAAGCTGCCTTAATTGGGGCCTTGGTCTACCATCAGGCCCAGACTCTTAGCGGAATTGAGGAGGTGGAAAGTTTGCGTTAACCGCCACAACAGTTAGTGGAGGAGGAGAGGATGAGTGAAGGGTCACATCGGTTGACATCAAGCCCACCGCGTCCAGGTTTTCCCCTATGTCATCATCAAAATGGTCATACGGAAGGTTCTCATCATTAACCATTTGATCCGCGGAAGGTGCTGTGGTTTTTTCGGCAGGAGCCACGACAGGGGAAGCATTATTTTCTCCGGAGGGATCCGCGGCAGGTCCCTTGGCCTTGGACCTCTTCCTCTTTCTGCTCCGTGCAGTATTATTTAGGATGACTGCGTCCTCATCCATCTCCGCTAGTTGCACCACTTGCAGTTCCCTGTCAACTTCTTCACCTGAAAAGGAATAGCATGAGTTCAAGAGAATAAATGACCGCAGAGTAAAAATTATTGCGCAGTTAATTACCTTTCGCGCCCATTTGTCGAGGAATGGATTTGTTTGGGAAAAATCCTACTTCAAATATGGTTGCCGACGTTACAAGTGTGCCGAACTTCTTGTGTTCAGCAGGAACTTCCGCGGCCTCGACAACTCTTTTTTCCTGCCGCTTGTTCAAGAGCAGATTGTCAAGGGCTGCAGAAAGAAAAGACGATTCAAATGTTAGTGGAAGTTATGCATATTTATATGAAATAAAAGGACGCGGCTACAGTCTTATTACCTAATTTTGAGGGAGACCCCCACTGCCGCGGCATTCTATATGTCTTTTCTCTTTCATTCTCCCCGGGGTGCATCTCCCAACCTTCACCGGAGATGTAAAAATAGTTCCCCTTCCAGTTCTTCACACTGGTCGGTCTCCCAGTGTAAAGGGTCTCGTCCATGCCGCGGCTAGAGAGGTAGTAGTAGCCCGCGAACTTCACTGAGTTCTCCTTTGGGCGGTAGAAGTGAAAGAACTCCGCGGGAGTGATGTCCTTTTTGAACAAATTCTCCCAAAGGACAACTGCAGCGAGAATGGCTCTCCAGCCATTAGGGTCCAACTGTGCTGGGGCCAGTTTCATTGCCTGAAAAAGGCGACGAATAGGAACTGGAACAGGCAGCCGTAGCCCATAGATGAAGGCATGCAGAGGGAAACAAATTCCATCATCGTATAGAACCGTGCATGGTCTTTGGTTTGTGGCAGGGGCTGAGCACGTCAAATTTTCTGGAAATTCGAAGGCCTCAGCCACCTACTCAACCCAATCTTGGTTCATGGAGCCGTGGATATCAAGCGCGGCCAAGGGTCTCTCAGCTCTCCCAGATGTTCCACCTGGGTTATTTCTAACAGCTGCAGCACTGTCTCCTACACCCATTGGATGAGTACTTGAGTTGGCTTCCTCTTCCATCGACGGAGATTTGAAATCCTTCCCAGATGCAGAGTCCGCGGAGTCTGAGTCAAGTATCACGCAGTTTGGGTAATCTTTTAGTTTGCAAGGGCCTATTAATCTTAGAGGGGGCACGAAAGTAAGCTCGGGGGGAGAGGTCCCAAAATTCTTTGCCCAAAAGCCTCTCAGGAACTCGTCTGGGTCAAAGCTCATATGGATGCAACAGTACCTGAAAATCAGAGTTCGTAGTTAGGCGCCGCAGCCAGTATGGTTTGTAAAAGACTTTAAGAAGCCGCAGAAGAATTATTTATAGGTCTTGGAAAAACGTTTGGAATTATTTCCCTAACGAGTTATTAAGGGCCGACTATTACTTGAACTTATGGGTTTGTACTGTCCCTACTTACCGCGGCCACATCCATGTCAGCAGAGGAACATAGGATGTCACGGTAATAAGATAGAATTACTTCAAGGCATTCCTGGCCACGGCCATTCCTAAATTTTCATAGAAGTTTGAAGGCTGTTCGAAACTACAAGGGTGGTGATTTGATGTCGCGGATGATAATTTGAGGGACCGCGACCATTTGGCACGGTATGACGCAGAAGGATTGTAACAATTCACGGGAATGATTATTGAAATTCTACCATGCCGCGGCCTCTATCCTTAACAGTTGATTATCTAAATTCTAATCATTTTTAGGATCAAACTCACAGAATACGAAGAGTTCAATTATGAACACCAAGAACAGTTGTATGTATTTCATATGTAGCATACGTGGGAAAGGACAAAACGTACAAACAAAACCCTAGATTTCTAGCAAATGAACCAGAAAAATCAAAATCATATCAAAAGGGAAGAAAAATGTAAATTTCAAAGGCTTTTACGAAAGTATGGTGGTTAAAAAATCACCTGGAAATGAAGAAACTTGCAATGATCAGCTTTAGACCGCCTTGAACTGCCGCACACCGCCTCAGAAGGTTGCCGGAATATGCAAGAGAAAGAGTGAAGAGTTTTGCTCTCGATGTGCTCTCAAAAGTTTTGGAAACGTAATGAAGTCCACGGCCAGAAACAATTTATATAAGAAAGCGCGAAAGACGAATCGTCGCTTTGGAAGCTCCGTGACACCTAGGCTACTAAGCCGCAGTCCCAATTGATCTCCCTTGGAACTACGGCTTGGGGGCTTATTGATAGTACAAATATAGCACCCTTCCGCGTAATGTATTCTTCTTCAGTTCGCAGGCATCATAGGTCAAACCGGCCGCGGCCAGACCTCATTCAGGGCGCGGCCAGAACTCACTTGGCCCGGCATCCCTTCAGGACTAGATGGCATGGGGTGTAGCCCTATCCATTGTAGGCCGCAGAGCTCTACCGTATGGTACGCGACACCCCTCCATCAGCTTACAACACTGCTCGCTTTGCATGCCGCACCCCCTTTATCCGCAACTGCTGCAGACTTAGTATACGCCACGTGCTTAGGACATGTGACTCAACACATTTCCTCATAAATAGAGGACCACACCTAGAAGGAAATGGATCGATTCCATACCAGTCCGGGGCAGGCTCTACAATACAGATTCTCTCTACACAACCTCAAGATATCTCTTGGAGACACAAATCTACAACACAGCCGCCTCCCGTGCTCATCGGAATCTCCAATACTGCCATGTATTCACCCTTATTCTCATACTTGTATGCCTCTTTAGGCATGATTATATTATACAATACAATGCACATAATGAGGATGGAGCAACACAGTGGACGTAGGCCCATTTTGGGGGCTGAACCACTCTATGTCTTGTCTTCTCTCTATTTATTTACTTTACTTGTTTATTACACACTTTACTCTTGACTTACTGGTACGAGAATGCCTTATGGTCGATTTCTCGTATCATCACATATTGTATATGTACAACTGCTATGGCACTATTGTATTTGGTGTTGCATGTGGTAAGTGCACCTGCTTCCCTTGATGGTCTCCCTGTTACTTCCCCTAGCCCTGCTCTGGGCATTCTTTCTTCATGTGACCTGTCTCTCCACGCTAAAATAAATAGCCTATAAAATCTTCTTATCTATGGCCCTGCTGGCCATATTGGGGTTGTCCTGGTCGCTAGCCCTAGTGGCCTCAGCCCTACTAGCCACCCCCATTATTCCCTTGACCATACTGGCCCTAAGGAACATGATGCTGCTGATACTGTGAGCCCTTCTGATCCTACCTAAACCCACTACTATCTTGCCCAAAACCCCATGAATGGAATCTCATAGCTAAATTCCCTTGCTGGCAATCCTACTCCTGCTGCCTACTAGTCTGTTGCATTGGTGCCCCACTAGCACCATTACCAACTATCCTACCTAACTAACTACACTCCCCTTCTCTCTTGCTCCCCTTTATATTAAAGCGATGATCCTGATACTGTAATAATGCAACATTGATGACCTCAATGTATGTCTTCAACGCTATATTACCCAGCAATTGTTGCTTGATGCTTTAATTGAGTCCATCCATAAACTTCAATGTTCACTTCATTGGGCACAAAGTTTGCCAAACGGATGAATTCATCCTCACACTCGACCATAGACTGGCCCTCCTATGAAAGATCTAAAAATATCCTCTACATCTTAATATGAATCACCAAAGGAAAATACTTGCGGTCAGACCACACCCAGAGGTCTGCTATGGACATCGTGTCCCTTTCCTCGGATGTAGTCACCAACTCCCACCACTGCAGTGATGCACTCACTAGCCTAAATGTGGAAAGTATCTGTTTTAAGTATCGTTGCACTTAACCATGCAAAGGTGATGCTAAATGTCCCTCTTTCACTAAATGGCAGCTACCACATATGTATTACCCTGAAACTCTGGTGGATGCCCCTTCTTAAAGGACTCTCAAACTCATTCAGACACTAATGGTCCCTAGTGGGCCTAGACAGCCAGTACCATCGATTACTATGGTTAAGCCTACAGGAACTAATGTTCCACAGCGATCATAGCGGCATTAACTGCTTGAGCAATGATATAATCCACCTCTACGATAGTCACGGTCCCATGTCGCTCCTATTGAGCCTCTCTTACATTATCCCCTCTAGTGGCCCTAGTCTGTTGTCCTCTCCTTGGCGGCATCTGAAACTAGATTGAATTTATATAAGTCCGCATTTAATTCAAATTGTATTAGTAGAAGTACGTAAATGCATAAATGGATACAATAGTCCTGATAATAGGGATCTATATCAAAGGATGATACACTGGAATCGTAATCGTAAATTGTTAATTAAGAATAAACACTTTTATTTTTTATGGAACGAACATATCAGTATGTGTGGATAATAAATTCCCTTCCACTTCCAGTTTCTATGTTAGTAGGAGTGAAACTTCTTCGTTTTTCGACAATAACAAGACATATTCGTCGTATATGGGCTTTTCAGAGTGTTTTTTTGTTAAGTAACACTAGAACCCGGCTCAAATATCATCTCTGACAAACCGTTTATTAAAATAATAATTGTCCATCCCTTTACTAAAATAAAACGGGAATCTCAATTGGCTCATTCTTAGCATCACTGTCAAAATTCAATTATTTACTCACAGCCTATTAATTAAGCTGGTGTCGATTTTTAACCTTTAATTAAACTATCTTAAATAAGGCCATTCACCATAAGTCATTCCATAGGAATAGTTAAAATACACAATCATATAATTAAATCTAAATACTTGAATAAAATAAAATCTAAGGAACGAAATAAACCATCGGTAATAAATCCAATACAATATTCATCATAAGTGAAATAAATAAAGACTCGAATAAAATCTGACAATGGGCGACATGTCGATATAACAACTCAAAGAATCCTATCTTGTTTCTCAAAGATAGAAAATGACTAAAACAATCACTGCAAGCACTCCACAGTTGTTTTTGCTCCAATGACTTGTAAAGGATACTCATGAAGAGCATCCCTGTGCCTGAACAACTAAAAGTTTTGAAAAAAAATTGATACGGGTGAGAGTTCAAATCCTCTTGAAAATATTTTGCAAGTAATTAAAATGAATTAATAAATATGTTGTGCATTATTCCGTATTGAAACTGATGTCGTACTCCCATGAGATAATCTTCACCCATCACCTACAGTGCTCACCTAATGTATGTATTTTAACAACCTAGTGATGTTACCTTGCCTAACTAGTCTCGATGTAGCTCTTAGTCCCATACAGTACCCCACGTCACGTGTACATTATTTCACAATTAGCTTTCACATCCGCTTTATAATTATAATACTCAATTATAATTTAACAATTCATTTCACATAACTTTCACTAATTATTTATTCAGTGTTTACACTTTAGTGCCTTGTGCTAATATATATTTTTCTTCATGTTTATATACGTATTTTCATAGACAGTCAAGTATTCATACATATATATCACTCTTAACATATGTATAACCACAATCCTCATGAGTATTACCTCATTGGATGCAAATCTCTAGTATGTTATCATGCTCCATGGAATACACATCTCAATCTGGGCCACCGAGTCGGAATGACACCACCGGATCGAAAACATAAACGTAAAAACAAAAGAGATCATAGTCTTAAGTCGGTGGGTTATAACCATATCACATTACTCCACTTGGACTCCAAACTCACATAGGGTGGTCGTGCAAAGACCAATGATCCTGGGGATTGGTAATACACCAGCTGGGATTCACTGGGAGAGACCTCCCACTGCGTGCAACCTCTACCGATAGCATCCCACTAGAGTAGGTATGTTTAATGCAAATATCATACAGAAATATAATCGCACACACACACACACACACACACACACACACACACACACACACACACATATATATATATATATATACCCGTGTGTGTGTATGTCTGTGTGTATCCATACAAAATCGACTAACCGTCCATATTGCTCGTAGCACTAGCCTATAATCTCCGAGTCTAATCCCGACACCCAAATATTTAAATAATCACTTATTTAATTAATTCAACCTTATAAAAATACTTTTTGACACTTAACCATTCCCAGCCAGCCCATATCTCTGTCTAAATAAAATTTCAGCCAAATTCATTATTTTATTTTTCCAGTGTTTTTCAATTTAAACACTTATGTTTTACCCCGTATTTATCCCAACCATCCCAAGGTAATTCATAATAGTCAAATAATTTCCATAAGTCTTAATCTCCCTCACGAACACCCCAAACTAACCCAAAATTGTTCTATCAGAAAACCTATTAAAATAACTAAACTAGGCAACACAGGGTAGCTGAATCGGTTCGACTTGAGGGCGAACCAGTTTGCCCCTATTGTTAGGACCCAAATGACACAGTTTTATATGTTACGAGATTCGATCCATTTCGTTAATCCAATTCGACCTGATTCATCATCCCAATCATCAATATATACTATTTTATTAGTATAA